>OY757921.1:22630897-23013397 GCA_963585895.1 Sepioteuthis lessoniana | reverse complement strand
TCGTAAGATATGCAATCGGCGATCCGAGTTCAAATTCTCGACGAAGCTGTTTGCATTTCAGTTCGTCCTAATGCTCTACGGAAAACCATGAATTCATCTATTCTCCCCTCAGCTATGGATAAATAGTAGGGTAGACTAGGTTTTTAGCCTTGGTAAGGCAACCAATCTAAAAGAAGGAAAAATTTGAATTCAAACCAGCTTTATTCCACTTAAAAGTAATAATGCGTATATACGAGATCACCTCGTTAACCATTACTAGACTAGGTTCTTCAGTCTTGGTTAGGCAACTAGTCTAGGAGAAGGAAAACTCTGAATTCAAACCTGTATAAACTCCGCTAAAAATTGACCTTGAGTCATATCCTGCCCGAGCGGAGGGGTTGGTAAATAGTACCTCGTTAACCATTACATCACTACGAAAGGTCGAGTCATTTGTCATTTTCTTTTATTTCGTTCTGTTGAAAGAGCCTCTCTCTCTCTCTCTCTCTCTCTCTCTCTCTCTCTCTCTCTCTCTCTCTCCTTGTTTATTGATTTTTTTTTTAAAAAAGGGTTGTGCATGTTTTGTTGAAAGCGAAGATCTTTATCAGAAGTGTCATATATCCTGAGTATGACACTAAACTGCATCTGTTGGTGAGGCTCCAGTTCCGGAGCTTTAGAGAAGGTGGATTATTCCTTCATAAGCATTACTCTCGGGTCCACTCTGGCCCAGATTGGTATCTGTTATGGTATAATCAATAGGTCAAATAGAACTGTTCAATAATTCACTAAGGATTATTATTATTATTATTTACTCCTCTAGAGAGTTTTTCACATCAGTATTAGCTGATGGTTTTTCACTGGAGTTTGAGTGACAGCAAGTCTCCTCTAGTGGGGACAGTGTTCGCCAATGGTCTGGGAGACCTGAACTCAATCTCAGGTCACGTCATACCAAAGACTTTAAGAATGGTACTTGATATCTCCCTGCTTAACACTCAGCGATATAAGGTATGTATCGAGGGTAAAGTGGAGCAATCCAAGGAAAGGAGTAGCGCCCTCCCCTACACCTCGGTGTAGTAGCTATTGAAAAGGGAGCCTTCGGGCCACCCGTTGACTACGGTCGCCAACTTTTATTATTATTATTATTATTATTGATTATTGATTATTTCAAACCATACAGCTGTGGGCAAATTATTTATTTGACTTAGGAAATCTTGAGAAATAGAATAGCTAATGTTAGATATTGATACTTAAAACCATTCAACTGTGTACAAACAAGTGATTAATATCTAATGGAATCATTTGTGTTAGATAGGAATGCTTGAAACCATTTAACGCTGAGAAACAAGTGATTGATATTAAATAGAATTATTAATGTTAGATAAGAAAACTTGAAACCTTTTAACTGTGTATAAACAAATGAGCTTTTACAACTCGTTTAAAAATAATATTTCTCAAATTATTTGCTTAAAAATTACACACACACACACACACACACACACACACACATATATATATATATATATATATATATATATATAAAAACAAGATTTGGCATTAAATAACCCACTTGAGTTCATATGCCATAAAACACACATCGACCAACCAATCAGATGAGTCACAATTAAATTTTGGTTAGTTAGTTTGTTGGTTATATTTAATGGCATATGAACTCTCATGGGTTATTTAATGCCAATTCAAATAGATAGATTATTTGTTAGCGAATAGTTTGAAGGTAACATTATTTTTAAACGAGCCAGAGTTCATTTATCAGTACACAGTCAAATAGTTTCAAGTATTGTCATCTAACACTAATAATTCTATTCTAAATTATTCCTTCGTTTGCACACAGTTAAATGGTTTCAAATAAATGATTAGTTATATTTGACCCATAGATGGAACTTTAACAGATTCTACCCATCTGGGTCAGAGTGGAACTGGGAGTAATTGATGGCTATGAATTTAACGAGAGCAACTCTACAGAGGGTTAAGACTCCCCCAACGAGTATCCTTAAAATGACACTAAACAATCTGATGGTGAGACTCTAGTAATGATGGAGCTTTGAGGAATGCGGAGTACCCCTTTATTATCATCGCTCCCAGGTCCACTCTGGCCCGGAGTGGTAGCACCTGATAGAGTCCTATCTATGGGTTAAATAGAACTAAACAATGTACTTATGCTAAACTGAATTGTTTGAAATAGAACTGATTTTACATTTAATATTGTGTAAGCAAAAAACTATACTTCGGCAAAACTGAATTATTTGAAATAGAATTGTTTATATGTATAAAAATGAATTTGGCATTAAATAACCTACAATGGTTGGTGTGCCATAAAACCAAACCCAACCAAATTAATTCTTTCACGCATGGCTTTTACTAATTAAGAAAGAGTCTCAGTGGCGTAATCGTTAAAGTGAAGAATGTTTCCTTTAAGTAAGTACGTCTGAATTCTAATCTCTATTACGTTAACTTTCGGACAAATACCCTTGGGAAAGGTATCGAACTCTTTTGTCCTCCCAGCTATAAGTTAAATAGTATCGACGCTCTTCTACAAAGATGTTTTTGGCATTAAAAAACAGACGAAGCTTGATACGCCATTAAGCAAACTTCATTGATTTAAAGGAATATTATTTATCGATGTGATTCCAACATTTTTGTCCTGTAGAATACCCACACCTAACAAAATTTTTAATCGATGATAGTCAGTCGATTTTCTTTAGTGAATGTGTTAGGGTTGGTTTTCGTTTGGTTTTTCTGTATGTAAATCTTATTTCATTCAGTCAATTTCTTACAATTCGATTACAAACAAAAATTCCTGTTTCGACTCATTTTTTTTTCTCATTCGTTTTGCTGTGCACTTTCTATTTTCAAGACATATTGCTTTAAGTTTTCTATCCTGACGCTTGGATATCTTTCGTAGTCTACCCCTATATTTTCTCTTTAACTACACCCCCCCCATTTCTTTTATATAACCACATATTTGTTTTCCATTTGTTTTGTTGTACATTTTCTATTTTTAAGATATATTGTTTCGAGTTTTCTATCCTGACGATTTGATATTTTTCGAGATCGACCCGCATGTTTTCCTTTTTTACCAACCACAGTTTTTTTTAATATATTTTCACCAATTTTTTAGGAACAACCAACGTCTTTGGCCACTTTCTACAGTAGGTTACCGTCTCCAGTGAGTTTTGAGATCCTTTTCATTGTTTCAATAGGCAGATTTCTTTTCTTTTTCTTTTTTTTTTTTTTTTTTTGTTATAGCAATGTTTCATTTCAATTTGGTATGCCAAACTGCTTGTTGACGTCTACAATAACTCTCTTATCTGTAAACCGATGTACATTTATAGGTTTCTGCTGATATTCGTTTTAGGAATGCTAATAACAAGATCATTCAATAATTTTTTCTTCAATATTCCAGCCCAGTCTGTTGTATAGCCACATACAACTACACAATGCATATACAAATATAAGCGAAAACATAGTCAACAATAAGGAAGACTTCAGTGAACGAACGAACACACTTCTTTATAAAAATATACCTGTCACACTTTATTCTCCAAAGGGTATGTTTCTTGTGTGTGTGAGAGGTGAGCTGGAGACGGGGACAGACTGCTACATATTGACCCAAAGTTCTTCTGACCATAGCAGCACTTCTTTCGCATTCTGGCTGGGCTACTCAACCGTGGGTCACTGAGGGCCCAAGCCCTCCGTCTGAAGCTGGTTCTCACTCCACTGGCACCCTCTCCAACTGGAACTGCAACTGACTCAAGCCGTCCGTGGCACCTGGTTATATAATTGTCTGACGTCCACCTGCTTCCTGTGGGTGTACGCATCTGCCACCATCACCGAATTCGGCCACATTCACAAGTCAAGGTGATATTCCGATATCTTCGACCGGATGCACCCGTTTCGCTGTTCTTCCGCTTATTTACAAAGGTGCATCTCTTGATTGACGGCTCTGTCGAGGGTCAATATGTAACAAGTCGGCTGGAACAGAAGAATACACTGAATGCATCTCCGCAGAGGTGCAACCACTCACTACCATACCTCCAACGAGTGCCCTTAATATGACATTAAAAAATCTGATGGTTAGGCTCCTGAAATGCTGGAGCTTAGGGAAATACCCTTTCATTAACATCGCTCCCAGGTCCAATCTTGTCCGAAATGGTAGCACTTGAAAGGGTCTTATCTATGGGTCAAATAGAACTGTTTGACATTTAAACGGAGTGTAAACAAATGACTCATGCGAAATTAAATTGCGTAAAAAAGACTGTTTGATCATTTAACTGTGTGTAAACAAATGACTAATGTTTAATTGAATTATTATTGATACATAGCAATACTAGGAACTATTTAAATTTGTTGACTTACGTTCACAAATTGTATATATCTAATATACATGAATAAACCGGATTTGGCATTAAATAACCTACAATGGTTGATATGCCATAAAACCTAACCAAACCAACTCCTTTTTAATTAATATATACATATCTATAAAGAGGATTTGGCATTGAATAACCAACAATAGTTGATATGCCATAAACCATAACTAAACCAAATCATATATATATATATATATATATATATATATAAAGATGTTGGTTCATTGGTTTGTTGGGTTTTATGGCATATCAACCTTTGGAGGTTATTTAACGCCAAATCCATTTTTATGTAAATAATCAGTTCTATTTAAAACAATTCAGTTTAGCATGAGTACACAGTTTAATTGTCAAAAACATTTCTATTTCAAACTATTCAGTTTATTCAAGCAGTTATATGTAACAATTCAGTTTAGTGTAAGTACAGTTTCAATGTCAAAAATAGTTCAATTTAAAACAATTCAGTTTAGCAAAAGCACGCAGTTTAAATGCAAGTACAGTTTAATTGTAAAAAATGTTTCTATTTCGAGCTATTCAGTTTAGTCAAGCAATTCTACTTCAGCTAATTAAGTTTAGTAAAAGTACAGATTTTTTTAACACAGTTACATGTCAGAACAGTTCTATGTTAAACAATTTACTTTAGTGTAAATACAGTTTCAATGTAAAAAAAAAACAGTTCTATTTGAAATAATTCGGTTTAGCACAAGCACGCAGTTCAAAATGTAAGCACGGTTCAATTGTCAAAAAACATTTCTATTTCAAGATATTTAGTTTTGCATAAGTATGCCGTTAGTTCTATTTAACCCATAGATAGGGCCCTATCAGGTGCTACCACTCCGGGCCAGAGTGGACCTGGCAATAAAGGGGTACTACGCATTCCTCAAAGCTCCAGAATTGCTGGAACCTCACCATCAGATTGTTTAGTGTCATATATCAGGACACTCGTCGGGGGAGTTTTACCCCTCTGCAGAGGTGCAATTAGTGTATTCTACAGCCCCGGCCGACTGGGCGATGTATATAAAGAGGATTTGGCGTTAAATAAACAAATGAAATCAAACGAAACCATCTTCAATGTTCGGTTATTCAATAATACTCTCCTCAGCATGACATTGGAAAAACTATACCATTAATTTAAATAATTCAATCTTGTTTGTTTAAGTAATATTCTACAATCTAGAATGTTCAGCTATTAAAGAAAAAATATTTTTCGTCTTATCTGTTATTATTTTATTTACTGCTAAATAAGGAAAGTAAGTGAACATTCTCTAAGTGTACCGACTCCATAATTTTTGCGAGGGTTACAACGATAGACATTCCACCGGTGGGTAAGTTACTGTAGGTGTACGTACAACCTACTGGATTTTCCCTCGTTAAGTAAATAAAAATGAATAATAAATAATCTGGGAGTATAAATTAGGTGTTGATCCACAGCACTGGGCAGATATCCTGTTCGACTCAAACAAACGCCCACACATTCAAGTTGTCCACTTCTATCTTCAATAAACAAGTTATTGAAAGCAATGTCATACATTCGTATGCGTCTTATATCTTCAGAAATATGGTACGTATTCGTTACATATTCGTTACATATTCGTTAAATTTATATACTAAACTGTATCGGTGTAAAAATAAAGTCAGTGACCCAAATTTGAATCCTGAACAAAGTTGTTTGCGTTTTTTGGTTGTGTTTTAAGGCATATAAATTCTTGTGGGTTACTTAATGCCAAATCCTGTGTATATCATATATACACATTATATTATATTTACACATTATATTATATTATATCATATATACACATTATATTTTATTATATTTTTTATATTATATTATATATACTCATTATATTATATTATATTATATATACACATTATATCATATTATAATATATTATATATACACATTATATTATATTTTATATACACATGATATTATATATACACATTATATCATTATATATACACATTATGTTTATATACACGTTATATTATAGTATATTATATTATATATACTCATTATATTATATATACACATTATATTATATACACACATTATATTATATCATATTATATACACATTATATTATATTATATTATAAATACACATTATTATATATATGCACATTATATTATATTATATATACACATTATATATACACATTATATTATATTATATATACACATTATGTCATATTATATATACACAGGATTTGGCATTAAGTAGCCCACAAGAGTTTATACATATATATATATATATATATATATATATATAGTTTGTCGGTAATATTATTTTTAAATAAATTAGAGTTCATTTGTTAGCGCAGTGTTAAATGATTTCAAGTATTCCTAACCAATACTAATAATCCAATTTAATAATGATCATTTGTATTCAAGTATTGCTATTAAAATTAGTTATTCTATTCATCAAGTATTCCTAACTAAGACGAAAATTTTTGCACCGCTATATGGTTTCAAATAACTAATAATAATAATAATAATAATAATAATAACCCTTAGTAAATGATTGAACGGTTTTATTTGAATAATAGATGAGACCATCCCTACTGGAGCTACCTCTCCTGTTCAGATGAGATCAGAGACTAATGAGGATGAAGGGGTACTCCACATTCCCCCAAAATCCAAGATTGGAGTCTCACCATCAAATGAACTTTAATGTCATATTAAGGACACGGTTTCAAATATTGCTATCAAACACAAATAATTCAATTTGATATTAATCATTCGCTTGCACACAGTTAAATGGTTTCAAGTATTGCTATCAAACACAAATAGTTCAAAGTATTGCTATCTCTGCGCCATTGACTGCTTTCTATCACCTTTAAGATACAATAGGGTTGGGCACTTTTTTGCCACAAAATCAATTTGAAGAATACGAACGGAACTATTCTATAGATGCTAGGGGTTGACAGGATCAGCCAGTAAGGGTCAAAGTTGAGTGCGGCAAGTCACGTGACTACTTCGGTTGCCGGGTCACGATCTCCTCAGCATCCAGGATCCCGTCCTCAAGTATTACGTGTTGCCATTCACGGCCAACGGGTAGCCTCATTGGGGAGGGGTTTACCCCTCTGCAAAAGTGCAGTCAGTGTATTCTACTGCTGACAGGATGAAGTAAACAGTTGGGCAAACTGTACTCTTTAAACTTGTAATGGCAACCAGTCTGGAAGAAGGGATACTATGAATTTAAACCAGCTGTACTCCGTAAGAAAAATTGACCGATTGTTACATCCTGACAGTGGCGGAGAATTTTGGTAAATACAAACTGTATTTAGTCTGATTGGTTTAATTCCCTATAGTGTATGTATTTACTCAACCCCTCCGCCAAGGGTAGGATGTAAAATTATATCAATTTTTAAGCGGAGCACTCTTGGCTTTAATTCAGAATGTTCCTTCTCCTAGATTGGCTGCCTAAACAAGGCTTAAAAAACAATCTGCACTAATATTTTCACATAACTTAACGGAGAGAACGAATAGATTCATGCCTTTCCCAAGAACATTAACGCAAAGTGGCCCATTTTGTCCCTTTACAATGAAAGGTAGAGAATGATATATATATATATATATATAAGACAGAGAGAAGGAAAACAGATAAACAATAGGTCTACCTTTTTACCTTCACCACCCGATACCCCACTCTCTGAAAGATTCCGCTTCTGTACTTTTTTTGCCATCTCACAAATTTCGCTCAACAACTTGACCCAAATTCAGAGTTTTCTTTCTGGATAATGCATAACATTTCACCGATATGTTTGATTAATTTTTTACGTAAAAACATATTTCAAATTTTTAAAATGGTTGCATATTAAATGAAAATTTAAAATCATTTCATTCATTAGCAATAACTAATATTTTGGTATGGTTTCTTTGTTTAATGGCATATCAACCTTCGTGGGCTATTTAATGTCAAAGCTATCTTTGTAAAAGAATAGTACTATTTTCCCCGGAGCTGGAGGATAAGAGAGTTCACACTTTTCTCTAGGGTATGATGATGAAAGTGAACGGAAAAACATAACTGTAATTCGAACTCGTTTATTCTGATGTCACAGTCCAACACGTTAACCACTACGTCACTGGGACTTACGCCTATATTACTTTTAAGAAACGGAAGAGAAAATAATGTTAATGTGAATTTTGTACAATCCAACCTAAAGAAAACCAGAATGGTAACAGAAGGATTACTTTTTAGAAACTAAACTCTCAAAGAATAAACCATATCATTACATCTTTTTGTTACATTATGTCTGGGGTTGGATAGTGTTGCATGATTTAGATAAGTAAGTAAGTGGGCGACCGTAGTCGTGGGTGACGAAGAAGGCTCCCTTTTCAATAGCTACTACACCGAGGTGTAGGGGAGGACGCTACTCCTTTCCCAGGATTGATCCGCTTTACCCTTGATACGTACCTTATATTGCTGAGTGTTAAGCAAGGAGATATCAAGTACCCTTTTTAGTCTTGGTATGACTCAACCTGGGATTGAACCCCGGTCTCCCGGACCATTGGCGAACACTCTACCCTCTAGGCCACATTATCATTAAAAAACTAATTCATTATCGGCCCACATTCAAACTCACACAAAATAAATAACAAATAGTATAGTAACTATCCTTTTTGCTTGTTTTCTTGTTTAATGGCATATCAACCTTCTTGGGTTATTTAATGCCAAATACATTCTTCCAGAAGAATAGTCGTGGTACTATTTAACCTATAGCTGGGAGTAGCAGGGGGTTTATACCTTTCCCAAAGGTATTTGTCCGAAAGTGAAAGAGCAAATGGGTTTCGAACTCGCTAACTACGATTTCACAGTCCATTACACCATGAGGACACCCCCCCCCCAACTATCTTTTAAAGTCCACGCTAGATGGTTTAAAAATTTAGGCCAAGGTTTTTTTTGTTTCTTTTTCTTTTCTTTTTTTTATCTAAGTAGTTATCGGTGACCTCTCATATAGAAGGTCAGAAAGAATTCGAGGTCAATCAGTATTCGACCATCAAAGAAGGTCGACGACTGGCATTGTGTGTGTTTGAGTGAAAGAGAATGTACCTGTCAAGCAACCCAGACAGTCAAGAAATTTTTGATCTCCCAAATCGAAGAGTCAAGTAGTTTGTATTTGAAGTGACCTGCGACAAATATCTAATCATCAGCTTATCTGTCTCTCTGTTTCTCTCTCTGTCTCTTGCTCCAAAAATCAATTGTATTTTGATAAATTATTGCCTGACGAATGATAGAAAAAAAAACAGAGATTCCTTGTGTTGGTGTTGGTGTTGGTGACTCTTAAGGTGACAAGAAAAATATCTTGCATCCAAAAAGGAATCGGAAACCTGTTTGCTTCTCGGAAAACCAAAGGGCGATGAAAATTTGACCACCCTTTGCACAAGACAGGCCAAGAGCCACTCTCCGAAAAACTTTCACCCAAAATAGCAGTTCGAAGCAGTTATTTATCGCATACTCCCCGGACCACAGGACACACAGTCATTTGTCTTCACGGTGACTACAGTACATGAATAGTACGGTACCTTTGCAAAATCCATAGTAGTAGGATCATTTACGATAAGCTGCATTATTAACGCATGACTCAAAGAACAGTACATTTTGCTGTTTTTTTCTGATTAAACAATAAAATCTGATTTTCATTTTATCTTAGATTAAGTTCTGTCAATCATTATTATTAAAAATATTGATTAGTATTTACCTTCATCTTTTCAATTTCAGTTGCTTTTTATTCTCATGTCACTTCTATGAGAACAAGGAACTGCATGCATCAAAAACAAGAATAATTTGGAGGTGCTTATGGTTATCGTCGTAAGAAATGGACACGGCGACACGAGTTCAAATCTTGGACGAGATTGATCGCATTTCACATAGCACTAATACCCTTGGGAAAGGTATGAATCCAATTATGCTCCCTCCAGCTATGGGCAAATAGTAGGGCAGACTAGGTTCTTCAGCCTTGGTGAGGCAACTAGTCTAGGAGAAGGAAAACTCTGAATTCTAACCTGTTAAACTTCGCTTAAAAATTGACCTTGTGTCATATCCTGCCCGAGCAGAGGGGTTGGTAAATATGAAAAAGAAGAATAAATAAGATCCCAGTGAAATTTACTCACAGGTCCTCTTGGTGACCTAATTGATAGATCGGCTGATTGATTTTAATGGTATGTCAATCCACCTGATGTTATTTTAAGCCGATAGGTTAAGGAATTACGCACTTTGATCGTTTTTATCTATATTTTTGAGTAATTTCTTGAGTTTTTGCACACGGTTATAGGGTTTTAAGTATACAAATACTAATCTAATACTAATGATTTACAAACAGATAAATTTGACCCCTAGATGAGACCCTAATAGGTACAACTAGCTCAGGGGACCTGGGAGTAATGGCAATTAAGAAGTACTCCATTCTCTCTAGCGCTCCAGGACAAGAGCCTCTCCACCAAATCCACTTATGTGTCATATCCAGGATAATCCCCTTTTGAAGGGGATACAGTCAAGGGGATACAGTCAACGTATTCTAAGCCTCACCGATAGGGCCAGTAGTGTTTACCTTCGTGCTAATGCAAGGGAAAAGCATGAATACACCGGTTTCCCTTCCCTCCCAGCTATGTACTTTAAATAGTAGGGTAGACTTGGTTTCTTAGTCTTGGTAAGACAAACATTCTGGGAGAAGTAAAACTTTGAATTTAAACCAGCTATTCTCTGCTTAAAACTGGGCTTGCTAGTGGCGAAAGGGTTGGCTAAATACATATTCACGTCCTCTTCTTCAACCTCAAAGAAGCCTGATTATATTTACTCACTGCTTTACCAACGATACTACGTCATTGAATATCTGGTGTGGGGGAGTTCTCGTGTTGTAGAGGTTAACGTGCTGGGATATAATATTGTTGTAAGGGAGTTCGAACTCCAGTCACGCTATTACATTCCTTTTTCAGACTAATGCCCTAAGGAAAGGTATAAAATTATTTAATCTCACCAACTATGAGTTAGATAGTACCACATCTGTTCTTTTTTCAAGGTTGGCTTTGGCATTAAATAACCCATGAAGGTTGATATGCCATTAAACAAAGAAACTGACCGCTAAATATTCCTATCTCCGAACTTGACTTTCCTGAGTCATACTAGAAGTTTTTCGTATCAACATATGGTTATATTTTTTTTTTTTGTTTTGTTATTTTGTACTTTGTTATTTTTGTTTTTTGTTTTGGGTTTTTTTTTTCGTGGGGGATGATGGTCTTTTTGTTTTTTATGTTTTTGTTTTTTTTTGGGGGGGGTAGTTTCTTTTTTTGTTTTGCTTTTAGTTTTGTTTTTGTTGTTGGTTTTTTTTTTTGTTTTGTTTTGTTTTTTTTTTTTTCTTTTGTTTTTAGAGATTGCAGCTGGGAAAACCTATCAATACATCAAATGCAAGATATTCATAAAATATCAAATTGTGTATTTCTTGTGCCAAAATAAGATACCATTGCATTTTATAATTCTTCACGGGATTCTTGTGCATGTAACTTCGTTTTAACCTCAGACATTCAAGAAGTTATACATTCATTGCATAATATCCAATTAGAAAATAAAAAAAGAAAAAAATTGTCTCTATTAAACTGACATTTATTTACTTACTCCAAAGTGAATGAACGAGTTCTCTACAACCAATAGTGCTACGTCTATCTTGTATAAATCATGTGGCTGTTATTTCCATCTCTTTATTTTTGCACTGATTTTTTTTTAACCTATAACTAAATGTGTGGCGCAATTCCAACATTTTTCTCTTTTCGTCTACCTGTTTAGATGAATAGGCCTCCAACTAACTTAACCAAAAACCACACACACACACACACACACACACATATATATACACACACACACGTACACGCACACACGCACACACACATATATATATATATATATATATATATATTAAAATATCCAGTCAGCGTCCAAAGACAGTGGGTGTGGATTATTTTTTATAGAATATATGAGGAATATCATATAAATCTATGTGAGTGCTCAGTGTATGGCTATTGTTAGTCCCTTCTTTATGTATTAGTTGGGATATAACAAAATTCACATTCAGAGCGTATATAGTATAATTTGATTGAAACTCAAACTTGGTTAAGTGGTCATTATAAATTTATTTCGGCGGAGAATATTGCTATACTCTCCGTCTCGTCAGATGACTTTTTGCATGCTTTTCTCGAAGTTGCAGAACAGCTATTCAAATTGCAATATATATATATATATATATATATATATATATACTACCGTACCACCCATTATGAAAGAAAAACAAAGTTAAAACATTAATCGGTCGTAAAGATATATTTTTAAATGTGCCTATATCTCCGAGCGTTCACGACCGTTCACTGGCGCAACTGATAATAGCAGTTACTAAATTTCAAAGTAGGTAGGTGGTACCAAATTTATACTAGCAAGCTTACCTTTACGCCTCCCAGAATTATGACATGTGTGTGCGTGTGTGTGTGTGTATGTGCGTGTGTGTGAGTATGCGTGTGAGTGTGTGTGTGTATGTGCGTGTGTGTGAGTATGCGTGTGAGTGTGTGTGTATGTGTATGTGTGTATGTGTGTGTGTTTACCCAACCCCTCCACACAAGCAGAATGTAACACAAAGTCAATTTTTAAACGGAGCTTAACAGTTTGGTTTGGTTTTATGGCACATCAACCATTGTAGGTTATTTTATGCCAAATCCATTTTTAAACAAATAAACAGTTCCATTTCAAACAATTCAGTTAAGTGTAAGTATAGTTTTTTGTTTACACACAGTTAAATATCAAAACAATTCTTTTTCAAACAATTCAGTTTAGCATAAGTACAGTTTCAAAGTCTGTTATAGGAATGTAACCCATGACGTCACTGCATGGACCCTTCCTGACACTATAAATAGTGACTGACTCGATAAACGAGTCAAGCGAGTCTCGTCAGTTACCGGTAACCATTACTGTCTGTGTTTCTGTAAATACATACTGCTGTAAACCTTACATCTCTTTGTGTTATTCATTTCTAGCCCTTCAAGATCATAACACTGGCGACGAGGAAACTACAGGGCTTACGAGGACTTTATATCACACTCAAGGCTTCACCAAACAGCGAAAAGAAAGTCCGCCACAACAGCAGAAAATAGGATTTTCTACCAAAAATGTCCGTTTTGAAGGAGAAAAAATCTCAAGTCATTTTCCAAACACGAGGATAAAAAAATGTCAACTTCCTCTCTTTTGCCATCCAAGACAACATAAAAAAAAAACATTTAAATAAGTCGCAAAAGTTTAACGTCCAGTCGACAAACTGACGTACGACCACGTATTAAAAACACGCAAGCCTTTCGTATATTAAAAAGACTCAAATGGAGGAATTTAAAAGCGCTATATTGGACTTGATTAAGTATCAACAAGAACAACAGCTTTCATAAAAAAAAAAACAGCAAATGGAAAATCAGAGGACAATGGAAGAATTACGTATTGAAATTCAGAGACAAAAATTTGAGTTGGATAAATCTGCCGTGATCAGGCAACAAAAATTCGAAGTTATGTTTCTTCGTACCCAAAAGGTTAAAAACAGTTCCATTTCAAACAATTCAGTTTAGCATACAAAAACAGTTCCATTTCAAACAATTCAGTTTAGCATAAGTATGCAGTTTAAATACCAAACAGTTGTATTTTAAGCAATTCAGTTTAGCATAAGTACACATTTTAAATGTCAAAACAGTCCTATTTCAAGCAATTCAGTTAAGCATTAGGACATAGTTTAGTTCTATTTGACCCATAGATAGGACCCTGTCAGGTGATACCAATCCGGGTAAGAGTGGACCTGAGAGTGATGGCAATGAAGAGGTGCTCCGTATCACCCAAAGCTCTCGCATTACTGGAACCTCACTATCAGATTATTTTGTGTCATATCCAGGATACTCGTTGGGGAGGGGCTTACCTCTCTACATAGATACAATCGGTATATTCTACAGCCCCAGCCTACTGGTCAAAGAGTTTAACAGGTCTGAATTCAAAGTTTTCCTTCTCATACTAACTATTCACCGAAAGATGAAAGAAGAATAGTTGGATCCATACTTTTCCCAAGAATATCAACGAAATTTGAAAATGTTGACAGACTCGTCCAAGATTTAAACTCGGACCACCGTTTCCATTTCTGACCACAAAAAACTGTACACTAATAGCCCCTCTTTTGTCGTATATATAGTCATCCAGAGACAGACTGTTTCGTTGTATCACAGATCATCAGTGTAGCTAGACACGCGAGATGCTTGAAACTGGAATCGAAACCTGGCTGACTTTACGCCAGTCGGATTTTTCTAACGTACAACCATCTTGCCCAGTCGGCTGGAGTTGTAAAATACACTGACTGCACCGCTGCAGAGGGGTAAGACCCCACCAACAAGTGTCCTGCATATGACACAAAAAAATTGATGGTGAGGTTCCAGTGATGCTGGGGCTTTGGGGAATACGGAGTACCCCTTCATTGCCATTGCTCCCATGTCTACTCTGGCCCGGAGTGGTAGCGCCTGATAGGGTCCTATCTATGGGCTGAATAGAACTAACTGTACACTTATGCTAAACTGAATTGTTTGAATGAGAACTGTTTGACTAAACTGAATCGCTTGAAATAGAAATGTTTTTGACAATCAAACTGTACTTACATTTATACTGCGTGCCGTGTTTCGTGCGCGATTGATGTTCATCGTCTCGACTCGCGTGTTTGAACTCTGAGAATTTGTTCGATCACTAAAGCATCGTTTATTGAAATTTTTTTGATCGAACTTTGAATTGTTCGACTTGAGCGTCGTTCGATAACCGAGGTTTCACAATATATATATATATATATATATATATATATATATATATATATATCCTGTGTTGGCTCACAGCCTTATCGGTAGGGTTTAGAATATCCCGATTGTATCTTCAATAGAGGAGTAAGACCCCCTCCAAAAGGGTATCCTAGATATGACACTAAACCGTATGGAGTGGTCGTACCTGTTAGGGCCAAACAAAAAAAATTTTGCATTAGATTGGATTACTTGAAACCATATGACTGTACAAATTACTTGTATTAATAATAGTTACAATTGAAGGGATAATTGTTTACTAAAGGTTATCAAAATAAGCCGCTTGAAACTATATAACTGATCGCAAGTTATTGATGTTAGATTGGAATACTTGAAACTATGTGGAGGATTCCACATAGCGTAAGGGTTAAATTGCTGGACTGCATCTCGAAGTAAGTTCGAACTTCAGTCACGCTATTACGTTCACTTTCGGACTAATACCATTGCGAAAGGTATGAACCCCTTTATCTCCCAGCCATGGGTTAAATCGTATAACTGCTGTCCTTCTATATGGGTGGCTTTGGCAATAAAACAATAAACGAGGGTTGATATGCCGTTAAAACTAATAAACCAAACCTTGAAAGCATGTACTGTATGCAAATTATTTGTATAAAGAATAGCTACTTAAAGCTATAATTGTTTACTCAGGATTATTATTTTTAATAGTTACTTGAAACCATATAATTAATTTCAAATTATAAATGATAGATAGGAATACTTAAAACCACATAACTATTTGCAATTAAATGATTATACGATTACAATTTTGAACATAATGTTTATTGAGTTAGATTTTTAACTTGATTTAGACTGAAACTGGTGCGCCTGTTTCAAAACAACAGTCAGTTTTCTTCTATCACGTCAAGTTTTCTGTCTACAACTTACTCTCTGAATCAACATAAACGTATTTTTTTTTATATTTTTGTCAATAAGTAAAAGGAGTGGTCAGTTGATTGCTTTTGTAATTTTATTGATAAGGAGTGAGAATTTTTCATATCAGGTGACTTTAGATTAATTTTTGAAAACAATGGCAGCCAGTTTCAAATTTCCCTCCAAAAATAAGTTACGATTATTGACCAGATTCTTCCGCTGGTTTTCAACTCTTAAGGGTCAACTTCCCGTTTCAAGAGTCCACGAATGTGGAACAAGGAAATACGTGATCAGTTGGTATTTGGTATACCAATAATTTGGTAAGAGTCAAAATGATTCCACAGTCTGTTATTCCCGACGGTCATTCAATAAAAAAGAGGAATATTTAACACACACACACACAATAAGGTGTTTTCTTTCTTTCTTTTTTTTTTTCATGATTTTTTCTACAAATACAAACTTGGAAATGGGTTACAGCAAACATTATTTTAATCTCGCAAAAAATATTTCTTTTGAAACAATTCAAAATGGCGGCAAATCAAAGAGATGTCTATCATTAAATTTTTGCTAACAGAGACGTACAAACCATGTAAAAATTACAGAAGAATGTGTGATGTGTACGGAGATGTAAGTTATAGTAAAAAAAGATATTTACAAATGGACTAAGCATGGGTTCACCATTCCGAACCTGAGTCAAAGAGACAGTCTATGGAATAGAAACATACTGACTTTCCGGTAAAGAAAATGTTCCAGGCACTGTAGTCAGCTAAGAAGATCTTGCTGACAGTCTTCTGGGACATGAAAGGACCTATAATTATTGATTTCCTTGAAAAAGGAACAACTAAACAGTGCTTTGTATTGCCAACTCCGTAGGCAAAATTCAGTTTATTTACTGAACGACCCTAAATATATATATATATATATATATATATATATATAGTCATCCACAGGCAGATCTGTTTCGTTCTATCAGAACTCATCAGTGTGGCTAGACAGTGTCTTCCCGTAGCTGGGATCGAAACCCAGTTGACTCAAACGTCAACACAAGCTTCTAACCATTCACACACGAGGAAATATTAGCTGCGAAGTAAATTTTAAACGGTTATGAATCACAATTACTATTGTTTACATGCATCCGTTAAACGGTAGCCGAGACCTCAATTCAAACGAAGAGGCTTGCAATAATCGCTTATGGCAACACGATTACTTCTCTCTCGAGTCAAATCCACAGAAAATTATCTTCACTGAGGACAATTATGATTTTCATTTTTAATATCCATTGAAATCAAAATTATCCATATATGAATTTAATTACAAGCGGTTCTGTGTAATGAATTTCACTCCAACGGCATCAAAAATTCGACAACAGATTAAAAAATGAAAACAAACGTACAGTTGTTTGTTCAGACTATGTCACTAAACTGCATCTGATGGTGTGAAGTTCCCGATTCATTTCCGTTACTGCCAGGTCCAATCCGAACCGGAGTTTAAAGTACTTTTTAGCGTTCGATCAGTTGATCTGTTTGAAAATCTTTAATATCAGTTTAGAATACTTAAAACCTTCGAAACCCTTTGTGTTGTGACAATACACCGCCGACCGACCTCCACTATCTCAACTTCCTAAACCACTTAAACTACTCATGGACATCAGATCGTCTAGTGGTTTCTCTCATTTCCGGCCAGGGTTATTTCACTTTTTCTTACGGACACACAAAACACAAAATACACAACCAAGAGGGTGGAAGGAAAGAAAACAAACAAACACGGACTTGGGTTAGCTCCAAGGGCAAGAAGGGAGAAGTTTGTGACACTTTCCAAGCATTCTGTGAGCTATCGCAAACGTGTATTCTAGCGAAACTCCCACAAAGTCACCAGGAATGCTGACTCATCTTCTCACGTTGGCCCACCCGGCTTGAGTCCATACATCCTAGCAGTCGCCTGCTCTCTCCCGCCGACTGCCTTGTTCCGTCGACTGGTCTGGTCTGTCTCCTTCTCTGTTCTGCCGCCTTAGGCCGACTGCTCTGGTCTCTTCTGTTCACTTCTGTTTACTCTCGGACCCTCCTTCCCTCGTCCTCTTCCGGTCTCATGGGAAATCTCACGAGCAAGCGCTTTGTGTGGGTTTCGCGCAAAAACAGACAACGGAATCTTCTGACTAGTACTTACCCCCACCCACACAACAAATGCCCAAAATCGTGTCACATTGTGACGATTATTGTCTTTGGAAATAGCACTAATACCCTTGGGAAAGATATGAATCCAAATATTCTCCCTCCAGCTATGGGTAAATAGAAGGGCAGTCTAGGTTCTTCAGCCTTGGTGAGGCAACTAGTCTAGGAGAAGAAAAACTCTGAATTCAAACCTGTTAAACTCCACTTAAAGATCGACCTTGTGTCATATCCTGCCCGAGCGGAGGGGTTGGGTAAATATGATCGTCTTTGGAAATGGACACTGCAACAAGAGTTCAAATTCTGGGCAAAGCTATTTGCGTTCACTTTCTCGTTAATGCCCTTGGGAAAACACATTACCATATCTCTTCTCCCCACCTTCCGTTATGGATAAATAGAAGGGCAGACTGGGCTATTTAGCCTTGGTACGGCAACCGGTCAAAGAGAAGGAAAACTCTGAATTCAAACCAGTTTAATTCCACTTAAGAATTACCATGAGCCGCATACTTCCTTTGTTTGATCAGGCAGGTTGATAATTATTTTAAAACACAAAACTGTAGGAATTATTTGTATTAGGTAAGAATACTTGAAACCATAAAACTATGCGAATCATTTGTATTAGGTAAGAATACTTGTAACTGGCTCATTGATCTGGTGGGTAGAGTGTTCGCAAATGGCCTAGGAGACCGGGGTTCAATCCCAGGTCGAGTCATACCAACGATTCAAAAAATGGTACTTGATGCTGCCTTGCTTAACACTCGGCATTATAAGGTACGGATCAAGGGTAAAGAGAAGCAATCCAAGGAAAGGAGTAGAGCTCTCCCCAACACTTCAGTGTTGTAAGTATTGAAAAGGGAGCTTTCGGATGGCCCTCGACTACGGTCGCCAATTTTACTTGAAACCATAAAACAGTGCGAATTATTTGTATTAGATAAGAATACTTGTAACCATAAAACTGTGCAAATTATTTGTATTATATAAGAATACTTGAAACCATAAAACTGTGCGAATTTTTTGTATTAGGTAAGAATACTTGAAGCCATGAATTATCTATATTAGGTAAAACTAACGAAACCATTGTGCAATTTTTTTTCTATTAGGTAAGAATACTTGAAACCATAAAACTGTGCGAATTATTTGTATTAGATAAGAATACTTGGAACCATAAAACTGTACGAATTACTTATATGAGGTAAAAAATACTTGAAACCCTAAAACTGTGCGAATTTTTTGTATTGGGTAAAATTACTTGAAACCATAAAACTGTACGAATTATTTGTATTAGGTAACAATACTTGAAACCATAAAACTGTACAAGTTATTTGTATTAAGAATAGTTTCGAGGAGCTAGAACTGTTTACAAAGACTTATTCTTAGTTATAGCATAAAACTTTGAAGGTATCTTATCTTTCTTTAGAGAATGTCGTAAATGTATTCTAAACCTCGCCGACAGAAGCACCTTTTACACCCCATCTATGGGTCAAACAGCTGTTTCTTGGAAACTATAAGTATCAGATAAGGATAATAAAAGCCATATAAAGTTGGTGACCGTTGTCGAGGACGACCTGAAGGCTCCCTTTTCAATAGCTGCTACACTGAGGTGTACGAGAGGGCGCTACTTGTTTCCCTGGATTGCTCCACTTTAACCTTGATACAACCTCATAATGCTGAGTGTTAAGCAAACGGTATCAAGTACAATTTTTTAAATCTTTGGTATGACTTAACTTGGGATTGAACCCCGGTCTCCTGGCCCATTAGGCAATATAAGTGTATGTAAATTATTTGAATTAAAAATGATTATTCAAAGTTTTGATTGTTTACAAATGATTTCTTGAATTGTTTGAAATCATAAAAAAATTATTTGAAATCATACAAAAATCATAAAAAAGGCATGAATCATAAAGATATCATCAAATTGCCCGCAAAAAAAACAGGTCTGATTTCGACATTAAATAATCCACCAAGATTTGACATCGTGTAAAACCAGCCAAATAAACGAACATTATATATATATATATATATATATATATATATATATATATATAATTGTGTGCATGTGTGTGTGTGTGTACCGGTTGCATAACATATTCATTAGTCGACAAATAGATCAGCTAAACCACCAATACCTTTTACATCACTTTTCGTATTGTATCTCAACTCCTTAAAATCTTTTAAATCTTTTGAAACATAAAAGCTATATTCTTATTTGTATTATCGCTTTTGTTCATCTTTATATATATATATATATATATATATATATATATATATTATAACAGTGTAGGTTGTCACTAAATCACTTTGTGGGTTTGTGTCGAACCAAGTGCAATATAATATGGAGAGTGCTCAATATCTAGGATAGAGCAATTATATGATAATAATAGATAGATATATATTAGATATATATATATTTAATTCATGGAATTTAGACTGCGAGACCTGGGTTTCATGGAGTTTTTTTTTTTTTGTTTTTGTTTTTTTTGCAAAACAACAATCATCAGGCAGTTAAAAAAATTAAATGAGTCGAAAATTGAAAAAAATACAGTCAAAAAACTGTTGGGATTTTGAAGGAATCTTTACGTATGATTGTGAGTGTGTGAGTGTGTGTGGGGTGCGTATGCTTGTGTGGGTTCGCAGTCTAAATACCATGAATGAAATATATATATATATATATATATATATATATATATATATTAGAATTATCCTAATGATCCGGTTCGATGAAACCTAGTTAGATTTCTTCTGACTCAATAGGTATTTGTATTTCGCTCTACTTTGCGTATTAAGCACTCTTACGTTTTAGCTTAAGGTGTTTTCCCGGTGTTTTTTCTTTTGACTAGGCATTGCGGTAATGGTTGATTATTTTCAAGCAGTACGAATGTTTTTAGTCTTTTCTTTTTTTATGGAATTTTTTTCCCAAATATCAGTTTGCGTAATATATCTTTTTATTTGCAAATTGTATCATCTATGTTTTTTTCACACCGTCAGAATTATAGAATAGACATAGAAATAAAATTATATATATACATATATATATATAAATCTTCCAGATGATCTTTTTTCGGTGAAACCTCAATAGCAAACTTCTGGAGTGGGAGGATGAACCAGCTCTTTGCAAATATCGAGCACTTTCGTTATATTTTATTGTTTTGTGACAAACTCACTTTTCTTTCCCTTTTTCCCCGAATTCAATCGGTTTTCCTTTTTTCTTTTTGTCCAAAGAATCATTTTCTTTTGACAAAATAAGAGCATATATATATATATATATATATCCCGTAACATATGAATCCAAGTTCGACGAACCAGACACGCAGGACACTGCTGGAGAAGCAAGGACGAGCTCATAAGCGATGTACTCCTGTGGACCCCCACACATGGATGTGCAAGAGTGGGACGACCAGCACGAACTTACATACAGCAGCTATGTGAGGACACGGGATGTAACCCTGAAGACCTGCCGGAGGCGATGAATGATAGGGAGAAATGGCGAGAGACGGTCAGGGATATCCGCGCTGGCGGCGCGACATGATGATGATGATGATAATGTTAGCCTTCGTCTGTCTCTCGGTCTATCTCTGGCTCTGTCTGTCTCTCTCTCTCTCTATCTTTGTTTAATTCAACTGTCAGTTTATCTTCTATCTATTTAAGAATATATAAACGATGAAGCCAAATTATTTCATATATAAAGAGTTTATCGTTCATAGATAGATAGATAGATTTGAATAGTATGAATAGATTGATAGACAGATAGCAACAGATTGAGATAGATAGATAGATAGATATCATCCAAAAGTAAGGATGATGGAACTTTAACGATTTATGCACTTTTCAAAAAGAAAACTGATGATAATTTTCTAGTATTGATATCTTTACAGTATCGTTTACTGTTGTTATGGCTACCATCAGTGTCTGTTTTAATGTAATGGCAAGATCTAAAAACTTTGGTCTTTTAAAAAAAGAAATGACGTGGGCCATCTGTTGTGACTAATACTGGGTGAGTCTTTTAGATATGTGTGGGAGGGTGCAAGTGAGAGACAATAGAATTATAATTGTATGGGTACTGTGGTCTGCTTTTTTTTCCTTCTTTTTTTAGTAGGAAAGGGCAGAAATGTGGCATATATATATATATATATATATATATATATATATATATATATATATATATATATATATATATATTTGTATGTATTAGAGGTGTGTCACGCACATCCACTCTATTATAGAGTAAATAGACAGCTCAGTAAACGACAGAAAAGACCAACGTATGTGAGATAAATTGATGTGTGTATATATATATATATATATAAGTGGGTGTTTGTCTCTGTCACTTTTTCCGTATGCGTGTGTCTTTGCCTTATGAATTATCTCCAGAATATATTTGTAAGCATTAAAGGTTACAGCTATCTTTTTTATATATGTGCGTCTCTTTCAGATTTTTTCGTAATCTATACTGACACGATCATACATAGATAGATAGATAGATAGATAGATAGATAGATAGATAGATAGATAGATGGATGGATAGATAGATAGATAGATAGATAATTAAAGCCTTAGATAGATAGATAGATAGATAGATAGATAGATAGATAGATAGATAGATAGATAGATCTGAACAGACTGTAAGATAGATAGATAGATAGATAGATAGATAGATAGATAGATGTGTACGTTTTTGTGTGCTAAGTACCATTCATGTGCCTGTGTATGCTGTGCGTATGTATGTGTGTCTATATGTGTGTACGTGTGTGCGTGTATGAGATAGATAGATAGATAGATAGATAGATAGATAGATAGATAGATAGATGTGTACGTTTTTGTGTGCTAAGTACCATTCATGTGCCTGTGTATGCTGTGCGTATGTATGTGTGTCTATATGTGTGTACGTGTGTGCGTGTGTTAGATAGATAGATAGATAGATAGATAGATAGATGTGTACGTTTTTGTGTGCTAAGTACCATTCATGTGCCTGTGTATGCTGTGCGTATGTATGTGTGTCTATATGTGTGTACGTGTGTGCGTGTGTGAGATAGATAGATAAATAGATAGATAGATAGATAGATAGATAGATAGATGTGTACGTTTTTGTGTGCTAAGTACCATTCATGTGCCTGTGTATGCTGTGCGTATGTATGTGTGTCTATATGTGTGTACGTGTGTGCGTGTGTGAGATAGATAGATAGATAGATAGATAGATAGATAGATAGATAGATAGATAGATAGATGTGTACGTTTTTGTGTGCTAAGTACCATTCATGTGCCTGTGTATGCTGTGCGTATGTATGTTTGTCTATATGTGTGTACGTGTGTGCGTGTGTTAGATAGATAGATAGATAGATAGATAGATAGATAGATAGATAGATAGATAGATAGATAGATGTGTACGTTTTTGTGTGCTAAGTACCATTCATGTGCTTGTGTATGCTGTGCGTATGTATGTGTGTCTATATGTGTGTACGTGTGTGCGTGTGTGAGATAGATAGATAGATAGATAGATAGATAGATAGATAGATAGATAGATGTATACGTTTTTGTGTGCTAAGTACCATTCATGTGCCTGTGTATGCTGTGCGTATGTATGTGTGTCTATATGTGTGTACGTGTGTGCGTGTGTGAGATAGATAGATAGATAGATGTGTACGTTTTTGTGTGCTAAGTACCATTCATGTGCCTGTGTATGCTGTGCGTATGTATGTGTGTCTATATGTGTGTACGTGTGTGCGTGTGTGAGATAGATAGATAGATAGATGTGTACGTTTTTGTGTGCTAAGTACCATTCATGTGCCTGTGTATGCTGTGCGTATGTATGTGTGTCTATATGTGTGTACGTGTGTGCGTGTGTGAGATAGATAGATAGATAGATAGATGTGTACGTTTTTGTGTGCTAAGTACCATTCATGTGCCTGTGTATGCTGTGCGTATGTATGTGTGTCTATATGTGTGTACGTGTGTGCGCGTGTTAGATAGATAGATAGATAGATAGATAGATAGATAGATAGATGTGTACGTTTTTGTGTGCCAAGTACCATTCATGTGCTTGTGTATGTATATGTAGGTATGTGTGTGTACGAGTGTGCGTGTGTGTGAGATAGATAGATAGATAGATAGATAGATAGATAGATGTGTACGTCTTTGTGTGCCAAGTACCATTCATGTGCCAATGTATCCTGTATGTGTGCATGTATGTGTGTGTTAGTGTTTAAGTGTGAAAGAGAAAAAAAGATAGTGTATAAGAAACTGACAGAGAGCACTTGTCGTTTACTTTTACCGTTCTTCGAAAACCAGGAAGTTTCAGGATATGTGTCATTCTGTGTGGATGCCATTTGCTTCTCAAGTTCATGTCGACGCCAACACATACACACAAAACACACCCAACTAGATCTGTCAGAACATATTTGGATGAACTTTTTCTCAGTATAAATTCAAATATATTTCATATGTATGTGTGTGAGGCGGTGGAGATGGGGGGTTGGCAGAGGGCGTCGAGCAACTCCATAGAAATGTCGGTACGTATAAAGAAATAAATGGTGTCATCATCAACTGTCATCATCATCATCATGTCGCCCTGCTAGCACGGATTTCCCTAACCCTCTCTCGCCACCCGTCTCTATCGTTCATCGCTCCCGGGAGGTCTTTCAGACTACATCCTGTATAGGCACAGAGCTGTTGTATATAAGTTCTAGCTGGTCAACTGTGGTTGTCATTTGCTAATTTTTTCCCTGTCTAGCAGATAGCGTCCACAGTTGTTACCCATCTAAGTAATGAGCAGGCTTATCGATGCTTAACTTGAGTGATTAGGCAGGAATAGTATTTTCAGCCCATAAGTGAACTGTTCATGTAGATCATACAATCACGGGGATGATTGATTGATTAATTGAATGATTTAACGGCATGTCAACCCGTCAGGGGTTGTTTTATACCAAGAAGTTAAGGAATCGCGTACATTGTGCGATCATATGTTGATATGGAGGTTCGTGGTGTAATGGTTACCGTCGTAAGAAATGAACGCGGCGACCCGATTTCAAATCCTGAACTAGGCTGTTGGCATTTCACATAGCGCTATTACTCTTGGGAAAGATATGAATCTAATTATTCTCCCTCCAGCTATAGGTAAACAGTAGGGTAAATTGGGCTCTTTAACCTTAGTATGACAATTGGTCTTGAAGAAGGACCACTCAGAATTCAAGCCTGCGAAACTCTGCTTAAAATTGACCTTATGTCACATCATGCTCGTGACGAGGTGTTAGTGTCGGTTTTTTCTATAAGATTGTTTTTCTTTTTTCTTTCTTTTTTCATTCTTTTTCTTTTCTCTTTTTTTTTTTTTTCCCTTTCGCTTGAGAATAATTTTTAAACAGATCTATTTGACCCATAGATGGAAGCCAAACAGGTACTACCATTCCGAGGCGGAGTGAATCTAGGTTGATGCCAAATGAAAGGGCTACTCCACATTCCCTAGATCTCCAGAACTAGACCCTCTTGAGATGCAGTTTAATGTCACATCCAGGATCCTTTTTTTTTTTTTTTTGTGGGTAAGGGGGTTCGTCCCTTCTGCAGAGGACACAGTCAGCATATTTTAAACACAACAGAGTGGGATATCACAGAAAGGATTTATATAATAAATAAGTAAATAAAACCTTAAACCTTTCATTTATTTTTGAAAGATTACCTCCCTTGTCTAATGACCGCTAGATGGTGACATTACAGCAACAGAGCAGAGTATCAGTGAAGGAAATTAGGCTTTTAAAATAGACTCTATTTCTTTTAGCTGAATTGTTTATATTGTATTGTCGTACTCTAAACTTCCGGTAATTCAGAATTTAACTCTTTATTTGAATCACAGGGTTAGACTCTTCTCATTCCATCGTCCCAAGACATGAAAGTGTCTTGCATCAGCTACATTTTGTCTTTTATTGATGGAGGGGGGATCAGGACCAAGGATTGAAGTCACTTGACCTAGTATGCTGGGATATTTGATTTGGCGTCTTAACCCTATGTGTCCAGGTGTTCCATTCAGACTGGATTTGGGGGACAGGTTTGTTTTTGATCTTAATTGTTATTTCTATTTCTGGGGTTATCTGTTCTCTCTCCTTCCTAATTACTGGTTCTTAGATTGCATTGATCTCTATACTGCAACTACTCAAGAAGTCGTTATAGCCTAGCATATGTGCTGACTCTTAAAATTTTCTTATTTTCCAATGTAGCTCCCTGTCAATCTATGAGGAAAGTCCCAGTAGCGTAGCGGCGAACGTGCTGGACTGCGACATCGTAGTTAATGAATTCAAACTCCAGTCTCTCAATTACGTTCACTTTCAAACAAATATCTTAATAGAAGTTATGAACCTCCTTATCGCCCCCCCCCCAGCAGAGGGTTAAATTATACCACAACTATTCTTCTACAAGGATCGCTTTGGCATTAAATAACTCATTAAGACTGATATGCCATTAAACAAACCAAACACAACCTATTTATTATTCTGACTTCTTTTCACAAGGGCTTTTCTCTCTATAGGAGATCAGCTATGCCTGATTTTGTCATCTTTCCTCTGACCACAGCTTTTGGCTGTTGTTCCAAACTTATTTTCAAGGAACTGTATGTTGCCGAGTACGATAAAAGTACTTAAAGTAGGTCGGAGAGTATAGCAGCCGAAACATTTGAGAGTGTCGCAACCAAGTCGAGTATAACAGTTCGCAATGTGTAGAGAATAATAGTATTGTAATGTACTGAGAACTTTTAAACAATTCTAATCGCCATTCCCTTGAGAGTGGCTTCAAAACAAAGTATTTACCCGACTATTTGTGTTATTCAAAGTTATATATATATATATATATATATATATATATATATATAGGGAGGGTGATTAAATAGGAAAGTCACTCCGTGTCTGCCTGTTTTATCTTTGATCCGTTCAAGTTTTCGTATGAATCGTTTGACTTTCAGACAAAATGCATTTAGGAATCTAGCAAACTAGCAAGAAGAAAGAAAGAAAGAAAGAAAGAAACTAATCGAGATTAGAATAGACAAAGGTATGTACCGGCCCCAGCCGTCTCTTCTATCCACTGATGGTTCCGCTTACTTGGCTGACTCATCGGAATTTACGGACGATTGTGTTTTGTTGATCAGGACGACAAATCAGTCGCTAACGAAGTCACCTATCGGATAATTGACAGATGAAACAGTACAATGAAGAAGAAAACAATCGAGACGCCAACAAAGAACAAGACACAGATTCACTACAAAAACAATAATTTTCATTTAGATATCATATTTACCAACCCCTCCGCTCGGGCAGGATATGACACAAGGTCAATTTTTGAAGCGGAGTTTAACAGGTTTGAATTCAGAGTTTTCCTTCTCCTAGACTAGTTGCCTCACCAAGGCTGAAGAACCTAGTCTGTCCAACTATTTACCCATAGCTGGAGGGAGAATAATCTGATTCATACCTTTCCCAAGGGTATTAGTGCTATGTGAAATGCAACCAATCTCGTCCAGGATTGAAACTCGTGTCGCTGTGTACATTTCCCGCGACGATAACCATTACACCACTAGATATAGTCACTAAAATTATCACATATATCAACCTTTCCTGGCGGTTAATTAGTCATGTGACACGGAAGCCTAATCTATGATTTAACAGTCAGTTCAATTCTTGGTATTCGAAGTCTGGTACAAGGACTATGGATACTTGTTTTTCATTGCGGTTCTCAGTTTTTCAGGTATCAACAATTCGAAGTGTCAGCTTCAGAAGTCTAGTATGAGGTCTCGGTTCTGGAAGCTTTCTCGGAATGCCGTGGAGTCTCGTAGCTGCTTTCTACTAATCTGCTCAGCGAGTAAAAATCACAGTTTATATGGTATTCTGTTCCCATTTTGGGGTGGGGATTTGGCGATATCAATAATACCAATTTCTTCCGAATTTGGAATCAAATAATTGGTTCCATTTCTTCACTCCGTTCCTCAGTAATCGGCTTACTCTTACTTTCACAAATAGGGCAGATATCCCCTCTTACCCCTTTGATATTTCACCTGGCTCCACTCCTCCTAGTAGGCGGTTATTTCTGTCACGTGATAAAGGCGTCACGAAACGCTAATTTGCAAAATAATTTAGAGAAAAAACTTTCCTTGGCACTGAGAACTTAGAAAAAATTATAATTTCCCAAACCAGCAAACTTCAGCCAAGTTCATATCTATCTGTCATTGCGTCAACCGTGACCCTCACCGACCTGTCCGCCGACGAGATGTATTTTGAATTAAAACTAGATACCTGTCAACGACTCATTGATGCCTTCTCCGACCTTTCCTTATAGTGATAACTCTGTCGTTTCGATTCCGCTAGTAAAGCGCTGAAGACGATTGAATCGTACTTTTTGGCATTCACTTTTTCAAAAAAAAAATTCATATATTTCTTTCCATTCATTTTGTCAACACATTGGTGTAGTCAAAACAATTCTTCGTTACATCTTTCCTTTTCTTTCTAAAACAAGAATTTATATTTCTCATCCAACTTCTGTAGATATATTGTTTTTTGTTGATTTTTTTCCTTTAAGAAAACAATCCACATATCCTTCCTTCTTTTGGCATTAAACTGATCTAAATATATATATATATATATATATATATATTTCTCACTTTTGTAATGCACAGATTCTTCCGTCAAAAATATATTTTAATTATTTCTGTTTTAATAATTTCCCCTTCGATTTTGGCAATTTGTATGCAAAATATGGCAATTTGGGCTGCAAAATATGTTGCTAAGTTGAAAACTGAAGAAAGTTAGAATCGGAAAAAAAGCATGAACTCTTTGGAAATTTTAGAGTATAATATTACAGTTACAATGTATTCTGTGTCTCCATCCGGTGAACGTACTTTCACTTTGTAGCAGGAGTACTACAAGGGGACACGCTTGCCCCATACCTCTTTATCATCTGTCTAGACTACGTGCTTAGAACTTCGATTGATAAAATCAGAGAAAACAACTTCGTGCTAAAAAAGAAAAGAAGAAGAAGGTACCCCGCAAAAACAATTACCGACGCCGACTACGCCGATGACAGAGTGTTACTGGCGAATACACCCAACCAAGCCGAAGCACTACTGCATAGTTTGAAACGAGCCACCGCAGACATTGGCTTCCATGTCAATGCACACAAAACTGAATATATGTGCTATAATCAAACAGGTGACATTTCCACGCTAGAGGGAACGTCTCTAAAACTGGTAGACAAATTCACCAACCTAGGAAGCAGCGTCTCTTCAACCGAAAAAGATATCGACACACGGCTAACGAAGGCATGGATAGCTATCGATAGGCTTTCGATCATATGGAAATCAGACCTGACCGATAAAATGAAACGCAGTTTCTTCCAGGCAGTGGTCGTGTCGATACTGTTATATGGATGCACTACTTGGACGCTAACTAAACGGCTGGAGAAGAAGCTAGACGGCAATTACACAAGAATGTTGCGAGTAATATTGAATAAGTCCTGGCGGCAACACCCCACAAGGCACCATCTATACGGCCACCTGCCTCCCATCACGAAAACTATCCAAGCTAGACGAGCCAAACATGCAGGACACTGCTGGAGAAGCAGGGACGAGCTCATAAGGGATGTACTCCTATGGACCCCCGCATATGGCCAAGCAAAAGCAGGACGACCAGATCGAACATACATACAGCAGCTATGTGAGGATACGGGATGTAGCTCGGAAGACCTGCCAGAGGCGATCAATGATAGGGAGAAGTGGCGAGAAAGGGTCAGGGATATCCGTGTTAGCGGCACGACATGATGATGATGATGATATTACAGTTGCAAACAAACCGTTCCATTTGTGGCTATATAAGATTGTAAAAGAATAAACTTATAATAGTCAACTTAACTGAAGTCCTTGTGTCGAAGTCGTATTTGCAAAAGTTTAACGAACTTCAAAAGATTCTCCCATTCACTGTTGTAATTATAGCAGAGACAATTTTAAGATCTGTTTGTTCAGGAGTTCGTTAGAAAAAGAGGCCTTGACATGTCTTTTGATATCCTATGCCAACGTATGCCGGCCCTTGTTTGTTTATTTTGAAAGGTGCATCGACCAATTAAATGTGCCATACATGGCCTTTAGAAAGTGGGGTCGACCAAGGGATACAATCCATTTACCTTAGGTATATATATATATATATATATACGATTAATAAATCTACCTGGCCAGGGCTCGCAATGTCGCAGATACATATATACATAGAAATGTAGATATGTATAAACATTAAGATGAGATATATATTAATTGACATTGAAATAAGACTGATATAAACGGGTTGAAATAGATAGATAGATAGATAGATAGATAGGGAACTGCGTTAAAAATCAGCTTTCAAACATAAACTATGCTGTTAGTGTTTTGGTTGGTTGGTTGGTTGGTTGGATTTTATGGCATATCAACTCTTGTAGGTAATTTAATATCAAATTTTGTTTAGGACACCAATATGTCCTTCGGCCTTCTTCAAGTGTTTCGTGTCGAACTCGGGAGTCCACGCAAATTAAAAGGACTGCAGAACTTGGAAGTAAGAGGTCGAGTAAAGACCATGCAAACTACAGCATTATTAAGATCAGCTAGAATACTGAGAAGAGTCCTGGAGACGAGGAGCGTTGATATCACTCAAACTCCAATAAAAAAAAAACCATCAGCTAACGCTGGTGTGAAAAACTCTTAAACAATTGAACAATTCCACTTGACCCATAGGTGAGACACTAACAGATATAAACAGTCTGGGTCATAGTGAACCTGGGAGTAATGGCAATGAAAGGGTACTCCACATTTCTAAAAGTTCCAAGACTAAAACCTCACTATCAAGCGGACTGAGCCATTGGTCAATCAGACCATAGACAGGGGCGGACTGAGCTATCGGTCAATCAGACCATGCCCGAAGGTCCAGCACTGCAAGTGGGCCCGCCAGGCTGCCAATAAAATTATCAAGGATGTCCTTGTTATACACTCTAAAACATACAATCTGACTCGGGTCACTCATCTGCACGTCATAGTGTGTGTATGTGTCTCATGGCCGTAGCTGACTACCGGGTTCAAGTACGGGCCGATCCGTGTAATCATAGTGAAAATCCGGGCAAGGAAAAATATCTTCGTCAGAAATCAAACTAAACAATTCGTGTAGGAAGAAGGAAGGAAGGAAGGAAGGAAGGAAGAAAGAAAGAAAAAGAAAACGAAGAAACCACCGAATGAATGCAGTAAAGCAATTTGTCTGTTTATTTATTATTTTGGGGAGAAAAGACTAGTTATACCCAGAAAGTTCAAACCTGTTTCCTAATGGACTGCAAGGCAAAACGTTATCGGCTCCTTTTTGTGGCTATCCTCTTGATTTCGCCGCACTCCTTGCCTGGTCGAAGAGAAGACGCAATAAATCATTTTAACCTTCTAAGAATATTCGGATGATCACAAACCTGGCGCCTCTGTAGTCTGTTGTACCGGTCAAGTCTTAGCGAACAATCTGAAGGGGGTCATTCAGTCTTCCTTCTCGCATCTCCGTCACTTCCAAAAGCCACTTGTTGCGGGGCCGATAAATATATCGATCCCACGAAATATAAGTGATTGACAACGAACTAGGCAAGAATGACAAAACAGAGTGGTTGTTTCTAAAGGCCAAATTTTATTATGGCGAATCGTAATAGGAAATCGGACGGCGGATGCCTGTTCGTAAAATCTAGGAACTGATAGTTGGTGCTGGATCTAGTCGCTGGTGCAGGATCTAATAGCTAGTGAAGGACTGGATTGCTGGTTCAAGACTGGTTGTCTTTGATAGTCAGGATTGGTGGTAGCTGCTGTTGTAGGACCGGTAGCTGCTGTTGTTGGACTGGCAGCTGCTGCAGGAAAGTGGTCGCTGCTGCAGGAAAGTAGTCGCTACTGCAGGAAGGAAGCTACTGGTGCAGGACTGGTAGCTGCCGGGGCAGGAAAGTAGTCGCTGGTGCAGGGAGGTAGTTGCTGCTGCAGGAAGGTGGTCGCTGGTACTAGGCTGAGAGATGCTGGTACAGGAATGTAGTTACTGGTGCTCGAAGGTAGTCGTTACTGCAGGAAGGTGGTGCATCATACCGTCTAAGAAGGTACTAGGTTTGACTTTCGAAATTAACCTGAAAAGGGCTATTAGATGTTGGTAGTCGGGACCGCTGCATTGTGCCGTCTCAAGGGTGTTGGAATAGACTTTTTTAGTTAGTCCTGAAAGGAGCTGTTAAGCTGAGAGGCTGGTAATATTCCTGTGTCGTCTGCTGGCTGGAATCAGGACGTCGGCTTAAGGGGAAGCCTAGAGCAGTGCGTCATGGGCAGCTGCTGATGATGAGGCTTCGGTCGTTGAGTTGACCAGGGAAAAATCGGATTCCTCCCACACCCTTGGCTGACGTCCAACCGAAGCTTTTATTTCTAAAAAAAGATGAAAAAATTCAAAAAGTAAAAATTGACAATTTTTTGGTAAGCACAAGGCCAAAGGTTTTGGGAGGAACGGGATGGGAAGAATACTGTATTGTTCTAGGGAGATATAGCAAGTCCTATTCACCAACCAATCATTCCATACAATAAATTCACTAATACATTGCCTGACGCGCAACAATCACCAAAATACATCATTCGCTCTATGAAAAAACCTACTTAAAACCCCGGTGAATGAAAATGATATATATACAATTGGCAAAGCATGATGGGGAAAGAGAGAAATGTCCCGCAAATATTTTAGTAGGAAACAAAAAATAAACTCCATTTGGTTTTCCTCCCATCCCCCTATCAATGATGTGGAGGGTCGACTGTTTTCCCGTATCCGAATGTGACCGAAAACAAGCCGAGCTATCCATATGGGGGAGGGGGCCTAAACTAATCAGGATAAAAGAAAAAACGGGGATGGGCGCGGCAAAGAAAAAGGACAACATGAATTACAGTACTGTGGGTTCAAGATCCTCAAAAAGCTAGGGCTGGCAGAAGGTTAGGGAAGTAAAAAGAATGGGGGACGGGGAGGATCTTGAAGACTAACATCTAAGGGATAAAGACAATGACACACCTCACACAACTAACTAGAAAGTCAAGAGGTCAAAGAAATACAAAAATTCCTACTTACCCGGGGTGGAGCCCCGAAGAATCCGGACTACCGTCGCCATGCGCAGGAAGAGGAGGGAAGGGTGACTCCAATATTGACCCCCACCTTTCGTACAACCAGGCTTGCTGTATACACCTACCTTTTGCTGAATGTTATGCGGTCCAAGCGTTTTCTATCGCATCTAATCTTGACCCTAAGCTGATGCCTAAAGAACAAGATCAGACCACGATAAGAAAAGTTTGCACCCTCATACAATCCCTTGTTTTGCGTCTGCCAAATCACCATTCTAGCCACAGCTAGGATCGTGAGAACACCACACGCTTCTCACCATGAAACGGAGGGTCAACAGTGTCCACGACGTAACCAACGTTGAGCTGATGCAAGCCGCCCACTCGTTGACGTGACTCCAGAATGGGCGAACTCGCTCGCAGTAGTAGAAGGCGTGCAAAGCCGTTTCTTCTAAACCACTGCCGCATTGGGGACAATCGGGCATGTCTATCGTGCACACTCTGTAAGCCCAGTCGTTGAGGGTCAACGCATTTCGAGCAAGCCGCCAGGTGAGTGAGAGCTTGGAGTTGTGCAAGAAGCTCGAGACTGGCGCCCAATTCGACTGGGAGTGAGTCTCTTCCAGCGACCAGCGGTATTTGTCGCCCGTCCCACTACCCGGACGAGTGTGGCACAAGGCCTTTTTAAGGTGAGTCCAAGCGCAGGGCCATAGCCCAGACGAGCCCGGCATTCCCTAAAATGCCTCGGGCCCCGTCGGCATTCTTTTAAAAAAGAAACCTAAACCCTCCGAAGAGGGTTAAAGCCTAGGGGGAACGGCCTCTCCAGCGACCAGCCGAGCCGCCGACCTTTTTAATACTGCCGATTTTTATGTCTACAGCACGTTAATACCCTCAGTTGTCTAAGTAGAATGAATTTGCTTATTATCACAAAAACGTAGTGGGAGACTTCATTCTGCTTCGACGAGGGTTTTTTTTTACTGTGTCAAGGCCCCGAACCGTCCCTTGAAAGACCGGCTGATTTTTTTTTCAAGACGATCTATGTGGAGCTATTTGATTCCTTAACAACCAGGTCCTAGGTAGCTATTGACTGACAGCATCAGTGATTCGTCGATTCTTGGAAATGGGGTTTGTTTGGGGTTGTGTGTGTGTGTGTGTGTGTGTGTGTGTGTGTGTGTGTGTGTGTGTGTGTGTGTGTGTTATGAGTAGCCGGTTGACTACGATACATTAAACTTTTCATATGATTGTTAGAATTTGCTCAGAAAGGACACCTTTTTCCTAACCCATGTCTGTTACCAAGCATTTTAGTAAGTTAAAATTTGACTATATTGATTATTTTGTTTACATCTGTAATAATCCTAATTTGATGAAAATATTGAGGATTTATAGTAAATTTAAATTTGCATTATGTGATTTCTTAAGTCAAGTTTTTAAAATTTCAATAAAGCGCTTTAATGCGAATTCAAGCAGATTATTTTTTTTTTATTTTTTTAAAATCCAATACTGCTTTCAAATTGACGAAGGGCTTAACAGTCAATTTATGCCAGTGTCAAATATATATGGATCTTACCACTTGCTATCAATTATATTTTCTTTGTTACAGTTTACTTACTCCTTGTAAAATTGTCCCCAAACAGACTCTACCGAGAAGAAATTATTTATTTCGTGTGCAGGTAGCTAAACCCTATTTAATGATGTCTGACTACAAGCGTAAAAGTGGTGCTCAAAAGAGAAAAGAGAAAAAGGAAACAATATCCAAGATAAGGAAGACAACAAATTGATTCATTCTTTTTTTTTTTTTTTTTTTTTTTTTTTTTTGCTAAGAAAGCTACATCCTCAGAGCAAGTCAAAGATGCAACTGACTTTGGCTTACAAGAATCTGAATCTGAAATTACTCCTCATTCTGCTGAACCCCTTGGTCTCTCCCAGCCAGATGAAATCGAATTCGATGAGCCACCAGCTAAGGTTTCAAGACCTGATTCCATGACAACCAGTACACATATTACACCTGCCAAAAGTGCATATTTTCTAAAACCAGATACCAGCCATAATGCCTCTATTTCACAGGAGATGTAACGGAAATTTCCTCCAAACCAGCCTGTAAGTAACATAACATTCATTTGTGCTTTTTTATATGACTGACAAGGCATTCAGGTTTGGCTTGGTTTCTTTGTTTAATGGCATATCAACCTTTATTGGTTATTTAATGCCAAACCTATTCTCCTACAAGAACAGTAGTGGTACTATTTAACCCGTAGCTGGGGGGATAAGGGGTTTCATACCTTTCCCAAGGGTATTTGCCCGAAAGTGAACCTAATAGCGCGACTGGAGTTCGAACTCGCTTACTACGATTCCGCAGTTCATCGCTTTAACCATGACACCACGAGGACACCCCCCTTGGCATTCAGGGCATGAACATTGATAGAAAGTGGGTGACATACAATGAAGAAAACAAGACTTTGCATTGCTCTTTTTGTCTGATGTATGCTCCCGAGAAAAGTCGAAACATGTAGATGATCCAGGGCTGTTCTGACTGGAGACTCATAACAAGACTGTTTGAACATAAAAAGAGCCACTGTCATAAGTATTCCACTGATACATATTTTCTGAATGCTTGTGAAAGATTCATCAAGCACAATTTGTTAAAGGAACAACTCTCCTTAAGAACTCAATAAATGCTTCAGGGTCGCTCTGTTTTAATGTGTGTAATTGATGTAATATTTTACATTGGTTTTCAACAACAACAAACATAGTGAAGCTGTTGCACCTGTATTTGATGAAAGTAATCATGACAATCGTGGGAATTTTCTAGAGGCGATAAAGCTTCTTGCAGAATACAATCCACATTTGCAGGAACATTTGCAGAAGGTCATTTTGCAGGGCAAACAAAAATATCCATCGAAGAAAGGACATAGCAAATTTATAACTTTTTTAAGCAAAACAACTGTCATCATCATCATCATATTGCGCTATCAGCACGGATATTTCTGACCCTCTCTTGCCACCCCTTCCTATCGTCAATTGCTTTTGGCAGGTCTTCCGGGCTACATCCAGTATCTGCACAGAGCCGCTGTATGCATGTTCGAGCTGGACGTCCTGCCTTTGCTCGTCCCTGTGAAGTGGTCCACAGGTGTACATCACTTACGAGCTCGTCCCTACTTCTCCAGCAGTGTCCCGCATGCCTGGTTCGTCTAATTTTGATAGTTTTCGTGACGGGTGGTAGGTGGCCGTACAGTTGCTGTTTTGTTGGGTACCGTCTCCAAGACTTGTTCAATATTGCTCGCAGCATTCTCGTGTAATTGCCGTCAAGTTTTTTCTCCACAAATATTGTTAGGGTCCACGTGGTGCATCCATATAGCAGTATCGATACTACCGCTGTTTGGAAGAAACTGCGCTTCGTTTTATCGGTCAGGTCTGACTTCCATACGACCGATAGCCAATCAATAGTTATCCATGCCTTTGCTAGTCGTGTGTCGATGTCTGTCTCGGTTGATGAGACACTGCTCCCTAGGTAGGTGAACTTGTCAACTAGTTTCAGAGCGCAACCATTTAGTGTGGAGATGTCGCCTGTTTGAATGAGGCACATATATTCTGTCTTGTGTGCGTTGACATGGAGGCCGATGCCTGCAGCGGCTCGTTCCAGACTGTGTAGCAGGGTTTCGGCTTGTGCGGGTGCATTTGCCAGAAGTGCTATATCATTGGCGTAGTCAGCGTCGGTAATTGTTTTAGCGGGGTACCTTCTGCTTCTTTCTTTTGTTAGCTTGAAAACCGTTTTCTTTGATTTTATCAACAGATGTTCTAAGCACGCAATCTAGACATATGATAAAGAGGTATGGGAGATAATGTGTCTCCTTGCTACAATATCGAAGTAGTCTGTGTCTCCATCTGGAGAACGAACTTTTACCTTGGTGTTTCAATAGAGCATCATTATAGCTGCGACTGTTTCTTCTGGTAGGCCGTATGCGAGAAGGATTTGCTCCATCTTTCCTCCGTGAATGGAGTCAAAGGCCTTAGTAAAGTTGCCTCTAGGTTTTTTGCACGTACACCTTCAAGAAATCGACGAATAGTCAGAATTTGTGAGGTCGTGGATCTATTTCTCCGGAAGCCATTTTGGTTCTTCCTAAGTATGTTGTCAATTTTGGGTTCTATGCGCTTGCATTGTATATCTTGGCCGCTATGGACGTAAGAGTTATACCTCGGTAGTTCTTGGCTAATCCAAAGTTGCCCTTTTTAGGGAAGAGGAGGATACATCCCTTCATCCATCTGTCTATAAGATTTTGATTATATACGGCATTACAGTGTCTGAGCAGTATGTCGTCGAATTGTTTGGTCTTCCATACTTCTGGGGGTATTTCATCGAGCCCAGCTGCCTTTCTATTTTTAATTTTTCTCAGTACCAAGTCTAGTTCTTCTTGAGTAAACGGTCCTAGTTTGATGTCTAATTGCTTACTTATAATTCTCGTGATTGGTTCATGAGTAACTTATCACGAAAATCAATCAAAACAACTGTGAATAAGATAATAAATATTATTTCGGACATTGTCAAAAACGAAATTATGAAGGAGGTGAAAAATACAGGGATGTTATCAGTACAAATTGACTCTATCCAAGACATTTCTGCCCATGATCAGTGTGCCATTGTCCTTAGATATGTTGTTAGGGACAGAGCTAAGGAAAGACTGGTTCGCCGGATAAATGTGGATAATTCAAGTGGAAAATGCTTGCACATGCTCCTACAAAATCCACTTTCAGAGATTGGCCTGACACTGGAACAATGTATTGGAGATTCATTTGATGGAGCAGCTAATATGAGTGGTGTTTACTCTGGTCTTCAGGCACTTATGAAAGCAGCTCGCCCAAGTCACATCCATCCTTGATGCTATGTACATGTTCTGAATCTGGTGATCATTGATGCAAGCAGTGTATGTGTTGCAGCAGTTAGTCTTTTTGGTCTGCTTACTGAACAAAGTACATTTTTTCATGATTCCTACAAAAGGATGAAGGTATGGGAAGAGCATATAAAGACAAAACCAGGAAATAAGAAACGCCTAAGACTAAAGTGCATTGGTCAAACTTGATGCTCACGTAGAGGTAGAGCACTTCGAAAATTGTTTGGCAGCTACACAGATCATTCATCAGAATTCTATTCATCCTTCAGCAAGTAAGTGAAGAAACTGATTTCAAAGGATCAGTTCGCTATGAAGCAAATTTGAAACCATCTTAATGGCATTTACATTCATCTGATTTTTTGATATTACAACACCAGTGTCAGATTATCTGCAGACATCAGGCCTGGATATCATGCAAGCTTCGTGCATTATTAACAAAGCCTCTGAAAATGTTGAAAAAATCTCCAGAGATTTTAGTGACATTTTTGAAACAACATCTAATTTTGTTGTTCGTGCAAATCGTAAATTAGAAGAGGTAAACATTTCTGTCCCGAAGAGTTTCTCAATTTCAACCATCAACTCTAGTCGCTTAGCAACAGCAGGTATCACGGACGAGAATAGAAATTTTGAGGTTTCATACCATAATGCAATAACTGATGCTGTGCTCTCCAGCATGCAAGCTAGATTCTCGTCTCATAAAAACTCTATACATATTTACCAACCACTCCGCTCGGGTAGGATATGACACAGGGTCAATTTTTTAAACGGAGTTTAACAGGTTTGAATTCAGAGTTTTCCTTCTCCTAGTCTAGTTGCCTCACCAAGGCTGAAGAAGCCAGTCTGCCCTACTATTTACCCATAGCTGGAGGGAGAATAATTGGATTCGTACGTTTCCCAAGGGTATTAGTGCTTTGTGAATTACTATTAGTCTCGTCCAGAATTTGAACTCGTGTCGCTGTGTTCATTTCCTACGACGATAACCATTACACCACGGGCACCTCCTGAAAAACTCTATAAGCAGGTTTCCTGCTTTGACCCAAATCTTGGCATCTCCACAAAAAGTTTGAGTGCTAATGCAGTATCAGAAATTGACAGAGTGGCACTACAGGATGAACTGATTTCATTTGCATAAAGCTACAAAGACCTGAAGAAGGGACTGCTAGAGAATATGAATGACAACGAAAAGGATTCCGACAGCTTGTAGTCAAATGGGGAGTATACAGAAGTTGCTGAATCATCTACCAAGACAACATGTAAGAATTGTTTGCATTGTGCTTTCAAGTTGTTATCAGAGTACAAGCTGTGTGCAGCTGAATATAAAAATTTATATGCAGCATATAAATTCATGGTAACACTAAGCGTCACACAGTGCACATGTGAAAGATGTTTTTCTAAATTAAGACTGTTGAAAACAAGGCTGAGGTCTTCACTCACCCAGAATAACTTGGAGTCACTTATGCTAATTGTTATTGAAAAAGACATTGCAATGAAAATCAAATCAAACAAAGACAAAATTATTGATAAAATTGCAGAATTCTCAGCTGAAATGAGTACAATGTTTTTACTGTAATCTGTGAACGTTAATATTTGAAACTTTTGGCTCAGTATTATTGTAAAGAATAGTACATCATATATTAGGGTGTGTTAAAATGTAAAAAATTATTTTTAAAAGTGTATGCTGACTCATTTTAATATCTGTTTCTCATGTCTATTATTATAAATGTTATAATTTAGTATATTGTTTAAATGTTCATTCGTAGTAATTAAATGGAAATTTTTTGTTTTACATGTCATTACACTTTGTTGTTACAATCAGCATGTGAGGCACCTTTGGTGGTGTAATGGTTAGCAAGCTCGACTAGCAAACCTATGCGAGTGAGTTCGAGTCTCACTGGGTGCCCCTTTCATATGGCCTTGTGCCATTTCTAAGCAAAAAGCTTAGTAAATTACTATAATCAGCATGTGTCTATGAACATCTTCATGAGCTTCAAGTTTTCAAATCTTTTTATGCGTATAAAGGCATATATATCTTAAACTAAAGTCTTTACTTAGTTATACCAATATTCACAGTTCACCTGCTGCACAGCCTCGACATGTAGCATTTAACTGTAAAGAGTGGGAGGGGCCCATTGTATTTTCTGCCCGAGAGCCTATAACACTCTCAGTCCGCCCCTGGTTTAGGATCATACCAAGGATAGTCGCTGAAGGAGCAAGTCTTATCTCTTTCTACAGAGGTATAGTCGGCGTATTCTACTGCCCTAGACGACAGGGCGGTTTGTGTTTTAGCCCCCAAAGACAAATGTAAATAGACAGTAAGGACAAAGGACAGAAGAAGAAGAAGAAGAAGAAGAAGAAGAAGAAGAAGAAGAGACTCAATGAGGATGTGTCTTTTAGCCTGTACGTGTTTGTGTGCGAGAGTATGTATCTTTTGCGAAGACAGCAACAATGCTTCCGGTGTCTCATATTTGACTACTTTTTCTTTGGACAGATGACTTACAAACGTTTCTACGAGGCCTGGAGGCCGCTGCAGAATATGTATGTGTGCGTGCGTGTGTCACTGTATGTGGGGGGAGGAGGTTCCTTCCCTTTTCTCTTCTTTCTTATCCACATTTTTCTGTCCTCTTCGTTAGTCTATCTTTCCTGGATCCGACTAACTCTACTCCGACGACCGACAGTCGTCATGAGTCACTCAAAACAAAAATCAAACAAAACTCTCATTATTATTATTATTAATAGTGGTAGAGCGAGAGAGAGAGAGAGAGAGAGAGAGAGAGAGTTGGTGTCTTTTTAGACTCTCCAAGATCCTTCTGTTTCCTCCATTTTCTCAATGTTTTCTTTTCTTTTTTTGGACTCTATTCAATGACCCCCTTCCGAAAAACCTTTTCATCAAAATCAAAAACATAATTTTAAAAAACGCCTTGCCATTCATGAACATCAAACAGCGCCATCTTTGTTTATCCGGGAGGAACAAAGGAACATAAAATATAGACTGAAGTTGGTAGGTTGGTTAATTTAATGGTATATCAACACTTGTTGGTTATTTAATACTTGTCGAATAACCAATGCAATTTTGTAATTATAAAAAAATTGCATAGGTTATTCGACAAATTTGGATTCAAATTAGAAAACCAGACTATTTGGATATTACACTTAACTTGTTGCAGAAAGAACTTCGTATTTTTGTTTGGCGCGTTAATTAATTTGACCGTTAGGGTCGACGCATATTTTCACCCAATCAGGATGACTTATCCTATTCATCCCGGACCATTTTTCCGGGCAGCACCAAATTGGGGAAAGCCCGCTAAACACTTTCTCTTCCTCAGAAGCTTTCGAACTGGACAGACGTAATGACTGTCCGCTTTCTTTTTAGCAGCAGCATCACGACACCATGAGGAAAGCCATCTAATTTACGGACCTCTTGAGTCTATTCTTTTAAACCAAGGGTTCCCAGTTGATTATGAATTAGATGAATTCAATCCGCCTCACACAGGAACAACTTTGCGTCACCTCCAAAATTAGCTATGTCGACTGCGTTGCAAAATTCCGCTCAGATATCCAGCTACTTCACCCTGGACAACATTTTCTGGAGATATTCACACTTCTCTCCCCAAACAACCAGGACCACACATTCATGGACGACGACAACGTTCCAGTTCTTAACTAGCAAACAAGACTTTTGCTACACCTATGGCGACCATACCAACAAACTCACACATTCAACAATGCCTTAACCCTAACGATGCACATTTTGCTCAGGCATTTAGCTGCTAAAAATCCATGACTCTTTCCTTCCTTCCTACCTACGAGACTTGCAGCATAAACGTAAACCCTTTATTCCACGCTGCCATTAAAATTATCATAAAAACCTTACAGCATCTTCGTCTTCTCTCTCCTTTATTTTCCAACAACATTTAGTGAGGAAATAACGTAACAACACGTAACAATATTTCTTCGCTAAAAACTTGTACAACGCCACTGTGTCCCCATTTAGGAAAAATAACCAATATCCATGTTATATCAATGTAGTTCTAATCATCCTAGACAAATTTTCAAACTTATCTCAAATGGTATTATGTTTAGATTATCAACTAATTCTTCTGACATCAGCATCTTTACTTAAAACAAACACGATTATGAGCTGGCACTAAAAAAAATAGGGATTATAAAACCAAACTTGTTTATGAAACCACGGATGAAATATCCAATGTACGTAATAGGGGAAAGAATAGGCCAAGGAAAATTCTATGGTTTACGCCGCCATATAATAGAAGAATTTGTGGAGATTTAGGAATTAACAATAAAACTCCCAACCGGATGTTGACTCGTCGGCTGCCACATACAAAATGTATAAACGCGTCGCTACGCATCGGCTCCACGCATCCATCCGGTTAGAAATCAGAAAAAAAGAAAAATAATAGAAATTAAAGTAGCCAATGGGAAGCGGTCACGCCAAAATGAGAAGGATTTTGGAGTGACGAATTTGGAGCCGGTGGGAAGAGATTAAAAACTCAGTGAAGACAAAAGAGACCCAAGGAAGCACATAGATACCGTGATCAAGCGAGAAGTAACGTCCGCCCTCGAGTTAAGAGCTGAAACTACTTTACTGCTAGTCCCACTACCTGACCATAAAAGAAAGAAAAGAAAAAAGGAATAAGTACTCTTTAAAAACATTTTCCTCCTTTCCCCCTTTTTCCTAACACCTGACTTTCCACCACTTCGAAAATTTACTACTTGTAAAAGGGAACTTCTGAACATTCAAATCCAAGTTGACGCTTTGTTGTTTTATAAAAATTGTTTAAATTGTAGATATTCCTTGTTTGTCTTGTTTTTAAATGAAGTTTTTCTCATTGTATGTTGTAACACTCCAAATCAACGAAAAGGCTATAAATTTCCCCCAAAATACCGTTAAATAAAGCTATAGTTGAATATCCAATGTTGCCAACTTAAATGATAAAAACAACAGTAAAATGCTCAATAATAAACAATATATTGAGTTCGCAAGATGTAACTGTATTAATGAGGCCGCTTGTCCCCTCAAAAGTAAATGTCACTATAAATCTATAGTATATAAGTTGAGGTACATAGCAGCGGACCCTCTAATAGTAGTAGTAATAATGATAATATTAATGATAAAAACGTATACGTGGGCTCTACGCAAGGAGCGTTCAAAAAAAAGATATTACAACAAAAGAAAGAATGTCGCATACGAAATACGAGGTGCATACGATACGTTTCCAGACTTTTTTCGTATGGGCACTTTTATTGATAGCTCATACATGAAACTCTAGTCCCCTTCGAAGTAACCTCCTCCGGCTACAATGCACTTGTTGTACCGTTCCAACAACTTCTACAAGGCCACATGGAAATCCTCTTGTGTGAGCGTGTCAATGACCTTCGTCACAGCCTCTTTCATCTCCTCAATTGTCTCATAACGACAGCCTCTGAGCTTAGGGAATAGTCACAGGGAGCAAGGTCAGGACTATAGTGAGGGTGAGGAACTGTCTTGATGCCCATCTTGCTCAAATAGTCTGTGACAAGGGGGGAATTGTGGACTGGTGCATTGTCCTGCTGGAAATGCCACTGACCCCATTTGAAGAGTATTGGCCTCTTCCGACGGAATCTCATCCTGAACTCCCTTAAAACCTCATCATAGTAGCCCTAACCCTAAACCTTTGGCCAATCAACTCTGGTGTATTTACTTCCTTACTCCTCCCGCACCTCTCACCATCCCTCACAGACTCCCTGCCTTCCTTGAATCTCTTATGCCACTCAAAAACTGATGCTCGATTCATGCAAGATGGTCGAAAAGCAGCATGAAGCATTCCATACGTTTTTGTGACATTTTTTCCAAGTTTAAAACAGAATTTTATTGCATATCATTCTTCCTCACGTCAAGATTGCATTTTTAAAATTCACCAGCTGTGAAAATCAGGCTTTAGTAGGGTGTATTCCAATTGCTGCTGTAGTTGTTCATTTGAACCTGAAATCATAAAGATTGGTCAGTCTTCTCATGAGATGTATAACAATAACATCGTGAATTTTCAAGCGTTTACGACAATTTTAAATGCCCATACGAAAAAAAGTCTGGAAACTTATCGTATGCACCTCGTATATAGGCATTGGACTAGTTTATCTTACTATGTGAGGGAAATTAAAAAGAAGCAAGGTATAAATCCTATATTAAAATGGGAGATAATAAAAAAAAAATACCGTAAATATAAGGCTGGATATAGATATTGTCTCCTATGTATGGAGGAAAAGTTAGCTATATCTTCTTACAATAACCCCAATGAATTATTCAACAAAAGATCTGAAATACTTAATGCTTGCAGGGATAAAAAGGCTTGGTTTCTTGGCAAATAGAATTTGGGTTTTTTGTTTGTTTTTGTTTGTTTTTATTTTTTGTTTGTTCGTTTTTTCTTTGTTTTGTTTGGTTGTTGTTTTTCTTAAGGTTTTTGTTTTTTGTTTTTATGCTAATCTTTTATTCGTTCTGGTGACAACTTTATTGATAAAATATCGTTTGGGTTAACCCTTTTTAGTCAGAATTATCCTGATGATCCGGTAGGTGAAACCAAGGTTGATTACTTCTGGCTCTTTAGGTATTCTAATTTTGTTCTACTTAATGTATAGAGCACTTTTGCGTAGTAGCTTAGGTAACTCCGTTGGGGTTTTTGTTTTTGTTTTTATTTTTTTGTTTTTGTTTTTTTTTTTTTGTTTGGTTGTTTTGTTTTGTTTTGGCTAGACATTGTGGTGTGGTTGATGATTTTCAATCAGTACGGATGTTTTTAATCTTCTCTTTTTTGAGTGATTTTTTTCCAGATATCAGTTTGTGAAATATTTTTTCATTTACAAATTGTATCATCTGTTTGTTTGTTGTTGTTTTTTTGTTTTTTTTTCTTCAAGTCATCAGAGTTATAGAAGTAGGCATATATATATATATATATATGTGTGTGTGTGTAGAAAAACTGATAACAACGATCCAAGAGGAAGGAATGATTTATTAACGGGTCAACACTATAGCGTTTCGGTTCTACTGAACCATCATCAGGACCATGAGGGGTGATAATAATAATTTTAAGTTAACGATGGATTATTAGAAATGTGAAATACAAAAACCTACGGGAAAATGTGTATAGTGAGAAAAAGTTAGCCGTTTAACAGGCAAATCAGCGTTGGATGTTTAAATTACGTCATTTGACTTATTAGGAATATTGTATAGAATTATGTACGTTGTTTAACGAGAAAGATTACGAGACAGAAAGAAGAAAAGAAAGAAAAAAAGAAAGAACAAAAGAAGAATGAAAAGCATGGAAATTATGAGATATACGGAAAATATTAACTAAGGATGGAATATATTGTAGCTGTTTAAAATGTGTTTGCTTAAGTAAGGAGAAATATTATAAAAGCCAGGACGAGTATTTAGGGAACTGAGGAATGAGATAGCTACTTCTATAACTCTGATGACTTGATTAGAAATAAAAGTAGGTATATATATATATATATATATATAATACAGATTTTCTTTTTATTGATGCTTATGACAGACAAAAGAATTTATTTAGTCTTTTTTTTTTATTATTATAATTTCTTTACTGCCGGCGAGAAAGATGCCGAAATTTTTCCCTTTGCTACAATTGAAAATTTGGATTTTCTAGGTTGTTTGTAATAAGTATCAGGACTTATAAGAAGAGGATGAAGAGGCCCAGATATCTAAAAGAGGTCTGACAGCCAAGGGGCGCCTGGGAATTTCCTGGGACACCAGAAAATATTTGCATATATTATTGATTAGCATTCACATTTTGTGTGAGCCTTACAGCTCATAACAAAAGCTGCAGTGGATAAAAGCAAGGAAACTAGTTTAGAGAAGAGAAAGGGATCTTAAAGAAAATGTATACCCTCAGACGATATAACTCTTATACATATTTACCCAACCCCTCCGCTAGAGCAGGATATGACACAAGGTCAATTTTTAAGCGGAGTTTAACAGGTTTGAATTCAGAGTTTTCCTCCGCCTAGACTAGTTGCCCTACTATTTACCTATAGCTGGAGGGAGAATAATTGGATTCATACCTTTCCCAAAAGTATTAGCACTATGTGAAATGTAATCTGTCCCGTCCAGAATTTGAACTCGTGTCGCCGTGTTCATTTCTTACGACGATAACCATTACACCACGGGCACCTCCAGATATAACTCTTATATGCCTTTCAAAGTACATTGCTAAGCCAACACGGGAATAGCCACCAGTTCCCTTTAAGTACTGTATGACACTTGCTACGAGAAGAGTGCCCTCTTATAATCCATGTCTCTATTTAAGAAGATCAGAACACACCCATCTTTCTGGACAGTAACAATAAACAAAAAACAGGTATGTGAAATATCTCAGGAAGTTGAAGCCCCCTTTTCTCTTCTTCGGGAGAATTTGAATAGCGAGTGCAAATTGAATATAGTATGTATCTTACACCCATCAGATAAATATTACAGCTTGAAAAACATGAAGGGGACTATTTAAGAATGTAAGTAAGTTGTTGGCGACCGAAGTTGAGGGTGAACAGAAGGCCCCCTTTTCAATAGCTACTACACTGAGGTGTAGGGGAGGACGCTACTCCTTTCCCTGGATTGCTCCACTTTACCCTTGACCTGTACCTTATATTGCTGAGTGTTAAGCAAGGCGGTATCAAGTACCATTTTTAAAGTCTTTGGTATGACGCGACCCAGGTCTCCCGGACTATTAGCGAACACTCTACCCACTAGGCCAATGAGCCGAGGGGTTTTTTTTTATTTAAGAATGTAAATATGGATAATATAATGTATTTCCTGTTGGAGATAGGTCTCTCTATCCAAAATGATAAAATTCGATAATCTATACCTCAAATACATTTTCATTCATATGTACAATATTCGTTTAAAAAGTTCACCCAGAAAGAATAGCATAGCTGAACATCTTTATTGTTGCAACATAGTACCGCTTCTTATAAAATTAGAAAAACTAATTCAGATTTTTTTTTTTAGTTTTATAAGAACTGGTAATGTGTTACCACTACAAAAACATTGTATTTTACTCTTCATTCCTGGTAAGGTTTAGAAATTTTAGAACAACCCCGGACAGATAGTTTGATGAACTAATAACAAGTTAAGATACATATGGACAATTATCTATCTTAGTCTCTCTGTTGTTTACTGAGAAAATGATAAAAATAAGTGGAAAGATAGATAAATCAGACACTCACAAAGGGTTTAGTTCTTTATTCAAGAATTTCTTCAGACGAAACATTTTTTTTTAGTTTGGCTACATTTAAGCATTTGAGGAATAATTCACTTCCATCGGATCAAATCTTTGATGAAACCTGATACATTTGACTCCACAAAGCTCCAACATACACCCAGACAGTTACCACCATTACTTAAATTCACATCTACTTCTGTCTCTATTTATTCCCTTATCTACCTCTTGTCTTTAGACTTTCTCTTCCCCTTATACCTTTATTTTCTCCATTGTTGTATATTTCCTCAAATGCTTGAATACGCTGACTGTATCCCCTGCAGAGGAGTTAGAACCCCTCAAAAAAGGGTGAACACTAAACTCTAATTGATGGTGAAGCTCTAATTCTCGAGATATGGCGAGTAAAGTCATTACTCCCTGGTTCACTCTGACTCGAAATCGAAGAACTTGTTAGGGTCCAATCTATAGATCTTAATTTTATTAGGTCGATAATGGCTTCGCTATGAATATGATAAGAACGATATAGATTGAAAAGTGGTCTTTCGGGCTAAATTGCAGCTTTCTATGTCCAGCCGTTTGGGTATCCATTGGCTTCAGATTAACAGATATACTGAACTTTAAGTGGAAAATGTCTGAATTTATGTTATGCGGGCTTTATTTGTTTGGTTTGGTTAAGTTTTATGGCATAACAACTTTTGTGGTTTATTTAATGCTAAATCCTATATATATATATATATATATATATATGCGTGTGATTTGTAAGCAAATAGTTTTCTGATACCATTATCTTTAAACGAGCCAGAGCTCATTTGTTTTCACCAAGTTAAATTATTGCTAACTCTAATAATTCTATTTAATATTAATCATTTGCTTGCACACAATGAAATGCTTATTATTAACACTAATAATTCTAAATGGTTTTAAGTATTGCTATTTAACATCAATAATTCTATTTTTCAAGTGTTCCTACTTAATACGAACAACTTGCATATAGCTCTATGGTTTAAAATAAATACTAATAATAATAATCCCGAATAAATGATTGAACAAATCTATTTGACCCTTAGATGTGACCATAACATGCACTGCCACTTCGGGTCTTAGTGGATCTGGAAGTAATGGCAATAAAGGGGTACTCACATTTCAAAGATTTTTAGAATTGATGCCTCACCGTCAGATGAAGTTTAGTGTCATACCCAGGTCACCCCTTTTGGAGTTGGGGGTCTAACTCCTCTGGGGGGTACAGTCAGCATATTCTAAGTTTCGCCGACAAGGCAATGTACTGATATGCAAAAAAGTCTTTTATAAAAAAGAAATTCAAATTGCAAACGTATATTTACTCACAATAAAAATGGTATCAACTCTGCCTTCTTTTTATTGCTATCAAAAATACTCTCGCAAATATTTGTAAAATCCCGTCTTTTGTATCTGTTCATATCAATACAACTGGTTGATTGACTTGAAATAAAAAAAATCCAACCTGTTAACCCCACTGATCAATCACTGTTTTCCAAAGTTGCATACATTACTGGTATTTAACTGATCAACTTCCTGAAGACCGTACATTAGATCAGGGTCAATAGAATGGCGAAATTTCCGACTTCATTTCTCATCTATTATCTAACTCAAAAAAACTGACCTCTCTCTCTCTCTCTCTCTCTCTCTCATTACTACATTAGTATTTCATCTGTTTTAAGGTTTTCAAAACTGCTGGTGGTGGTTTGAAAAGTCATGAGAGGATACAGTCGACGAAGAGAAGACAGCAATCCAAATGTTGGAGGATCAAGAGATGACAATCTATTTTCAAGTAGTATATATGTTTTTATTTATTTTTTTTTTATGGAACTTTTTTTCCTAGATATCAGTTTGTATAATTTTTTATTTGCAAATTGTATCATCTGTTTTTGTTTTTTTTGGGGGGGGTCACACCATCAGAATTATGGAATCAGTATAAAGATCATATATATATATATATATATATAACATTCCTGACCCAAAACTGAGCTTCGGAAAATTCTTACCGACAAAAACAATATTAGAACAACAAAATAAGCAAAAATTACAGAATATCGAAGCGCTCCATATCAGAAAGAAACTACCTAAACCCAACAGAATCAATTTTGAACCCAGTACTAATGTACCTAAATATCTTCAGCTACTGCTGCTACTTATAGAACCAATTTAAAAATAAACACTTCAACACACCAGTATGAATGATAAATGCCTCAACACTTACAAAGTAGTAATGTACATGCAAAGGTCACATCGCTTTTGCAATATACACACCCATGATGATGGCCCAAGATCGGGCAAAAAGTACTAAGGAACCAATTAATCATAGGAGGTTTATTAACCAATTTCCGCCGAATTCCATAAAATCGATGCAGCGACTCAAAAGGATAAATACAAAATGTCTAGACAAAGGATGTCTAGATTGTTTAATCAAATATGTGAGTAAAGTTGGCGACCGTAGTCGAGAGCGACCAGAAGGCTCCCTTTTCAATAGCTGCTACACTGAGGTGTAGGGGAGGGCGCTACTCCTTTCTCCGGATTGCTCCACTTTACCTTTGATACGTACCTTATACTGCTGAGTGTTAAGCAAGGAGGTATCAAGTACCATTTTTAAAGTCTTTGGTATGACGTGACCTGGGATTGAACCCAGGTCTCCCGGACTATTGGCGAACACTCTACCCACAAGGCTAATGAGCCGGTCGAATATGTATTAACGAAGCAATGCTGCCCAAATACACACACACACGTGTGTGTGTGTGTGTGTGTGTGTGTATATAGTAACTTCTTGGCCATTAGTTCATATATCTATTTACAAAATAAGAACCTCTTAAGGTGAATGTTTTTTCATGAATATTTCTTTTTCGTCAATATACAATTATCAATATTTTGTATGTAATGCTCAAGTCTCTTTTTTACCTAATATACTATGAGCTTATCATATACTTTGTGCAATGCTTAAATCTACATTCTAAAGTTACCAGAAATAGATTCAGCACATGTATTTATTAATCTTAGCAAGGAGCATTTAAGATATTTATCAATCTAAACATTTTTGTTTTTTGTCCGGATTGTAACGGTTCTAAAGAATAATTAGTTTACATCTACAGCCCTAAGAACTACCTATCATTCGACGCGTTTAATCAAATACGATATTTACTTTAGAAAGACAAATAATTCATCGATTTTTCTTTTGAAGTTCAAATTCTGTAGAATTAGTTAAATCTTGCAGCAACGTGGTTTCCTGCACTCCCCTCAAAAAACGTTTCCGGAGTTCCATCAACCTGCATACCAAATTTGGTCATCTATATAGGCAAGACAATTTTTTCTAAATGACATAGGCTGTTGAAAGGAAGAATTTTCACTAGATGGATGAAACCAATTTCAACATCAGGTCAGATTACGGGTATGTATATACCCAACCACTCCACCAGCGGCAGTATATGACATAAGGTCAGTTTTTAAACAGAGTAAAGCTAGTTTGATTTAAGTTTTCCTTCTCCTAGACTGGATGCCTTACCAATGCTAGGGAACATATCTTTGTTGAGTGAAGAACAACTGGATTCATGCCTTTCTTAAAGAGCAGTAGTGCAAAGTGAAATACAAACAGACTTACCCAGGATTTGAACTTGGGTCGCCGATTCAATTTCCTTCTCCAATAACCGTTACACTAAGACCGTCTCCAAATCTTGTAAAACCAACATGCCATCACTGTAAGAGAAGGATTTCTAGTGGTAAGCAAATATCATAAATGCGTACCAACCAACACCCAGGAGTAGAAATAGGATTCCCTTAGAGCAATCATATACCAAGCTCTTGTATATCAAAATCTAATCCTGTTGATAAAATGCTTCTTCTTTACGTTAACTTGTGTTAGTGATAGCTTGTCTGAGAGAAAGCCAGGGATAAGTGATTAGAATAAAGGTAAGAGAGAAGCCTATGAAAATGTAGAATGAGCCGCCATAAATTATATATATATATATTTTAAATGATATCGAGATTTTCATTACAACTAATAATCAGTATCATGTTGATTGAAATTGTTACTTCAATCATGCTTGCACTATCAGATCCAGTAAGGACAGAACATAACTTTGTTGTTAGAATAATGCCGATGGTATAAATGATTGTTTTGTTGGAGGGTTTCGTTAATAAAGAATAATTTGCATGCACACAGCTCAGTGAAAAGCAAATAGGAACAGTCTAAAATAGATATAATGAGGGATAGATAGAAACACATAGCAACAGTTTTCTAATTCACTAAATTTTTTCTTCATGTTTTTGGTTCACACCAGAAACTGAAAATACAGGATGGAAATAAATTTATAATCCTGAATTAACCGGTCTTTGTTTTGTTTTTTGTTGTTTTTTTTTTTTTTCTTAAAGAAATATTGCTCTGTAATAAATTACATTGAGCTCTCTACCAGGAAAATTTAAATGTTCAGCTCTTGAATGATTTTCTTGTCCTGAGGGAATTACTCCAAACTCTGTTTTAACCTGACCGAATGTTACCTATATATATATATATATATATATATATATATATATATATAAGTAAAGTCGCCTGGAGTAGTAGAATATATCGACTGCATCTCTGCAGAGGAATAAGATCCCACACCCAACAAATATCCATCCGATGGTGAGCTCTTGGAGCTTGAGGGAATATGGAGTACACCTTATTTACCATTACTCCCAGGTCCACAATAACCCGGAGTGATAGTACCTGTTAGAGTCCCATCTATGAATCAAATAGAAATATATAATCATTTACTATACTTGAAACTATTTGTGTACAAACGACTGAATAAAGCTGACTAGATTTATTGGTGCTAGATAGCAATACTTGAAACCATTTACTGTCCTGGGTATGGCATCAAACTACATCTGATGGTGAGGCTCCAGTCTTGGAGTTTGGGGAATGTGAAGTACTCCTTAATTACCATTACTCTCAGGTCCACTGACCCGGAGTTGTAGTACCTGTCAATGGGTCAAATAGAATTGTTCAATCTTATACTAGGGATTATGATTAATATTAAATAGAACTATTAAGTGTTAGGTAGCAACATTTAAAACAATTTAACTGTGTGCAAACAATAGCAATACTTGAAACCATTTAACTATGTACAGAGAAATTAGCTCTGGTTTGTTTAAAATGTTACCTACACACTATACATTTACAAATTATATATATATTTATGTATGAATAGGATTTGGCATAAAATAACCTACAATGGTTATATAAAGCAAAGTTAGTGACCATAATCAAGGGTGACATAAAGGTTTCCTTTTCAATAGCTATTACACGTAAGTGTTGGAGAGGGTGCTACTCTTTTTCCTGAATTGTTCCACTTACCCTTGATATGTAACTTATAATGCTGAGTGCTAAGCAAGGACGTATTAAGTATCGTTTTTTTAGAGTCTTTGGTATGACATGACCTAGGATTGAACCCTGGTCATTGGCGAAGTGGGATTCCACATTAAATAACATACAAGGGTTAATATGTCATAAAACACAACCAACCATATATATATATATATATTAAACAATATCAAAACAACACTAACATCTCAGTTGATTCATATATTTACCAAAATTACATGAAAATATCTTGTAATACTATAGATTAAATCTATGTAAAGAAATTGCCGTTGACTTCCAACAGCAGCGTTCAAACGATTTCATAATCGCCTGCAAGCCTTTCCAACGTTCTTCTTGTTTAAATTGGTAAACGTTGCCGTTATCTTTGCCTTCAGTTCATTTTTAGTGTCACACAGTTTTGTTGGTCCATTGCTCAAACACACCGCACACATAATAAAGGGGATTGCAATCAGGGGAGTTAGGCAGCAGAATGTTAGTCATATATAAGATATTAGTAAATCCAGAGTAGGGAATAATTCCAATCAGGACCAATAAAATATTCAAAAATAGAATATTAAAATAATCCCAGTCAAGAGCTCAATGTAAATAAAACCCACAGAGTAAATAATTTTCTCTTAAAAAAAAACAAAAAAAAACAATCGGTCACATTAAGATAATAAATTTATTTCCATCCTGTTAAAAGCATTGATATAAAAAAAATCATATAATAAAGCAAGCCTTTACTTGCTTTATTATGTAGGAGAAATAAGGTTTTCTTTTTTGTTTTTTTTTTCCTAGTCTGGTTTTGACTGTAAAAAAAAATTATTTTAATCTATTTCTTGTTTGATCTGAAGAAATCCCGTCAATTTTTTAGAGCATTGATTTATATCAATGCTTTTAACAGGATGGAAATAAATTTATCATCTTAATGTGAACAATTGTCGATTTTTTAAGAGAAATATATATATATATATATATATATATATATATATATATATATATATATCTCAAGATACACATACATATGGGAAGGCACTTGATGAAAAGAAAATGCAGAACAGTAGAAATAATGAAAGAAATAAAAAAATTTTAAAAGAAAAAGAAAAATTTTGAGGAAAAATGGATAAAAGACCAATTAAAAAAGCAGAAAAATATAAGTGTAAAAATAAAAGTATTCAAATAAGACAAAAAGAAAGAAATAAAAGAAAAAAATATCAGGAAGAAAAAAAATTTAAAAATTAATAAAATAGATGAATAAAATCCCAAAGTAATAAAGAATGATATACATTTCATATGTCAATTTTTTTTCCTCACGATTTATCATAATTATTTGTATATAAGACGCACTATTTTTCCAGATTTTTCAGCCCAAAAGTTAGGGGTATATATTATACACAAGAATCATAAAATTAACTTTTTTTTGGTCACATGACTTACCATATTCAGGATGAGATGACTGAAAGGAAGTTATATCTATAGTCCAAATTAATGTGTTTTATGCCATTAAAGAGAAATATCTACTGGAATGTGTGTTCATTCATAATTTTCTTTCTCCTCATATGAGCTAATTTTCACTGGAAGCTTGTTGCATTTATACATAAACATGCATTTGTCCTGAACACTATGTAAAATTTTTGTGTTTTAAGACATAATATAAACTATATAAATTATTTTCGGTCAGTAAAATCAGTCAGCTGCAACAAATTCTAAAAAAGTCCGTGTATATTGTAGATAATTTTTTTTTTCCAGAATTTATGTAATCCAAGGTTAGGAGTGCGTGTTATACACAAATAATAATGGTAGTTTGGATAAATTGTTAACATAACAAAGAGGGAAATAATAAAGAAAAGAAAAATTAAAAAGAACAAAAAAACAAATCACAATAAGATTATTTATTAAATGCCATTCAACAGAATACAATCATCAGATCTCTGGTTGCCACTGCAGGCAGACATACACCATCAACAACAGACAGGCTGGAGTAGGGATAAATTAGAGGTAATAATGATCCGTCATCATAATTGTAATAATAATAATAATAATAGTAATAATAATAGTAATAATAGTAAATTTAAGAGTGATAACAATAGTCATAGTATTGGTAGTAGTGAGGCCTTTATTTTGTTTTGGCTGTGCATAATCACACTTGGTGTCTTCTCTGTTCATATGTAAGCGAAATGAAAAATTAAGTGTGTAAAAAATAGCATGTGTGTGTATGCGTGTAAATGTGTATGTGTGTATTTGTGCCAGAGAGACTTACAGGGAAAAATAGCAGGTAGATTATGAATGCTGAAATGACAGCAGTGCCTAATGCTACTACTACCACTACTACTATGAACAACGACAAGTATCAGGGCATGTAATGATTGGAAAGAAAATTAAAGTATCAGAATCCAATCTCCCAAACCAAAGACGTGTATATTCGTTTATGTGTATGTGTGTGTGTTTGTGTAGCATATGCATCCAAACCAAAACGGAAGATAGTAAGAGAGTTGGGGTAGGGGTTAAACAACCAAGATTGCTATAGTTATTTTATTTTTCTGCATTTTTGTGTGTGTTTATATTTCTCTTTTATTTTAAAAAAAGGAAAATAGAGGGCTCCCAACCAATAGTTGGATCATAGCCCATCTTGGTTATGATTTTGAATAGATTTAAAGAGTAGGAAATAAAAAAGAAAGCAGCCAAGGGCAAACATTATAAAGGATTCATAGATAGTTCTCCAAGATGGTTAAATTAGCAGTCAGGTATGGGATAGGGGTGAAATTTTATTACGGATATGTACCCAACCCAACAGCTGTACCCAATTCTTATAGCTCAGTGACGCGTACTGGGCCAAGTCATAATCCCCTCTGTCTGCAAAATCTCCTGGACAACTTTTTCTACATTGTTGCAATGTTTGTCCAGCAGTCTCTGGTTGATATTACGATTAGCAAAACCCATCTCAATAAGCTGATTCATTGGAGAACGAATTTCATGTTTGAAATGGGGTTTGGGCCACTGGCGTGTATCACCAACACTGGCTGTGCTACATGTGGAACCAGATGCAATATTTAGGCCCTGATTACTACTTACACAACCAGAGCTAAATTGTCGGTAATAGGGAACTTGCTGTACGTTGCCAGACACCAGCTTTCCGTCCATCTGCAGAAGATACAAAGAAAGAATATTAAAGAATAGTTTGGATATTTGCAAATTGCAGTTAAACAGTAGAAGTCATCATCTCAAACTGAGCTCTGTTCAAAATTGGACAACATTGGAAAAATAAACAGAAACACAACTATTTAAACAATATAAGTACTTAAGATTTTAACAGATTCATCACAAAACAGAAGGGATTTCTAAATTTATTTAGATATATATGCATATATATTAAACATACACAGGTATAAAATATATATATGTAAATTTATATATGATGGATACATGTGCTTAAAGATGTAAAATGAGTATATAACACATCACTCAATAAATCCTGGGCCTAACTAATACAACAATAACTTTTAGGCAAAATTTGACTTTATTTATTAGCATAGTCTCCCTCTAGGGGGATACACTGATTCCAATGCTTCTCTAACAATGTGATGCCTTTTTTTGTAGAATGATTTGACTTTGGCTCAGTTTATGATATCACTTCTTCATTAGAGCCAAATCTCTTTCCTTGGAGCATTTTTTGAGGTCTGCAAACAGACAATCTTTGCTGGGGGCCAGATCTAGAGAATAGGGTGGGTGCAAAAGCAATTCAAAGTGCAATTCATGTAGCTTTGCCATTGTTACGATATACACATAAAACCTATATATATATATATATATATATATATATATATATATATATATATATATATATATATAAAACCTATATATATATATAAAACAAATTTTCATACAATAAGAAATCTTCATCAGGGCTTGCAGATCTTACTATATAAAAAAAATGTATTAATTAAATCAAAAATTATCTATCATGATTATTTCTCATACTAGAATAATTTTGATAAACCATTTTTGTATTCAAAAAAAGATTGAAGTCAAAACGTGTTGGAAAATAAACAAACTATCAAACATATTTTTCTTGTTTTTGCCTTTTATTCACACATTCTGTCAGATTAAACTCATTTTTATATATATATATATATATATATAAAGTAACTAAAGTAAAGTTAGCAACTGTACTCCAGGGCGACTGGAAGGCTCCTTTTTCAATAGCTACTCCACCAAGGTGTAGGGGAGGGTGCTACTCCTTTCCCTGGATTGCTTAACTTTACCCTTGATATGTACCTTATAATGCTGAGTTTTAAATAAGGAGGTATCAAGTAACATTTTTTTTTAAAGTCTTAGATTGACACAACCTGGGATTTAACCCCTGTCTCCTAGACCATTGGCGAACACTCTACCCACTAGTCCAAACCAGATATATATATATATATATATATATATATACATACACACACATTGCATTGGATTTTGCCGATGTAATGTTTGTTTCAATCTTTGCATGGAATAGAATATATGCCTGCGTGAGGAGTGGTTTTATTGTTGGTTCATTTTGTGATTGGTAACGCAATCTAGAAAAAAGAATCTACAAACACTAACGATTAATCAAAATAAATGACAATCGAAATGCACTTTTCTCCCACATGATAGATCTCAAACACACATTTAATCTTTCCCAAGCCACTCTAATCAAAGCCATACATTGCAAAAAATCCTGCAGATCATTAGAATCTCCAGTCATTTCCAAAACAAACTACATAAAACAATGTCCTGTTTTCTATCAAATTTCACTCTACTTGGCAGGCATTACACTACATGAAAACAATATCAAATGGGTAAAAAAAATTTCTACCAGACTAAGACATTTTTTTCACTCTATTCTACCATAAGATTGAGGATTCTTTCCTTTTTCTTTTCTTTCATTTCTTTCCACAAAGACACTCCATTACACTCAATATCTTTGATGAAACAGGATATGCCTACACCCCTCCTCTTTACTCCTTTCCCTTTCTTTTTCTTTAAACTCACTAGAATTAATTTCACTTCCATATGATGAAAAATCTCTAATAAAACCTGATACATTTGACTCCATCACCATAAACACAGTCACAGTCAAAACCAAAAACCTCTAACACCATCACTTAAACCCACAACTACCTACCCCTCTATTTCTCCTTTTAGCTCTTATCTTTACACACACCCCTCTCTCTCTCTTCCTTTATTACCTTTATTTTCTCTTATCTTATATATTTCCTCATTTGCTTAAATGTAGAAAAACTAAAAAATGTTTAGTCTGAGGAAGTTCTTGGAATAAAAAAGAATGAAATATCAGTACTACTAAACTTTTGTGTTTGATTTATTCATCTTTATATATATATATATATTGCTGCTTATGGTGGCTCTTTGAAACTAGCAGACAAGTTCACTTACTTCTGAAGCAGCGTCTCATCTACTGAAAATAATATCAATTCATGACTAGCGAAGGCAAAGACAACTATTGATAAGCTATTGGTCATATGGAAGTCAGACCTATCTGATAAAATAAAACACAATTTTTTCCAAGCAGTAGTCATGTCCATACAACTGTATAAATGCACCACTTGGATGCTGATTAAGCACATAGAGAAAAAGCTTGACCGCAATCACACAAGAATGCTACAAGCTATATTAGACAAATCCTGGAAGCAACATCCCATAAAATAGCAGCTGTACGGCCACCTACTACCCATCTCAAAGACCATCCAAATTAGACAAACAAGATATGTTGGAAACTGCTGGAGGAGCAAGAACAAACTCATAAGCGACATTCTTTTATGGACCCCTTCACACAGACATGCAAGTGTAGGACAACCAGCTAGAACTTATCTACAACAGCTCTGTACAGACACAGGATGATGCAGAAGCGATGGATGATAGAGACAAATAGAAAGAGAGAGTTAGGGAAATCTGTGCAAGCAGTACAACATGATGATGAGGATGCTACATATATACTCATATACACACATATACATTAAAATCAGAGTCATTTGAATTTTCACCAAGAGTAATTCACCTTTTAAGCCTCCTAATCCCACTGGAAAGTAAATTTCATTTAGTTCATTGTCTTTCTAGTAAAATTTTACATTAAAATACACACTTTGTTTTGATGTATCTTCCGTGTAAACCGGATGTACTGACACTTTCAAAGGGGCTCTGCAGCATGTTATAAACCTCATTGGGTGGGGGATAAATATAATTGCAAGATGGTGAAATTTTGGAAATCAACTTTACTTAGTGCCTAGTAATTATGTTTTTATTTTCATCGAAATCAGAGGCATTTGAATTTTCACCAAGAATGTTTGCCCCCCCCCCTTTAAGCCTCCCCTAATCAAACTAGAAAGTAAATTTCATGTAGCTCATTGTCTTTCTCGTATTATTTCACATAGAAATAAATACTTGGTTTATATGTATCTATTTTCCCTTTTGTCCTATGTTGAGCTTTTTTATATAGATATAAGCACTGATTGGCATCCCAGCTTGAAGGATTGTGACACAACAAAACAGTCTGTCTATGGATGACTATATATATATATATTAATTAATATGCATACATATATATATATAAGAGTTCATATGCACATATATAAGAGATTATACGCATACACATATATATGTATATATACAACAGTTTATATACATATATATGTATATAAGTTTATATATACATACTTATTTTTTTTAATATATGTTCAATATATGTATATAACTGATTTTACACACACATGTATGAATAATATTTGTGTGTATATATATAAAGTTTTGTGTATATATAATGAATTTATATATATATATATATATATATATATATATATATATATATATATATATATATAAAAAATAGATTTATGTATGTATGTATGTATGTATATAAACACTAAAAGCTAAACATAAGAAAACACCAAATTATATTTGTTTTTACATAGAATATTTCATCATTTCCATTCTAAAATTTCTTTAGACTACTGAACTCATATTTTAAATTTTTTGCTATTTTCTTTACCATTAATATATTTTGGCCAATCCTTTTTACTCTTATTCAGGACAAGTTGATTTTTCTTCCAGATTGTAAAATTGAAGAAGCCTGTAGAATGTATTGGCTGAAAATGTGGTCCCCACACAAAGAAAAATTTCAATAATTCATACAACTCTAATAATGATAATGACTTCCCAAAATTAGAAAAAGTATTTGATAATTTCATATCCAAGCCATTTATTAGGCATCTTTATTTTCAACTGCCTTATAAATTTTGTACAGAAGACTAATTTATTAATAAACATATTAAAATACATTATAATAATTAATGAGAGTTATCAAAATTCACAAAAAGACAAATATTTTGTTTTCTTAACAATAAGCAACAACTCAAGTGTAGATTTATTTAGATAGCAAACAATTTCCATTCCGTTTCTAAATTATCCTATTTACCAACCCCTCCGCTCGGGCAGGATATGACACAAGGTCAATTTTTTAAGCGGAGTTTAGCAGGTTTGAATTCAGAGTTTTCCTTCTCCTAGACTAGTTGCCTAACCAAGGCTGAAGAACCTAGTCTGTCCTACTATTTACCCATTGCTGGAGGCAGAATAATTGGATTCATACCTTTCCCAAGGGTATTAGTTTTACGTTTCTAAATTATAAATGTTATAAAGTACTGAACAAAAAATATTGCCACAGAGTAACATCTAAATGGGATTATTAATATCAAATATGAATATGATCTTAATTGTAAAGTCAAATATTTCCTTATTTCTTTCTTTTTTTTTTCAATTTGAAAGTGTACTCACTGGTCTCGCTTGCAAAGAGAAAAACACATCTTTAGCTGTCGAATATGCCTGAGCTGCAGCTCGAGATGCTGCATTCACTGCTGTTGTCATCAGTTGATTGGCAAAATCTGAGGGGCTGAAAAAGAAATAAAACTATATTTTAAGTACATAAGAATTACAAGTAGAAACACTGTGAGATGGAATCAGCTAATTTCTCACAAATTACTTTCGCTTTTTTCTTTTTTTTTTGTATTTTTCTGTCATTTCAAATGTTTGTGAATCAAGTTGCAGAATCATGTTTATTCCAGTTTTACTTCTATCTAAATGCCAGAAAAAAAATTATTCATACATAGACTTACCAAAATAAAGGCATACAAATCTGCAAGAATAGGTTACAAGGCTTAACCTTTTGAATCTTTTGATACCCAATAGCTAAGCTGACAAAATTCATAAAAATAAATCAATGTTTGACTGACTGATTTTAACAGCATGTCAACCCACCTAGGGTTATTTTTTTTGCTTAGAGATTAGAGAATTGCAGTGATTGTATGTTCATACTTACATTTTTTTTGCACATGGTCCAAATTGAATACAAATACAATTTCTAAATAGATCGATTAGACCATAACAGCTACTACCACTCCAAGTCAAAGTGAACCTGGGAGTAATAACAATAACCCCACACTCTCCATATCTCTAGAACTGGATCGTCACCATCAGATGCAGTTTAGTGTCATACCCAGACCCCCCCTCTCTTTGGGGGAGAATCTTACCACCCTGCAAGGTATACAGCATATTCTAAGCACCACAGACAGTGTGATATCACTGAGAGGAGTTATGAAACTGAATGAAAATAGAGAAAAACTTTAAAACCTAAATCATTATAGATAAAAGATTAATTGATTTTAATGGCATGTCAACTCATCTAGAGTTAGTTTTATGCAGAAGTTAGGGAATTTCATTTACTGCACATTTATATTTACATTTTTTGTGTACTTGTTTCTCAAGAGTCTTTTTTTAACAGTTATATAATATCAAGTATTCTTATCTAATGCAAATAATTAGCACACAGTTGTATGGTTGTTTCTTGTTTCTACAATGTCTCAGTCCAGCACATTAGCTATTATGTGTATGGTTTTAAGTATGCCTATCTAATACTAATAATTATATGGTTTCAAGTAATTATTTCTATTTAATAGTCATTTACATACAGTAGACCGGCTCATTGGCATAGTGAGTAGAGTGTTTGCCAATCATCCGGGAGACCTGTGTTCAATCCCAGGTCACGTCATACCAAAGACTTTAAAAACGGTACTTGATACCACCTTGCTTAACACTCAGCAATATAAGGTACATATCAAGGGTAAAGTGGAGCAATCCTGGGTAAGGAGTAGCACCCTCCCTTACACCTCGGTGTAGTAGCTATTGAAAAGGGAGCCTTCTGGTCACCCTCAACTACAGTTGCCAACTTACATACAGTTATATTAACTCAAGTAACAAATAATAATCCTTTCTAAACAATTATAGGTTCAAGTAACTATTTTTGATAAAAACAACTTACAGTCATATGATATCAAGCATTCCTAAAGAATAAAAATAATTTTTAGACAAGTTTATTTGATCCATAGATGAGACTAACAGGTTATGATCACTCCAGGTCAGAGTAGACCAGAGAATAATGGAATGGTAATAAAGGAGCTTCACCAGCTGATGCAGTTTAATGGCATACCCAGGACACACATTTTTTTTTTTTACAGGTGATAGAGTCAGCATATTCTAAGCCCTGCAAACAGGGCAGTATGGATAGAAGAGCTCTGCGATACTGGTGATATAGAGGGGGAAAAAATTTAGGTTACTAAATACTTAAGTACAATAAAAACTAAGACAAGATAGGTCGTCACTATAAATTAACTAAATAGTGATATTACAGAATCAAACAAAACAATTGCAATATAGACCAAAGAATAATAGAGTTTAATGAAATTAGTTCTTGATAAATGAAATTCTTATGTCAACTTAGTAGGTCACTATAAAAAGAAAAAAATAGAAATTTTCACCATAATGTAATTCACAAAGAGTGAATAACAAATGATTGTAATTCAAGTTATTACAGGACTAACATCTATCATCACATATTGATAAGTATAGTTCCTATTAAAAATGACAGGATTATTTATGTATGGTCAGCACTTTTTGCCTAGGATCAGAGTTTAGTATCTGTTCACTCTGTCTCGGATCAAATCAAGGTTATTTATTGAATAAATTTTAATATTTCCTTAAGAATAAATACAAAAGAAGAAAAAGCAGATGTACAAATATACAGATGATTATTTTAATTTTTTAATAATAATTTTATTTATTTATTTTTGTAATATATTTAATTAGATTTACATAGATACAGATTCTATACTCTGCTCTTAAAATATGCTGACTGTATCTCCTACAGAAGACCACTACCAAAAAAAAGAAGGACACTAAACTGCACCTGGTGATGAGGCTGGAGTTCTGGAGAGTGCAAAGTACCTCTTCATTGTCATTACTCCCAGGTCCATTCTGACCCAGAATGGTAGTACTTGTTAGGGACCCAATCTATGGGTCAAATTGATCTGATTGAAAATTATTTATATTAGAAATAATATCATATCACTTTGTGCAAATAAATCTTAAGAAACTACAAAAAAAAAACAAATACAAATGCACAATATGTGATTTCCTAACTTCTAGGCATAAAATAACATCAGACAGATTGACCTGTCATTAAAATCAATCAATCAATCAGATCTTAGATATTAGTGTCGGCAAATGATATATTCATCCTATGCAGGTTGCACAGACTTTCATTCAAAAAAAAGTTATGGACAGATGAGCAAAGAAACAAACAGAAAAGATCACATTGATCACAATATAAATCAATTGATAATGAAAAGTTTTATAGATTACCCCAAATCACAAATAATAACTAAGACTAATTCAAAAATTAAATTCCAGCTCAAAATTTATAACACATACCCATCTTTTTTTATATAAAATAATTTCTTTACTAAATACTAAATGGAATTTACCTGTTTGACCCAGTCAAAATTGATGAAAAATAGCTATGTAATGTTAGTCATTATACAGTGTATAATAAAATGGGCTATTGTAATGTAGGTCACTGCAGACTAAGTTACTAGAGATGTAACATAATCACTAAAAAGAGAATTAACATACACTATTACAATTTGAGTTAACATAAATTAACTAAACAAGAGGCATCAGTGTTATAATGTTTATGGGTTCAAAAAATGGGACTTCAAATTCTGTCAGAGGTTGACTATTTGTTTTGAATGAATGGCTTTGGAAAAAGCCTAAATCCACTTTACTTCCTAAGGGGAAAATAGCAGTACTGATTGGGTATTGCAGACATGGAGAATGATAACCAGATAAAAGACAACTCTGAGTTCAAACCCTGTCATGGTAATTCACAGTTATCGTAAAGGGCTATGATGGCAAAAATATTGAAAGAATATGGCATTTTCCAATTATACATAGTTTAAAATGACTACCTAAAACAAACCTTTATATTTTGGTTTAATTGTATAAAGGAGGCTTTTCAACTGAAAACTTCCAAGCCAGAAATAAAAGTATTAACCTTTTTGCCATGATATTTTTTCAGGTTACCAGGAAATCAAAACTTAAAATATCATGCTATTGTTTACATTAGTAAACATGGAAAACAATAATTAGAAAAAGAACAACTTGAAATTCAAACCCTGGAGAAGGCAACAAGCAATCCAATATCTCTTAGTATCTCATGTTCAGTCATGGTAATTCAGTTTATGATGAACTATAGTTGCACAAATCCTGAAAACACATGGCATGTAATCAGATGATCACATTGACAAAAACAGTCACCAAGATAGCATCAACTCAGTGTTGATGCTATCTTAACTTATCTATTTACCAAACAGGATGCAACACACAGTCAATTTTTGAGCAGAGTGTAACGGGCTTGAATTCAGAGTTTTCCTTCTCCTAGATGAGTTGCCATACCAAGGTCAAAGAGCCTAGTTTGTTCCACTATTTACCCATAGCTGGAGGGAGAATAGTTGGATTCATACCTTTCCCAAGGGTATTAGTGCTACAATCAGGATTTGAACTTGGTTTGCTATACCTATTTAATACAACAGTAACCACAAACGATATATATATATATATATATATATATATATATATATATATATATATATACACACACACACACACACACATATAAATTTATACACACACACACACACACATATATATATATACACACACATATATATATACACACATATATACACACACACACACACATATACACACACACACACACATATACACACACACACACACATATATGTATATATATATATACATATACACACACACATATATATACACACACACACACACACACATATATATATATATATATACTCAGTTAGATTCGATTTAAGTTGCACACAAGATGACAAATTCTGATCCCTATAAACTTGGTTCCTTTTAAATGGACTTCAAAAAAAAAAAAAAGAACAAAATATTGTTTGATTTTGTTCTTGTGTGTAGTGTGTGTATGCAACCATCATATGCCCAGTCATTTTCTTGATAGCATTTTCCATTGGACAGTTAATAAGGATGTTAAGTAATGCATTGATTTAACTTTAAGTATTCTATTAAATACTGAATTATGCACAAATGAAAAGCAGGGTAAGGATTGTAACCAATAAAATTGTTATTTAACACTATTTATTCTTATTCATCTTTTGTACAAAATGTTTTTCACTTAATGCTTGACACAAGGTTAGCTTGGTGCATTATATCAAATGAACATAAAACTGTCATCATTTAGAAATATCTAAAAATTCAACAAGCCCTTTAACTCTTGTGGAGCAGCACATTTGGTAACATATTTTAATAGCTGGAAGATACTTTTGACCATAAACTAAAAAAGCTTGCAAATAAAAAAAAATTTATGAGAGTTTCACAATTACAATACTACACAATATGTTATTGACAGGGGAGGATATATTACATAAGTGTGTTTATAAGAGAATTTTTATTTGCTTATACATCTGAAAATGATTGTTTTACTAAAGTTTTAGAGGTTTTTTCTTTTTTAATTTTAGGGCCAGGGTATATAGGACAAGATCCAAAATTCATAAGTAACATGAACTAAAGTTGCATCTCACCCTCATGTATTTAGAATATTTGGGCAACATGAATTGATCTCTACACCATAAAGGTTAAAAACATTCCTAGGATAAAATAAAAAAAATATGTGGGTGTGGGTAGATTAATGGTTAACAGCATAGAAAATGCAAATGGCAAGCTGGGTTATATTTCTGGCTGTGAAAGTGTCTGTTCACTTTACACTAATACCTAAATCCATTCTTCCTTCAGCTAGAGGTAAAATAGCAGAGCAGATCAACTCTCTAGCCTTCTTTGGTAACCAGTCTAGGAGGGCAACTTTGAATTCAAAACCAGGGTCTAGAAATTTCACTGTTTAACCTACTTGCTACAGAACCACACTTGGTAAGACTACAGCCCTATGATCTACAAAGAGTTTACATATCATATTAGTCAAATGAAAATACATATACTGAGTTTTCATATTTACCCAACCCCTACGCTCAGGCAGGATATGACACAAGGTCAACTTTTAAGCAGAGTTTAACAGGTTTGAATTCAGAGTTTTCCTTCTCCTAGACTAGTTGCCTAACCAAGGCTGAAGAACCTAGTCTGTCCTACTATTTACCCATAGCTGGAGGGAGAATAATTGGATTCATACCTTCCCCAAGGGTATTAGTGCTATGTGAAATGTAATCTGTCCCGTCCAGAATTTGAACTCGTGTCGCCATGTTCATTTCTTACGACGATAACAATTACACTACGGGCACCTCCAATACATATACTGAGTTTTATAGTTATCAAATTCATAGCTGCAAAGAAAACACAAAACAAATAAATAAATGGATTAAAGTAAATCAGAATATGTATATAATTTTTAAAACATAATTAAATATCTAACATTCTTTTGCAAATTTTACCATAATTATATAAAGGTTATGAATAAAAAGCCATAAATTTCAGCTCAAAATGTGTTGGTTGTATGTTATGGCATATCAACCCTGTAAGTTATTTAATGCCAAATCCTGTTTATACATACACATTATATATATATATATAATTTGTAACAAAATAGTTTGTAGGTAACAATTTTTACACAAGCCAGGGTTCATTCATTTGCACACAGTTAAATGATCACTATCTAACACTAATAGTTCTATTTGCACACAGTTAAATAGTTTCTAGTATAGTAAATGATTAAAAAGTTCTATTTGACCCATAAATGGGACCTTAACAGGTACTGCCACTCTAAATCAGAGTAGACCTGACACTAATGGTAATTAAAGGGTACTCCACATTCTCCAAAGCTCCAGGACTGGAGCCTCACCATCAAATGGTTTAATATCATACTCAGGACATTCTTTGAGGGGGTTTACTTTCTGCAGAGATACAGTCTATGTATTCTACAGCCCCAGCTGACTTGGGTGTACAAAAATTGTTTTTCAGTTTGTTAGTTGTTTTGGGGAGGAGGGTCCAATTTATAAAAACCTAATACAATATACAATTGAAAAGTAATTTCAAAACCTTAAAATGACACAAAAAAAAAAAAAAAAAAACAACAACAAAGCAAGAACATATAAAAAATAAATAAATAAACACAAAAACACTAAATCTTGAGTAACAGTTTCACATTTCTAGCATTATTCATTTGGGAATTTAACTGCATATGAACGGATACTGTTTTTTTGTTTTTTTTTATTTAAACCTGTAAGAAAAAAACATTTGTATTAACCCAACCCCTCCACAACTAACATGATGTGACACAAGGTCAATTTTTAAGCAAAGTTTTGCTGGTTTAAATTCAGTTTTCCTTCAAAACTGATTGCCATACCAAGGTTAAAGAGCCCAGTCTACCCTACTATTTATCTATAACTGAGCAGGGAACAGATGGAATTATGCCTTTCCCAAAGGCATTAGTATGAAAATGAAACACAAAGAAACTCATAGCAAAATTTGAACTCAGGTGACCAGGTTCATTTCCTTTTGTGACAATGATTATTATATGATAATAATCATTATATGTCACAAAAGCCTTCAAAGGAGTAAGAAACAGATTTTCTGAATCATTCATAACATTCAGAATCCCCTTTTTTACCCCTCTCAATAATATTCCTTACTTATTGGTTTTATTATCAAAAAATATTATTTGAATTCTTTTCTTATACTCATATTCCATATATTTACCATTTCAAAGTGTTGCTTTTGACCAACAGTCAAATTCAGATATAACCTGTTACATTAACATAAAACACACACAGAATATGTTCTTTGTGTTGTCTCTGGAATTTTTTCAATAGAGGCAGTTGGCCCATTTAGCAACAACCAAGAACTGTAGTGGCTTTGTTTTCTTTTTTTGGATGATGCAGACTTGTCATAATTATTGCTGTTTCTAGTAGAACAGGTAGAAAGCTGGCTTTGACCTGAGCAGGTGTTCCTTGGTATGTTATTGTCAATCAGCAGTAGAAGGAGGAGTAGCAATAGTAAGAGAGAGGAAGAACAAATCAAGACTGATTTGAAACTCATAATGAACACTTTTTTCTTTCATTTTGTTTTTGTTAAATGAAAATCACACAAGTTTGCTAATTAGAAGTTGTGTTTTGTAACAATTGTCAAGTAGCTTGGCCCACTTGCTGTTCTTTGTTACAGTCATCAGATTTATGACAAGTAGTGCCATTACTGAATACACATCATATATCTTCATTAAAAATCTTTTTATTTTTTTTTTAATTCTTAAAATGATTTATTTATAATTGTTTTATATATAAGGCTGATATAAAAGTTATCAGCACCATTTTATGAACAATATTAGAAAACTCTTAAAACTATCTTTGAAATTTACTCAAGTTATTTATTATTTGGTTAATCAGTTGTAGTTTGTCATTTATTAGAAAGGAACTACATGAACTTATAATAATGAACATATTTCAGCATTTAAATATAAGGGTAAGTCAAAAAGGTTTTGCAATATTTGCATACATGCTAGTTCCCAGAATAAACTCCAGGAACCTGAGGGGATTAAACTGATACCACACTCAGCATTTAGTGCAGACCTAGTGTTCTTAGATTATTACTTTTGATTGATGGCTAACTTTCTGCTTCAACTAAGAGGAAGTGGAAGCTTCAGTGAATGAGTTCTTTACCTCAAAAGACAAGAATTGGTAGGGATGGCTTCAGATGTGGCAACATGATGGCCTCTACTTTTAATGCTTTTATAGTAACAGTAACTTGAATAAAGCAAATAAATTACCAAAATATTGCAAAACCTTTGACTCACCCTCATAAGTTTTTCTTCATACTCAAAGGAGAAAAAAGTTATTTTGAAAAAAAAACATTAACTGGTGAAGAAAAATAGATCTACTGCAAAACAAAGAAAATTTTAGCTAAATGCAGCAAGGGTCTTCAATATGTCAGCAAAAATAGAATGTACTCGTTTTGGTTGGGTTACTCTGTTTAATGACATATCAACCTTTATAGGTTATTTCATGCCAAAGCTGTCCTTGAAGAAGAATAGTAATGGTACTATTTAAACCATAACTGAGGGGGATGAGGTGGTTCAAGGGTATTAGTCCAAAAGTGAACATGATAGCACAACTGGAGTTTGAACTCAGTCTAGCACATTAGCCACTACACCACAGGGACTTCCTGAATGTACTAGGGGGGAAAAGTTCTACATATTTGGTGTGATTGAAAAATTACAAATTGCTAAAATCTGGACAAACTATCACTATACAAATGCACAATAGGTTCGTCATTTAAATGAGACATTAGAGTCAAAAAAGACTTCTTTTTAACTGGGTGAAAGTCAACAGATGATTTTGCTAAATGATAAAATCCATCCTCATGTTACAAATGAGACACAACAATCATGAAGCTAAAAGGGAAACTTTTTCCATAGGTTGCATGTTCAGCCAATTCTAAAATTCACCTTAGAAAAATAAACAAATCAAAATCAACTGGAGAAAAAAAAATGTCATTATTGCTAACATTCAGTTTAATACCAAACAATAAATTAATATCAATCAGCTATAAAAGATAAATGTTCTTAGATTACTAATAATCTTCAAAGATTTTATTCTTTGACAGAAGCTTAAAAAGTCCAAGGGAGGTAACTTGAAACATACATCACTAATCTACCTACCTACCTACCCACGAATGCATATTTTTATACCAAGTAGAACTTAGTGTGAAGCCCTTCATGCGAGAGCTACAAAGATTGTCTAGGCAGTTCTGGCAGCCTAGTTGTTATTGTTATAGGAAATGTACTAGGAGATTTGAGCTCAAATCCTGGACAAGGTTCTTAGTGTTCCACTTCATGTTAATGCCTTTAGGAAAGGCATGAACCCATCTCTTCTTTCTTCAACAATGGATAAATAGAGTAGACTGAGCTCTTTAGCCCTGGTAAGGCAATCAGTCTAGAAAGAATACTCTGAATTCAAACCTGATGTACTCCAATTAAAAAGTGACCTTGTTACATCCTGCCAATGGCAAAAGAGTTGGGTAAATATATACAGAGATTGTCTAGTTCCACTGGCATTTCCCTTTTGGGATACCTCAGGCAGTGACTCTGATCCTACATATTTGGGTAAAATGGGGAAGTGTAGGACAATTCATTGGAATTGGATTTTGAGTTTTAAGGGGTTCTTTGCAACAATATGCTATTCCTTGGTTTGGGGAAAGAAAAGTAAACTTTCTTTCAGATAAAAGTATATCAAAAGCTTCATTATTTATGCACCAGTATAGAATCATAAAAGCCCGTGTAATTATGTAAATCAAGTACAATGACAAAACATGTAATGCTGTTACCAGCTGCTGCCTAAAAACTGATTGACATCTGGCAACTCAAAATGGACATTGTCCCTGCTTATTGTTGTCCATCAGGAATTTATTCAATAATAGAAAATAGAATATTCAATGAGTCATGAGTTGTTATGGCATAGTTGACTGTAAACAAAGCCTTCTTATCCTTTTTTTTTTTAAATACTAAATTGAAAACAAGTTATTTTAGGAATTGAGCAACCAAGAGAACAGGATAAAAAAACAAGTCATTTTTCCCAACCTAAGCAATTTCAAAGAGACTGAGTAACAATATTCATTGACACAATTTGTTTGATCTGCAATTGTTTTGGATTGTATTTCATCTCTTGACTTCTTTGTTATATAAGAGAGGAAAAGGAAGAGGTATAAAGGATGAATTGCCTTTTTTATCCTCTCACAAATATCTAATATTTATTCTACTTGGATAATGTAAATGAATGCAACATTCCAGCTTGGATTAAAGTAGTGTATCTGTTCAACTTCCTCAACTATGTTCTCATCTTTAAGCTGGATGTGACACCATATTCTTATCTCCCAGTTGGAAAGGGCATCATGTTTTTCATCTTTGGGTAGGATACAGAAGATCAAGGAGCACCAGATCCCAGGGATTCCAACCATGGAGCAGTACCTCCCCATTACACAAAAAATGAGTCAAGGTAGTCTGATGTCTTCAGGACTGGGTGATTTTTGTCTTTGTTCATCTATACATGTGGGGCTATATATTAAGAGGAAACAAAATTGTGTATATTTTACAAACACAAAACTGATCACTGGGAAAAAAACACATTTTTTTATCTTAGCCCAAAATTGGATTCTTATTTCCTTCCAGGCAAATGTTTGGGAATACTTTTCATAGAATCTATGTACCAAATGAAACCTCAAGCACAAAATAAGCAGTAAAAATAAAAATGAAAAAAAGAAAAAAAGTAACAGTTGTATAAAGATGAAATGAAACACGAAATAAACTGAATTTAGCTTGTGACATAATGTTTATCATTGTCAGAAATGGACATGACAAATTGAGTTCAAATGCTGGACGAGGCTGTTTGTATTACATATAGCATTTGAGAAAGCTATGCAGCCAATTATTCTTCCTCCACCTATTGGAAAATAGTAGGGTAGACTGAGATCTTTAACCTTGGTATGGCAACTAGTCTAACAGAAGAAAAACTGTTAAACTCCACTTAAAAATTGACCTTGTTTCGCGTCCTGCTCATGCAAAGGGGTTGGAGTAAATACATAGTCCATATTTTAAAAATTGCCTGTTATAGTGTCATGATCAGCAAGCTAGTGAGTTCAACCTTCACAGGGTGCCCTAATAATAGTTCTGTGCTAGACAAAGTTTAGTAAATATTTACTTCATTCATATTTTTTTGAATACACATATGCATTCTTTAAAAGCATCATGAAAACTGTCAATATATCATCAAAGAAAAGCCCACTACGGTTGTTTTGGTATCACTGAAAGTTCACTAAAGAAGGCATAAAAAGCAAAAAAGATCTATATCTACAGAATAAAGTGAAAGATAAACAGAAAAATCAAGGGAGAATTTTATGATAATGTGAATAGGCAAAACAAAGAAACATGAAAAATAAAACAAAAAAGTATTCAGAGTACCTTCTATTATCTGAAACAAATTTTGCTGTTCAAATATTGAATTACCTCCCTTATATCTTTTTACCTTGCCACGTATTCTAATCTAAAGAAAACCCATGGAACAAAAAGCATAGCCAGACTTGGAAAAAATAAGCTTCCTTTCCACTATGGATGTTTTTTTCCCACTTCTATTAACTTACTGGCCTAAAATATCATTTATGACATTTCTTTTAAACATGTAAAGAGCAGCATGATTTTTCTGGACTCTTCAACTTTAAGAAAACAAAATTATCTAAATTTTTTCAACTCATTATTATAATATAGATTAAAACAAATGAATTGCATTTTGAATGCTATTATTTTGTCTTATTTCTGATGCAAGGTTTAATTCAAAAGTGTTAGGTCCTACCTTTTATTTTAATTATTTGTTTTTGTTTTACAAATTCTCAGTATTATTGGTCAAAAATTTTGAATCATTTTTTAAGGAAAAAAATTTGCAATCAGAATATGAGGCAAAGCAAAATAAATAATTAAGAGTAACATTTAATTCAATGTTTGGCTTGCAAAAAAAAAAAAAAAAAAAAAAAAAGATTACTCAGTTTTCATATAAAAGCTACATGTTTTTTTCAAGTAATCCAATATTTCAAAATTCTAAAAAAATCTGTACAATTCACATCAATATGGATGAAATCAGTTAAATGTTTACATACTTCTAATTTATTTAGACTTCTATTTTAGAGAATCAAAAACTATTTCTCCTAACCTTATGATGTTAGACTTACGAAATAAAGACAAATGCAAATATTATTTGCCAATAAGTCATTTCCCTTCCAACTTAAGAACTGATCTACAACTACCAAAAAGAAAAAGGCTTAAGTTAAATGGAAAATTCCTATATAAGAGTAATTTCTTTTTTTACTATATTAAACTATTGTATGCTTCTGTTTAAATGAGATTAACTTGTGGCCCATTATTTATCAACAGGTGCTCAAACAATAATTTTGAATAGTGCACTTAATTGTGTAACTATATATTAGGTAGTATAGTGGTAAATATCCCTAAATAGTCACATGGTTGACAATTCCCTACTGCAATAAAACAATCTATTTAAGATCTTTACTTGTTAAGTGTGGTCATTATATATGTATATACGCAGTTGTGTAAGGTCTCACCAGCCACAAATGTCAACAGCTATTTGCTCAGAGTTATAGAGTACATTAGGGTTGAGCATTGGATTTTTTTTAAATCTGATGATATAAATCAGTTAAGTTTTAAACTTCTTTTTTAAGGACAACTGTTATTGCTACCACAAATTATAGTCTAAGTGACCATGATAACTGAATTTGCCTCAGATAGAAACAAAAACAGTGAAATGAATATTATTATCATATTAGATTTCAGGTATATTATACCTACTAACATGAACTGAGTTATTTTTATTAAAAAAAAAAAAAAAAAAAAAAAGGAAAAAAAAAGAAAAAAGTGAATTTTATAATGAAAAAAAAAAAAAAAACACATATACTTAAGAGACATTTTATTGCAGACAGGAGGGTTCACAATTTGATATCTTCTGTATAAAACATGAAAATCATTTTGTCTGAGGCAATGCTGATTACTAACATTCATATTAAGTTATATACAGGATGTTACAAAAACAGGAATACAAACTTTATCAACCTATAACGCTCTAAAGTCTTTTCTCTTTCAAGTAAAAATTGCCCTAAGAAATTAATAATAATAGATTTATATTTGAACAAAACTGAAGTGGTATTGTAAATGTGAAAGCATAAATTAAATACAGGGACAATATAGGCATATAAATACATTTCTGAGATGTTCTATACTTCACATCTGATCATAATTTAATAAAGGATAAAAAGAAACAAAGATAACATTTACAAAAGATGAAAAATAATTACTAAAATAATAATGTCACCTAAAACTGATAAACTAGTGTGGTTTTAATTTGTTAGTTTATTGTAAATGAAAAACTAAAGTCACTTTAAATAGATAAATAAAAACGAGATAGCTATATTCTTGATTCAGCTTAAATGTTTTATTTACTGATTTATTTTAGCATATTGATATACAAGAAATTTTCAAGTCATGGTGAAAATACCAGTTCTTGCTAGATTGACAAAATTAAACCACAATGAGCCTGTTTAGAACTTAGGTGAGTACCCACTTAAGTTGATTATAGTACCTGCTATTACAAAGACATATGTTACAAACTAAAAAAAAAAAAACTTAGTAAATAATAACAGAAATATTCAATAAATCAATTTCTTAACAGCAAACGCAAATTTTTACTTTCGTTGTTTTTGAAGATTTATTATAAAACTGGAAATAAAAAGTAAATGACTACATTACTCTATTTCATTTAAGCCAAAATACAAGATGCTAGCTTACTCCTAGCCTTTTCTTGTAAATAACATGCTTAAATTTTAAAATGTTAATTGATAAGGTAAAATTTTTATACTATATTTCAATTTACAATGCCTCAACGAAGTCATCCGTTTTGATTCTGTGTGAAATTCAAACTTGAAAAGTGAAAAAAGACAGAGTTATCTACCTTGAACTAATCATTAATTTGCACTGAACTTCATAAAAGAAGTATTCTTACAGTGTAGGTCCTGTATCAAAAACATTGCATAAAGCTATATAATTGAAATAAAGTCACTTTTTTTTTGTTGTTATGCATTATTTTAATGTTGCCAAAATTCAAGCAACAATAAAGCTGTGGTTGTGCGAGGCAAAGTGAATTAGTTATAATAACAAGAAAGAAAATTTCATAATTTTAACTGAAGATTTGTTTATTGTGGTTACTGAAGGAAATAATTTTAAGTAGAATACATTAACTTTATGATCTGACAAAGCTTGTGAGCTTGTGTCATGAGTTTCATTTTCACTAGCATTGTATAAAAACAGGTCTTTGTGTGCCAGACCTATGATTGAGTAAATAACTAAACCAACTCTAAAAATACCGGCTAATATTAAATTAATATACACAAATTTATCATTTCTATTTGTAACTTTGTACTATATAATCTGGTTCATCAGAACTTCAAAATTGTAAAAAGAACAATATAAATCAATTAAACAACATTGTATAGAATTACTGAGTATGTAGATAAAATAAAACTGAAGTTTAACAACAATTATTATTGGTGAGTCAATTCAATAGTTAAACATAGGAGTTGCTAAATATTGTAATCTTTAAATGAAATAAACACTAACAAAAGGTTAAGTTTATAGGGTGGTAAGGGTAACCCAAAGCCCAACTTTTTTTTTTAGACCTTATTTTTCCAATGCAGAAAAGTTTTCATAAATAGGCTAAATCATGGCCAGCTTACCAAAATTTTTCTTGTTCCCTATGATACCTGCATCAGAAAAATAAAATCTAAAAAGTTTGTCTTCAGGTTACTCTTACCATACTTTTAATCTGGACTATAGATGTCTAAGTGATAAGCACTTATAATTCTTTTCATAATTAGATCTTAGATTTTATATTTATACTGTCACTCTCAAAGAATTTCAAATTCATTTGCTTTTAGTTTTTTAAAAATATAGAAACATAATATTTCACATTTAATAAATACCTGATAAATAAAACAACTGTTTATTGTTCTTACTAGTATAGTTCCCTTAAAAGAAAATGACAAGATTATTTACAGATGGGCCATCACTTCTAAGATAAAACTTTTTCCACCAGGCACTTCTGCCTAGATCAAAGTATAGTACTGCTCCTGTGTAAATTCTATGGTTATTTAAAAATGATACAGTATAAAATATACAGATGGAAACAGTTATTTCAAAAAGTACAAAATTTAACACTTCCTCAAAAATAAATACAAAATAAGACACCCAGATGTATAAATATATAGCTGATTTTTTAGTTTTTCTTTTTTGTAAAATATTTCATTAGATTTCCATGGATAGAGATACTACGCCAATCCATGGCAGAGCACAGATACGTCACTCTCATTCTAACAAGTTACAAACAAACAGAAAAGATACTCTTCACTATATAAATAGATCATTATTTTCAATTAGAGTAAAAAAAAAAAATAACAAATAATACAAGATAACTTTTAAGAGAATTAGTACCCACAGAAACATGATGAACTAAAATTGAATATTTATACCATAAAGTTTTCATTCTAAAACAAAACTGAACATTAAATCAAGTAAAATGACAATAGCTTTTTCAGCGATTCTATTTGAACCATACACAGCCTATTATTTTAATCAGTTATAATTGTAGATATGTTATTCCTCATTAAAAAATAATAAAGTCATTAAAAGTTGATAATATGTCTAAAAACATTTTGGAAGTTGATACTTTCATTCATATTCATCTGCACTATTATGTTTTAATTTCTCCACTATCAATTATACAAAAGCTTTTAAGAATCTATACCATATCTTTTTACCTCTCACTTGATACTTTTGAATCCCAGATCAAATTTGATTCATTCTCCTTACATTCAAGTAACATTCACAAAGACTTTCTGATATGCAAAACTATTAATATAAAAGGATATTTTATAAATATCTCATCATCATTTAAAATATATAGATTATATAAAAAGATACACAGCAAAATATAATATTGTATAACTCTTTCTTCAATGTATCTTTAGTCCAGGTTAAAAGTATAAGTGTAATCCAAAGACAAACTTTTTTAGACTTTATTTTTCTGATGCAGATATCATTGGGGAATGAGAAAAGTTTTGGTAAATGAACAAAAGCCTGACCCATTTACCAAAACTTTTCTTGTTCCCCAATGATACCGGTATCGGAAAAATAAAGTCTAAAACGTTTGGCTTTGGGTTACTCTTATCATGATTTTAAACTGGACTATTCTAGTTTTGTCCATAGTGAGATAATAACTTCAGCAGCTTTATGGACTTTCCTGTACTTACTGTGAGGAGCAAAAAAAAAAAAAAAAAAAATTTTTTTTAATTCCTTTTTAAAAAATATCTGACAAGCACCAACAACTACAGCTTGACTGGTTTCATCTTATTTACAAGATTTAAAATAAGCTGTTAACAAAACTACTAACTTAGTAAAATGCACATTCAAATGATTATAATATTAGATGTAATGTAAATCTATGAATTCATTATGGGTTAATATAAACTAACAAATGATAAATAAAATACTTGAATTAGAATTGTCTATCCCAGTCATTTATGTAGTGTTTACATTAACACTAAGAAAAATAATGTTCTACTTTAAAAATTTGTTCATTTATAATAAAGAATACCTATAGAAGCTTTAAAATAAAATTCTTTCATATCTTAAAAAGGGCAAATTTGTGTACACGTATACATCTAGAATAAAGAAATCTTATAATTTATGTCAAATGGTACAGGAATCCTTCAGTCTGTGCAGCTGCTTACAACTTACGACTTGTTTTGTAGACTGACTTCAATATCTACATTCTATGATAGGCATCTGGACGAAGGTTTCTGCATATTGAAAAATAAAAAAAAATGCCTGTGATATTTATCAGGGTTTAAAATAAAAATAGCATTTACATGTTCTTCATTTGTAAATCAATTAAATTTTTACAAAAATCCAAGAACCAAACTTGGAACAAATTAAACTGATATTCTACTAATATTTCTTTGCATATAAAACTATTTTATATAAATTATATATATATATATATATATATATATATATATATATAACTTAATATGCTTGTTAAATTAGATTTTTACAGATTAATATGCTTTGGTCCATTCTTTTTTATATGTTCAAAATAATTACAATCCAACTTTGTAATCTATATACACTGCCTAAGCTTCTTGAATGGTTTCACAAAAAATAGAGGTTGAAAGAAAGAAAAAATGTGATGACTATAAAATTTAATCCATAAACTGATAAGAAAGAAAATTTAAGTTATAACTGACATATTTCAGTTTTTATTTTCCTCAGATCTACAATGCAAATATCTATTACTTTTTTTTTTTTTAAGAATCAAGCTTTACTGAAATTTTTGATGAAATTAATGCACAAAATTAGCTTGAATGCAATCCAGATGTCTTAAAGAAAAAATAAAGATCCACATTTGCATTTTTATTGAAAAAAATATTTTAAAACACAGTAGTAGATAATAAAACAAGAGTTTATTTCAAAATAAAGTGACTTAGATAGTTTTGTTTTACCAAGTAAAACAATTTTTATATGAAGGTCTAGTAAGTGGGTTAATTATTTTGTTTTTTTTATATAACAAAATTGTTTATATTTACAATTGGTTTGAATTTAGGTAGTAACTAACCACTTTCAGTAAAATGAGTTAAGTTGAGATTACTGACTGCTGATCATTCACACATAACAGCAACACGAAAAAAAGACCATGTGGTGTATCTGTTCTTGATATCGCATCAAGTAATAGTTATCAAAATGATCATCTTGAACATTACCACTAAGTAACAGGTTCAATCTTCACTGGATACTATCATACTTGTGGCCTCATGCCTAAACTAAGCTTGGTTTGGAAATGAGGGGAAGAAGTTACAAAGTTTTTAAGAAAAATATATAATGAAATTAATTTGAACTCTATATTGTGTTGATCTTAACAGAAAAAAGTATTTCAATTTACTCTGAACCATAGATGTTGCAGACATATACCCTTAAAGAAGTTTAACTTGATAAAAAGAACTAATAATTTCATTTCTATAGTATTATTTTCATTAAGAAAAGCTATCAGCAAATAAAATTTGAAAACTACTTCACACTCATTTAAAAAAAAAAGATAATGATGATGATGATATTATTATTATTATAATAATTATATATATATATATATATATATATATATATATATATATATATATATATATATATATATAATGACCAATAAAACTCTTGGCAGGCAGTAAAGCAGGAAAAGTTTAACTGTGTCCTCCTTTCTACAACTGAAAAATTTGACATATTTTCTAAAAATACTTCATACTGTACTAAAAACTTATAAAAAGCTGTTATTTTAAAGATTATACAATATTTTGCAAAATGATTTTCCTGTGTTATTTAAAAACAAATTTACAATTCAAAAATTATATTTTTGTTAAATGTTGTTAGATTATTAACATATTTATTTTTTTGTTTTAAGATTTCTGTGCTAATTACACACAAAGTTAAAACTGTTACAAGTCAGATTTTACTACATTTGTTGCTATTATTGCAAAAAAAATCATAAGTTATTAAAGTTTATCTAAATTTACATTTTGGCAAAAAATTTGTATTTTGATATATAAAGTTACTGCACACATTTTGACATTTTTCAAAACAATAAAAAAATGTAATTAAGCAGTCTTAATTTACTGATCATATCTGTAGGAAGTTTTATTTCCTTTTCTCAGCTTTGAGAAATACTGAACTGAAGAATTTAAATATCATAAGCAAGTTCCCTTGTATAAAAAAATATTTTAAAAAAGTGAAAAATCACAATAAACATATCTTTGATTTTCTTTTTAATACTAACAATTCAAAATACTCCTAACCTTATTTGAAATGCAAGTCACACATAGTATTGTACATTTTAATCATAAAATACTATATCTATCAACCATTAATAGATACAATTACCTACATATATATATACATATACACACACATACACACACACAAACAAAAAATGGCCAAAGTATTGTCTAGGTAGAATCTGGTGCTGAGCTATCAATAATTCTTATCAAAGAGAAAGGTCTTCTAAAATATCATAAATTCAAAAGCAGAAACATGAAACAACTGCAAACTCATCATAAAACAGTTTAAATTTTCAGAAAACCCCACTAGTAAGTGGTAGAATCTTGTAAGTAATATAGATATGTTACTATTACAATTATAGTTACTAACATGACTGTGCTTCTTGTTTACCAAGTGTTAAACAAAAAGACATCCAAACAAAATGAGTGGAAGAAAAAGTAAAATGAATGACATAAAAACTGTATAAATGAAATGAAACTAACAAAATGACACATAAAATATGTCACCAGTAGATCATAGGTCATAGAACAAATCTACAAATATTACAAACGTCTAATAACAAGTTTTATTAATTTCAATCAATTGACAGAAATATGAAAACAAGTAATCATAGTTCAGGTTAAAAGTATGGTAAGGGTAATTCAAAGAAATATTTTTATACCTTATTTTTCTGATACATGTATCACTGGGGTACAAGAAAAGTTTTCTTGTTTCTCAATTATGCCTGCATCAGAAAAATAATGTCTTAAAAAGTTTGGCTTCAAGTTACCCTTACTAAATTCTTAACCTTGACTAATAAGGATGTTTTAACTGCATTTAAATTGGAATTTACATCATGAGAAATAACCTATCCATATTAGACAGATAATATAAGATTAATGGAAAAGGGCAACATTTTTTAACAAGATATGCTTTTTTCCAGGATCAAACATTCTTTCAAAGAATTTTTAAGATCTGTTCCATCCTTCCAATATAATATTCTTAGGCTTTTCATATATACATAAATATTGAATTCAATTTAATAAACATAGTGAAATGAAATAACATTATATATTATTATTATTATTATTATTATTATTATTATAAGATTGTTAGAGCTTCTTAAAGCCACTCATGATTTTTTATATTTATATTTTTTTTAATTCACAGTTGATTTTTTTCCTTTAAAATAATTTGCTTATAAGTTTTATGATGTCAGAAAGTGCAAAAATACTACCAAATATATTTTTTAGTCAAGTGTAAGACCACCAGATGAAATGGTAACTGAAATTTAACATTAAACTAATACAATAGATGAGTTAGAGAAAGGCTAATTTTATTCATTGCAATTCTGAACAAGTTATATCTATGTGAAATAATAAACCTATAAAATGATAAAAGGTACTGCTTAAGTCTTTGAATAATAATCACAGCTAGATAAGTTACTATTATAAAAGGAAATTCAATTAACAAGTATGTTATATAAGTATGAAAAAACATTTTACTATTGATGTAAAAGTGATTAAAATGAAGTTGCAAATAATCCTACATTATGGAAAGTGTTGAAATTGAACTCACATGGCTCTCAAAATGCAAAAATAATAAATTTTTATCTATACCATTATTTTCAATATGCAATTATTGCTATAAGTCTAAACACTACAGAATTTGAAGTAAAAATTATTGCATCTGAGGAATAGGACAAGACAACATCCAAGGAAATTTTCTACTAAGCAACAAAATCATTATTTTTACCAAATGAGGATATCCCCAACATTTTAAACTCATATGATAGCAAGTAAAAAAATTAATCTCAAAGTTTGATTGCAAAATCTCAAATCATCAAAATACCTTCTTTTTTTCTGTTAATCTCTTCAAATTGAGAAGCTATCACTCTTATACAAAGTTATGATTAAATTTGGTTTCAGGAAACATGCAGTAAGAGCAGCAGAGACAAATCACAGAATAAAATCAATTATATAGACTAAAATATATTTACTATATAACTAAATTTTCAAGATCAAAAGCAGGGAGAAATGCAAAATTATGAAAAAAATGTCTACCTTGAGGGCAAAATGTCTACCTCCTTTATATTACCAGTGGCAGCATTGATGTCCATTCTTGAGAGAGCTGGCTGTTGGGACATAGCACAATGTCCAGTTTCAGCTGGTGCACCTGCTGCTTCAACGTCCTGTTGCTGCTGCTGTTGACGGTGATGCTGCTGTTGCTGTCTGCACTGTATGATAACATTGTTGGTGCTGGAATCTACACACTCGCCTGCAGCTGCAGCATCTGCTGCTATATTGGACGGGCTGACAAGATGTGGAGTTCGGCTCGGGCTTGGAGATGAGGCAGCCTCAACTTCTTTACCAGACTCATCAGCCAAAGCTAGGGTTGGGTGCAAAGGAGGTGGAGCACTGACATTGATGCAAGTCATCAATTCATCTATAGATGCTGCACATGCTACAAATTTTTAAAAAAATGCAAAATTCAATGGATGCAAACAGAACAATCCCATAAACAAAATTAGCATGTAGTCTTCAAGAGACTTACAATATCCAAAGGGCTTTTACACATAATCCAATAACAAAAACTTTACCTAGATATTTAACAAGTTTTAATAAACTTACAGTAATGGTAAAAAAAAAAAAGTGAAAAAGCAGTTATTTTTGTAATAGCCACAAATTTCATTGAAACTACAATGACTAAGACATACATAGGAAGTGATTATTTTCCTTGATTATAGTTGTCAAACTTCCCTTAGTTGTAGCAAAAAGTCATCATTTTCTAAAAAGAAAATTCTTAGAAATGCCAAATATGGGAAATTTCTTAGAATTTTCTTTTGCTTGATTTGATATCCTAATTTGTGATTAATCCTTTGCTAATGGCTGATTGGCAGTTGACCGAGTTTGAAAAGGACTAAATTGTGGCATATAAGGATTGTGGACTGCCATTTCATAATATTGAAAAGAAATTTATCACCATCATTCATCAATGTTTTCCACAAAAATCATAAGAAAACTCAAAATTATCATCAAAAGGAAGGTTGTGGCTAGAAGAAAAAAAAATTGAATATGATGCTAATGGACACACAACCAAATATTAAGTGGTTATAAATCATCCAAACTTGTCATAAATTTCATCAATTTGCTTAAAATTTTTTCATGTCAGCTGTCATTTTTTTTTGTTCAACTCTATAAAAGACTAGCTTCCTAAAACTGAAATCATACAATAAATTAAAGTATTAAAACTTGAGATGAAAAGAACATGAATAACAAAAAAAAAAAGTTTAAATCTCTTTCAAATGAAGAGTAAAGAATCATTTGACATTTCTTTTAAATCATTAAACTAAAAAAACTATTAGAGAATAATTTTATATATCCAAGTTTAGAAATAAATATCTAAAGAGTCATGTAACAAAAAAACAAAGGTACACACAGACAAATAATGAAACTGACCTTGAGAAGGAGGCAAGCTACTGCTTGTAGCTACAATTGTGTTGTGGTTATCATCCACTTGTGCCTCGATGCCACTGTCCAGCTGACATGCCCCTTGGCTGGAGCCTTCAGAGACACTAGGAAAGAGTGGCTTGCTAGGATCAAAACAGTCTGGCAGAGGGACAATATAAAAATCGCTGTCATACTGGCTGCTTGAGTCATCATCACTCAGTGTAGCCAAAGATTCAACATCAGCATCCGTTTCTGAAACTAAAAAACAACAGAAAAACAACTGCAATTAAATTGTTACTATAATTATCATAATTCAGATATTACCATGCAACAAAAAGGATATTTTTAACATTACTGTTAATGAAGATTGAACATTATAGAAAAAGAAATATAAAAACCACAGACAGAAAATATCAACTAATGGACAACTCTCTCAATATAGATATATTCTTCTATGTAAATGTCTGTATTACTTATACAATTTCAACTATTTTTGGTTTATGGTATATTAAAGACTGACTTACATAATTTTAAAGAATATAAAATCAATTTAGAGACAAAAATGTTTAAAATCATAAATTCATAAAACATAGTTCAAACATAACTCTGTTATATTAACTAAAGATTAAACTGTTGCAGTAATATGAAACGTGTATTACTCATGTTGTTGATTTAATAGCAACTAATCAATTAGATATTTGAGATATGTAATTGCCTTCAGTCCAGTTGGCTGGGACAGTAGAATACACCAGCTGCATCTCTGCAGACCATTAAGACTCCCAAACCAGTGTCCTGGGTATGATGGTGACCCATCTGATAGTAAGGATTCAGTCCTGGAGCTTTTGGGAATGCAAAGTACCCTTTCATTGCCATTACTCCCAGGTCCACTCTGATTAGGAATAAGTAAAGTAAAGTTGGCAACCATGGTCGAGGGCAACCCGAAGAATCTCTTTTCAATAGCTACTATACTAAAGTGTAGGGGAGGGCACTACTCCTTTCCCTGGATTGCTTCACTTTACCCTTGATCTGTACTTTATAATGCTGAGTGTTAAGCAAGGCAGCATCAAATACCATTCTTTGAGTCTTTGGTATGACTCGACCTGAGATTGAACCCCAGTCTCCCAGACCATTGGCAAACACTCGACCCATTAGACTGATCAAGAGTAGTAGTACCTTTTAGGATCCCATCTATAGATCAAATAGAACTGTTTAACCCTTTAACTGTGCAAACAAATGATTAATGTTAAACTGAATTGAAACCATTTATCTGTGTGCAAATAAAATTACTAGTATTAGATAGCAATACTTGAAATCATTTAAAAAAGTGAAAACAAAAGAGCTCTGGCTCGTTTAAAAATTGTTACCTACAAACTATTCGTTTACAAATCATATATATTTAATATATACATATATAAACAGGATTTGGCATTAAATAACCAACAAATAACAAATATAAGCCAACTAACCAACATTCAAGATTCGATGTCTCATTTTTATATTATTGGTAGTCCAAGGGACATCACTGTTACAAATTACTTAGGGGAGACTACTCTTTAGACACTTTGCACAAAATTAGATTCAATTCTTTTAAACTTAAAAGATCTTATTGATTAAAAAATGAATCATTAATACATAAAAGCAGGCTGCATAATATTTCAATAACATCAAGTTTTACTATTAAAAAAGATCAAAATTTCAATATCTGCTTTCAATAATGAAAAGCTGGGTAGTTGAGATGTAGCAGAAAATAATACATAAAATTCTAATATATATTTATATAAAAGCTTAAAAAAAAATTTTTCAGTCATCTTACCAGGTTTCCAAGTCATGTCCCCAATATGCTGGGCCAGTTCACTGGCAAAGTGGTTATTTTCAGTATCCATCTCTTCAGGCAGAAGTTCTACACTACTACTATTGCTACTAGAAACTGTAGGCTGGTCCATGTCAGGAGTTGGCGATTTGGGAGGACTCACATCTACAAAATAAAAAATATCCAATTCAATAATCAACTTAGAAAATAGAGCTACAATGAGAATTACTCAATTATTTTAAGTACAAAATTTGACAAAAATATTTTTTAACTTCATGCCCTTAAAAAAAAAATGTTTCAACACAATTTATAACTATGTTTGAACAATTCTGTTTACTGGGCAGTATGAGAGAGATGGATGTTATCTTTTTACTCTATATCTTTGGACTTCAGAAAATATATGCTTCGAAAAAAACAATTTCTCATAAAGAATTTCAACCAAAGAAATAATACAAAATGCTGAAATGTCAACATAAAAAATTTGCTAACCATCAATACTTTCTTAGATTTTTAATTAACTAATTCAATTTAAATTCTAATGATAATAGAATAATAACTAATATGAATAGAATATTTATTAATGTAGAGTAATTTAATGTACTTTTTAATATATTAGCAATAATATTGGCCTAGTGGATAGAGTGTTAGCAAATAGCCCAAGAGATGGGTTCGATCCCAGGTCATGTCATACTAGACTCAAAAAATGATACTTGATACCTCCTTGCTTAACACTCAGCACTATAAGATAAGTATAAGGGTAAAGTGGAGCCATCCAAAGAAAAGAGTAGCATCCTCCCTTACATCGCTGTATAGTAGCTATTGAAAAGGAAGCCTTCAGGTTGCCCTCAACTACAGTAGCCAACTTTACGTACTTAAAGTATTAAATGAATACTTTTGGGAACAGTCTTTACATTTCCATGTTAAAATTTTATTTTATTTTTAAGAATTTTAGTTGATTGCATTCACAAATGGTTAAATTTATCTTATAAAATTATTTATCAGAGTTTAAGAGAGTAACTAATATCATTTTGTTAATAACTCTGAAAACATAATCTATATTATAAATTTCAATATCCACAAAAAAGGCACATTGTAGCAAGATTAAAAGATTGTTAGCATTAAATTGTTATAACTTAGAGAATAAAACAACTTCCCAGCTAATTACAACTTAATAATGTGTCTACAGTCACATTCACCCTCAAGAGAGATAACTATTAAAGAGCAGAGTCTTTCATATTTATTTGCAATTAATAATATAAATTCTATAGATAAAATGTGATTCAACATTGAATTTTAATGACTACTAAAAACAGCTTTTAAAAAAGCTTTCAAAAAACACAAAATATTTTGAACAAAAGAAAGTTTCCAGTTATATGCATAATATATATTTATATAAATTTGAGAAATAAAGGACAATAAATACTCACCAAGAGGAGTATTGTTTGGTGTGGCTGTATGGGAAGCTCTGGCAACAGATCTATCATGCATGTTCAACATCTCAAAGGAAAGTAGGTCTTGTTGCAAATGACCATTAGTTCTTGTTGGCTCCAGGCTCAGTTTAGCCATAGCTCCAGCCACAGCATTACTCAACACTTTATCTACATTATCATCCATCTTAGGGACTGTTGGAGAGTCTGTATCTAGCTGCTGATGGTCAACAGAAGACACCATCACAGCAGTTGAAGGAATAGTTAAAGTTGAACTCTGAAATAAAAAGTGAACAGAGAAAAAATAAACAAATATCTTTGTGGAATTTGTGGGATGAAATCAATCAGACAGATTCTGCTGGATAACATATATGAAAACAGTAACATATCTTACATTATATTATCAATAATATCCAGCAGTTTAAAAGAGCAAAGTAAACTAAATAGAAAGTGAAATAGTTTTATTGAAAATACACTCACATAAAAGAGAACACAATACTTTGAGCCTGAGAAGCAAGTATTTGTGCTACTAACTAGATGTACATAAACCTGAGTGGCCAGAATTTCAAATAGGGACCCTCCACACACACTTCTACACTGCCATTACTAATAAAATGTTGTAATTCTATATAAAATCTTATAATTTCTAACATATTTCAAATTGTCTAATGTTGTAACCTGTTATTTAACAACCTGTAAAGAGTTTAAATAGCAGATAACATTTTATATTTTCATCTCCAGGGTGGGAGGCCTGTGGTTATGAGAGACTCATGTTTGTAAGGGTTAAAAACAGTACATTATTTTCAAAAGATAATCTGGTTGTTAAAAAAATTATAAAAATACACAAAAAAGCAAATAGAAAAAATTTACATCATATCACTTAATATGAGAAAAAGTACCAAGCATTAGTTCTTTTTCATCATATCAAAAAGGAAAAAAAATAGAAGTTAAATTTAGCCTTGAGAAAACATTCAGAAAATAGTTTTAAGAGGATGAATATTTCGCTAATACTTTATTGATGAATGAAAATACTTTAAACAGTTAAATTAATGTTACTATTCTTCTGTAAAATTAGTCTGAGTTAGGAATTTAAAAAAAAAACAAGTGTTGAAGTGGGAATGTAACAAAGTCATTTTTATCAAAAACACTATCCAAAGAAAGAAAATTGCATACATAAACTGATTTCAACTAGCAAATTAGCATTAAAAAATGAGATCATTTACAGACTACAATACAGGAAACACAAGGATAGTTAGCATAAAAGACATCCTCCTAAGAAAAAATTATCCGGCGAAATTAAAATAAGCAACATCCAACAGTAAATCCCAAAAACATAATACAACAAAGACAATTAGTCATATATATATATATATATAAGATGTCTCATAAAAAATTGATAAATAAACTGTCAGTACATCAGGATGTTATTCAAATACAGTATGACACTATGCTATCTGGACAACATCAGGATGTTATTCAAATGCAGTATGACACTATGTCGTCTACAAAATCAGGATTGTATTCAAATGCAGTATGACACTGTGGTCTACAACATCAGGATGGTATTCAAACGGAGTAACACAAGGCCATCTGTAAAACATCAGGAGGATATTTAAATGCAATATGACAATATGTTGTCTACAACATCAGGGTGGTATTCAAACGCAGTATGACACAACGCTGTCTGTACGACATCAGGATGGCATTCAAAAGCAGTATGACACAACGCTGTCTGTACAACATCAGGATGGTATTCAAAAGCAGACTGACACTATGCAGTCTGTACAACATCCGGATGGCATTAAAATGCAGTATGACACTATGTTGTCTACAACATCAGGATAGTATTCAAAAGCAGTATGTCTACAACATCAGGATGGTATTCAAAGGCAGTATGACACAACACTGTCTGTACAACATCAGGATGATATTAAAATGCAGTATGACACTATGTTGTCTACAACATCAGGATGGTATTCAAATGCAGTATGACACTATGTTGTCTACAACATCAGGATGGTATTCAAAAGCAGTATGACACTATGTTGTCTACAACATCAGGATGGTATTCAAAAGCAGTATGACACAACGCTGTCTGTACAACATCAGGATGATATTCAAAAGCAGTATGACACTATGCAGTCTGTACATCAGGATGGTATTCAAAAGCAGTATGACACTATGTTGTCTACAACATCAGGATGGTATTCAAATGCAGTATGACACTATGTTGTCTACAACATCAGGATGGTATTCAAACACAGTATGACACAACGCTGTCTGTACATCAGGATTGTATTCAAACGCAGTATGACACTATGCTGTCTGTACAACATCACGATGGTATTCAATTGCAGTATGACACTATGTTGTCTACAATATCAGGATGGTATTCAAATGGTATGACACTATGCTGTCTGTCCAACATTAGGATGGTATTTACAAGCAGACTTGTAAGCAAATAGTTTACTGGTAATTTTTTTTTTTAAATGAATTGTTTGAGTACAAAAGAACGGTTAGACAAATTCTGCTTCACAGGCATATGTTTTATAGATGCATCTCAGATTCTTTTTATACATCTAGATTAAGGTTTGCAATTATGTTGTCAGTTTTAATATTCATATTTTCTACACTATAGAATCTATTTAGGGTTTTGGTTGATCCTTTTGAGGTGCATAGTTGTTTGCATCGTCTTGTTTAGTAATTCTTTTTGGTGATTTTATTCTTGATGTTTAAGAACCTCTTGATTGAGATTATGAGGATTTTGATATTTTCAGTCGTTATTGTTCATTGGTTGGTTGGGAGGGAGGTTCGAGTTTGGATGGGGTAGTTAGGATCTGTTTTCGTTTTTCATTGTTCACTTTGGTGTTAGATTTTAGAGTTACCTATTTTGGGAATTGGTGGGAAGATCTAATGGCACTTGTTTTACTTGAAGATTTGAATTCTGCAGATATTTTTTTGGCAGTGATACAGGTGTTTGTTGTGGGTTCTTTTAGTTGTGATGTTGGTGATTTTCTCACAAGGTATTTGTTTTGGTTAAAGCTTTGAACTATCTGTAGTTATTATTTGTGTAATAGTATAGGTGTTTGTTGTAAGTTCTTTTGGTTTAGTTAGTGGCTTGTTTGATAGATTTTAAGTGGTTATAAGTTTTTTAGCTGCTACTGGAACTTTGACTAATTGTTTGGTTCTAATTGTATTAGTTTCTTGATGAGAGCTCGGTAATTGTATTTGCTGCTCCATAATTGTTGTTGCTGATTGGGTTCACCACAGTGGTTTAAGTGTTCACCTTCATATAGGACTCCATTATTTTCCTAACTTTAAAAAAATACATGCTTCTTTTATATTTGATTTTCATTATTTTTCTCTCTCTCTCTTTTGTACATGTTACAAGATCATGAAAATGCAGGATGGTTTTCTTGGCAGTTTGGACATTTGGTTTTGTTGGAACAATCTTCCTCCATGCACTCTGGGCCCCTTTCATTAAGCATTCCACATGTCAGACATCTTCTGCAGCTCTCCCACAGTTGTCAATATTTGACATTTAAAGCACTTCAAGGGTACAGGAGTTTGAGTTTCATTTAACAACATATCAACCTCGGTGGGTCATTTAATGCCAAGAAAGGTTAAGTTAGTTTTGTCTTTTATGTGGGTTTTAGGGTTTAAGGTATGGGTTTTATGATAGTATTTGATCATATTTGGCCAGATATTGGTAAAAAGGTTGATTTGGTCAAATTTTAGTGAAAAGGTGGGTTTTTTGGGAAGACTCAAAATGCCCTCTGGTTTGGTTGGTTTCTTTGGCTTCATAGCATATCAACTCCTGCAGGCCACTCAATGCCAAACTTCATTTCTACACATTAAATCTTGGATTTCCAAATGAATACTAAGATAATATTCCAAATGAGCCAGAATCCACCTGCCTGGATGCAATCATCATTGCATCATTGCTACACAACAATTCAACCCAACATCAACAATTTGTTTGCACAAAGTTAAATGGTTATACATATGATCTGTAAACATTTTGCTAATAACATTTTTAAACAAGCCTAAGCTTATTTTTCTTCACAGCTAAATGATTTCAGGAATCTCCATCCAATACAAATCATTTTATTCATTTTTAATCATTTGTTTGTACACAGTCTTGAGCATGGCTATGTACCAGCAACAATTTAACAACTATCATTTGTTTGACACATTTAAATAAATATACATAATATGTAAGAGATTAGTTAGTTGGTGGTTTCATTTTTACTTTTCAAGTGGAAGGTTTTTAAGTAACATTTAAAAGAGAGATTGAGCTCATCTGTTTGCGCACAGCTAAATGGTTTCAAGTATTGTAGTTATTTATCATCTCTTCCAGATCAAGGTTGGCAACTATGCAGTCTGTGTCGCTGTCCATGCTTTCTATACTATAGGATCTTTGTAGGGATTTTGTTGATCCCTGAGCATTGGACTGTTTATTCATTCCCATAAGTGACTTTGTTCTTGATGTTGAGAGGACTACATCAAATTTGGCTCGGGGCAGTTTGAATGCGCCTCCTGGACTTTCACTGTTCACATCGTTGTTCATATGTACTCTTCTGGCCTGGCCAATAGAAGCTTGTGCTTTCTGTTTAGGTTAGCTCGGCTTTTTAATTGTGGCTGTTGAGTCCATTTCAATTTTCATTTGCTCTAAATATTTAAATTTGTTTTTAGTTTTTTCAGGGGTATTTGGAGTCGGTTTTTGATTTTCTTTTTTTTCTTTAAGTTGATCCATGTCTACTTTTGAAAGCTTGTATTTCATTTTTTTTGGTAAGATTTGTTGTTTCATTTTCTGTTGAATCGTCTTTGGTATCTAATTCTTTTATTAAGTCTCTTTTGGAGTTGCTTTTGATGTGTGGTTGTTTCATCTGGATTTTCTATGAACATTGGGCTGAATCTGTTGGATAATGGGATTGGTTCATTTATTAGTGTTTTTGGTTTAGTTTGGATTTTCTCCTTTCTTTGCTTAAGGGATTTTTCCTGATTTTGGTTGTCTTTCATGTTTCTCTGGGACTGTTGAAATGAGTTCCTTGATTGTTTCTTTTGTGATCATTTTTAGTATTTCAATTAGATTTTTTTACTTCATTAATCAGTTTGTTCAGTTCTTCCTGTTTTTGTTTTGTATCTTACTTTTCCTAGTTTTCTTTTTTAGTCAGGTATGCATAACTGAATTGTTCTTTTTCTAGTGTTTGTTCTATTTTTATGCCCTTGGGAAAGGAGATGTTTTTCATGTATTTTATTTGTTACTTTTTTTTTTCCATATTTCACATTCCCATGAGTATGCAGGGCGTTCTTCTTTGCAGTTGATGCAGTTGAAAGGATTTTGACATTCCAATTCTATGATTTGATTTTCTACATGTTGGTGATCTAGTGCATTTATCTTTATGATGTCCATATTTTGGGCATTTTTGGCATCTTAAAGGGTTCATTATGTAAGTTTCTATTTTTGTAATTATGTAACCTATTTTAATGCTGGTTGAAGTTGTAGGTTTGTTAAATTGTAGGTTTGTATGTATGTTAATGTCTATGATTCTTGTTTCTTTGCATATGGAGATTCTCATGTCTGTTACGCCTTTGTAATTATGTAACCTATTTTAATGCTGGTTGAAGTTGTAGGTTTGTATGTATGTTTATGTCTATGGTTCTGGTTTCTTTGCATATGGAGATTCTCATGTCTGTTACGCCTTTGTAATTATGTAACCTATTTTAATGCTGGTTGAAGTTGTAGGTTTGTATGTATGTTTATGTCTATGGTTCTGGTTTCTTTGCATATGGAGATTCTCATGTCTGTTACGCCTTTGTAATTATGTAACCTATTTTAATGCTGGTTGAAGTTGTAGGTTTGTATGTATGTTTATGTCTATGGTTCTGGTTTCTTTGCATATGGAGATTCTCATGTCTGTTACACCTTTGTAATTATGTAACCTATTTTAATGCTGGTTGAAGTTGTAGGTTTGTATGTATGTTTATGTCTATGGTTCTGGTTTCTTTGCATATGGAGATTCTCATGTCTGTTACGCCTTTGTAATTATGTAACCTATTTTAATGCTGGTTGAAGTTGTAGGTTTGTATGTATGTTTATGTCTATAGTTCTGGTTTCTTTGCATATGGAGATTCTCATGTCAGTTACGCCTTGTTGTTCAAGATGTAGTTTTATTTCTTCTAGAGAACATGATGAAAGGTCTGGGGATTTTTATAACTCCTTTCAAGAAATTTAGGATTGGGTGAGGGTATGTTTTTATGTTTAGTTTTTCAAATTGTTTCCATTTCAGTATTCTGATTGTTTTTGAGTTGTTGTTTCTATAATAATGGTGCCATTTGGAGCTTTTTTTATGTTCATTGGTTTGCAGTGTGTTTCTATTGTTTTTTGAATTAAGAATGGAGAAAGTTTAGTAATTGGGGTTTCTTCTATTGATTCAAGAACAATGAATTGATAGAAATTTTTATCAGTTTCATGTTCACTTTCTGAAGATGATCCTAAAAGGGATTTTTTTATTTTTGCTTGAGTTATATTTTCAAGAGCCATAAAGAAAGTCAATGAGTTTCATTGACTATGCTCCCCACCCACCACAGAGCCCCACACAGGGATATGCCCAGGGGAAAACTCATTCTCCTAAAAACACAAGGGCTACATATTCAGTATACTCATGCTAATGGTAGACAGTTTAATTTTGCCCATGGGTTTTCATTCCCAAGATAATTACTCACCCAGGGACAGGAAGGAGTAGTCTTTCCTCAGCATGATTGACCCTACAGCCATCATCCTCTAATTCAGATTTTTGCAAAACTTGAAAGAGGGCTGACAGGTAGCCTCATTGGAAGGGGGTTTATCCCTCTGCAGAGGTGCAGTCAGCATATTCTACAGTTCCAACTGACAGGGCAAAAGGGTACAGGAATGACTCCCTGCTTTCTTAAGGCTGTTCTTATTTCATCAGATGTAGCTAAGGATAAATCCTTGTTTCTTATAACTCCTTTGAGGTGTTCAGTCTTTTTTGTGGGTAGGCCTTGCACTTCAAGTTGTAAGTTTTCTTTTTAATTAAGTTTTCAGCATGTTTTCTATTATCTAAAAGTAGATTGCCACTTTTAATTTTTTTTCACAATTCACAGGTTCACTCTGTTGGAGATCACTTTTTCAATCAAGAAATTTGATTGTTTGGCCAAAGGAGTTTCTTCCAGTGATTCAATTATAATAAATCTTGGGAATTCTGTTATTTCATTGTCCAAATCAGATTCAGAGATTTTTATTTTGTTTCGTTTCTTATTTACCATATGTGCTGTTTGTTTTTTCACTGGTCCTGTGCTTCACCATCCACCATGGAATACAACTTTTGTTGGGAATTTGCCAAAAGGGGATACCCATTTGCCTTGATTGAGACAGATATACATCGGCCAGTATACTCATGTCAGGAGAAGGGTTTTGAACCCCTGCTAATCAAAGTTAAACAGCGGTCGAAGTTTTGTCTCCCCTCAACAGAATTTTAAGGTAAAATAGGGTTGAAGGAGGGACAAAAAAAAAATGAACAGATAAGTGTTAAATGCATAAACTTTTGTCCCAAACAGAATGTCTATAATGTATAAGCATACAACTTGTCAAATTACACATCATTCACGCCTGACCCTCTCTTAAACCATTCATCATATTCTCAATTGAGATTTTTTTTTAAGTTTCATTCTTTCCAACTTTGGTCGATATGTTTATAAAGTTCTGTTCTTTACTTTTGTTAAATGTATCTCTTTGTTTCTCTTTATCATTCCAATTGACCAGTGACCTGTGGAATTGCCATTATTATTTTTTTTTTTTACTTTTTTTATTTTTGTATGCATGTGACAGAGGATCCCTAAGTTTAAAACATGACAACATCCATTATCACAAACACAAGTGTTTGGTTTAACAATTTTTAAAAAATTGTATTTGAATTCTAATGAACATTGGAGACCAGCTAATACCAGTTAAATATATCCAACACCACCAGAAGACAAGAGGATACATGGCCAAAATCAAAACAAAAACTTTCAAAATGTAAAGAAAAATAGTCCAATTAACAAATAAAAAAAATAGTTTTTTTAAATAGTTCTCAAATATCTGTAGCATGTAATTATTTATTGGTAACTTAAAATGTTATAAAAACCACATCCAAATGTATTTATTGCATCAGAATACAACAAAAGATAGAAACAATTTGATAAGGCCAATTGCTATAAATTAAAAAATAAATAAACAAAAAAGACTAATATGTATGATGCTATCAAACACTCTTAATTTAGAACATATCTGACAATCCTATGCAATCTTTGTTACATACGCACTCATCCATGAACCTGTTAGAAGCAAATGAAAATGAAACAACAAACTTTTACAAAATAAAAATATGCTTGGAAGTGACCTACGAAATTACATAATAGTATACATAACTTAATTGTAAAGTATTAAACTATTTACCATTGTGTTCTGAAGTTTTATCTTCAAGTGAAGCTTATAAACAAAATTCCCCAGAAAAATGAAAACTAAAGCAAAATGTTGATTTCTACATTCATTCATAAAATGACAATCTAGTTAGCTTCACTTTAACTCTTCAAATTTTTAAAAAGCATATTTCAATTTGTAGTTCCTATTATTATTATATCCAGGTAATATAGGTGATTAATTTTTTATCTTACAAGTTAAACTTATCTGAATTTTAAGGTGAGAAATCATTACTGTCCAAATTTTTCAAATAATTGTCCAGTCTGTCATGTTAAATAACATGTTCTGATTGATATCAGTAAAATTTTTATCAAGTTTAGTGACCTTCAACAGCAAAACAACCAACCAGTTGATAATGATAATAAGCAAAAACACCAAGTTGATTGAAACAGTTCAACAAAATATGTACACAATACCTTAGAAAATTGTTACATGAAGAGAAATGAAACAGGAGAGAATCTAAATAATTTTTTGTGTAATTTTACCTCCTTTGTGAGGGCTCCTTTGTTCTTAGCAGAAGCATTTGTTTCTGTCTGCTCATCATTTTCCACCACAATACTGCACCAAACATAAGGGCCAAAAGACTGTGAACCATAATACAAAGTCCAATTGCTTCGGTATTTACCTAAAACAAAGTCAATACTTTAATTTTCACTTTAAAAATTGTTTTTAAGCAATAAATAATGAAGCTGTATCAGGTAAACCAATAAATTAATTCTATAAATGCATATAGTAAAAAAAAAAACTTGACATACATAGTATAGGAATTTAATAAAACTAACAAATATTCTGTATTCTGACTAAATTACTTATAAAATGTATCAAGTTCTATAAAATTTAGCCAAATAACATGACCTTTATTGAATATTTGAATTGATTAAAATTAAATCAATGCCTATTAGAATAATTATTCAAAAAGATATTTTGGCTGGTTTAGCCAAAATTCATCTGAAAAGCATTAATTTAAACAAAACTATTTCTGAGGAACAAAAACAATTTTTTTACTTTTTTTAATTCATGTAATCAAAAACTGAATTCTATCTAATAATTATTTTATGGTTGAAAGTTGCTCTACAAATATCATTGAATAAAACTATCAAATTTTACATCTTGAGAAATAATGGCTTTTGCTGTTTTTAAAATAGATCCAACATTTACTATGGCAAATCAAAAGTTTTGTAATATTTTGGTACATGCTAGTTTGTGATACGTGTATCACATGATTAAAGCAGTTCAAGTTGTGGAAGGTACTCGCTGTCAATGGTAGTATCTTGGTAATTGGTGCACTGACACATGTGATTTGAAAACTGCACAGATGAACATACAATGTAGTCTAATTCTGGAAGTTACACTTTATAAGTTTAAACTGAACCATAGTGCCACAGAATCAACCAAAAACAATTATTGAGCAAAAAGTGAAGGTACAGTTGATCACAGTACAATAACCAGATGTTTCAAGAAATTTTGCTTGGGTTGCAAGAACCCTGACAATTAGGAAAGGTCAGGCAAGCTTAAAACCGCAGATGCTAAGGCTGTGCTCTAAGCCATAGAGGCAAATCCAGGGAAAAGAACTCAGAGTATCAGACAAATTCAGTATCTCACAGTCCAGTGTAGTTCATCACCTTTATAACCTCAGCAAAAGCATCCAAAGCTGCCAAATATACATTACCAAAATATTGCAATACTTTTGACTCACTCTAGTATAAAACTAGAAAGTTATTTTTCATAAAATCTTACAAGTAAATTTAGGTTTATTTAATTTTTCAATTGAATATTTTTTAAGTTTTGAAATAAATATTTAAAATAAAAGTAAACATGTGAAATGTTTTTATCTTTATGACTAAATAAAATACTATCCAGTTGATAAAAGAAGAGAGTTTATTCTATTCCATCTTTGTCAACTGTTTTGAATCTGATAGAGACAAATTGGCTTGTAAGAAATGCTGTAACAACAGTGAGCATACCTACCTGTTTAGTAGTAATCTAAATTACAAAAAGAATAAGTGGTGCACTGAATAACATAGTAAGAAAGTGAACAAAGAAGTAAGAAAAAAAGCTGCACCTGGTTTTGAGGGAGCTAACAGTTGAACAGTAACATCTCCTTCTTCACCAGGCAACAACAATGGGACAGCCACCTCATTTGCTGTAGCATAAATATTGCCAGACTTCAAACACATCTAAATAAATGAAATGTAAAAAAATTTTTAAAAATGTTCAAATTGTATTATAACAAGGAAAAATAATTTGTTCAATTTAAAAATTAATGTTAGAACAATATATAGGCAGACTTTGGCCTATTTACCCAAACTTTTCTCATTCCGCAATGATACCTGCAAAGGAAATAAGATCTAAAGATATTCAGCGTTGGGTTACTCTTACCACACTTTTAACTTAGACTAGGTGTCTTAACACTGAATTTACAGAATTAAACTGGTAAAAATGACATCTCTGAAATAAAACACCAGAATTAATTGTCTCAGCAAGTGTGTATTGCTATTTAAGACATAATCTAACGCCATCTTTAAAAATCAATCCAGGCATACCAAAGCAAAGAAACACATTTACAATTAGATAGACATTCATTTTTATAATTATATTTATAATAATGCAACATAATAACCAATGTTTTGGTTAGGATACACATAAATGATCACAGCAAATAGTATATTTACTAAAATATTTTTAGAATATTTTATAAGAAAATGTCAACACTGATTTTGTATGGAAAAAAGATTTCTATAGTAATAAATTAAGATGAGAAAAATATCTTGTAAAAGAAACTAACAAAAATAGAATAAAAAAATTATACAAATGTCATTCAACAAATAAGTGAATTTTGCCATTGGAGTTAGCTATAGAAAGCACTGTTTATAGTTGCACCTTTTTTAAGAAAATCAAGTGATGTCTCATAAGACTTTCAGCATGACCTTTACTGACCACAGCACCCAGAACTTTTCCTTTACTCAAGAGTCAGCATGCTTCCACTCTATGGACTATCTTTTCCCCTCAGACTCATAATGGTAAAGCCATGTTGAGCTCATTTCTAAATATTCTTTTGATTAAACATGCTTCCCTGAAAACATTACATATTCTTCACAATTTTCACATGGTTTGCACTTATCAGTGAGCAAAAATTTCATGGACAACTCTGATTTGCAGCCATTTTGAATAGTCTCAAAACAAATATTTTTGCAAGATTAGAATAATTTTTACTATAAACTAATTCCAAACAATGCAGAGATTACATTTATGGAAAAAACTTCTGCAAAAAAATAAAAAAAATTATTTTGCTTTTTTTTTTTTAATTCTCTTTATTTACAGAATGGCTCTTGTATTATTCTGAATGTTGTAAAACAGCAAATAGAGTTGATAGTTTATAAATTCTGTCAGAGTTCAAGAGTAATTAAGATTATGCCCAGAATGTGACATCATAAGCAGTTCTGTCCCTGGGTGCATATACTCAAGTACAATAATGCATGTGAGTGCATCTGTATGCGTATAGATGTAGCCAATATTATGTGTATGCATATGGGTACATGCATATCTGTATGGATGGGCATGAGCAGAGATAGCATATATATGTATGTATATGGAAGTTTGAGAGGTCAGCAGACTGGATGAACTTCAGACAATACTGCCACATATATAGGAATATGTAATATTACAAAGAAACAAATGAAAAAAGAACATAACCAGTGGGAATAAAAGGTTTTTAAAAGATTATATATCGACTATTACCTGCCTTTATTGGGGGGGATGCAAATTTGTAATCTATGATGTCATATGAAATATTCCTCTTTGTAATTCTAGTCTAAGTAATATTTTATTACTTTAATTTCAAATATTAAGTTTCTAAGAGAAAGGTATATTTACAAAATGCTTTATTATTCATTAATTAACTGTAATTGAACTATACTCTAAGATTTCCAGGGTAGTTGAAAAAAATCGTACACGTTGCATACAAGTTTAAGGGTGGTCACTTTTCCTGAGCAGTCATCAATAATATTTTTAGGTCTTTGTATTTATACAAGATGAAACAGAATAACATTTTCATCATCTAGATTTTTCAGGAAAGGGAAAAATCTATTCAAAAGCTGTGTTAAGATTCACAATTTTGCTTTTTGAGTAGAGGTAGAGAGGGTAGGAGAGATATAGTGATGTCACTACATCCTGAAATACAAAGTACATATATTCCATTGTTTCTAGATTTCACACACAGTTGAAATACTTTGTTCACTTTCTCAACTAGTGACTCTACAAGATTCATAATAATTATAATGTGATATAAAATTAGATAACCACTTACAACAGTCTTGTTTGTCCATGCCGACTTCCCGGTGTTCTTCATCCGCCAGGTTTTGATAAGTGGAGCAGAAGGAGCAACTTTAGTATCATCTGGTATGGTAACATCTCTAACAAAAGCAGCTCTGTTATAAAATACATAGAATATTCATTAAAAAGATTACAATAAACTTTTTTTGCTGATGATATAAAAAATTTGTATTTTCAGGTCTAGTTTTCCTATCTTGTGTGTAAATCAGCTGCTTCCTCATTAAATTCATATAATGATCTGATTTGTGTATGTGTATATTACCCTAACATTATAAAATATTTGTAAGTGCAATAATATTAAAAGGCTCTTAGAGAATAAAACAACTTCCAGTCTAATATTCAACTTAATAAGTGTGAGGTCTACATTTATAATACATCATGAGAGATAATTATTAAATGTTAATTATAAAGTCCTTCCCTTTATTTATTTGTAAATAACTATAATTTTTGTAATTACAATGTGACTTGATAGTGAATTTAGTAAGTCACTTAAGTGAGTATATATAAAATTTTGACTATTTTATAAACCTATATAAGAAATAAATGAATGCTGTTAATTTTATTGAATAAAAATTGCGTTGATTTAATTTCATATCGACATCAAAATATTTTGCTGTAACATTCAACACGGTAAATTACTGATATCAATTTTAAATTTAGATGGGAGAGTGAAAAAAATTTTTTTTTAATCTTTGCAATACTTACGACATATTTTCCACAGGGTCAACTAAATCAAGTCGTTCTTTTTTTACTGACAAATTCCGTGTCTGCTTAATTGAACGTTTGCCTTTTTCTTCATGCCTTCGCTGCATATCCAGCAATTTCTCCTCTTTCTTCTTTCGATTCAGTATTTTAGCCATTTTTACATGAGTCCTGAATAGAATAATACTAATTAATTTTAAATCAACAACAAAAAATTACTTGCAAAACGTTTAAGAAAAATCTTAACACAAAAATTTTAATATCTTTTTCAACAACTAAGTTAACAAATCCTACATATTAAAACAAAAATTTTACAGCGATAAATCAAAGCCTGACAATTTTTATTAGCAAATTACTTCCTGATTATATATATATATATATATATATATGTGTGTGTGTGTATGTGTGTGACATAAAATTTTTCTCTAAAAAAAAAAAAAATAAAAATAAAAAAATAATAATCTTTTAAGTTGAAACCTGTATTTAATAAAACTAAAATTCACTTTTAAAGTGAATTTTCGGTAATTGAAATTGCAGAAAGGAAAATAAGCAAATTTAAGAAATTATTACTTACTTGGAATATTTGCAATGGCGGCGCAAATCATCTGGAATGTTTTCATAGTCAACCACCAAATAAGGTTGTTGTTGTTGAAGCTGTGGCAGCTGATCAGCTCCATCAGAATAAAGCACATATTGCAAAAGGGGTTTCATCTCACTTTTCATCAGACCAGCAAGGTTACATGGTCTTCGCAATTTCAAAAATACATGATTTGGATTGTGCACTCCAACTTGCTTTTCACAATGCTCACACAGATCATAGTCCCAACAGTTGCTAAAAAAAAAAAAAAAAAAAAAAAAAAAAAAAAAATCAAATTAAAAAATCTTGCTTGAGAATAAAATTATTTAATAAAACAAGTTATGCCCAATAAACAAAAAACTGTCTCTGACATGATTACTCTATAACCAGAAAAAAAAAAAGATCTTATAACATTAAATATAGCGACAGATATAGCAAGTTACATTATATACCAATTAAGAAGCCAAAACAAGTATGTTGGTCTAGACTGGCTTAAGTAGAGGTCATAAAACCCTCTATTTTAAAAATTGCTGGAAAGTACCAACTAGACACGTGATATTAAAAATTACCACTGACTGGTTAAGTATATTGCATAAGACCTGTAACTGATGAAATCATTTGGACAAGTATTGACTGGTTGGCAATGATGAACAAGGTAATTGATGATTTTGGATAAAATTCAGTAGAACAGGTTTTACTATATAACATCAAAGAGATAAATATTAAATTTGGTCTTCTGCAAAACAAATTGCACCCTAGTTTAATAGTCTCCATGTTACAAAATTTCAGTTTGATTTTTAACATTCATAGTTAAAAAACTCTGGTAACAAACATCACCCACTCTTCAAGTTGACCAACAGTAAAGTTGTTCTTGACATTTTTTTCTGCCTTCTTGTATCTGAAACTAGATAATCACAGTCCATACAATATTCCCAAAATTGTATAATATACCCAACCAATGTACATTATAATGTGATGAGCATGGTATTAATATACAAATCATCAATGTTTAATAATAATTATCATTGTTTACTTAGAGCTCTCTAAGTAAGTTTGAACAAAACTAGTAAAATTATCAATACAACAGTGAAGTAATACAAGTAATTTTATTCTCTATTAATTGATATATTCAGAAAAAAGAAATTGATCAAGAAATTTGGTGAGCTGCTATAATATGTGGTTCATGCTTCACTGAATTTAATAAATTCCCTAAGGTGTCAGCATGAAAATGATTATTTTGAAATTCAGGTAATCTACTGGATACGCATACTATGTGCAAAATGAGTCAGTAGTTATCTTTATAGATAATATAATGCATATATTCCACATACAAACAGCAACACAGTAATATGACTTTTGAATGGAAAGTAACATCACTCAGTTAATTGAAAAAAGAAAAAAAAAATCACCTCAAATTGTTGAACACAACTTCTAAAATGCTTCATACTTTTCTCAAATGCCAGTATAAATTTATCATCTTCCCTCTAGTAACAATCTTATACTTAGTGAGTTGTCAAAATCTACAGAAAATAAATTCATTTAAATTTTTCCACTCAACAAATAATAAATCAACATCATTTCCCTTGAAGGCAGAAGAATTGCATAACACAATACAAATCCTCATCTCAAAATGATTCCAATTAAAAACAACAATACAAATCTATCAGACATAATTTCAGTAAGGAGCAAGAATTAGTCTTTCAGCAAAATTCACTCAAAAATAACTTCACGTTACCTTTTTTCTACATATTTAACTCCAACTTAAATGTTACATACTTAGGATTAAGTTTTTTTCTCTATGCTTGATAACAACTTTGTTTTTTTCCAAAATTTAGAATATCCTTCGATTTCATATCCAAACAAGCACAAATACTCTCAACTCTATGACACACATAGTGGCATCTCTGAACCACTATAAAATAAAAGTAATGACTTACCCACATTTATAACGCACTCCAACAATGGTAAGTTTACAACCATCACAGGTAACACCTTCATGCCAGTGAAGTACTGAAAATAATTAAGAAAACTTAAATTATAACACTTAGAAATCAATTAAGACAAAATTACTTTTGTTTTTTTGTCAAATCAATAAACAAACATTTTTGTAGCCAAATCAAGGATGATGCTAAATGAACAGATTTTTATTATTTTTAATCTTTTTAGTCGTCTTTTTGGTGTTTTAGAAAATAAATGGCCATTTTCCAATGTCACATGCATATAAAGATAAAAAATGTTCACAATTTCCTATGTTCGTGATATATAATTATGCCGGTCAGATCATCAAATTAGATGTGGTTCATTGATTGAAGTATCACCAATTGGTCACTCTTTCACAAGGTAGTATGACATGATAAATTTCTTAAATAGAATAAACTGTATACTTGATCAGAAAAGTAACAAAAGAGAAAGAAGAACATGTCAGACAGCACCATGACCAGGTATATATGAGCTGGCAACTGTAACTCCATTTACTTCATTGAATGAAAATCATTTTTTTGCTTTATACTGAATCCAAATACTGTATTCTAATGATAACTAAAATGAAGTCATAGGAATAGGCAGTGGGAATAGATACCATGAAAGCAACACAATATGAAAGTAGAATATTAGTGATTGGTTAAAACTGAGATCCAAATGCTAATAGTTGCACCAATAGTTTTGTTATATGTGCCATACCAAACTAAAAATACAATAATTTCTCAATGCTAATGTGAAGATGATGCTAGTGTTAATTTACACTTTGAGCAACCTTCTAAAAAAATTTTTTTAAAATAAAAAAAAAACACAAATGGAAATATTGACTGAATTTAGTTTCTAGTTTTATTACATTTTTTTCTATTTCTCTGCCAAAAATTTCAACTTATTTTTCTTTTTTGATTAAGCCTTTTCACAAGATTTAGTTTGAGACATTATTTTCAATGGATACTAACCATTATATTGCTGGTCTTGCAGTTGTGGTCCTGTCTGATTGGCAGCTTCAACAGATACTTTCTGGCTTCCTATAGCATTTTCCAGTACCTGCTGAACTGTTTTAGTGATCACATCTCGAACTATCTCCATCTTCAATTCATGTTTTAACTGTCAAAGAATGAAATAGAAAAAAATAATGAATTATATATATATATATATATATATATATATATATATATATATACATACATATACACACACACAAATAATTGGATACAAAAAAAAAAAAAAATCAAACGGTGAAAAAAAACTGAAACATTTTAATGAAACTTCAATAGCTTTGATACACATAAGAAATGATTATTTTCCCAAGATTATTTTTCCCTTAGTTGTAGTAAAGTCATAATTTTCTAAGGAAATTATCAGAAAATTTCCAAAAAGAGAAAATTTCTTAGATTTTTCTTTTCCTGGATTTGATATCCTAATTTATGAATTTTGTTTTTGTAATTTATGACATTTTGCTACAACTAAGGAAACTTTGACAACAATCAAGGAAGATAATTAATACCTGCCCATTGGCCTAGAGGGTAGAGTGTTTCCCAATGGACCAGTAGACCATGATTCAATCCCAGGTAGAATCCTACTAAAGACTCAAAAAAAAAAAAAAAAAAAAAAATGGTACTTGATGCTGCCTTGCTCACTTAGCATTATTAAGTACGTATTAAGGGTAAAGTGGAGCAATCCAGGTAAAGGAGTAGCGCCCTCCCTTACACCTCGGTATAGTAGCTATTGAAAAAAAGAGTCTTAAGGTTGCCCTAGCCTACAGCCAACTTACTTATATGTATCTAAGCCATTGAAATTTCATTAGAATTTGTGGCAATAATAAAAAATAAGTCAATTTTTTTTTTGGTGGGGGCGGGTTGTTCAATACTGTATATAAATGCAGCTTCAGTTTTGTCAGACTAGTTTTATTGTTTTTAATATTCCTATGTTTCAGCAGGTTGATTCTATAAGTCATCTTCAAATAAAGTTTTCATACAATTATCATTCTTTCCAAAATTATAAATATAGTGGTCACTGATTTCTTTTGTTCAATTATATCTCCAAAATCAAAATACAGCAATGAAAACAAAAAAGGAAAGAATAATCAACAAATGAAAACTTCTACTTAAAGTAGATGTAGAAACAACTTGCCAGTTTTAATACTTTTTAGTATTAAAACTGGCAAGTTGTTTCTACATCTACTTAAAGTAGAAACAATGACAAATCCAGTCATGTGACCAAGAAATAAAAACTTTCAATTTAGTATAACACTTCATTAAGATGCCACTTCAAACTAAAATATATTTAAATCTAGTTGCATTCCTCAGATATAATTCCCTTCATTTCATTCTTATATTTATTAAATCATTTTTTTCTCAAGTAAATGAAAATTTCTTGTGAGCTAGCTAAAATTGCTAAAATTACTCTATGAAGCATTACCTATTCATCACCTGAGATTTAATTTACAGCCATTAGTCAGATACAGTAAATAAGGTATTTAAAGAAAGCAAGATAAAGTGTATATGAGAAATATGTACCTGCTCCAACAATTGTACCAAAGACTGGTATGAAACGTTATTGGTGACACCAGAATTCTCTTGAATCATTTGTTGATTATTGGCAACCGCAGGGGAAGTCTCACCAGATTCTGAATCACAAAGGCTTCCATGAGGTTTGTCAGATTCAAGTTCTGCAGCAAAATGATGCAAAACTGGACTGCTTATGGTCAGCTTTTTGGGAGGCTATTTAGAAAAATAATAATATATAGATTAAAACAACTTAGAGAACAAGGGAAAATAATTCTACAAAATGTAAATACTTGAAAAAACAGCATAGCATTAACAAGTCAACAATTTAGCTCCAGATTAAAGTAATACTATATCTGAGCATTCTTTATATTGCAAAAGAACTAAAATACGTTTCTGAAAATGTTCTCATATAATTCATATACAATTAGCAAGCAGTCCAATTACATTGGATGAAATAGCTTCCATACTTATGACCATTACTCAAGTTATGACCATCATCATCATAAATATATAAAGACTTTAAACTATAGTTCAGGTGAAAAATAATGTAAGTGATCTCACCTTAGTCCCACTAACTGCACCAGTTTCTTTATCAAGTGTTAGCATTGATGGTATACTGAAACAGATGAAATATAAAATATGCATTTCATTCATTACAATTACATTTATAATGGAACAATTAAGTAAAATGAATAAATTCAATATGAACAATTGGTTCTTCTTACAAAATACTTTTTTATATTAATAAGCATAAATAAACAATACAGTTTTCAGCTAAATGTTATACTAATTATATTTCTTAATATATAAATTTAGATAAAACATTCAGTTCTATCTGGGCCAAATTTCACATGACATCCTTAGTTTTTGATGATCATGAGACAAAATTGATTACTTAAAATAAATTCTCATTTATATTCAATAAAAAACTTAAATTTTCATTTTATTGTGCCAGTGTATTTATATAAGATAATGAATAAAAATCACATAAAAACAGAAAAATGACCAAATTCTTCTGGTTTATGGTGAATTTTTTTTCAACTCAGTTTTCTTTCCCCACTAGGCTTTTCAACAGTCACTACCACAGTCTATTTCCTCATCACTACTTGTCTGTCACAGTATTTTTCTCTAATGAGACGTGACAAAGGAAGGGTTCCCATTTTTAGAATTTTAAAACGCATACACTTCAGTTTTTAAGTTTTGCACATAACACAGAATATATATGTGTGTGTGTGTGTGTGTGTGTGTGTGTATACACATATTGTAGCACATGACCACTTTTAAAAATCCAATGAAATAATTCAATTCTATAATGCCATATTTTTTTACAATATAAACTAGTAAACTGAAATAAAATCCAGTAGTGCAACATTTCAAATATGCCTCATCCATAAAATCTTGATTTATTAATTTTATGATTACAACCTTTATATATAGCTAAAGGATTATGGACACATTACATGCAAAACCAGTATATTCATTCATGTTGAACAATTTAATTCATATCATTAATTATTTTTCATGAATTTACCGACAGTAATAGTTTTATAGCATACTATAAGTATTGATCTTAAAGGTTTGTTTTTACAAACATATTCTATTTAATATTTATTCTAAAACATGTTTCACTAATCTAATCTGTTCAATTTTTTATAGTATATAAAATACATTCATATGTTCAGTAAATACTAACCAGTTATCTAAACATACATTTTATGTTTAAAAAAATGTTAATGATATTAATCATTATTGAGAAATATTTCTTTTATTCAGTTTATTTATTAGTGAAGTTATATTTCTTTTTTATTTAATACAGGTGAAAAACGTTTCATATGTATAAAAGGTTAACATTTATGAAGTAGAACTAGTAGCTTTATACTGCTGTTACAACTAAGAAGCAGAGTTCCGAGTATATAAATAAATCTTAGTGTTTATGTATTCTAAGATGTTTTTTTCAGTTATGAATTAAGTTATCAATTTTAATTCTTCAAATACAATGTTTTCTACATAAATATTAAAATGAATCATGTTTATTTTACCAAAATCAATCATAAATTGTAATTTTTCTACTCTGACAAACCTACATTAACTTCCGATACATAGATAGGATCCAAGCAAAGTTATTTCCCTAAAAATATTTTAGTCTTGATAAACTTACTGCATTGATTTAGTTTTGGGTTTTTGAAAACCTGGACAGCCAGCTGGTAGGTCCATACCATGAAGACAATCAACATCATCACTAGGTGGAAAACGTACAATAATATCCAACTTGTTGTCATTCTTTCTACCAACCTGTAACAAAGATTTTCAGAAATATGAAAAAACTTTGTATCAAGTAAAAAAAAACAATTTACAAAATCATTATTGATAAGGAATTTAATTTAATCCAAAAAGGTGAAAAGAAATATTGAAAACACTAAGATCAAGTTTGTACTTCAAATATTTTTAATTATATAAAAAAATATATTACTTATACAAAATACAACCTACAGTTGACAATGCTCAATCAGTTCATTTTATTAATTAGGAATTGTTTTATATTTAAAAAATGTGTTAAGAAAAATATATAAATAATTTTAAAATCTTGCTATAGGAAAACAAGTTAAAATTAGAGATTATTCATAAGTTTCACTGTGTAATTTCATGTACTTTAAATGCAGCCAAAACAGCAAAAAAATTTAATTTCTTAATAATCTAGCTTACCCCGATAAATACAGATGTTCATTAGATTTGGTTTCTTTGTTTAATAGCATATCAACCTTCATGGGTTATTTAATACTAAAGCCTTCCTTGTAGAAGAAAAATAGTGGTACTATTTAAACTATACCATTCCCAAAGGTATTAGTTCAAAAGTAAACATAATAGCATAGCTAGAGTTTGAACTCACTCACTACAATGTCACAGTCCAGCATGTTAACCACTATACCATGGAAACTCACTCCAGATATTTATCAATTTTATCTTTAAAAATTGTCAGGATATAATCTTTTCAGTTAGCTAAATGCCAAAATTGAATAGAGCATTCCACTGAGTGGATTTTGTATAGTGCTTGCTGCAAAATCAAAAAAATCATTCAAGATTTATTTCCAAAAGTCATTTGTAATATATTAACAAGTAAATAAATTTTTAAAAACTAAGAGTAATATTATAAAAAAAATAATAATCACAAAATCTTATTACTGATAGTAAAAACTAAATTTCAACTTTTCCTAATCAAAAAATTTTTTTTTAAATCATATATATATTTACATATAATGAAAATGTTTAAAAGCATCCATAAACTAAAAAACGAAACTTAAGTAATTATTATACATCATTGTGTTATTAGGAATATAAAAGCAAATTTTCCAAGACCTAAGCAATTAAGTACTTGAAAGTCTGACTTAATTCACAAAACTTATATTCAACTGAAATAGAGAAATAAAAAAATCATGTTCAAGACGTTTCATTGTACAACCAAAACATGACTAAAAGAGACAAAATAACACTGCTAATAATCATACAAATAGGGAAGTATGGATTTTACAAGGCACATAATGTATAAACAATCAATAGTCATTTTTTCATGAAGATTAAATCATAAATTTAAAATCAATACATTAACCAATAAAATATCAATTACTTTACTCATTCATTTACATGTAAGAGGTTTTGAAAAGGAAAACTTACCTTGATAGCTTCCTGTAGTTCCTCAGAACTACTCATATTAATCTACAATGAAAGAAGTATTATTGAAGGTTACAAACAGAAATATTAATTGAATATCAAATGAACTTAGCACTATAATTACTGTACATTAAAAATATTAATCCACCTAAAAGTGATTTTATATATCATTTAATTTTAACCAGCTTTTAATTAGTTTTTCAATCCACAATATGTTAAGTGTCAATTTCTTCTAATGAACAGTTATCCGATACATAGGGAAAAGTGTCATATCTAATTTATAGGCTCAACTAACAGTTTCAATTTTGGATGTGTATTGTCTGAATAGCTTATTCTTCAAAGCAAATGTGTACAAATTATTATGAATAAGAGAAACAAAAAAGGAACACAATAAAAACTCAATTATAATGGATATACTATTCAAAATGTTTTAAAATAGGTAGGTCCACAAAAAGATTTGTATTTTTACAATTTATTTATTTATTTTGTTCTTACATACATGCATGTTTCCAGCTTGTTACTTTCGTCAGAGAACATATATAGCATAAAGGCTTGTTAATGGGGTACTCAATGAGACTTGAGCTTGCTCGTGTTTGCAGTTTGAATGATTTTCAGTTGGTTATGGGTTTATATAGAGATCTTCCTCTCTTTTTCTTAGGGTGTGTTTACCTTAGTCTGCTTTAACGATATTTGATATGTTTTTGTCATTGTGTGTGTGTGCATTGGAGTGGTTTTGGATTTCACTAGCAGTTATTTTTTCCTCTGTGTGTGTGTCTTGGGATTTTTTTGTGTATGTGTATGTATGGTTTGAAATTTACAGGTAACTTTTTTTTCCTAATAGGTTGGTGTGTATATATATATATATATATATATATGTATGTATATGTATGTTTGTGTGTATATATGTTTTCAGACAGTATATTATTAATATAATGATATATAGATTGCCTTATTAGCATAGCTAAAGAAGACAGACTATATAAGCACTCCAGTTGTAAAGGGAGGTGGGTGTGAAATGAATACAAAGAATAGTGAGAACAACAACCCAAGAAACATGAAGTAGCACTTTGTAACAATTAGAAATGCCATCTTATCTATTAATTATTTCTAAAATAAATATTATTACTATCTATCAGCATAGCATCATGAAAACAGTTTGTAATCTTTCATCTTTTGTGTCTGTGAGACAGACTCAAAGAAAATTCAAAATTGACAAAAATTGACAAATTGTCAAAAAGACATCTGGTAAAAAGTATTAAAGAGAACCAACAATGGCATATTAGTTCATAGAGTAAATATCTAGGAGTGATTACATTTGTTGATGATATATTTGTCTTTTTTCTTTTGACAGGCTGAGTTAGCATTTACACTGAACAAATCTGTTTTGAGTTTCTTAGTCTACAGCATAAAGAATGTAGCTAAATGAACAACAGCAATGCAGTGAATTGAATCTCTTATCTTAACTGCTTAATCAACTAGTTAAAATAGCCTTTCTAATTGTCCCTATGAAAATTTTTAGCAATTATACTAAATTTACTTATAATAAATTATTTTACAATAATAATTGCAATTTAGTGTAATTACTTTAATAATAAAGATTAAAAACTCTCCATTGTTCAAAATACAATTGTAAAAACTGCATTGCCCAGGACACTAAGCTTTAAAAAATATTTGAGCATTTTCAAACCCAGAATTATTTCAAAAACTGAAAAATATAATATACTTCAGTGGCAATTTCCAAAAAGTTTTGAAAGCTAAATACATAATCCATATTTAATTCAAAATCAAATATTTTCAGAAAGTAACCATTTTAAAATTTTCAACAACCCCATTTCACAAAATTGTGTTAATATTAGGAAATATATTAGGAAATATATATTATATTTTATTTTGCATATCAATCACTGACTATGAAATATGTTCTTACAAAGAATACTTTAACCAATATAGATTTCCTTCAAAATATAGCCTTCAATTTTAAAATCATAGTAAATTAATTTTAATACATCAAGAGAAAAGTAGGAACAAGACAACTAAAATTCATCAGGAACAATTATGAATTTTTTTTAAAATCACAAGTTTCTCATTGCTATAAAGTATTTTAATTATGAACTAAATGCCAATTAATACAATTGAGTGCTTAGAGATTAAACAATATTACTTATTAAAAGATTTTAGGTTATGTCTATTAATAGATTATTGATAAAAAAAAAACTATAGTTCCAGATGTAAAATTTAAATTTTTCAAATATGTAATACATATCAATGATCTATATGGTTATAATCTGTGTTCAAAAGTGGTTGTAAAATTTCAACTTCAATCAAAGAATAATAGCATTGAATCACTATCAACTAAATGATCACTCCAAGCTTAGTCAGTGAACTGATAATGGACTATTCAATTTAGCAAATTATATTTGGCATTAGTAATTGGCAATCATGATTTTCAAGTTGAATGCTATTTGCCTCAGGTAAAGAGATAAAACAGATGTTTTTTACAAAAGGTTAGGTTAGGTTAGGTTGTTTGGTTTTTGTGGCATATCAATCCTTGTGGGTTATTTATTGCCAAATCCTCTGTGTGTGTGTGTGTGTGTGTGTGTGTGTATATATATATATATATATATATATATATATATATATATATAAACTTGCAATATATAATTTGGCAATTTTATGCCTAAATTTGTTTGCACACAGAAAAATAGTTTCAAGTATTCTGATCTAACACAAATAATTTGATTCAATATTACTCATTTGTTTACGCACAGTTAAATGGTTCCAAGATTTGCAATGAAATATTAACAATTCAATTTCATCTTAGTCATTTGTTTACACACATTTAAATGATTTCAAGTATAGAAAATGATAAACAGCACCCTAACAGGTACTACCACTCCAAGTCAGAGTGGACCTGGGATTAACGGCAATGAAGATTGGTTGGTTGTGCTTTATAGCATATCAACCCTTTTAGGTTATTAATACCAAGTCCTGTTTACTCACATATATATTAAATATGATTAGTAAAAAAAATAGTTTATAGGTAACATTTTAAACAAATTAGAGCTCATTCATTTGTACAGTTAAATAATTTCAAGTATGGCTATTTATTGTATGGTTTCAAGTGTTGCTATGTAACACTAAAAATTCAATATCAGTCATTTGTTTGCATACAATTAAACGATTAAACAGTTCTATTTGACCTGTAGATGGGATCCTAACAAGAACTACCACTATGGGTCAGGGTGAAACTGGGAGTAATGGCAATGAAGGAGCACTCTATATTCACCAAAACTCCAGGACTGACGCTTCACTATCAAATGCAGTTTAGTGTCATCTCTATAACACCCGTTGGGAGGTAGGGAGTCTTAGTCCCCTGCAGAGAATAAATCAGCGTATTCTACAGCCCTTGCTAACAAGAATGGCAAAAAAATAAGTAAGTATTTTTTTTTAATCTCATCATAAAGGATGTGTGTCATCAAGTTTATTGTCTTTCCTTTAATTTTGTTCGGCGTTAGATTGGTTTGATGGCGTATCAACCATTGTTGGTTATTTTATGCCAAATCATGCTTTTACATATATATTAAATATGATTTGTAAACACATTTTCTAAATACACACAGTTAAATGATCAAACAGTTCTACATCTAACAATTCAGTCTAGCATAAGTCAAATGTTTGTTTGCTTTTGTTTCACTGCATATCAACCTTCCCAGTCATTTAATGACAAATCAAGTTTTTAAAAAACAAGGGAGGAATCAGAAAGATCTGTTATGTTAGAATTTATTAGTAGGGAAACGATTTGTAAAAAGAACCTGGTTTTACTGAAAGTTTACATGTAGAGAATCGTCTTATAGTAAAAAGGATTTTTTTTTTTAACAGTTTGTGAAAAGGATCAGATTTTGTTGAAGTATTTCTTGTACAGGAACAGTTTGTAGGAGAAATTTGGTCTTGTTGAAATTTCTTTTAAATTTTTCCGTATATATTTATCGCTTTTTTTATTTCAATATTTTGGAACAGTTCTTTCATGTCATTTGCACTATAAAAGGTTTCTCTTATATGGATCAGGTCAGTACATTCAATAAGGATGTGTTTCACAGTGTATTTGGTCTGGCATGCATGAATGACACATTGGTTGCTGCATTGCTTCAAGTAAGTAAGAACGTGTTGTCCTTGTATGACTTATATGAAGTCTGAACAAGATGACTTCTTTTCGTTTTTTTCTGTAGCCTTGTTTCCATTTCTCTAATGTGGGTTTAATTTCCAGTAATTTATTAGGCTTATTGCTATTCCAGCGTTGATGTCTTTGTTGTTGTATGTATTCATTTATCTTCATTTTAAAGTCTGTATATGGTATTCTAAACTTTTTTCCGTGGTTATGTTTAGAGTAGACCTGGCCACTTTATCTGCTTGGTCATTTCCGCTGACTCCAGTATGACTTGGGACCCAACATATCTGTACATCATTATCATTTGATAAATTTTCTAATTTGCATAGAATTTTTATGATTAATGGATTATCAAATTTCCTGTTTTTTAATGATTTCAACACTGATAGCAAATCAGAAAAGATAATGAATTTGTTATTCCTTGATTCTGAGATGAGGTCAAGAGCCATGTTGATTGTACAAGCTGCTGTGCTTAATATAAGTGTTATTTGAGAGATGTTTTTAAAATTTTTCCCTTTCATGTATTGTGGCACATCCACATCCTGTTATTTTCTCCAGTTTAGATCCATCCGTGAAGATGGATTATGATATCTCTCCTTAACTTTTTCTAATTTCTCTTGGAAAATTAGTGGGTGAGTTTTGTTTTTGTGGAATTTAGAGTTACACAATGTATTAAAAGCTTTGATTACATGGCATTATACTTACATTATACCAAAAACAACCAGAGCAAATAGAGATTATATTGCTTCAAATCATAAAATATATCTATTTAAGATATCAATTGTTCCAATGGAAATCAAAAATCTTTATGAATTGTTAAAATTAGGTAAATTCTGAGTAAATTTTATCCAAGCAAACATACACAAGCCTGTTTATAATTTTGAGAATAGGTATTATCATTTAAAGAGTTGTTTGGACTATGAAAGAAACACTTTGTGTTGCTTATTTTGTTACCACAATGTTTCAACTGATTCATTCTACACCCTTTTTCAGATGTATATCTATAAGGAAAGAAACGGGTGTATTTCTGTATTTAAAAAAAAAAAAAAAGAAAAGAAGGCTGTAGAATGCATCAGCCAAAATGTTATAGTAACAACATAATCAACACAAAGAATGAATTTAATGGTCAAATGATGAGGCTACACTACAAATTTTGAATACCCTAAAAAAAGATATATTGGAAACTTTTTCTTTAAGCAATAGTTTATATAAACAATTTCCTATACAGCTAACTTATGTCCATTTTGTATACACCGGGTTAAAAAATTATAGCATAGTGATAAAGAGATGTTAAAACTATACTGTAAAATAGAAAATAGGTATAAAACAAATATAAAATGACAAATTAGCTGTCATGAAAATTTGAATTCAAGATTTAAACAGCATATCCACTGACTCATCATTTTGCAATTTCATTTTTGGTTTTTAATATAACTCCACTCGACCAAAATGAAACTAACCTATGTTACATAAAAAGCAAGACGCAATTTATTTTCAATTATACTGACCTAAAATGGCTGTTATAAACCACAACTAAAAATTGAAAATATATTTATTCAGAATAAATTGAACTTGGCAGGCTTATTATTTTAGAAATGGAAGACAAGTGATATGATAGAATTTCTATTTTATTTAGAATCAGTTTACTTCTTTCTAGAGTAATGAGCCCACCAACCTTACTACTTTAAATCTATCCTAAGACTACCATTTTTCCCAACAATAACCATAAGAAAATTGTACACAAGTATATATTTACCAATATATAAAACCCAAAATTATATCTATCTTAATAGGCACTATCCATAGTGTCATATAAATAATGAATTGAAGTAGAAAGTTTTCATTTCAATAAAAGATTGAATAATAAAATAGTGTTCAATACAATAGCTGAAAGAAGCAAACAAATGTAAAGAATATGTAAAGCAATTTGGATTGTGTTGGATTATCTTATAGCAATGATATTATGAATTTTTGGATTAACATAATGATTTTTTTTTTGTTTTTTAATGGTCAACACTAAATCATAAAAATAAAAAATCTGATAACATACTGAATTTTTGTAAGGATATACAAGAAAACTTGTACCAAAAATTACAACAGATTAAAATAGATTTTTTTAAATTCTCTGAAACTTAATAAGTGAGGCTGTGTAATGGTGATATTTTCTAATAAAAGGTAACAGACTGGATGAATATTGATTTATTGACGAGCAGTAATATTCAGTCCCAATCCTTCTATTATAAGATCATTAGAAAAAAATTAAATTATTTACTGGATGTTTTTAGTTTCACTCATATCTTACATAATATTCAGCAAAAAACCCTGAATCCCATTGATACAAATAATTTACTTACCAGATCTTTGTCATCATCAACATAGATTAATATAACATCTTCAACATCAAAGCTGGCTTTGATCTACAAAGATAAGAAGACACAAAAACTATTTACTTTAAAACCAACTGACCTTAAATGTTTAAAGTGTCAAATATTACTAGATACCAATATACTTCATCAAAGAGATCAATTAAACTGATTCATAGTTGGTAACAGAGAAATAAATGTTCAAGCACTTTAGAAATTTATCTCAGCATCTTTATATATTAATAAGAATGAATTATATCATTTGCTTTAAAGTGTTAAAAATTCAAGCAGGAATCTGTTATTTATTAGTACATCAAGTTTTTAAAAATATGGTAAGATTAGTGTTAAATATTTTAGCTGTGATATATTGATTCATTTGAGGCTACTTCAAAAACCTTTGGGTGCTAATTGCTCAAAATCTCAGACTACCTCAGGTAAAATTAAAATTAACATGATGGTAAATGATTTAAAGTGTTAACTGTAAATTTATCATTTTTTTTGTAAATGTTTTTCAATTCAAATTACACCATCAACTTTTCTATCTTTCCAGATTATTCAACAGCAGCCAACGAAAAAAAAAAAAAAGTAGACAATCAATAACAGTGAACAACTAAAATTGAAAGAAAGAAAAAACAAAGAAGAGGATTGGCTAAAAAATACCAGACAAGTAAGGCTGAAAGCAAATATTCAACATTAATTCCAGACAATATAGAAAAAGGTGATGAGATAGAGTTGCAAATGTTACTTCTGATAATAACTTTCCCCACAATGTAACAAGATGCAAGAATTAATAGAAAATCAGATCAATATTGATGAATAAAACAATAACAATATGAATGCCGTTCTAATAAAAAATAAAATTTTCAGTACACACACTGTTGAGAAATAACAACAAATTATGTTTCTTATCTTACGTTGCACTCAATAAAAGTGTTTTTTCTATTTTTATATTTAGTATTTTATTATTTTAAGTATCTTATTAAAGAAATTTATTTTGTATACCCTTCATTTTTACTTCAAAATTATTAGTTTATGCTTATTCATATGCATATGAACAAGGGATTTTTTTTAATTATCATCATTTTCCACAGGATATGTACTGCTATGATTAGACATTAAATATGAATTTTATCTCATATTATATAGGAAGTGTTATTGAATAACAGAAACAATTCCACAAGGTTCCACTTTTCTTGATGTTTCTGCAAATATCCTCTTCTCTAAAGTCATCTATTTTCAGCCTATATGACTCCAACAGCTTAAATATGACCCCCTTTATGTGCTATTTTTGTTTATAGTTTATTAAAAATACATTAGTTTAATCATCAAACCAAATCGAATTTGAAAACTATTGAAATGTCATAGAATATAAATATGAAATGCAAAAAAGAACTTTGATAACACAATTTTACTTTAGTTTTCAAACTCATTGAAAACAAATCTTGGTGTTTTAGGGAAAAGAATTTTCAAGTCAAATTTAAATTGACAATTAATTGCTATAAAATTGCATTACTTGAAAAGTGGTAAACAAAATATTCATTTTACTAATTGCTCTGCCATCTGAAAAATTTCATTTTCATACTTTTTCTTGAACCACCAACTCAAGCTACACCTAATCAAAGCTCAACTGATTTTAAATACAACTTATTCTTTTGAATCATAGAAATAAACTTTAAATAAACATCCAATATTATAAAAATGTGTTGCATTAAAAAACTTCTATCTTAAAGTTTACTTTATTTTAAACATTAGATTATGGAGAAAAAATTGAAAATGTTATTTTGTAGACTTACTCAGACCAGAGTTATATTTTATAATTATAAAAATTATTTTACATAGCATTATCATTGATGATATTTGCTTTTTAAGCTTTCAAATCATCCTAATTGCAAAAATTGTCAAGTTATTCATTTCTTTTTTAAATTTTATTTATTTTTGTAAGTTCATTTTGATCCTCTAAGTTAATCAGGACAATATTTTCTAGATTTTTTTTAAATTTAAGCATAAATTACTAGGCTCATTTTACTAGAATAGAAAAAAAAATCAAGTATAACTATATGAAAAGTTTTAAGGCTAATTAGTACTCAAAATGGGTAAATACATATTATGGACTAAAAAAAAATATATATGAAAATAATATTTTCTAAAATGTCTTTCTTGTAACTATGTTGGACAGTAGATAAATGTATAGTAAGTTATAAGAATAAAATTACAATGCCAGCAATAAAACATCCCAACTTGAGTGTAGAGATGTTTATTGCTGATAGATAGACATCAAAATGTTGCTTTAGTAAATATAAATTGCATGGAACTCAAAACTCCTGTGAATTTTAAACACCTGTCTTAATCTGATTTATTGATTATCTTAATTGTCAGTCACATTTTAAAACAGTTCATTTTATGGCCCATGGAATGAAGCTCTCTAAAACTGTATTTTTAAAATTGGTAAAAATAAATTTCTAGTTATTTTTTTTTCTCAATACAATCATTATAATTTACTTCTAAAATCTTCATTTATGCATAATTTATTTAAAATCATTTTCAAAATGAAGCTTAAATATGATGATGAAAATGCAAATCTTTTTAAACAAAGTTTAACCAAGGCTATACCAAAGCCTTAGTTTTGGTATCAATTGAACTATCATTTTTTACTGATTACTCTCAGTTTAAAAAAATTATGAAGTCGACATGTTTTGTTTTTTAAATTTAGTGTTTTGTTTTGTTTGTAATTTCAAATTTAGTTTATCAAGATACACTTTAAACTTTTGGTAACAATCAACAGCAATTACATGTGTTTTTTGTTGATTTTTTATTTTATCTTTCATCATCCGAGCTTTGAACGAAGAAAAAATGATAAACAAAGTTATAGGAATAGTTTATTCTTCAAAATGATAAAACACAAAACCAAAGATTTAAAATAAAACCAAAGAAAAAATATTAACAAAGTTTTGCATTAATTTAAAAATAAAAACAAAAAAGAATCACACACATAAAAATTATGTGTGTAAAATTAAACAAAGATTAAATCAGTTATTAAAGTTATTAAAATGAGAAATGTATACAAATTTTCAACAAAATATTTTAGCAGAAGAGCAATTCTAACCCCCTCCCCAAAACACCATCTATGTAGCATCCAGTATAAATGACATGTGAGACACACACAATCAATCTATGATGAGAGGAGCTTCTTTTGTCATTCAACCGATGATGAGTGAACCTTTTGTTGTGTTGTCATGTGCACAGGAATGTAGTACAACAGTAAGATAGTTAAAATACACACCATCAACCTTTTAAAAAATTTTTTTCTTATTTTCATACTTGAAAATAAATGTTTATTTGAAATAATCACACCACAAACACATCAATGAAATCTTTGGACAACAAATTTCTCCTTGAAAATAGTCTTCATGTGTAAAAAAAATTTTGAATAATAAATTGTTTGATCTTATTTTCTTTAAACTCTGAAGAAAGAAACTAAAATAAGTCTCTTTCCTTAAAGAGATTCATATATCATCTGACGAAAGCTCAGGGACATACTGGTTAAAACATCATGTAAACAAGAAAAACAATGGATTTAATTGTCTGAAAAATTATTTGATTGTTAATGACCTTTTCCAAACTAGACTTTCTTTATAATTAGAAAGAACATAAAGAATTTTATCTTTTTTGCTCACCCAAGAGAAGGTATGCACTATTGCCAAAAAATTTAAACCAAGCCTAAACCTGGAATCAACTAACGCAGATAACAATTCTGGAGTGTTAAACATAACACAAACATCTGGTTTTAATATTTAGTGTCTAAAATAGTTTTTAAGTAGTTCATACCTAATAAAACAAGTGAATCCAAATTGTTTATATTTTAATTTTCATTTTTGCCAATAATAGGAATTATACACAAAAAAAGTACAACAGAGGCACTTTTAATTATATTTTAAAATAATTCGAGTGTATCATTGTGGTTTTATTCACTTAACTAGAAGTATAAGGCACCCAGTGAGAATTGAACTCACTAATCGTCTACTCGCTTAGCGTGCTAACCAATACATCACGGAAAGCGCCCTTATAGTTTTTTTTTAAGTTTTAATTAATCTCTTATTTCTCTTTTCATTTGACCATTTTTAGATCTTTTTCAAAATTTTAATACCCTTATTAGTTCGTTCTTCAAGGGGTACATTGGTTGAATTAGTCTTCAAACCTCTTAACTGTTTTGATATCTAAGATTTTTTTTTTTTAATTTTTTCTTCTACTTGTTATAGTAGTAATAGTGTGGGGCACCCAGTCAGAATCGAAGTTACTGCTAGCTTAACTCGCTAATCATTATTACGCTATGAGAAGCATCTTTATGGTTTTTAGGTTTTAATTAATCTCTAATTTACACATTTATCAATTTATTTAGTTCAACATACACGATATTTTATTACTATTATTCATTGTTTCTTAACAGATTTTTAAATCTAAGAGGTACTTTGATTGAATAATCTTGAAACCCCTTAACCAGTTTAGTTCTGTTTTGGTATATATTTTTTTTTTTTTTTGTAAGAAATAATCTTTCTGGTATACTAGTCAACAGATTAGGTTAGACAAATAAAATGTAGTTAAGATTAAAAGTAGATATGTTAAATCTGAATTTGTTTTTTGTTACTAAAGTTACATCCGTTTTTTTATCTTTTTATAACAAATAAAATTGTCAGGTTGATGTAAACAAATGTCAAATTCAGCTTCTAAAATTTATCATGTTTAAGCGATTGATTGATTTTGTTGTTGATATACACAAAACGGAAAAATAAATAATCGGTAAATTATTAAAAAAAAAAAATCAAATATCAATATTTTTTATATATTAAACTATTTTTTTATTTTTTTTTATCGTCTGTATATTTTTACGTTTACTTATATATCGCCAAGTGTTTCATCATACAATTTTTTTTTTTAAATTTTTACATCAGTCACCCAATGTTTGTTTTTATTATGATCAACAAGTTCTTAATTATGCAAATGACATTCACATTCTTGTGGTAATTCAAGGGGTTTTTTTTTGTTTGTTTGTTTTTTTTTTGTTTTTTGTTGTTTTTTTTTTAAATTTTGGTAAAAGAAATACAGTTAAATAGCATAAAAATTAATAATTTTCATATATCGACATGAAAAAATTCACACTAGTTACATAAAAAGTAAAAATTAAAAAAAAAAAAAAAAAAAAGACTTTAGTGATATTGCAGGTAATTTTTTTAAACAAGGACACATTCACTTCTTTTTGGTTTTAATGTTAACAAAAAAAATAAGTGTAAGTAAAAATATAAAAGAAACATTAAATAAAATAAAATTATATGAAGCTCCATGGAAAAAAGACAACTCACGTATTTCAATCCAGCCATTTTGATCGCGTTAACAATTATTGTTGTCTTCTTTTTAATATCCATTTTATAATATTTTGTTGTTTATAAATTATTTTTAAATGTTGGAATACTATTCTATAAATGAAGCTATGTATGTTAGGATTTTTAAGATTCAATATTGATACTTTTTTAATAAAGATAAAACAAACCTTTCCTTCTCGTTTTCAATTCGTCCTATTACAAGAATCAACGAAATAAAAACAACACAAGCATTTATTTTGGACGTATCTTTCATTCAACAATAAAATGCAATTCCTACCTCATAATTCAAAACCCTACTACATTGAAAAAAATATCAAGTTATCTGACATTATCATTATTATTATCATAATTACCATAAAATAAAAACCAAAACATCGACCATCACAGCATTTTAACGTATAATGACTAGGCTAAAAATACATTTTCCCGATAAGTTGAAAAAAAAATAACGACTGAAAATAAAATCAAACATTATTCAGAAAGAAGTCTAAATTCAAAATAGCTTTTTCTTTTAGTAATAATTTGAAAAAAAAGAAATATGCATATAAGAAAACTTTTTTAAAAAAAGCAAAACCAACCACAAACATAGAGAATCTGCCATCTCACTTACAATATTTTTCAGGTTGGACCAACATATATTATAGGGCAACTGCATAGTCTGTACGAGCCCTGAGGTAAGTTCGCCAACGATGATATTCACCGTTAGTAGATTTTTCATCTTTTGATCCTCAACCGTCAAAACTTCCATTTTTTTCCCTTTTATCTTTAAAAAAGACTCGTTCTTTAAAACAAACTACAAACGGGGCAGAAGTAAACAGAAGAGACGGCCATAACACTGTCTGCTGCTTTCGTACACAACCGAATCACTCCTTCTCTTCAATTCATATACATGATAACAACAAACCCGATATTTGTAAAGAGTGCAGAAAAACATTACCCATTTTTACGTTCAAAATTGCAATAAAAACGATCGTTCTTCAGAATTATGTTTGGTTTAGAAATTTTTCTTTAAAAAATTAGGGTTGTAGGTTTATTTCATTTTTTATTTCAGAAACACGTAGTTTTGTTATGGTGTTTGTTTTTCTTCGCTATTCCGCGGAGTGATCCACGTTAATTGATCGAACTATTCCCAGATATGACGTCACATTTAGTTGATTTTTTTTTCCCTCAATGGCGTCTTCGAAGAAGTTCATTCAATTTTTCAGAACTAACTTTTAAACTGAGATCTGCGTATTTAAAAAAATACTATCTTTGAAGAAAAACTTTGAAACTACTGATCAATATAAGATGTCGATAATTCAGTTCTGTGAATTATCAGATCAAGATAAAAATTCTTGCTTGCTGGTGCACTTCTACAAATGTTTAAAAAAATCCCGATTTTAACAAACATGGAAGAAAATCTAAAAGATATTGGGTGATAACTCAAAGAAAATTATTGTCTAAACCCAAAAATATAAACTCCAGAAGCAAGTAAGTCGTGAAAGAAAGAAATAGCAATGTGGTATTTATGGCAGCCATATTACATAAATCTTATATCTGTTTTTTAGGGAGTAGTCCGCTTTATTTAAATTTGACCAGTGGTCAAGGTAATGAAATTAAGCTTTCCAATCTGAGATAGGTGAAACTCACAAACAATTTACCACCAAAGCAAAGAAATTTGACATCAATATCAGGGCAGAATAAATACCCTATTAATAACTACTGGATAAATATTTTTAATATCCTACCTACAAAGTTTGGATGAACCATCCCTTTGAAACATGGACTAAGTTAAACATAGATCGTCATCAAAATTCAATTGCATTTCATCAACAACAGCCCTTTATTCTTTTTTAAAAGCTTGTTTTTATTTGTGACCTGTGAATCCATTACAAACGCTCGTGGATTAACGATTATCGTCGTAGGAAAACAAAGTTTAAATCCTGAATGAGGCTGCATTTCACATAGCAATAAAACTCTTGGCAAAGGTAGGAATCCAACTCTTTGGTGGTGTAAGGGTTAGCAAGCTTGACTAGCAAACCTACACGAGTGAGTTCGAGTCTCATTGGGTGCCCCTATTCATTCGGCCTTGTGCCACATCGAAGCAAAGAGCTTCGTAAATTACTATTCTTCTAGCTATGGGTAAATAGGGCAGCTTGGGCTCTTTAACATGGGTATGGTAACCAGTTCAGGAGAAGGAAAACGGAAGAGAGAGAGAGAGAGAGAGTACTTATTAGGTTCCTTGGCCCAGTCAACTGGGGCTGCAGAATACACTGATTGAATCTCTACAGAGGAGTAAGACCCCTCCAATGAGTCTCCTGGATATGACACTAAACAAGCTGATGGTGCCCCTCCAGTAGTGCTGGAGCTTTGGAGAATGCAGAGTATCCTTTCATTGCCATTGTTCTCAGGCCCAGGGAGGTAGCACCTGATAGGGTCCTATCTATGGGTCAAATAGAACTAAACTGTGTGATTATACTAAACTGAATCGTTTGAAATTAATTGTTTTTACATTTAACTGTGTAAACAAAAACTGTGTACTTATGCTAATCTGAATCATTTGAAATAGAACTGTTTAATCATTTATCTGTGTGTAAACAAATGACTGATGTTTAATTGAATTGTTAGTGATACATAGCAATATTTGGAACCATTTAACTTTGTTGACACGCTAAACTGAATTGTTTGAAATAGAACTTTTTGATCATTTAAGTAAGGGTAAACAAAAAACTGTGTACTTAAAGTAAACTGAATTGTTTGAAATAGAACTGTTTTTACATTTAACTGTGTGTAAACAAAAAACTTTATTTAAACTAATGATTAACTCTGTGTAAACAAAAGACTGTACTTATGCCAACCTGAATTGTTTGAAATAAAGTGAAACTATTTAACTATGTGCAAAAAACCAGCTCAGGCTTGTTCAAAAATGTTATCTTCAAAATGTATTTAGAAATCATACATTTAATATATGTATAGAAAGGATTTGACATTAAATGACCTACAATAAAACCAAACCAAACTAAATCATATTTAATGTATATATACATATAAACAGGATTTGGCATTAAATGACCTACAATGGTTGATATGCCATCAAACCAAACCAAACAAAATCATATATATCTAATATATATATAAAGAGGATTTGGCATTAAATAACCTACAATGGTTGATATGCCATAAAACCAAATGAAACCAAACCAAACCATTCGGTTCCTGTTATAACAATGGTTAATGCTTTTAGAAGTGATGGAATCTAATTATGATGTCATAGTTTTCTCCATTGTGTCATGAATTTGAACGATTAAACAAGGATGTTCAGTGTGAATAAAAAACCCAACCAGAGTATCATTCAACTGCAAATTGTTTTATTCTCTTAGAGCAGCTTAATTGTATTGCTCTAATAAAAGTCTTGCTCTGATGATTTTATCTTTGGATATTGATTAAATTGATTTTAATGGCATGTCAACCAATCTGGGGTTGTTTTATGTCTAGAAGTCAGATGATCACATACATTGTTCATCTATATTTACATTTTTTGTGTAGTTGTTTCTTAAGAGTTTTTGCACACAGTTATAGGATATCAAGTATTACTAATAATGATTTGTACACATATGTATGGTTTCAAGTATTCCTAACTAATACTAATAATTATTTGATTTCAAGTTATTATCTCTATTTAATAATAGTTTGCAGACAGTTATATGGTTTCAAATAACTAATAATAATCCTTCAGTAAATAATTATAGCTCCAAGTAACTATTCTTGATAGAAATAATTTACAGTTAAATCATATCAAGAAATACTATCTAATCTTAATAATTTTCAAACAGATCTATTTGACCCATAAATGAGACCCTAACAGGCATTACCACTCTGGGTCAGAGTGAACCTGGGAGTGATGGGTTTTTTTTTTTTGGCCCTCTACAAGACATAGTCAATGTATTGTAAGCCCTGCCTACAGAGTAATATGATTAGTTTGGTTTTATGGCATATCAACCTTTGTAGGTTATTTAACGCCAAATCTATTGAAAACAGTTCAGTTTAGCATAAGTACAGTTTAATTGTCAAAAAATTTCCATTTCAGACTATTCAAGCAGTTATAAGTAACAATTCAGTTAAGTGTAAATACAGTTTTAATGTCGAAAAACAATTCTATTTGAAATAATTCAGTTAAGCATAAGCACGCAGTTTAAGTATAAGTACGGTTTAATTGTCAAAAGCATTTCTTTTTCAAGCTATTCAGTTTACTCAATTCATTTTAGCATAAGTATGCTGTTAATTCTATTTAACCCATAGATAGGGCACTATCAGGTGCTACCACTCCGGGCCAGAGTGGACCTGGGAGCGATGGGAATGAAGGGGTACTCCACATTCCCCAAAGCTCCAGCACTGCTGGAACCTCACCATCAGATTGTTTAGTGTCATATCCAGGACACTCGTTAGGGGGGGGTCTTACCCCTCTGCAGAGGTGCAGTCAGTGTATTCTACAGCCTCAGCTGACTGGGCAAAGGGTAATATGAGTCCACATCATCTAATGTTTATTTTACAATGATGATTTAAGTAAATCATGTCAATATCAGTTCACATCATCTATTGTTAGTTTAACTAAAATGGTTTCAGAAAATTCTTAGCTAACATGAGCCCACATCATCTATTGTTAATTTGACCTAGATGGTTTAAGAAAATTCTAGGCCAACAGAAGTCCACATCATCCATTGTTAATTTCATTGCAATGATTTTAGAAAATTCTTAGCCAGGATGAGTCTGCATCATCTATTGTTGATTTGACCATGAGAGTTTCAGAAAATTCTTAGCCAACATAAGTTCACATTAACTATTGTTAATTTAACCATAATGGTTTTAGAAAATTCTTAAACAACCCGAGTCCTCATTATCTATTAGTAACTTGACCTACATTGTTTCAGAAAATTCTTAGCCAACATAAGTCCACATCATCTATTGTTAATTTAATCATGATGGTTTCAGAAAATTGTTGACTAATTGTTGTCCACATCATCTATTGTTAAATTGACCTTGATGGTTTCAGAAATTCTTAGCCAAGATGAGTCCACATCATCTATCATCAGTTTGACCAAGAGGTGCCCGTGGTGTAATGGTTATCATCGTAGGAAATGGACACGGCGACACGAGTTCAAATCCTGGACGAGGCTGATTGCATTTTATATAGCACTAATACCCTTGGGAAAGGTATGAATCCAATTATTCTCCCTCCAGCTATGGGTAAATAGTAGGAAAGACTGGGTTCTTCAGCCTTGGTGAGGCAACTAGTCTAGGAGAAGGAAAACTCTGAATTCAAACCTGTTAAACTCCGCTTAAAAATTGACCTTGTGTCATATCCTGCCCAAGCGGAGGGGTTGGTAAATAAGATCAGTTTGACCAAGATGGTTTCAGAAAATTTGACCATGATGGTTTCACAAAATTCTTAGCCAAGATGAGTCCACATCATCTATTGTTAATTTGACTTAGATGGGTTCAGAAATCTCTCAGTCAATATGAGTCAACATTATCTATTGATGATTTGACTATGATATTTTCTGAAAATTCTTAGCCAACATAAGTCCGCATCATCTATTGTTAATTTGGCCATGATGGTTTTTAGAAAATTCTTAGCCAAGATGAGTCCGCATCATTTATTGTTAATTCTATCATGATGGTTTCAGACAATTCTTAGCAAATATCAGATTAAATAGTAAAGTAGGTTAGCTACCGTAGTCGAGGGCAACCAGAAGGCTCACTTTTCAATAGCTACTACACTGAGGTGTAGGGGAGGGTACTACTCCTTTCCCTGGATTGCTCCACTTTACCCTTGATACATACCACATATTGCTGAGTGTTAAGCAAGGAGGTATCAAGTACCATTTTTAAAATCTTTGGTATGATTCAACCTGGGATTGAACCCAGGTCTCCCAGACCATTGGTGAACACTCTGCCCACTAGGCCAATGAGCCAGTTCAGATTAAATAATGCAGTATTATCGATGTAAAATTTTTTAATCATGATAGTTTGTATGTTTTATAATACATGAAAATGAGAAGAAGCATTATAACAATAATATGAAGAAATAATTAAAAAGTAAATATATAGTTATAATAAAGATAATAAATTATAAGGTAAACAGCATATTAAAAAAGAACATTAAATACAAGGTTACGTTATAACTAATTTACCTATCTGTATATTTTGTTCTAAAAAGCATGCAGTATCCTTTATTAGTTCCTATCTGACTTTTTCTTCAGATGATTCATTTAAATCCTTCCGGTGTAACCATACAAAATAACTGACAAGGCTACAGCAGCAGGTCTTTCATACAATGCCCAGACTCATGCCGTAATAAATAACTCCAAAAGAGAAATAATGATGGAATTGGTGCAGAATAGGCAACAGCTTTTCTTCCATTCAACAATGCCCATATTTGTGCTGTGATCACTGACTCAGTCACATTCAAAGGAGAAATAATGAGGGAACAGCTACTTGTCATCCATAAAACAATACCCATAGCTCTGCTGTGATCACTGACTCAGTCACATTCAAAGGAGAAATAATGAGGGAACAGCTACTTGTCATCCATAAAACAATACCCATAGCTCTGCTGTGATCACTGACTCAGTCACATTCAAAGGAGAAATAATGAGGGAACAGCTACTTGTCATCCATAAAATAATGCCCATAGCTCTGCTGTGATCACTGACTCAGTCACATTCAAAAGAGAAATAATGAGAAAACAGGTGCTTGTTATCCATACAACAGTGCCCACAGCTCTGCTGTGATCAAAGATTCAGTTGCATTCAAAAGAGAAATAATACAAAAACAGGTGCTTGTCATCCATACAACAATGCCCATATTTGTGCTGTAATCACTGACTCAGTCACATTCAAAGGAGAAATAATGAGGGAACAGCTACTTGTCATCCATAAAATAATGCCCATAGCTCTGCTGTGATCACTGACTCAGTCACATTCAAAGGAGAAATAATGAGGGAACAGCTACTTGTCATCCATAAAACAATGCCCATAGCTCTGCTGTGATCACTGACTCAGTCACATTCAAAGGAGAAATAATGAGGGAACAGCTACTTGTCATCCATAAAACAATGCACATAGCTCTGCTGTGATCACTGACTCAGTCACATTCAAAGGAGAAATAATGAGGGAACAGCTACTTGTCATCCATAAAATAATGCCCATAGCTCTGCTGTGATCACTGAATCAGTCATATTCAAAGGAGAAATAATGAGGGAACAGCTACTTGTCATCCATAAAATAATGCCCATAGCTCTGCTGTAATCACTGACTCAGTCACATTCAAAGGAGAAATAATGAGGGAACAGCTACTTGTCATCCATAAAATAATGCCCATAGCTCTGCTGTGATCACTGACTCAGTCACATTCAAAGGAGAAATAATGAGGGAACACCTGCTTGTCTTCCATAAAACAATGCCCACATCAATGCTGTGATTACTGACTCAGTCACATTCAAAAGAGAAATAATGAGAAAACAGGTGCTTGTTATCCATACAACAGTGCCCACAGCTCTGCTGTGATCAAAGATTCAGTTACATTCAAAAGAGAAATAATACAAAAACAGGTGCTTGTCATCCATACAACAATACCCACATTTGTGCTGTGATCAATGAGTCAGTCACATTCAAAAGAGAAATAATAAGAGGACACCTGCTTGTCTTCCATACAACAATGTCCACACCGGTGCTATGATCAATCATTTAGAAACATTCAAAACAGAAATAATGAGAGAACAGGTGCTTGTCATCCATACAACAGTGTCCACACCTGTGCTATAATCAATGATTCAGTCATATTGTAAAGAAAAATAATAAGGTAACAGCTGCAGCATAAGCAACTGCTTGTCTTCCATACAATAATGCCCACATCTATGCTGTGATCAATGATTCATGTACATCCAAAAGAGATACAATGAAGGATCAGTTGCCTGTTTTTCATACAACAGTGCTCAGACTGATACTGTGATCAATGATTCAACAATATCCAAAAGAAATTAATGACAGAACAGCAGCTGCATTGGCAACTCGTTGTTGTCCATACAAAAATCCCACACCTGTGCTGTGATCAATGATTCAGTCATATTGAAAAGAAAAATAATAAGGTAACGGCTGCAGCATAAGCAACTGCTTGTCTTCATACAATAATGACCACACCTGTGCTGTGATCAGGGATTCATGTACATCCAAAAGAGATACAATGAAGGATCAGTTGCCTGTTTTTCATACAACAGTGCTTAGACTGATACTGTGATCAATGATTCAACAATATCCAAAAGAAATTAATGACAGAACAGCAGCTGCATTGGCAACTCGTTGTTGTCCATACAAAAATCCCACACCTGTGCTGTGATCAATGATTCAGTCATATTGAAAAGAAAAATAATAAGGTAACGGCTGCAGCATAAGCAACTGCTTGTCTTCATACAATAATGACCACACCTGTGCTGTGATCAGGGATTCATGTACATCCAAAAGAGATACAATGAAGGATCAGTTGCCTGTTTTTCATACAACAGTGCTTAGACTGATACTGTGATCAATGATTCAACAATATCCAAAAGAAATTAATGACAGAACAGCAGCTGCATTGGCAACTCGTTGTTGTCCATACAAAAATCCCACACCTGTGCTGTGATCAATGATTCAGTCATATTGAAAAGAAAAATAATAAGGTAACAGCTGCAGCATAAGCAACTGCTTGTCTTCATACAATAATGACCACACCTGTGCTGTGATCAGGGATTCATGTACATCCAAAAGAGATACAATGAAGGATCAGTTGCCTGTTTTTCATACAACAGTGCTTAGACTGATACTGTGATCAATGATTCAACAATATCCAAAAGAAATTAATGACAGAACAGCAGCTGCATTGGCAACTCGTTGTTGTCCATACAAAAATCCCACACCTGTGCTGTGATCAATGATTCAGTCATATTGAAAAGAAAAATAATAAGGTAACGGCTGCAGCATAAGCAACTGCTTGTCTTCCATACAATAATGCCCACACCTATGCTGTGATCAGGGATTCATGTACATCCAAAAGAGATACAATGAAGGATCAGTTACCTGTTTTTCATACAACAGTGCTCAGACTGATACTGTGATCAATGATTCAACAATATCCAAAAGAAATTAATGACAGAACAGTGGTTTCATTGGCAACTCGTTGTTGTCCATACAAAAATCCCACACCTGTGCTGTGATTAATTATTCAGTTACATCAAAAGAGATATATGATGAGGGAACATCTGAAGCATAAGCAAATACCTAGTTTCTATGTAACAATTCCATGTCTCATACTGTGATCAATGATTTGGCACATCCAAAAGAGAAGTAATGTGAGAACACAACAACATAGGCAACTGCTTGTCTACTCTAGAACAAAGCCCAGACCTGTACTGGGATCAATAATTCAGGCACATCCAAAAGAGAGGTAATGTGAGAACACAACATAGGCAACTGCTTGTCTACTCTAGAACAAAGCCCAGACCTGTACTGGGATCAATAATTCAGGCACATCCAAAAGAGAAGTAATGTGAGAACACAACAACATAGGCAACTGCTTGTCTACTCTAGAACAAAGCCCAGACCTGTACTGGGATCAATGATTCAGGCACATCCAAAAGAGAGGAAATGTGAGAACACAACATAGGCAACTGCTTGTCTACTCTAGAACAAAGCCCAGACCTGTACTGGGATCAATAATTCAGGCACATCCAAAAGAGAAGTAATGTGAGAACACAACAACATAGGCAACTGCTTGTCTACTCTAGAACAAAGCCCAGACCTGTACTGGGATCAATGATTCAGGCACATCCAAAAAAGAGGTAATGTGAGAACACAACATAGGCAACTGCTTGTCTACTCTAGAACAAAGCCCAGACCTGTACTGGGATCAATGATTCAGGCACATCCAAAAGAGAAGTAATGTGAGAACACAACAACATAGGCAACTGCTTGTCTACTCTAGAACAAAGCCCAGACCTGTACTGGGATCAATGATTCAGGCACATCCAAAAGAGAGGTAATGTGAGAACACAACATAGGCAACTGCTTGTCTACTCTAGAACAAAGCCCAGACCTGTACTGGGATCAATAATTCAGGCACATCCAAAAGAGAAGTAATGTGAGAACACAACAACATAGGCAACTGCTTGTCTACTCTAGAACAAAGCCCAGACCTGTACTGGGATCAATGATTCAGGCACATCCAAAAAAGAGGTAATGTGAGAACACAACATAGGCAACTGCTTGTCTACTCTAGAACAAAGCCCAGACCTGTACTGGGATCAATGATTCAGGCACATCCAAAAGAGAAGTAATGTGAGAACACAACAACATAGGCAACTGCTTGTCTACTCTAGAACAAAGCCCAGACCTGTACTGGGATCAATGATTCAGGCACATCCAAAAGAGAGGTAATGTGAGAACACAACATAGGCAACTGCTTGTCTACTCTAGAACAAAGCCCAGACCTGTACTGGGATCAATGATTCAGGCACATCCAAAAGAGTAGTAATGAGGGGACAATTGCATCATTGCCAACTGCTTGTTTACCATACAACAATGCCCTGACCTTTACTATGATTAATCATGACTTTTCAGCTGTCCTCACGAATCGTAGGTGTGATCCCACTTTCAATCTAATGATCGTTCCACTGGTCGGATATATTTACTGATGACCTGACCAATTTGTTATCTGCCCACAGTGTTTTTTTTTTAGATCCAAACAACTGATTAGTTGCTAATCAGAATTGTAGGTCAGCAAGTAAATGAATAAGACCACATAATTAAGGAAGTAAAACAAATGAAAGTTAATGCCAATAAACAGAGAATAAAACACGGCTTGCAAAATAACAATATGTGGTATATAAAACAGATGTCTTTAAAGAGTTATACATATATTCACCAATCCTGTAGGTGTCAAGTTTTAGTCAGAGATCAGTTGACTGTATTAACAGTCCATCAATTCCTCATATAAGTTTTAAGCTTTTCTATATCTCACTGTCCAGTCTATCGCAAGGCAATTTTAAATGGTGGTTATGTTTGCTTTCCACAATCATTGGTATGACTTCACAAGTGCTTATTACGTTAAGCTTTTTTGCTTTTATATAGCATCATATTATTGTTGGCTTTCTTTGCTTTCTATATTCAAGGCAGTCAAGTACAATTTCAAAGACTCAGAGCTTCACAAAACTGCTCACTGACTCACATGCTGTTCTTCCTCGATTTCTCATGGTCTAGTGCTGCAAGGGACAAACCTTGTCATTTTGTCTTCATCTTCATCTGAGGGTAGAGATGAGGAAACGAAAAAATATCAACTTTCTCCTAATTCAATATTAATATCTATATAATTGTTTAATGTTTTGAGATTGCTGAAAAAAAAACAAATTCCATTTTCGAAGGTTTATTCAAATTTTAGAATCTTTGATAATTGACAGTTCACCACCAGAAACACATTGAGCTGTCGAAACTAGGTTAAACAACAACATTACATTTACTTTTCTTTCATTTCCAATAACAATTTGTTTTGGTCAAATTCCATTCTCATCAAAATTATATAATTTTTATCTACACTACATTTAAAAAACCCATTACACCATTACACATTTGTAATGTATTACTATATTCTTCCAAAATGCAAATTGGTTTCTTTTTCCTCTGGTTATTAAAATTTCCCTGACTGACCTCTGACCATTATAGGGTAACACAATGATTCAGGCAAATCTGAAATAATTAAGGAACTGCAGCAGCAAAACCAACTGCTTATCTTCCATGCAATAATGTCCAGACCTGTGCTGTGATCAATGATTTAGGAACATCTAAAGAAGAAATAATAAGGGAACTGCTGAAACATAGGCAACTGCTTGTCTTCCATGCAATAATGTCCAGACCTGAGCTGTGATCAATGATTCAAGAACATCTAAAAGAGAAATAATGAGGGAACTGCTGCAACATAGGCAACTGCTTGTCTTCAATACAATAATGTCCAGACCTGTGCTGTGATCAATGATTCAGGAACATCTAAAAGAGAAATAATGAGGCAACTACTTGTCTTCCATACAATAATTTCCACACCTGTGCTGTGATCAATGATTCAGGAACATCCAAAAGAAAAATAATAAGGGAACTGCTGCAACATAAGCAACTGCGTGTCTTCCATGCAATAATGTCCACACCTGTGCTGTGATCAATGATTCAGGAACATCTAAAGAAGAAATAATAAGGGAACGGCTGCAACATAGGCAACTGCTTATCTTCCATACAATAATCTCCAGACCTGTGCTGTGATCAATGATTCAGGAACATCCAAAAGAAAAATAATGAGGGAACTGCTGCAACATAGGCAACTGCTTGTCTTCCATACAATAATGTCCAGACCTATGCTGTGATCAATGATCCAGGAACATCTAAAGAAGAAATAATAAGGGAACCGCTGCAACATAGGCAACTGCTTGTATTCCATGCAATAATGTCCAGACCTGTGCTGTGATCAATGATTCAGGAACATCTAAAAGAGAAATAATGAGGGAACTGCTGCAACATAGGCAACTGCTTATCTTCCATACAATAATATCCAGACCTGTGCTGTGATCAATGATTCAGGAACATCTAAAGAAGAAATAATAAGGGAACTGCTGCAACATAGGCAACTGCTTATCTTCCATACAATAATCTCCAGACCTGTGCTGTGATCAATGATTCAGGAACATCTAAGTAACTGCTTTTCTTCCATCCATCAATGTCCAGACCTGTACAATGATCAGTGACTCAGTCATATCCAAAAAAGAAATAATGAAGGGACAGCTGCAGGATAAGCAACTGCTTATCTTCCATGCATCAATGCCCAGACCTGTGCTTTTTTTTAATGAAACAGTGGCCAAATTTTTATTTGTTAGACCTTACTTGTCTACAGCTGTGACAAAATATCTTAGACTTTAATTGTAATTTTAGATAAAACTGATATCGTTTAGATTTAAAGGCACAAGAAAACAAATTAAAAAAAGTAATTAGATGTTTAAACTGAAAATAAAATTATACAAGAAATGTGTCACAGTTTGTCAGTATTCAGTTTACATCTGAGGCACCAAATCAAAATTTGCTTAGCTTGCTGAGTCATGACTGTTGAATCAAAACCATGAATCACCTGAATAATGCTAGAATCTTAACGACTTCAGTCAAAAGAAAAGTTTGTAGCCATCATAGCACTTCCCACGTTACCTGCAAGATAGGACGACCAAATATTTTGACATTTTAAACAGCTCTACAAAAATAGGGCTGTACTTTTAGTCATTAAAAATATTTTACATCATTATTTACATTGCAAGTGTCCATGCCTCTATAAACATTCATGTTTCCACCAATGATTAGAATGTTGTGTTTAGGAATGTGTTGAACAAGGGAAGATAGCTCATTGTAGAAGGTGATGATGATGTCTGTTTTATCACTGCCATTGATAGGACTGTAGCAAGAGATGATTGTTCTGCAGAGCTTGCCATCAAATGATGCACACATCATTCTCAGTTGGATACATTTAAGACTAAATTGATAAAATCAGAAACTCAGTAGCAAATTGATAATCACAAATAACAAGGCAGAAAGTAAATGAACTGAGCAGAAGGAAAAGCACCTCAAGGGCAAAACTAAAAGGTGCTAGCCAAGAAGAAAGACTTTCGATGAAGAAAGAACATTTCAAGAATCTACTTGGAAACTCTCCTGAAATCACCGATAAACTTATTCAAAAAATTATTAATAGCCAACTAGAAACCTGTTGTATTGTGACTTGTACCATGTGACTTCTGGTATCTTGGAGGTATAAAAGACGCGTTTCTTAAGCACATCAGTACTGAAAGATCTCTGCTTCAGCAGAGGTTTTTCAGCGGACTGTCTGGCATCTGTGCCGGATGGTAAATTCCTCGAATCTCAGGGGGATGTCCCCCCATGCTTTAAACCTCTTTGGGGAGAGGTTGGGTTTATCACCTGGCACCTGAGGCGGCCCATTTTTAGGAGAATGCCAATGGGGCCTGAGTCATTTTTGAAGCCACCAGGCATGTCTGGGCCACAGCCCTGCACCCAGACCCACCTAAAAAGAAAAAACATTGTGCCACACTTGTCTGTCTGGTGGGACGTTAGTCAAATATCGGTACTGAAAGATCTTGGTCAGTAGTAAGACCAACTTCGGACGTAACACCACAGCACGAGACTTATAATATTTGCCGGACTGTACCACTTCAGTTAATAAATAATTAACTCTATTTCACTGTGTATCTCTTCCTTACCACAATACAACAAAATCAAACTTGGACAATTTTTGAAGGAAAAACTTGATGCAGTACCAAAATAATTAAAAGCAGAAAAGCTGCAGGCCTCAACAAAATACTTCCCAAAGTATGGAAGACGAGAAAATTTGACAACATACTTCTTTGATTATGCAATAGAAAAACAGATGGAAGGCTGCATTCTCCTCTTCCCAAGATAGGCAACCTTGGAATCTTTAAGAACTATACAAGCATAATTCTTACTGCAATAGTTGCTAAGGTTTATAATACTCTGCTTCTCAATCAAATCTGAATTGAAGCCAAGAAAATTCTTAGGAAAAATCAAAATGGTTTTCGGAGAAATCAATCCAGATCTTCACAGATTCTGACTATCCATCAAATTATCAAAGGAGTATGTGGAAAAAAATCTCGAGGCAACATTATTGTTAGTAGATTTCTCAAAAGCATTTGATTTCATATACAGAGGGAATATAGTGCAAATACTACTAGCATATGATATCCCGAAAAAAACAAACTGTTACAGCTATAATGATGCTTTACAAAAACACAAAAGCAATGGTTCACTCACCTGGTAGCAATGCTAACTTCTGGAGACTTATAAGGAGATACATAAGTATTGCTTCGAGCTGACAAAGAAAAGAAGCAGAAGGTACCCCGCAAAAACAATTACTGACACTGACTACGCCGATGACATAGCATTACTGGCGAATACACCCAACCAAACCAAAACACTACTGCATAGTTTGGAACGAGCTGCCGCAAGCATTGGCCTCCATGTCAATGCACACAAAACTGAATATATGTGTTATAACCAAACAGGCGACATTTCCACACTAGACAGAACCTCTCTGAAACTAGTAGACAAATTCACCTACCTAGGAAGCAGGGTCTCATCAACTGAAAAAGACATCGACACACGGCTAATGAAAGCATGGCAGCAGTCGTGTCGATACTGCTATATGGATGCACTACTTGGATGCTAACTAAACAGCTGAAGAAGCTAGACGGCAATTATACAAGAATGTTGCGAGCAATATTGAGCAAGTCCTGGCAGCAACACCCCACAAGGCACCAACTATACGGCCACCTGCCTCCCATCACGAAAACTATACAAGCTAGACGAACCAGACACACAGGACACTGCTGGAGAAGCAAGGATGAACTCATCAGTGATGTACTCCTATGGATCCCCGCATATGGCCAAGCAAAAGCAGGATGATCAGCACGAACATACAGCAGCTATGTGAGGATACAGGATGTAACCCTGAAGACCTGCCAGAAGCGATGAATGATAGGGAGAAGTGGCGAGAGAGGGTCAGGGATATCCATGCTAGTGGCACGACATGTTGATGATGATGATGATGATGATGTGTTTATAATCTGCCAAGACTACATGCTTTGAATGTCAGTAGATCTAATAAAAGAAAATGGTTTTATCCTAAAATGGTAAGAAGCAAACAATCATCATCATCAGCATCATCATGTTGCGCCATCAGCACAGATATCCCTGACCCTCTCTCACCACCCTTCTCTATCGTCCATTAGTTCCGACAGATCCTCAGGGCTACATCATATCAGAACAGAGCTGTTGTATATAGGTTCTAGCTGGTTGTTCTGCCTTTGCTCATCCATGTGAAGAGGTCCACTGGAGTACATCACTTATGAGTTTGTCCTTACTTCTCCAACAGTGTCCCGCATGTCTAGTTCATCTAACTTGGATAGTTTTCATGATAGGTAGTAGGTGGCCATACAGATGCTGCTTTGTGGGGTGCTACCTCCATGACTTGTTCAATATTGCTTGCAGCATTCTTGTGTAGTTGTCGTCAAGCTTTTTCTTTATATGTTTAGTTAGTGTCCATGTAGTGCATCTATACAGCAGTATTGATATGACCGCTGCTTGGAATCCTGCTGAAACTATAGCAGACACAGACTACACAGATGATCTAACAATTCTCACTAATAGACATGCCCAAGCTGAATCCCAACTGCTAAATCTGGAGGAAGCAGCAGGAGGCATTGGCTTCTATGTGAACGCAAATAAAAGTGTTTATATGTTTTAGATGATAAGGACCCATCTCCATTTCAAGTGGTAAGCCTCTAAAATTAGTAGACAAGTTCACATATCTTACCTGCAACATCTCATCTACTGAAAGTGATGTCAAAATACACCAAGCAAAGGCATGGACTGTATTTGATATTAGTTTTTTCCGAAAAGACTATGAAAGTAAATATAATATAATATAAAAACTAATACCAAATACATTCTTACATAACATTTAACATGGATGATTCCTAATGATCTATACATATGAAAACTTATTTGTTGCGTATTTCTCAATAAACGGGAGGTTTTATCTCGTTTCTTTGAAAAATCCTACATTTTCTAATATTTTTCCACGTGCCAAACACGTTCTGATGACTTTTGAATTTTGAACGCTATGTGCATGTTTATCTATCTTTTCATTGTATATTTCTCATTTGCTCCTGTCATCTCAGCAATCACCCATCGATATGTGAACTATTTTATATCCAAGTCCTGATGATGGTTATTAAAACCGAAACATTAACGTCAACTTCACATCATGATATATTCACCTATTTGGATTATATTTTTTCCTGCTACCTTCATACTGTCGGATTTTATCCATATTTACTTTCATACTGTCTTTTCGGAAAAAACTAATACCAAATACATTCTTACATAACATTTAACATGGATGATTCCTAATGATCTATACATATGAAAACTTATTTGTTGCGTATTTCTCAATAAACGGGAGGTTTTGTCTCGTTTCTTTGAAAAATCCTACATTTTCTAATATTTTTCCACGTGCCAAACACGTTCTGATGACTTTTGAACGCTATGTGCATGTTTATCTATCTTTTCGTTGTATATTTCTCATTTGCTCCTGTCATCTCAGCAATCACCCATCGATATGTGAACTATTTTATATCCAAGTCCTGATGATGGTTATTAAAACCGAAACGTTAATGTCGAATTCACATCATGATATATTCACCTATTTGGATTATATTTTTTCCTGCTACCTTCATACTGTCGGATTTTATCCATATTTACTTTCATATATATATATATATATATATGTAACATAACAATTAATATATATGTAAATATATATTTATATATAAGTAAAAGTAAATTTGGCAACCATAGTCAAGGGCAACCCGAAGGCTCTCTTTTCAATAGCTACTACGCCAACATGTAGGGGAGGTCATTACTCCTTTATTCCTTTCCCTGGATTTTTCCACTTTACCTTTGAGACATACCTTATAATGCTGAGAGTTAAACATGGAGATATCAGGTAGATATAAAAACAGGATTTGGCATTAAACAATCCATAAGGGTTGATATACCATAAAAAAAACAACCAACCAACCAGGTTAAAATCTACATCACTCTTTAAGGGATTGCAATTCTGTTTTTGTCAATGTATTATACATTGTTTTCACACTGCTATTAATGGGCAGAGTGTTTGCTAATGGCCTAGGAAACTGGGGATCATTCCCAGGTCGAGTCATACCAAAGACTCAAAAAATGGTATTTGGTACCTCCATGCTTAACACTCAGCATTATAAGGTACATACCAAGGGTAAAGTGGAAAAATCCAGGGAAAGGAGTCATACCCTCTTCTACACCTTGGTGTAGTAGCTATTGAAAAGGAAGCCTTTGGGTCGCCCTTGACTACAGTCACCAACTTTACTTTTTTTTTTATATGGTTTCAAGAAACTAATGATAATAATCCTAAGTTAACAATTGTTACTATTCTTAATACAAATAATTTGCACAGGTCATATATATATATATATATATATATATATATATATATATGACGATTAATTCGTGAGTCGGGACTATCCTACTACAGTTTTACCTAAAACGGCTCCTCAGGGTACCTAATACCAACTAACAACAATAGGAGAAAACTTATTTTAAATTAAACAAAAAAACGCACCTAACGGAAAATTTGCATTAAAAAAAATTTTTAAAAACAAAAGAAAACTAATTTTATTATCCAGTTTATTACTAAGAAATGTATATAAAAAAAATAAAAAAAACCTTTACATACCAAATCCAGGACAAATAAGCTGAAACAAAAACTAGTTATAGAGGAGCCAACTCCTTTTATGCATATATATATAATTTTTCTTCACAAATTGTTGGATTACTATCCATTATTTTCTTCCATATATATATATATATATATATATATATATATATATATATATATATATATATATGGGAAAAACTGTAGTTAAATGTAACAGTATGAAAATATACCAAGATGAAAAACACAAAGTCTTCAGAGGAAGATTTTATTTATTAAATCATTTGCAATTGTTAAGCATTTTGGTTTTGAGACCTTCAAAATATTTAAAAACTTTTAAACCTTTTTTGTTTCTTTTAATAACTTACACATCCTAATGAAGGTCTCAAAACTGAAGTGTTTAACATTGGCAAATGATTCAATTAATAAAATCCTCTGCTGACAATCTTGTGTTTTTTCATCTCTGTGCTTTTTTATATACAAGGTGGTCCAAAAGTTGGTGGAAAGTAAATGAGAACATATACAATTATATTTACTAATACAATTATTACATTGCTCGGTCGGTTGGGGCTGTAGAATACACTGACTGCACCTCTGCAGAGGGGTAAGACTCCTCCCCCCAACAAGTGTCCTGATTATGACACTAAACAATCTGATTGTGAGGTTCCAGTGATGCTGGAACTTTGGGGAATGTGGAGCACTCCTTCATTGCCATTGCTCGCAGGTCCACTCTGGCCCGGCATGGAAGCACTTGATAGGGCCCTATCTATGGGCTAAATAGATCTAACGGCATACTTATGCTAAACTGAATTGGTTGACTAAACTGAATAGCTTGAAATAGAAATGTTTTTGACGATTAAACTGTACTTACTGGTAAACTGCATACTTATGCTAAACCAAATTATTTGAAATGGAACTGTTTTTTGACATTGAAGCTGTATTTACACTAAACTGAATTGTTTAATATAGAACTGTTTTGACACTTAAGTGTGTGTAAACAAAATCTGTACTTATACTAAACTGAATTAGCTCTGTTTGACTAATCTGAATAGCTTGAAATAGAAATGTTTTTCACAATTAAACTGTACTTACATTTAAACTGCATACTTATGCTAAACTGAATTCTTTGGGATAGAACTATTTTCATAAAAATGCATTTGGCGTTAAATAACCTACAAAGGTTGATATGCCATAAAACTTGAACAACCAACCAACAATTATTACATTGACAACTAGATTTTATTGAGTACAATAATACAAAAGCACTAAAATTTTATCAATACAGGAGCTCAAAATGCTGTCAATCACAACTTACACAGGTTTGAAATATACCCTTCACATTTCGATAAACATTTTTGTACAAGTCTTTTTGTTCATTTATTTCTGGAAATGCATCTTTGATGTAATTTTTTAAATCACCAACACTTCTTGGTTTTAAACTATAAACTTTGTTTGCCCAGTCAGCTGGGGCTGTAGAATACACCAACTGCTTCTCTGCAGAGGGGTAAGACCCCTCCCCACAACAAGTGTCCTGATATGACACTAAACAATCAGATGGTGAGGTTCCAGTGATGCTGGAGCTTTGGGAAATGTGAAGTACTCCTTCATTGCCATTGCTCCCAGGTCCACTCTGGCCGGAATGGTAGCACCTGATAAGGGTCCTATCTATAGGTTAAATAGAATTGCATACTTATGCTAAACTGAATTGTTTGAATTAAAACTGTTTGACTAAACTGAAATAGCCTGAAATAGAGATGTTTTGACAATTAAACTGTACTTACATTTAAATATCGTGTTTATGCTAAACTGAATTGTTTGAAATGGAACTGTTTTTGACATTAAAACTGTACTTACACTAAATTGAATTGTTTAATATAGAACTGTTGAGAAAATCTATACTTATACTAAACTGAATTAGCTGAATTAGAACTGTTTGACTAAACTGAATAGTTTGAAGTAGAAATGTTTTTGACAATAAACTGTGTTCTCATACTAAACTGAATTGTTTGAAATAGAACTGACCATTTACATAAAAATGGATTTGGCGTTAAATAACCTACAAAGGTTGATATGCCATAAAACCCCAACCAACCATATAAACTTTGTCCTTGTATATTTCCCTGCCAAAATAAATCCATTGGGGTTAAGTCAGGTGAATGTACTGGCTAATCAATTGGGCCTCTTTGGCCAATCCATTTCTCTGGGAATGTTACATCAAGATACTTTCAGACTGCTCTTATGCAGGGGCCCCATCTTGTTGGAACTAAAGGTCATGTGAATTAGACTATTGTTGTAACTGTTGAACAACTTCATTCTACCTACTGTCCAGCTACTTTTGGACCACCCTGTATGAGAGTATGTATAAGTGTGTGAGTGTATGTTGATGTGTATAATAAGTGGTATTTGGACACTTGTACAATACTAAAAGCAACTTTTTTTAGAATTTTAATGCTAAATATAAAATTGAGACTTCAGTGATATAAGGGAGGTTATTTAGTAAAAATAATTATTTCCCATCATCTAAAAACTATAAAATGTATCTTCATGTCAATAATCCCAAGGTCTTAAATTAATTAAGGTGAGAATTCAATTTTTTGGTTTTAAAAAAATAAACATATTTAGAATTTATTAAACTAAGTAAGGTCTTTTCTATTCTGAAGTAGCAAGTCTCATATGGGATGCTACCTGCAATGATACGTGTTCTGGTGGTAAATTGATTAAATCAGCCACAGATCCAGGGAGACTGAGAATAAAAAACTGGCTAGATTGATTGATTGGATGATTTTAATGGCATGTCAACCTGTCTAGAGTTATTTTATGTCTTGAGGTTAGGGAATCATGTTCATTGTATGTTCATATTTACATCTTTTTTTGTAGTTGTTTCTTAAAAGTTTTTTTCTTTTTTGCACATGGTCCTATCAAATACAAATGATTTTTAAACAGATCTATTTGACCCTTAGATGGGATCCTAACAGGTACTACCACTCCAGGTGGTAGTACCTGGTAGTGGATCTGGGAGTAATGAAAATGATGGGATACTCCACATTCCCCATATATCCAGAACTGGATCTTCAAAATTAGATGCAGTTTAATTTCATACCCAGGTCACCCTTTTTTTTGACAGAGGGGGAGTTCTTACTCCTCTTCAGGAGATACAGTTAGCATATTTTAAACCCCTCTGGCTGGAGAGGATGTATTCAAGTTGGAATGATAGACATAACATTGTTTAGCAAAAGGGCAAATTGTAGTCTGCCCTGTTACATTAAGAAGAAAGGAAATACAGGAATGAGGACGAGAATATTGATGAGTTTCAAGAAGTTTAATGACTGCCAGAAAGATAGCCCTTGTGCTGTGAGAATGGAAGAAAACAGTTGCAAATGACAGAGCCGGAATTAAACATCTAACCTTGAACTTTCAAGGACCAGTGGGTCTAGGAGGAATGAATAAATGATGAAAGATTGAACTCCAAAAGAAACACTGGCCCAAAAGTTAAATGTGCTCATCTCATGTTGTGATGGTCTGTTACTGCTGCTGGAAGAGTCAGTGAAGAAGAGAGTGAAAGCATGTTTACACCGCCTTTTATATTGCTCGGGAAAGTCATCTAGGCAGAATGGTATAAATCATCCTCATTGGGTGAAAATATGAGGTCAGGACCACAATGTTCAAAATAATTAACCCACTAAATAAGAATTTGAAATTCTTTCTGCTACAATTGTAATAGGTCACTTTTACTTAAATCTACTTTGGGCTAACGTACTGACAAAAAATAAAGTGCAATTGCAACACCCTGTTTCAATCAGAGGTAGACTCAAGGCTCAAAGCACAAAGAGATCCAAGTAACGAAAGTCTACTTTTTTGAAGTGGCCTTAAATGAAGCAATGTGTTTTAGCTAAAAAGCGTTAACACTATGTCCCTGTTCTAGTAATTATAGTCTGCTAAAAATGTTTGTAATAGCATTGGAAATAAACACTTCAACAAGTTTTCCCCGCCTCTCTCTTTTTCTCTCTCAATATATATATATATATATATATATATATATATATAATGTCTTTTTTTCCACCTGAAAGCCTTCTTCTATATTTTCTTCTCTCTCTTTCTGTTTCATCTTTCTCTTAAAGACTTCTATATTTTTTCTCTCTCTCTTACTATATATATATATATACAGTGACACATATAAGTATTGGATACATGTTATTTTCTGTTATAACTCTAGTTTATGTTTGCCATTTTGCCTGATATTTGGTAAGTAATATCTCGTAATGTTGTTTTAGTTGTATGTGGAAGGAAAATTAAAAACTCATGGTTGAATCCATTTTTTTTATCAAAGTTCAAAAATTATATATATATATATATATATATATATATAACCTCCTTGTCTTCTCTCAAGGCCTTTCTCTATATTTTTGTCTCTCTTTGTTTCATTTTTCTTTTAAAGACTTTTTCTATATTTCTCTGTCTGTCTGTCTCTTTCTCTCTCTCTCTCTCTCTATATATATATATATATATATTTTACATCCTTGTTTCTTTCTTGCAAGGCCTTCCTGTATATTTTCTTCTTTCTGTTTATCTCTCTGACTGACTCTATCTAACTTTCTCTATCTCTCTTTCTTTCTCCATCTCTCAATCTATCTACATGCTACTCTTTCTCTCAAAATGTTCCTTTATATTTTTTCTTTCTGTATATATATATATATACGTATATATATGTGTGTGTGCATATCTGTGTGTTACTTATCTGACTCTCTCTCTCTCTCTCTCTCTCTCTCTCTATCTATCTATATGCTACTCTTTCTCGCAAAATGTTCCTTTATATTTTTTCTTTCTGTTTACATATATATATATATATACGTATATGTGTGTGTGTGTGTGTGTGTGCATATCTGTGTGTTACCTATCTGACTCTCTCTCTCTCTCTCCCTCTATCTATATGCTACTCTTTCTCTCAAAATGTTCCTTTATGTTTTTTCTTTCTGTTTACATATATATATATATATATATATATACGTATATGTGTGTGTGTGTGCATATCTGTGTGTTACCTATCTGACTTTCTCTCTCTCTCTCTCTCTCTCTCCCTCTCTCTCTCTCTCTCTGGAGACATGAAACTTTTGAAACAAATGTCAGATTAAGATTGTCCATATCTGTATTGAATAGATGTAAAGTGGGATCGGTGGATTAGCTAATAAACCTTTTTTATTTCTGGTTTTAATTTGCTCAATATTAAACATACAGGTAATATACCTAGATTACAGATCACATACACAGGAGGCCAAATAAGGATTGTATTAACAATATCTAGACCCCACACACATACTGTTGTTCCCTAATCAAAATCTGTATCATCCTCTAAGATGGTCCAATTTTATTTTCTGTCGGTGTATATTACATTATATTTTCACTCTGCTCTTAAAAATCTCATCAAATTTCTAATCTAATAATTTCTGTCCAATTATACAGGGCATGACAAAAATACCTCCAACATTTTAAAGTGTCACTTGTGTGATGCAAGCAAAATGAGTTAATTAGCAATGATAACTCCATCTAGTTAATGTCTTACCAATTTTTTTTTTTAGATACAATTGTTGTATACTCACATGCATATACATCTACATATACACATGCATATACATGCAGAAAGAATCACAACAACACAACGATAAAGGACGAGCGAAGACTTCTTTAAAAAAATATACCTCTCACTTTATTTGCAACGTTTGCATGTAAGAGGGAGTTGGAGACCGAACAGAACTGCAACATATATTGACCCCCACTCTTACAGCCGTCAGCATTGTATCTTTCTCATTCTCCAGGGCTGCTCAACCGGAGGCCCAAGGGCCCAGCTCTCTGCTGAATGATGGCTTTCTTTACTGCATCTTATCACCAACTGGTCTCCAAAACTCCATCGGGGGTCCCTTCAGCTGGGTGTGGCTTTCCCTACCATATCTCGTCTCTGTCTCGTCTGATCTCCAACTGTCTGACTTCCTGTCTTGACCAAGTTATATAATAGTTCAACGTCCACTCAATCGCCCACTCAATCTTTGGAATGGCATGTTTGATCATCATCAAGCAGAAATAACTGTCATGCAGTTCAGAGGTCACTCTCTTCCGGTGCATCAGTCTATGAGTGTATCATGGGCTTTTACTTTGTCCCATTTCATCAGCCAAATCTGCCTACACAATTTCTTTTGATTACTGGCCATTGGAATGTGCCACTTCCTTCCGGTGCATTACTTTGGAATGGCATGTTTGCCCAGGTCGAAGGTCAAAATACAACACAATCAGTTATGATCATGGCTTGGACTGGTGCACACTGTATGTTTGCTGTTGAAATATATTTTAAGACTGGTAAATCTGTAAATGCTATACAGAGAGCATTTTGTACTCTTTTCATGTTATGTCAGAATGATGCTGTTCTGGATAGAAAATTGATACTGCTATGGATTGAAAATTTCAGGTTTCAGTTTCTTTGTTTAATGGTATTTCAACCTTTTTAGGTTTATTAATGCCAAATCCATCCTTTAAGAAGAACAGTAGTGGTGCTATTTAACCCATAGCTGGGAGGATAAAGGGGTTCATACCTTTCCCAAGGGTATTAGTCCGAAAGTGAACATAATAGCATGACTGGAGTTCAAACTCGCTCACTACGATTCCAGAGTCCATCACTTTAACCATTACACCACAAGGACACCCCTTTGAAAATTTCAGAATCACAGCTTTTTTGTGCTCATCTCATGTTACACCAGAATGATGCTGTTCCGAATAGAATAGCTTTTAGTAGAGCATACATTGTGAGTTCTAAAAAAAAGGACTTTTTTTCTGTCATGTCTAATTAGAGAAGACAAGCAAGCAATAACATGGAATAAATCAAGGTAGTTGATGATTAGGGAGAAAAAAAAAAGAAAAAACCCAAAATGGGGAAAAAAGAAAAAACAATTTACCTAGAGGGATTAGTACAGTTCTTTTTTGTTTTTTCTTTGACTAAGTCAGGTTTGATTGCAGTATAATCAGTAGGGTCGAACAAAGAAGATTGTAGAATTCCTTTTGTTTACTGAGAGTAGGTTGGTATATAGTGATGTAGAGTAACCCTAGCACTGACAATTGTAATTTACTGTTAAAATTTTCAAGAATAGTAAACATTCTCGCAAGGTGCATTAGCCAGTAGGTGTTGAATAATAGAAGAAGGCATGATCTGATTGCACAAACATATGCTTTACTTAAAGCTATTCTAAAATTTTGTACGTATGAAAAGAAAATTCAGTCTGGTATGAATTGAAAAAAAAATTTCAAAAAAAGGCACCTGGAAGACTTCAAAGCACTCAAACTCCAGAAAATGTCCCAACTGTTAGACAATCTGTCGTGTGGTCTTTTTGTTAATCTTTAAAAACATGGCTCATCCAAGCTATGATTATAACTGATTGTATCGGGAAAAAATAATAAGATATTAGCTGGATGGAGCAACCATTACCACTTGCATCACTCAGGTGACAGTTTAAAATATGGGAGGTATTTCTGTCGCATTATGTATATGATATTTTTTATTTCATATATATATATATATATATATATATATATACTCTTTTCTATGCTATCTTTTGTTTCTATATCAGAAATATCTGTATATTTACACTGAGAACTCTCAAATAAAGAAAAGAAGATTTTTTTTACATGCAAGTTTGTGACTCATATATCGCATGACTGAAGCAGTTTAGGCTGTGGAATCTGCTGTAGTAGGTAGTTAGGTTGGTTGGGTTTTATGGCATATCAACCTTTGTAGGTTATTTAACACCAAATCCATTTTCATGCAAATCATCATTATCATGTGCCGCTAGCACGGATATCCCTGACCCTCTCTCGCCACTTCTCCCTATCGTTCATTGCCTCTGGCAGGTCTTCAGGGCTACATCCCATATCCTCACATAGCTGCTGAATGTATGTTCGAGCTGGTCGTCCTGCTTTTGCCCGGCCATATGTGGGGGTCCATAGGAGTACATCCCTTATAAGCTTGTCCCTGCTTCTCCAGCAGTGTTCTGCATGTCTGGTTCGTCTAACTTGGATAGGTTTCGTGATGGGAGGCAGGTGGCTGTATAGTTGGTGCCTTGTGGGGTGTTGCTGCCAGGACTTGTTCAATATTGCTCGCAGCATTCTTGTGTAATTGCCATCTAGCTTCTTTTCCAGCCGTTTAGTTAGCGTCCAAGTAGTGCATCCATACAGCAGTATCGATATGACCGCTGCCTGGAAGAAACTGCATTTCATTTTATCGGTCAGGTCTGATTTCCATATGATCGATAGCCTATCGATAGCTGGCCATGCCTTCGTTAGCCACATGTCGATGTCCTTTTTGGTTGATGAGACGCTGCTTCCTAGGTAGGTATAATCAGTTCTATTTCAAACAATTCAGTTTAGCATGAGTACACAGTTTAATTGTCAAAAACATTTCTATTTAAAACAATTCAGTTTATTCAAACAGTTCTAATTCAGATATTTCAGTTTAGTATCAGTAGAGATTTTGTTTACACACACTGAAATGTCAAAATAATTCTATATTAAATAATTCAGTTTAGTGTAAATACAGTTTCAATGTCAAAAACAGTTCCATTTCAAACAATTCAGTTTAGTATAAGCATGCAGTTTAAATGTAAGTAGAGTTTTATTGTCAAAAACATTTCTATTTCAAGCTATTCAGTTTAGTCAAATAGTTTTTATTCAAACAATTCAGTTTAGCATAAGTATGCAGTTTAGTTCTATTTAACCCATAGATAGGGCCCTATCAGGTGCTACCATTCTGGGCCAGAGTGGACCTGGGAGCAATGGGAATGAAGGAGTGCTCCCCATTCCCCAAAGCTCCAGCATTACTGGAACCTCACCATCAGATTGTTTAGTGTCATATGCAGAACGCTTGTTGGATGATCTTACCCTTTGCAGAGTTGCAGTTGGTGTATTCTACAGCCCAAGCCAATAGGGTAATGTTGTAGGTAGTATTGGTGCACTGTCTTATCACTCTGTGTGTGATTTAAAAACTACACAGATGACCATTCAACATAGTTTAATTCAGGAACTTATGCTTTACAAGTTCAAACTCAGCTATAATACAATGGGAACGACCAAAAATGTTTGTTGAGTGAAAGGTGAAAGTACTATTGATCACAGTACAATAACCAGGGTACCTCGGGTGGTGTAATGGTTAGCAAGGTAGACTAGCAAACCTACACGAGTGAGTTCGATTCTCATTGAGTGCCCCATTCATGCAGCCTTGTGCTACATCTAAGCAAAAAGCTTACTAAATTAACACAGTACAATAACCAGATGGTTTGAGAAGTTGCAAGAATTTTAAAGATCAAGCAAGGACAGGTAAGCCTAAAACTATGGATTGCAAAGTTGTTCTCTAAGCCTTAGAGGCAAATCTAGTGAGTAGCATTTGGAGAGTATCAGGCGAACTTGGCATCTCATAGTTCAGTGTGGTTTGTTACCTTCATAACCTTGGCAAAAGTATCAAAAGCTGTTGAATATGGTAATATTTTTGACTCACACCAGTGGTATGTATTTCGTAGAAGTAAGGCACACATTGCTTACCTTATTGAAAATTTTTTGTACAAAATTAAGAATATCTTCATTCATTAAGTTTAACATATTCATTTCAATTTTATGAGGCAACACTTTAGGGAAACCCAGTGAATTTATACATTCTCTAATGAATACTTGAAACATATAAGTAGATATGTAAGCCTTTGAAAATTTGTACCTCTGATATGCAAAATTCGATTTGCAATAATTTCTTTCTGCAATAAAATGATATGAATCTTTCCAATGAAACATGGAGTAAATTCGGGTAAAACCATGAGCATTCAGAATATTCAGTCATTGCTTATTTGATGAAAGAGAAAGCGAGTGTTTTTCAATATTTTTGACCTTAAGTAAATTCATTACTTATTATCATAATTCTTGAATGATGACATTAACTTACTGTTGTATAATGGCTCATACCACGTGACTTCCGGTATCACAGAAGTATAAAAGACGTCATGTTTCTTTTGTACGCAGAAAGAGAGGGAATACTAAATGATCTCGGTCAGTAGTAAGACCAACTTTGGACATAACACCACAGCACGAGACTTATGTAATATAATGGCTGAGGGATTTTGTTTTATGCCTTTGGGTTTAGTTGGGCTGAGAACCTTTCAGCTCAGCACATGGGTTAGTTAGGTTCAAACTTGCGTGTAGGTGTTAACGCACACGTAGGGAGGATGTGTCGTTCATAGATGTCAAAATAAAAATCCCAGAGAAAGGTTGACCAGTGGATGAGAATGACGTTACGCACCGGAAGCGCGTGGAGGATTTGGGGGGATTTTGAAAAAGTCAGTGAATTAAGTTGAGTCCTGCCTCTGGAGAAGACGGTTGCCTTTTGCTTGCTCGCGGAGGCCTTGGGCAGGTGTCGTTCAAGATGGGGGGGGGGCAGATGAAAAAGCCAGAATAGAAAGAATGTGTATCACTCTCCTTATGTCGAAGAACCTTTAAACTCAAGGGTAATAAAAAGTTTTGTACCTGAACTAAGAAGTTGTAAGTGTTTTTCGTGTTTTGAAATTCCTATGTTCTATGTATATATGTTGTGAACATCCCTATGTCCATTTCACACATATCCGTATCATGGGTATGGTACACTTATAATATTTGTTGGACTTTACCACTTCAGTTAATAAATAATTAACTCTTTTTCACTGTGTATCTCTTTCTTACCTTGATACAATGCTTACATACTTCAACAATGCAAATAAAAATGATTACAGCTTCATGGTATAAGCTTTTTCAAATTTGTTAAATATTTAAAAGCTATACTTAGAGCGGGGGTGTCCTCATGGTGTAATGGTTAAAGTGATGGACTGCGGAATTGTAGTACGCGAGTTTGTACTCCAGTCGCGCTATTACATTCACTTTCAGGCAAATACCGTTGGGAAAGGTATAAACCCCCTTATCCTCCCAGCTATGGCTTAAATAGTACCACTACTATTCTTCTAGGAGAATGGCTTTGGCATTAAATTACCTAAAAAGAGTTGATATGCCATTAAACAAAGAAACCAACCAACTATACTTAGAGCTTGAGAATCATAAATACATTTAACTTAATAAGAATTATTCACTTTGATTTAAGATCATAACAGTGCTATTTGCTTATCCCAGCATGTTCTTCAGAATATGCCACTAATACACACTACATAATGTGAAGGAATAGAAGAACATTAGTCGGGGACATCCGACCAAGAGCACCATTGGCCACAGCTGCATGAGACATGCAAATGGGTAGGTGGGAGACACATATAAACTGTCCAGATTGATGTACAGCGTTTTGGGAATGCATCGCAGATACGACCAACTATACACATAAAACAAAAAAATAGCAACATATTAAGTGACATATTATGAGGCATTCAAAAAGTTCTAAGTCTCATCCAAAAAGAAGTGCCACAGCTGAATATTTTTGTTGTGGTAACGCACCATACCACTTCTTATAAAACAAGAAAAATCTGAATTAGCTTTATTTGATTTATCAAAAGTGGTAGCAACAAAAAAATGTTCAGTTATGGCTTTTCTTTCTGAGTGAGGCTAAGAACTTTTTGAACGACCCTCTTTTTTCATAATTCACAAAATGTCTCTGTTTATACAGCTAAGGTTCTGCCATTTTTGGTTTGATTACAACAAAACATTCAGTAATTTATAGAATTATCTCTGTGAAAATTTAAAACTATATTAAATCTGACTCAGATTATTTTTTAGGTTGAATTTGTTTCTTATCCTCTCTCTATGTTTTACTGTCCCTCTCAATATAATTGCTCGATCGGCTGGGGCTGTAGAATACAACTGTATTTCTGCAGAGAGGTAAGACTTCCCCAATGAGTGTCCTGGATATGATACCAAACAATTTGATGGTCAGGCTCCAGTCTTGGAGCTTTGGGGAATGCGGAGTACCCCTTCATTGGTATTGCTCCCAGGTCCACTCTGGCCCGGAGTGGTAGCATCTGATAGGGTCCTATCTATGAGTCAAATAGAACTGTTTGAAATTTAAACTGAGTGCAAACAAATGACATGAATTGTTTAAAAAAGTACTGTTTTGATCATTTAATTGTGATAATTAAATAAATGACTGATATTTAATTGAATTGTTGGTGATATATATCAATAATTGGAACCATTTAACTTTGTTGACTTATGCTAAATTGAATTGTTTGAAATAGAACTGTTTGATCATTGAACTGTGGGTAAACAAATGACTAATGTTAGCGATACATAGCAATACTTGGAACTATTTAACTTTGACTTATGTTTACAAATTATAATATATTTGATATATATGAATAAACTGGATTTGGTATTAAATAACCTACAATAGTTAATATGCTGTAAAACCAAAAGAAATCCAAACCCTCTCAATATAAAATAGTGTCTTTCCCAAATATTCCTATCATTTTCACTGACAACTGTTTCCCTTTGGAACACAATGAAAACAGTTTCCAGTTTTAGAATGACTGCAAACAAACTACAGGGACAAACTGTCCCAGATTGGAATCTACCTAAAAAAATAACTTCTCATATGGCGAGCTCTATGCAGCTAAGAGAAGAGATGAATTTCCTAATATGTTATGAATCTCGCCCAAAAAGAAAAGCCATTCATTATAAGAAATGTTGTCAATTCAAAGGTTCTTTCATGATGAAAATATTTGTGAGATCAGAATTTGAAAGTGGCATGTGTATTAGGAATAAATAAATAAATAAATAAACAAAAGATTTACCACAAAGTGTTTTTTAAACATCCGTGATCATCTTAAAACTAATAACATGGGTAAGTACTGCTAGTTATTTTAATATAAAATCTATTCGCACAGCTGAAGCAATTGCTCAGGAGCTACACATAATTAACTTATAGATGCTTTGAGTAGTTAAACGACATGTATAATTATCAGGTATTTTTCAGGCTTTAAAATAAAGTTACCTCCCTTAGCTTTAATTTTTTTAACAGAGAATTCAGCCATGTTTGAAATGATGCAAGTGTGGTTAGTATAATTTAAATTCCCTCATTTTTCAAACTATTAGGGTATATTTTAAACATTACTGAAATATCTAAAATTTGCCTTTTTTTTTTAAATATGAACTGTCAGTAGCTGAAGTATTTGTAGATTTAAAAGATACAATAATTTGATCAGTTAATACAGAATGTTTAAAAAAATTAATATCATTTGAGATGTGCAGGGTGTTTTAGAAAAATTTGATATCATTTTGTAATCTATAACTTGACTAATCCTTATTCAGATAATCTCAAATGTTAACAGCATGTGTAGAAATAACTCAAAATTTATGTGTTTAATGTTTATTTTCCAGTAAATGGCATTTCTATACCTGAAAAGAAAAAAATTATAAAACATAAAACATGGAATTTTGAGTTGTTTCTACACATGCTGTTAAAATTTGAGATCATTTAAACAAGAACTGGTCAAGTGATTTGATTACAAAATTATATCCATTTTGCTGAAAAACCCTGTAGCAGCCACAGATCTATTTCCTCTCGCGAATCAATGCCCCCGCCAAGAGATTCGGTCACTCACTTACCAATCACCTGCCAGTGCGCATTGATTTCTTCTTCCTCTACTGAACTATTTTTTCTAGTCCTTTTTGGTAGTCAGCCGATTGTCAGAGAGCCATTAGCCAGCAGCCCAGACAGACCTCTCTCACATCCACTGCTACTGATTCCACTTGGAACCCCTTCGCTGAAGAACATGCTGCTGCAAGCTTCACACACACTTCCTACAAACTGAAGACCAACTTACTAACCAGCGACACCAAATGGGACACTTTCTCACTCTCACTCTTTTATGCCTGCTATGATAATAAACCTTTCTTTGTTGTGTTGTTTAAAAGAAGTTTCGTTATTCATTTGTGTTGCCAAATAATTTATAGTGTTAAAGAAATTAACCATTTCCCAAAACACTAAAACCCTGTACTTTATATGCTTATATTAACAATTTTTATTTGAATATTTTTATAAAAAAGAATATAGTTTTTATATTCCTTTTACAGATTCTTTTAAATGGCATATAAAAATGAATTCTTAAACAGTCCTATGAAAATAATTGTCAATCTTTCTGTTTGGGTCATTAGAAGTTCCATATTTGACTTGGGGAAAGAAGAACCATTTACTTAGACTAACTTAGTTTAGCGTGAGGCCCGAAGTATGAAGCACCTAGTGAAAAATCATCTCACTAACAACTGATTACTACCCTAGCTTGCTAGCCATTATATCAGTCAAAGTATGAAGCACCTAGTGAAAAATCATCTCACTAACAACTGATTACTACCCTAGCTTGCTAGCCATTATATCAGTCAAAGTATGAAGCACCTAGTGAAAAATCATCTCACTAACAACTGATCACTACCCTAGCTTACTAGCCATTATATCAGTCAAAGTATGAAGCACCAAGTAAAAAATCATCTCACTAACAACTGATTATTACCCTAGCTTGCTAGCCATTATATCAGTCAAAATATGAGCACCTAGTGAAAAATCATCTCACTGACAACTGATCACTACCCTTGCTTACTAGCCATTATATCAGTCAAAGTATGAAGCACCAAGTGAAAAATCATCTCACTAACAACTGATCACTACCCTAGCTTGCTAGCCATTATATCAGTCAAAGTATAAAGCACCTAGTGAAAAATCATCTCACTAACAACTGATCACTACCCTAGCTTACTAGCCATTATATCAGTCAAAGTATGAAGCACCAAGTAAAAAATCATCTCACTAACAACTGATTATTACCCTAGCTTGCTAGCCATTATATCAGTCAAAGTATGAAGCACCTAGTGAAAAATCATCTCACTGACAACTGATCACTACCCTAGCTTACTAGCCATTATATCAGTCAAAGTATAAAGCACCAAGTAAAAAATCATCTCACTAACAACTGATTATTACCCTAGCTTGCTAGCCATTATATCAGTCAAAGTATGAAGCACCTAGTGAAAAATCATCTCACTGACAACTGATCACTACCCTAGCTTACTAGCCATTATATCAGTCAAAGTATAAAGCACCAAGTAAAAAATGATCTCACTAACAACTGATTATTACCCTAGCTTGCTAGCCATTATATCAGTCAAAGTATGAAGCACCAAGTAAAAAATCATCTCACTAACAACTGATTATTACCCTAGCTTGCTAGCCATTATATCAGTCAAAGTATAAAGCACCAAGTAAAAAATGATCTCACTAACAACCGATTATTACCCTAGCTTGCTAGCCATTATATCAGTCAAAGTATGAAGCACCTAGTGAAAAATCATCTCACTGACAACTGATCACTACCCTAGCTTACTAGCCATTATATCAGTCAAAGTATGAAGCACCAAGTGAAAAGTCATCTCACTGACAACTGATCACTACCCTAGCTTGCTAGCCATTATATCAGTCAAAGTATGAAGCACCTAGTGAAAAATCATCTCACTAACAACTGATCACTACCCTAGCTTACTAGCCATTATATCAGTCAAAGTATGAAGCACCTAGTGAAAAATCATCTCACTGACAACTGATCACTACCCTAGCTTACTAGCCATTATATCAGTCAAAGTATGAAGCACCTAGTGAAAAATGATCTCACTAACAACTGATCACTACCCTAGCTTGCTAGCCATTATATCAGTCAAAGAGCCTTGCATGGATTTTCTTACATTACCATGTGTTCTTAAATGGTGCCCCATCTTAGAAATGATTAGTCATGATGCTGCTTAACTTTGATGTTTAAATGTAAACCAATCCTTTCAGCGTAATTTGACCATAAGAAAATAAGGCCCAAAGGATGACAACTGAGTTCGAATCCTGGACAAGATTGTTGGCATTTCACATAGCGCAAGTACTCACAGGAATGGTATGAATCCAACTATTCTCCCTCCTGCTATGTGTAAATAATAGGGCAGACTGAGCTCTTTAATCTTGGTATGACAACCAGTTTAGGAGAATGAAAACTGTAAATCGAAACCTGTTATATTCTGCTTAATAAATAGACCTTGTATCGCATCCTGTTTGTGTGGAAGAGTAGGTACATACATACATACATACATACACATGTATATATATAATCTGATAATAAACAAATATATATTAGATTTTATATATATTTAATAGCATGGATGCTTATCTGCGACCACTGGTTTCTTTATATGCCAATCATCAGGCAGATAAAGTTTATATATATATATATATTTATTTATTTATTATTATATTATATAATAGCTCAATCACAGATATTGAGCAGTCTCCAAATTATACTGCATTTGGTCCACCGCAAACCCACCAAGTGAGATAGTGACAATCATATACTTTTGTAATATATACATATATATAACTGGCTCATTGGCATAGTGGACTGAGTGTTCGCCAATGGTCCGGAAGACCTGATTTCAATCCTAGGTCGAGTCATGCCAAAGACTTTAAAAATGTTACTTGATACCTGCTTGCTTAACACTCAGCAATATAAGGTACGTATCAAGGGTAAAGTGGAGCAATCCAGGGAAAGGAGTAGCCCCCCACACACACACCTTGGTGTAGTAGCTATTGAAAAGGGAGCTTTCTGGTTGCTCTCAGCTACAGTCGCCAACTTTACTTACTTTATATATATATACATATTTGAAACATTTTGGTAAATTACCAACAAATGGAAGGGTCATCTACAATTAGTACAAGAAATTTGAAATAACTATTATGTTTGTGTAAAGGAGAAAGTCTTCGAAGACCATCAGTATTCAAAAAATAAATTGAAGCATGTTCATGCAAGAAATCCACAAATAGAACTCATCAGAAATTCTTAGTGATGAGTCAATTGTAAATTGTAATAATAAATTTAAAGTGTTTCCCAACAAAACTGTGGATCATGAGTGTCAATTTCTTTTCTTTAAATGAATTTTTGTTGACGTTCTTTATATAAAGGGTTTGGCACAATGATCTCTCAGGTTTTTGAAAGTAAATAAAAAAGGCAACATAGATCTTATTCAAATGCCCATTCTCACTTCTATCATGAGTAAAAAGTAGGACAGACTGATTTATTTAGCTTTGGTAAGACAACCAGTCTGGGAGAAGGAAAATTGAATTCAAACCAGCTATACTCCACTTAGAAATTGACCTCATATCACATCCTGCTCATGACAGAAGTGTTGGGTAAATATATACTTAAAGTTTCATGCGGATCACATAATCATCAGACAATTATTTTCTGCCTGATGATTGTGTGATCCACAAATATCTATGGATTTTAAGAATACATAATTTGGATATTTTAGGTTTTTGTCCTGCTCTACCATAGAAGCTTTGGGCACTTTTTATGCACTGTTCTAATTTTCCTTTTATCTTCTTTCATTATATATAGTATTCAAAGTCCGATAAAATGATCACTCTTGTTTGAAACATAAATAAAAAAGGTAACAGATCTTATGCAAAATTTTAGTTTACAATAAGAAAGAACAATATTTCTCACTTTGGTTTAAAGATTATATTATCCAGCTTGCCCTCACAAGGTACACACTCATGAAGTTTCACCTTGAAGATCTACAGCACTCACCTAGTCATTACCTCTGGTATGGCAGTGATTTTATGACAAATAAAATTATTCAGTCCATCAATTGTCAGCAGCCTATGCTTAAAAACTTCAGCTTTCAGATATCCCTAGAGAAAGTAATCACAAGGAAATAGATGTATAGCCAATGTTTAAAGACTTCAGCCTTCAGATATCCCCAGAGAAAGTAACATAAGATGTGTGGCCTAAGTTTAAAGACTTCAACTTTCTGATATCCCCAGAGAAAGTAATCACAAGGAAATAAATGTGTTTAAAGACTTAGGCATTCAGATATTCCCAGAGAAAGTAATCACAAGAGAATAGGTGTGTAGCCAAAGTTTAAAGAATTCAGCTTTCAGATATCTCCAAAGCAAGTAATCATAAGGGAATAGATTTGTGGCCAATATTTAAAGGCTTAAGCTTTCAGATATCACCAGAGTAAGTAATCACAATAGGTGTCTGGCCAATGTTTAAAGACACAAGCTTTCAGATATCCCCAAAGGAAGTAACCATAAAGGAATAGATCCTGTGAGTGAGCCAACCATAGGATGTCACCACATGGCAATGATATTCACCATTTTTTATATAAGATTCAATTACAAATGCACAATGTTCACCTTTCAATACCATGATAGCAACTGAAATAGTATGGCAGCTGCTTCTGTTTAAAGTCATACCTCCTATCTCCTCCCTATTTCTACCACTTGTGCAGGGGCAATTTTTTAATCCTGGGGATCATTCTGCTGGATCCTGTATAGAGATTGTTAAGACATGAAGTTACCTCCCCTGATACTCTCGAGAAGAGAGAGCATTATTCGATGTCCGGAAGTAAACAAACGGCCATATTGGTTTACATGAGAGTGTAAAAAGGATGGGTGTAAGAAAGCGTCTCCATATGCAGTTCTTTGTTTTTAACATTGGTAGCAGAGCTAAAAAGATACTATGGCTTCAAAATATTTTCCTCCACCCGCATTGCTTAAAGATAAATACAGTACATGGCGGAAAGAAATGAAGATATGGGAGCTTGTAACTTCACTTGATAAATCAAAAAGAGCCCTCATAGTGTTTTTGTCATTGAAGGAATTGCGAGAGAAGCTGTTTTGAAATTAGATACTGCAGTTCTTAATTCTGAGGATGGAATGAAAAAGTTATATGAAAAACTGGATACACTTTTTCTGGAAGATGTAAACCAGCCTGCTTTTCAAGCATACGAAACATTTGAAAATTATCAGAGACCGCCTGGGACGTCATTAGAAGATTTTCTGATTGAATTTGGCCAACTTGTCGCCAAATTAAAAGACTTTAACATTCTTTTACCAGAACCTGTACTCGCATTCAGAGCACTAAAGAGTGCCAATATCACCAAGGATAACGAAAAATTGGTCAAAGCTACTGTCAGCAAGTTAACGCTATCTTCCATGTCAGAACAGTTACGAAAGATTATGCATGGACATTCTTCTAACGATTCATCACCCAATACTTCACCTGTCGTGGTAAGAAACAAAATGGATATTGTTAACTATACAGAAAATTACCAAATGGACCCTACCAGAGTATATTTTGGCCGCTCCTCATATCAACGTGATTTGCATTTTAATAATTCGCGAGAAAAGACAAATCGCGCTGGAAGACGACAGGGATATAAAAGTAAAACACGCTCCACTAACAAAAAGAAATCAAACCTGCAAGACCAAACAGGTAACATTACAGTATGTTTTAATTGTGGCTGCAGGTTTCACTGGTCTTATGATTGTCCTTACGGTCATCATAGCAGGAATAAACATAGCGTTGAAATAGAGAAAGATTTTTCTTTGCCGCACATGGTCTTAATAAGTAAACAAAAACGTAAGTACGGCGGGGATATTTTTTGAGTGAGATGCTTGGCTCACCGTTTGTGGAACAAAATGGTATAAATGTTTTCTTGAAACATTAACGGATGCACAAAAGAAAAAAATAGTAAAAATAAAAGGAGTGGGAACCTCTAAATTCGACGATGGAAATAAACTGAAATCACTCTACAAAGTGATTCTACTATGTGTTATCACTGATATTGAAGTCAGTATTATCACTGATGTTGTGAACTCTGACATTCAACTTCTCTTGAGTAAAGACGCCATGAAAAGGGCTGTAACTTGCCTCAATTTTGAAGATGATACTGTTACGATGTTAAAAAAGAAAATTCCATTGAACTGCACATTATCTGGACATTACTACATTCCTATTACCAAAACTCTACCAGACAAACGTAAGTTCAAACACATACCTTTTATTAAAGAAATCTCTTCTAAAAATACGGCAGAAAAAATTAAAATTCCAACAAACTTACATATGTGACAATATTGTCTGTGGCGGTACATGAAGGGTTAACCAAAAAGTTGAACAGCCAAATATAATTGCCAAGAAGTGTAAAATTGAAATTTCTGGGGAGAAGAATTGAAAATTCTGAGAAAGAACTTTTGACAATAGTCAAAACAGGAACTGGAAAGATGTTGACAGATAATGAGGGTGATTAAGTTGGTTACAAGTACAATCGGAAATAGAGGAAGAAAAAGATGTTGTTTTAAGAAATGAGTGATATCATGAAGCAATTCCCAAGCCTGAAAAAAAAATGAAAATTAGAAATTTGACAATCAGGGAAGATAACCCGTGACCTGTGACTCGCACCCGATCGCAGTGACATGGAGATACCCCAGTTAAAAGAATGGACCTCAGAGGCGAATAAGTACAAACGGAAATTGAGGAAGAAAAATATTGTTATTAAAAATGAAAAGAGTACTAATACTAAGATAATTTTCGAGCCTGGAAAAAGTTAAAGTTGAGGATTTGACAGCACAAAGGATCAGATAAGGTGTGACGTGCACTCCAGTTAAAAGATGGGACTCAGAAACGAACAAAGAAGTGTTTGTTGATGAGAGGAAGGCCATCTGGCATTTAGGGAAAAGCTTTAGCTAAGGGATGACAAAATTATCTGAAATTACTTATCAGTGCTGAAAGGGAATTATCAATTAGCCTGGACGAAGGCCAGTCTTTCGCCTACGTAGGTTTGAAACCAGTTCCATCAAAAGTGACAGTCCAGCATAATTGGACATAAAGGGGTTGGACCCTTTCTGACGTCATGAGCCATAAAATGAGAGAAACTATGTTGGTAGGAGGAAAGCTATCCTCCCGTAGTCCTCACTACGAGGGTAGTGAGAGGAACAACTCTGTGAAAGTAGTGAAAAGGGGGTTGGACCCTTTCTGATGACGAAAGTTGAAACAAAGGCATGACGGATGTCTAATGAGTTGAAAATGACGTTATAGAGATCACCCCTGCCGCAGTCAGAACCTACCCCAGAATATTTGCAATTATTATATAAACAAGCTGATTTTTGAACTCAGCAGTTGGTGGCAGAGAGCAAAGCAGTTGGGACCAGACGAAGCCGACAAAGACCAGGCAGGGACCAACAGATTGGAATTGTGCTTTGCGCTGCCAACTCATATATCGCCAGTCCGCCGCTGGGACAAATTGTTGCTAAGAAGATTTAACCCTCGTCAAACCGCCGCCTTAGACCATTATAAGTCACACCCGCAGATTTTTGTCGCCATCTGTAACTTGAAGATTATAAAACCTTTTTATTATTACCTACTGCAGAAATCGGAGTTGTATTTTTTTTTTGTTTTACAACATATACCCTTCGGATTTCAGTCTTCAGCTGCCGGTACACCCTCTTCCTTTCAGACGTGGTCATCGGCCTTTCTTTTAAAGAATCACAACGTGGGGCAGGGCAGTGTATGGTCACTTTCCTGGAGGGAACTTTCGATCTGTTTTTCCACGTTGTAACGGAGAGACTGAAGGGAGGCGGACAAGGTTGTGGCAAAGGTGTACCATAATTGGTATCGTTTAAACCAGGTCGTGACCCTGAGGGCTTATATTTGGTGCCATAATCGAGGGCCGGGACCGGAGGTGGTATACATAGACAATTTAGTCATCCTAGTAGTAAGAAATTATGTAACTTAGTTAAAAATGCAGGAGTGACAGATCCTGAATTTATAAAAATTTTGCAGACACTCCCAAATTCTTGTGAACTATACATTCGTTAAAAAAAGACTGAACCTAAACCCATTGTTGGAAATTTTAATATGGCATCGGTGACCAATGGTTCAAATTCTGGGATTTCTAAGAAGTCTTTGTATAAGCCGGCACCCAAGGAAAGAATCAAGGCCAAGCGTACAAACAGAAAGTCATTAGCACAGAGTCAACTTGTTGATCTCAATAATCCCAGATCAGCAAAAATCTGCAACAATGGGATGAAATCATTACTTACTCTAGAATGTAACTTTTTATCTCCTGATGTTCAAAGAAGAGAAACAATTTGTACTCCAGGAAAAGCATCTCTTTCTTGTACACAATATGATGCTGAAGTTGATGACAAACTAAGTGAAACTATGAATGAGAAAGAGAATCTGAATAAAGAGGATTCGGTTGCAAAAGTTATTTGCCATGCACAACGTTCTGCAAAAAAAAATTGCTTAGAAAAAGTCCAGGTTCAACTTGCAAGAAAAATCCTCATGTAATTGTTTTGGCTACAGAAATAAAATCCAATTCTTCTTTCTTCAACAAAGATGCAAATACAACTTTGCTAAACGATATGAATGCCACACTAATTTATTTTGATTCCAGTGACAGTGAAGAAGATTTAAATAGTAAAAGAAAAAAAGAGAGAGATGCTTGAAGGAAAAGAAATTGCAGAGATCTCTTGGGTACCAACTAACACACAAATTGCCCACTCCTTGACAAAGAAAGGAGTGCCTTCATTTAAGATCCTGGGGTTCCTGTCTGAGACGAAAGAGTCCTCTGTCTAATGTTGTTAGACTCTCCCATTTTCTTTTGCAGAACTTATTCCCTACGGATATGAAAAGAAAAAGGGGAAAGAACTGTTAAGACATGAAGTTACCTCCCCTGATACTCTCGAGAAGAGAGCATTATTCGATGACCAGAAGTAAACAAACGGCCATATTGGTTTACATGAGAGTGTAAGAAGGACGGGTGTAAGAAGGTGTCTCCGTATGCAGAGTGTTATAGTCTGAGTTCTTTGTTTTTAACAGAGATGCTTCAGAAAAAAGGTAAATTTTGTAGAGTGATCTTTATTATTCAGCCTGGCCAGAGGCAAGAACAACTTTGACTTCCAATTTGATATCAAAATATAATATGTACTCATGTAATGGTTGACATTTAATTCATACTTATAAAATTATTAAGTTTTGAAGGCAAGGGTTGCTTCTAGTCCTTCCCGTGATGTCTGAATTTCAACTTTTCAAAATTATAACTCAACTGACCAATTTTTTGCCAAAAATTCAAATATCTAAAATTCAATTTGTACATGAGTATATTGTTATTTACAAGGCCAGAAGTATTGAGCACTCAGTTCAAGTCAAAGTCACTAGCAATGATCTGCTCACTTAAGTCATTAACCATTACACCAAATGAAACAGCCTAAAAAGTGTTATTTAGATTGGGTACATATGGCACCTAGTGAGAATCAAACCCACTTATCAGTAGCAATTGATTTTCAAAACTAGCTTACTAATTTTTATCCTTTAGAGTATTCAGGCTATTGTCTTTGTTATATTCACAACATTTCAGCCAACGTGTACTTCAGCCTTCTTTGGATGTTTCTTATCAAACACAGAACTTCAAAACAAACCCTTTATTTAATCCATGGAGATAGATTATTCTAATTCTCTTAACCATAATCAGGTACAAGTGTTAAGCTTTAGTAAATATTCCTTGTTATTTTTACCTGTGGTCAGGATTGAACCTGCAACCTCCAGATGCTTTAACTAATAAGTTCTTTAACCAAACACCTATATCTGTTATGCCATGTGTCTTCAAAATACTCTAAATAATAAGAAGCTTCATCTTAGAAATTTAGACAAATAACTTGCTAAGTATTACTCCACAATGAGATGCTCTACATAAGTCTATATAGTATTCATCAATTTATATTTTTGCCTTTAAACAACAAGTTAAAGTTATTTTTAACCCAATCAATCTATGACTGACAGTCAGTAATTACATATCAAAAGAATACATAAAAACTTGCTATAAGTCATTTAGGAGTAAAAACAACAGCAACAAAAACTGTTACAACATATTTGACATCCAGACAACACCAAGAACCTCTGCAAGTCTTCAATCTTTTACTGTTTTAGTAACCATGATTGGCATGTTTTTTCTCATCTTTGAATTGATAAGACATCAGAGATAAGAGGTATAGTAAAAAGGTTAGTGATGACCAGAAGGTTCCCTTTTCAATAGCTACTACACCAAAGTTTAGGGAAGGGTGCTACTCCTTTCCCAGGATTGCTCCACTTTATCCTTGATACGTACATCATATCGCTGAGTGTTAAGCAAGTAGGTATCAAGTACCATTTTTAAAGTCTTTGGTATGACTCAACCTGGGATTGAACCCCAGTCTCCTGGGCCATTGACAAACAGTCTACCCACTAGGCCAATGTTAGGTATAGCTTCTCTTATCATGAGCCAAATACATCCCGAGTTATACTTTTCTTTATATCGAGTCCAACTTTCAGTTGGAAAGATCCAAAGTGCAAACAGCTGCAGTTTTCCCTTTTGATAACAATCTCTGTTGATTGACTAAACTTATTCAAAGTTAGCTATCACTGACAAAGACCATAATCTACTATGATAAGATAAGGGTATATTGGCTCGAAAATATAAAGTCTTGGCAAATAAATTTAGATAACTCACAGACAAAAAACTATGATAGTGAGGTGGGTGCTTCATATAGTGCAGTGGTTAATTATTCTCACAAGGTACTTAAGACTTCAAGCCTTGAGCCACAACTAAGCTAAGTTTGGTTTGGTTGGGTTTTATGGCATATCGACCATGGTTTGTTATTTAATGCCAAATCCTTTTTTGAATATATATTAAATATATGATTGAAAACACATTTATTTAGGTACACAAAGGATTAAACTGTTCTATTTTCAACAATTTGATTTAGTTGGTTGGTTGTTTGAGCTTTATGGCATATCAACCTTTGTAGGTTATTTAATGCCAAATCCATTTTTATGCAAATAGTTCTATTTCAAACAATTCAGTTTAGCATGAAAAACATTTCAATTCAGTTGAGTCAAGCAGTTCTAATTCAGCTTATTCAGTTTAGTATAAGGAGGGATTTTTTTACACACTCTTAAATTTCAAAACAGTTCTATATTAAACAAATCAGTTTAGTGTAAGTACAGTTTCAATGTCAAAACCAGTTCCATTTCAAATAATTCAGTTTAGAAAAAGCACGCAGTTTAAATGTAAGTATGGTTTAATTGTCGAAAACATTTCTATTTCAAGCTATTCAGTTTAGTCAAACAATTCAGTTTAGCATAAGTATGCAGTTAGTTCTATTTAACCCATAAATAAGGCTCTATCAGGTGCGACCATTCCGGGTCAGAGTGGACCTGGGAGCAATGGCACTGAAGGGGTACTCCGCATTCCCCAAAGCTCGAGCATTACTGGAACCTCACCATTAGATTGTTTAATGTCATATCCAGGACACTCGTTGGGGGGGGGGTTACTCCTCTGCAGAGGTACAGTCGGTGTATTGTACAGCTCCAACCGACTGGGCAATTTGATTTAGCGTAAGTCAACAAAGTTAAATGGTTCCAAGTATTGCTGTGTATAACTAACAATTCAATTAAATATCAGTCATTTGTTTACACACAGTTAAATCATCAAACAGTTCTATTTCTGACAGCTTCTTAAAAGGTATGTGTTTACCTTTGCTCCACACAAGAAGTAGGTTTCAATCCAGGGTCATTTTTATTAAAACAGAAATCCTCCTGCATAGGATGGGCAAATAAAAAATAGCGATTAGTGATGAGAATTCACCTTATGTATCAGGAAATGAACCTGACCGTATTCCTTTAATAGGACAGGGTTAGATGCTGTCTGTGAGGGATTAGCCCCTGAAAGTAAGCTATTTCTCTGTCTTTTACTGGCTAAATCACTGATAGGCAACTATGATAATAAATTAGGGGCCTCATATAGTGCAATGATGATTCTCACTGAGTATTCCAGATGTCTAGCCTGGTGCCACAACTAAGCTAAGCTTGGTAAATACCTATAAGAATTCTACTAGTCTTACTTAGAAAAGACATGTAAAAGAAGAATCTTTTTTTAGTTCCCATTGTGTGCCTCATAAAAAAATGTATTTTGTCTTCCAACACAAGGTTGGTTATTTTAAAACAGACACCCTCCTGGGCCGGTCAAAAATAGCTTTTTAAGGACTCTTCAGGTAATAAACCAGACCCTATTTGTTTTAGATGACTGGAGTAGATGTTGCTTGGGAGTGGAAATAGCCCTGAGTCTAAGCTGGTAAATAACTGGCAGGCAACAATGATAGGAAGGTGGATGCCTTGAGTAATGGCAATCTAACAGACCAATGTCAATGAGTTTATTTCTTACTGGGTGCCCCATACTTCTGGCCTTGTGCCAAACTTAGTAAATGACTATTAAATAAATCCATCAAAATTGATTATTTTTGTAAAAAATGATGCACTCATACATGTGGGGGGGATTTATAAATTAACCTTTTGCAGTCAGAGCCATATTTTTATTGCGAACAGTATACAGGCAGAATGACACTTAAAAAAAAATTACCTGTCAGCAAAAAAGTTAAAATAAAACAAATAAGATAAAATAAAAATATCCAATAATTCCACTTCCACCAAAAGTTTAATTTTTGATGCCTAAAAGAGAACTCAGTCTCTCTTGATGCTTTGCCAGCTTAAATGGAGACATGAATTTTGCAGACCTACCAAGATAACTAGTTGGTTGGGTTTTACGGCATATCAACCTTTGTAGGTTATCTAATGCCTAATCCATTTTTATACAAATGAACAATTCTATTTCAAACAATTCAGTTTAGCATAAGTACACAGTTTAATTGTCAAAAACAATTCTATTTCAACCTATTCAGTTCAAACAGTTCCAATTCAAACAATTCAGTTTAGCATAAGTATGCAGTTTAGTTCTATTTAAACCATATCAGTTGCTACCACTCCATGCCAGAGTGGATCTGGGAGTGATGGCAATGAAGAGGCACTTCACATTCCCCAATGCTCCAGCATTACTGGAACCTCACCATCAGATTGTTATCTGATTGATATCCAAGACACTCATTGAAGGGGAGGGGGGCTTATCCCTCTGAAGATATGCAGTCAGGGTATTCTACAGCCCCAGCTAACTGGGTAGCCAAAAATAACCAGTCCCTACTATATAACTTGAATAATACTGATTCATGGGTTCTATAAAAAAAATCTACAAAAAGAAAAAAAGGTAGATATTCAAACACACAAATTTCAGAAGCCTGTTGCATTGGCTGCTGATTATTGTAGAGAGATACAAAAACAGAAGGAAATAATTTTAAAAAGAGCAGGGAAAAAACTGGATTGAGATGTAGAAAGAATAAAACTGACAGATAAAAAGAAATGAAAAGAAAATAACTTATATATTTTACTTAAAACTTATAACATTTTGACTTAAACTAAAAGCTGCAATCATTAAGTGGCACTGAGAAGAAATGTCTTATTGTCTTTACATGGTTTTAGGTTATAAATCAAATAAAACAAGGAAAGAACAGACATCAGATTTAAGAATCTAAAAATATTAGTTTTAGTTTGTGTTTTATAGCATATCTACACTTGTGGGTTATTCAATGCTAAATCCTATTATTTATATATATATAAAAATAAACTTGGCGACCTAAGTTGAGGGTGACCCAAAGGCTTCTTTTTCAATAGCTACTACACCAAGGTGTAGGGGAAGGTGCTACTCCTTTCCCTGGATTGCTACACTTTACCCTTGATTCTTATCTTATAATGCTGAGTGCTAAGCAAGGTGGCATCAAGTACCATTTTTTGAGTCGCCCTCGACTACAGACGCCAACTTTACAACAAACCAACTTGTTTTGCATATGGTCCTATCAAATATGAACAGTTTTTAAAGAGATCTATTTGACCCATAGACAAGACCCTAACAGGTACTACCACAGTGGATCAAAGTGGACATGGGAGTAATGGCAATAAAAGGGTATTACACTTCAAAGATCTCCAGGACTGGAGGCTCAACATAAGATTCAGTTTAGTGTCATACCCAGGACATCCTCTTTTTTGAAGGAGAATGATAGTCTTGCACCACATCAAGGGATAGAGTCAGTGTATTCTGCTGACATAGATAAGGCACTTTGGCCTTGGTACAAGAACCAGTTTAAAAGAAAGCAAACCTTGCATTCAAACCAGCAGTAGTCTGCTTAAAAGAGATATTTTTTAAAGATAACCTCACATCATAGCTTGCCCATTGGGTAAATACAAAAAAGAAATTATTTGTTACCTCTTTCCAGACAGATACTGGCTCAGTAAATGAGATTTTGTGAGAATTCATTTTATCTTTATTACGGACTTTTGTCCTCATCTTGGTAGTTTTTTGTTGTTTTATTTTTTTTTTTTTTTTTTTTCACTACGTTTTGGCCAAATTTCACCTCTGGCCATCTTCAGGTGATTAACCACAACCTTGGATAGGAATGCTGAGTCTTGTAACCATATCCCCAGTAATTACTGCCTTCCATAGTTGTTGTCTATTGCACCATGTAGTGAAAAAAAAAAAAATACCAAGATGAGGACAAAAGTCCGCAATAAAAATAATTCTCAGATTAAGAAGCCTCATCTCAAAAGGATTCCCAATAAAGACAAATGAAATTTTGTTACTAAATCTAAGGGAAAGGAGGAAAGTTTTCAGCCTAACCCAGAAAAAACTTATCTATATTTACCAACCCCTCCACTCAAGCAGGATATGACACAAGGTCAATTTTTAAGCAGAGTTTAACGGGTTTGAATTCAGAGTTTTCCTTCTCCTAGACTAGTTGCCTCACCTAGACTAGTTGCCTCACCAAGACTGAAGAACCCAGTCTGTCCTACTATTTACCCATAGCTGGAGGGAGAATAATTAGATTAATACCTTTCCCAAGGGTATTAGTGCTATGTGAAATGCAATTAGCCTGGTCCAGGATTTGAACTCATGTCGTTGTGTCCATTTCCTACGACAATAACCATTACAAAAAAACTTGTCTCTTGCCGTGTGAGATATTCTACTTATCCATCCAAAAGCTCAACACACTTAAGTTTCTTTAACCCTTCCAAAAATAATTCAGTAAGAAAACTAAATAGATCATGTCTTCTTGGTTGGGCTAAAGAAATAGCAAGCAACTGGAATCAGGCCTGCAGTGGTTTAAATTACTAATAACCTCCAATTATTGAATTTCTAACAAGGAACTTCTTAGTGATATCAAGTAAAACAATAACTATATCTATTACAAGGAGTTATTTAAAAATTCAATTGTAAATCGATGTTAAACAATATAACTTACATTCTATATGACATGAAAGGTTTGTCCGAGAGAGGAAGAGAGAATTTTTAATTATGTAGCATTTCATTGTTCAGAGTACAAAATAGATGATTGAAAAATCCATAAAATTTCACAATTCACTAATGTGTTTTTGGTTTTATGGCTTATCAACCATTGTAGCTTATTCAATGCCAAATCCATTTTTATAAATAAAAACAGTTCTATTTAAAACAATTCAGTTTAGCATAAGTACAGTTTAGTTCTATTCAACCCATAGATAGAACCCTATTAGGTGCTACCACTTTGGGCTAGAGTCGACCAAGTAGTAATGGCAATGAAAGGGTACTCTACATTCCCCAAAACTCCAGAATTACTGAATAGTTTTCAACTAGCAATAACCACACCTCAGAAAATCCTCATTAGCTATGGTATCACCTCTGCATAAAGCAGTATTACTGAAGCCTCACCATCAGATTGTTTAGTGTCATATCTAGGACACTCGTTGCAGCCAGTGTATTCTACAGCCTCAGCCAATTGAGCGATAAGTGTTTTTCTGTTTTATATCAAATTAAAAACTTATTGAAATTCTCAAATATTCTTTTTTAGTTTCTGAAATGTATCATTTCAGAATGAAAGAATTTAGAATATTGTCAAAAATATTTTTAAAGTATCATTTTGAGTCTTTTAAGGCAACAAAAGAACCAGTAATAAAGGTTTTAAAGTAGTCTTAAAATTTTAGCATGATAAAATAGGTATTTTCTTCCCAAAAAATTTGAAAACTAAAACTAAATATAATTTTTAAGAATATAGAAATCTTGTAAATATTATAGAAAATTGTTTTTCAAGTCACTTTTTCATAAAGTATCTTTATGCATCACAGCTGAGTATTTTTTTAAGTAAAAATCATTTTCTGATATATACATTTTCTCTGATCAATAAGAAACAATTGATTCCTAGTAGGAGGTATATTTGCTAATTATTGGATATGATTACTTACAATTTTCTCAATTGTAGGTTAGTAAGAATTTAGGTCACTATATACATGTCTCCACTCAAAGACTTTCGTTACATAACCTTAGTTAAGAATTTTCTAACATTAACTTTTAATAATACAATTAACCCCAGAAGAGTTGTTGGTATACAAATGAAATATGTTTCAGATTTAAATTTGAGTTATCTTAAAACAGGTAAAAATTACAAATAAATTCAGTCTAGAAAGTGCTAATGCTAAAATAGTCAAAAACTTTCTAGAAATTTTTTAAAAAGTAAAGAAATAAGAAAATTCACATAGAATTCATGAAAGACATTCTAAGTAGTGGTTAAACCAATATCACTAATCAAATGTGTTGATGTAACAGAAAGTTTTACAGTGAATTATTAGTCTTTAAATTACCTGAAATAGTTTAATATTAAACAGTTTTTAAAGACCTCCTCCAAAAAAAAACAAAAAAAACCCCAAAACAATTGATCTGCCTGACAATACAAACTTATTAAACAAAATCAGTAAATATCTATGATTTTACCTTAGATATATACGAGAAACTTAGGCAAAAATAAATTGAAATGAGGCTCGTGTCTAAGAGCACAGCACCTTTACACCTAAGAGGTCACAATCAATTAAAGGAATATTTAGGACCTTTGGTCATTTATATCTCCAAGCTGCAACTATTGTATATGTTAAAACCCTAAATCAGTTTACACTTTTGATAACTATCATTTTGACTTTAATGTTAAATAGCTTGTATGGCACTACACATATATATATATATATTAGTAGGTTGGTTGTTTAGGTTTCATGGCATATCAACCTTTGTAGGTTATTTAATGCCAAATCCATTTTTATACAAATAATCAGTTCTATTTCAAACAATTCAGTTTAGCATAAGTACACAGATTAATTATCAAAAACATTTCTATTTCAAGCTATTCAGTTTATTCAAACAGAGCTAATTCAGTTTGTATAAATACAGATTATGTCAAAACAGTTCTATATTAAACAATTCAGTTTAGTGTAAGTAGTTTCAGTGTCAAAAACAGTTCCATTTCAAACAATTTAGTTTAGCATAAGCATGCAGTGTAAATGTAAGTACAGATTGTCAAAAACATTTCTATTTCAAGCTATTCAGTTTAGTCAAACAGTTCTAATTCAAACAATTCAGTTTAACATAAGTATGCAATTAGTTCTATTTAACCCAAAGATAGGGCCCTATCAGGTGCTACCATTCTGGGCCAGAGTGGACCTAGGAGCAATGGCAATGAAGTGGTGCTCCACATTCCCCAAAGCTCCAGCATCACTGGAACCTCTCCATTAGATTGTTTAGTGTCATATCTAGGACTCTCATTGGGGGAGGGGGTCTTACCCCTTTGCAGAAGTGCAGTTGGTGTATTCTACAGCCCCAGTTGACTGGGCAAATACATACATTCCACAAATCCATATTCAGTTACTAAGGTATTTTTGTATGAGAATTTTTTGCTTTCAATGTAGTGTTATGTGTTCTGTATGGAAATTACTATTTCTTTGATGACCCAGTCAGCAGAATACACCAACTGCAACTTTGCAGAGGGGTAAGACTGTCCCCACTCCCAACGAGTGTCTTGGATACAACACTAAACAATCTGATAGTGAGGTTTTAGTAATGCTAGAGCTTTTGGGGAATGCAGAGAACCCCTTCATTGCCATTGTTCCCAGGTCCACTCTGGCTCGGAGTGGTAGCACCTGAAAGGGTCCTATCTATAAGTCAAATAGAACTGTTTGACATTTAAATTGTGTACTTATGCTAAACTGAATTGTTTGAAGTTGAATGAAATCATTTAACTGTGTGCAAAAAACAAAAAACTCAGGCATGTTTAAAAATGTTATCTACAAAAAGTGTTTAGAAATCATATTCAATATCTGTATAAAGAGGATTTGGCATGAAATTACCTACAATGGTTGATATGCCATAAAACACAACCAAACTAAATCCTATATATTTAATACATATGTATAAAAAGGATTTGGCATTAAATGACCTACAATGGTGGATACGCCATAAAACCAAACTATTTCTTTGATAAAATTTTTCCTTTTCAAGAAAAATTACATTTAAAAGTAAAAAAGATCTGAAGTAGAGACACGATTTACAATGTACATATGCTAAATTGGACCTCGACTTTCTTCTTATCTTTATGACAAGGATGTTCAATTTACAGTGTAAATACTCTGCTAAACTGGACCCATTTTTGTGTACATTTTATCCAAGTACATATGTAGAGATTATTTTTCCAATAAGCCATGAAAGCTTAAAAGATAAATTGCATTTTCTTTTTTCTTCAATCTGGAGTTCAATTTCAATCTTATGAACCCTTAATTTAAAAAATAAATTGAACAACTTTATTTTTATCGAAATTACACTTCTAAAAGAAAGTCAACTAAAATTATCAGTTTTTTAATATTTTATAATAACTACCATTATTAAATAAGTTATTGGTACATATAAATTTATACCGACAAATGCTCAGAGACATATGCAATGAGATAGCAATAAATGGAGGAAGTATAAAAAACAAAACAAAACACACACACACAACAAAAAAAAAAAAAAAACATGAATTTTATTGGAATTGCAAGGGCCCTTTCATGCAATATTTGTCAAGTGACCCTATCAGAAGTCGTTTAAATAACTTCTGATAGGGTCACTAGACAAATATTGGATGAAAGGACCCTTGCGATTCCAATAAAATTTATTTTATTTCTTTTTTTTTAATTTTACTTTTTTTTTTTTTAACATTCATTGCTATCTCCTTATTGCATAGGTCTCTTAGCATTTGTCTGTATAAACGACATTATTGCAATTTTTTTTAATGGTACAAGTAAATTAATAATTAGAGACACTCTTAGCATAATGGTTCTTGTTGCAGGAAATGGATTCTGTTAATCAGGTTCAAACAGACTTGTTGGCTGGGGGTTGTAAAATACACCGACTGCATCTCTGCAGAGGGATAAGACCTCTCCCAATGAATGTCCTAGATGTGACATTAAACAATCTGATGGTCAGACTCCAGCAATGCTGTACCCCTTCATTGCCATTGCTCCCAGCTCCACTCTGGCCTGGAATGGTAGCAGCTGAAAGGGTCCTATCTATGGGTCAAATAGAACTGTTTGACATTTAAACTGAGCACTAACAAATGACTTATGCTAAATTTAATTGTTCGATATAAAACTGATCATTTAACTGTGTGTAAACAAATGACGAATGCTTAATTAAATTGTTAATGATACATAGCAATAGTTGGAACCATTGACTTTGATCCTAAATCGAATTGTTAGAAATAGAATTGTTTGATCATTTAACTGTATCTACAAAATGTGTTTACAAATTGTTATATACCCTACCTGTGAACATTAATGGGCATGTCGCATTTCTCATAAATACGTTGAACACTATTGTGATGTGGATATTTATGCTGACTTTGTGTAATGGCACATCCACCCTTGTGGGTTATTTAATTTCAAAGTCATCCTCATAGAATAGCAGTAGTATTATTTAACTCATAGTTATAGAGATAAGGGGATTCATAACTTTCCCAAGGGTATCAGTCCGTTATATGCCATACCTGTGAACATTAATGAGTATATCCCATTCTTCATAAATAGGTTGGACACTATTGTGAGAGGTGATAATATGTTGATTAAGTAGTACACCGCTAGCAGTGGTTTATCTTCTTTATACCACTGGCTAGAATTGTATTTTGTTAATGTTATAAAGATTTCCATTTCATTTCAAACCTCCATTTTGGTTACTTTCTCATTCAGTAACCTTTTGTTGGGTTACAACACAAATCATATATCTAATATATATGTAAAAACAGTATTCAGCATTGAATAACCAACAATGGTTGATATACCATCAAACCAAACCAAGTTCAAATTCTGAATGTGGCTACTACCATTTCACATAGGACTAATACTTTTGGGAAAGGTATGAATCCAACTAGTCTCACTTCATCAATGGGTAGATTAATATGGCAACTGGTCTAAAAGGAAAATTCTGAATTCAATCCAGCTGTAGACCTGGAGAGGGATGGACTCTGGTAGGTTATTCCTGCCAAAGACATGTTACACAAATAGTATGCCCACATGACCAAACTTGGTTTTGGAACCAGTGAGTGATTGGTTTGTTTGGGCTTTATGGCATATCAACCACTGTAGGTTATTTAATGCCAAATCCTCTTTATACATATATATATATATCAAAAATATATGATTTGTAAATACACTTTGTAGATAACATTCTGTGCTCTTTTTCGCCCACAGTTAAATGGTTTCATGTATTGCTATATAACAGCCACAATTTAACATCATTTGTTTGCACACAGTTTGTTCTATTTGACCCATAGATACAACCCTATCAGGTACTGCCACACTGGGTCAGAGCGGACCAGAGAGCAATAGCAATGAAAGGGTACTCTGCATTCTCCAAGGCTAGAGCCTTGCAACCAGATTGTTTAATGTCATATCAGGACGCTCGTTGGTATGTATGAGTATGGGTCTTACCCTACTGCAAAGATGCCATCAGTGTATACTACAGCCCCAGCTGACTGGGCTGAACTTGGTTATGAGACCTGTGAGTGAGCGAGAGAAACTAACAATAAAATAAAATCTCATTAAGTGTAAACTACAATTTACATTTTAAAAACAGAAACTTGTTTGATTAATGATGAAAATAACAACAAGAATTTTATTTCTTAGTTATTTTATTTTCCAAAAGGCCAAAGTTGGCTATAAAAATTGAAGTTTTTGCACTGTTCTTCAGTACAATACAAGAGAGACATACAGAAAATCAGTTCTCAAATAAAGGCAGATATAATTGCAATTAATTTAGTATTTTTAAAGGATATGTTAGTGAGGGAAGAGATCAGATAAAGAAAAGAAAAATAAAAGAAGAAAAAAAAAAACAAAAAAAAAAACTGCATAGGCTTCTTAGTGAAGGAGTCCCACTGACCTGAATTGTGCAAAAATATCAAGCTTCTTTTTTTTCCTTGGATTCAAAGTGAACTAATCAAATTTATAATAAGCACTGCTAATCACTGTCGAATAAAAAAATATTGGTTTTAAAAAATGTATGTCTTCATATTAAAAATTCATACTTGTGTACATATGAAAATGCATCCATGTTTGTTTCTAAGTATATTTACATGGACAGGGGTATACAAATATATCTATGTGTGTGTCTATATAACACACATACATACAAGTAACACTAAAACAGGTGGAATTCCTTTTTTAAATGGTGGAGGAGTATGGTAAGTCTGAGAAATAAATCAAGAAAAACTGTTCAACAAGAATTTCATTTTATAATTTTTCCCCTCCACAGAGAATTTGGTTTTGCTGCCCCTAATTTGAAAAGTTAAAACAATCTGGAACTATTCAAAAAAACAAAAAATTTAACCTGTATGGACGGTGGTATTGTTGTATTAAACAAAAGGCTGAAATTTTTTTTTCTTTAATAAAATCGAGACAAATTCAAGAAAACCTAAAAATAAAAAGAATTTAAATAAAAATAACAATCACCAAAATAAATAAAAGAAAATGACCCAAAACAAAATTATCTTGATATAATTTTAAACTTAGCCTCATAGTTTTGCTTATACATTTTTAAAGTCTATCAGCAACATTAAGTTTTATTGAGATCATAAAAACAATTACTACCCCTATCACATAACAATTGTAATATTTGCATATAAATTCCATACACTAAATCCAATATCTATTATAGAAAAGAAGTATTTCTAAAAAAAAATTCCTACTAGTAAATTTTCTTAAAGTTAATAATCCCATTATTACATCTCTATAATATTATAGAAAAACCAGAAAGAGAATTTTTTTAAATCTAGTATTTAATATTTGTTTACTGTGACCTTAAAATGAAGGAGTTTGAAAGCTTTTCAAAATAACTAGAATATGAGGCTAGGTAAAAAAAAAAAAAAAAAAAAAAAAGTTTATACGCCATTGCTTTGGAAAAATAATAAAATAATGAAGACAACATTCTTTTCTATTTCTCTTCAATTCCAATCCTCTCTTCTCCTACCAAAGACTTTTCTTTTTAAAGAGTTTAAAAAGCAGGAGACGAAATATCCTGGAATCTAACTTCCACACACTCCTCCATCGCCACTTCCACACTTCCCCTGTGGAGAATGCAGCTGGTCACTAAACCCTCTGGACATTAGAGATCCACAAATTTTGAGATTGGATGATGAGAACAGCAATACCACATTTCTATTTCCTTGGTTGCTGAATTGCATACTGAGTGTTCATGGGTCGTTTCTCATGAGCTGGCAAAGGCTTTTCGTGAAATATCTTGACATTATCTGGAGAGAAGTCACGGTTACCCTAATAAAAAAAAGACAAGAAAAAAAAAAAAAAAAAAGACTTTAAATTACAAAATCTCAATTTAAAAAAAAAAAAAAAGAAAGAAAATTTAACTGTGCTGAAAACCTTTTTAAAAGTTATAATTGTTAATGGAAATTTGAGTCCTATTTATTTTAGCTAATAATACATTTGAATATACCAAAAGGAAAAAAAATTAGCATAGTTAATTAAACTGTGCTTATTGAATAAGTTGGCTGAGCACAATCTGAAGGCTCCTTTTCAATAGCTATTAAACCAAGGTGTAGGAAAGGGAACTACTCCTTTCCCCGGAATGCTCCACTTATCTTTGATCCATACTATATAATGCCAAGTGTTAAGCAAGGAAGTATCAAAAACCATTTTTTGAGTCTGGTAAGACTACCTGGGATTGAACATCAGTCTCCCAGACCATTGGCGAACACTAATCATCATGCTAATTGGTCGGTGTGTGTGTGTGTGTGTGTATATAAAAAGAACAAAAGTGTATATATTGTGACTGTGCCTAAAATATTTATCCCAGGACGGAAGTTTATTTTTCGCACGTGTGAAGTCGGGGCAGTCTGGCACTTGATCCCTCGCAAAATAAGTCCCAGTTAAGATTCCTTCTTCGGGCACATGGGAACTGGCAGATAATGTGGGGGTTAATTTGGGGCTAGACTGACCGCCACTGGCAGGGAGTTTCCAAATTTCATGTTACACCCCCCCCAGGCCACTTCATCTTCCTACCCACTAGGCTAATGGAAGTAATGGACCTCTAGGTTTAGATATAATATTATTATTTATTGTATTCGACAATTTCAATTTCCCGTGTAATGTTTTTAAAGGCGAATAAGACATTTAGCGAGAATAAACTGAGGCAAAATGAAGCTGAAAGGGAACATGCAAAAGAAGGCAACTCGATACGCAAACAATACAACGAATAAATTTCAACACGAGGGGACATTTAAAATATAACAAGGTTTTAATAGCCAAGGTCCAAACAATATTTAAGTTGCCGGCTATATTACCAGCAGACAATACCAAATACAAATGTTTCTTCTCTCTTGAACCTTGAAAAGGTAGCAAAGTCCACTCATATGTTCACAGTTTATGAAATTAATCTTTTCATTCCATTTCTCTTCTTTTCTTAATTCATATAATTTTCTCTATGCTTCTTTCTTTAAATTGAGAGAGAGAGAGAGGGCATACAATTGCAATACTTAGGAAGGGTGGAGGGAGAAAACGGTTTTAAGGTTTACTTAGCTTTTTCGACGGGTTTCTTCTGAGAGTATTTTCTTTTTTACGGGCTAGCAGGATTCTGTACAGCTTGGCTTGAAGGCACCGATTATCTTCTTCTCTAAGATTCTTTCCTCTTTTGCCTGGAGTTTCGGCGACAGTTTCAATACATCTCGTCACACCAACTGCTGTCCGGAAACTCCACTCCGCTCCTTCGCCCGGATTTTGGCATCAGATCACACGTCCTCTCACGGCGTCCTCCGTCCTAAAAACTGAATTCTTTATCCCTCTTTCCTCTGACGAAGAGGGCACTACTTCCGGTTTTAGGGTTCTGGCCAATCATTTGGCCTCTTTCTTCTTCCTTCACCTTCCCCTGTCATGCCATTTATTCAGGCTACTATACTGACCTCTATGTCCCCTTCTCTATCCACGCGGTTACAGAGTGTAAGCAGCTCTTGGCTTTCATTCTGGCTTAGATTTGTCGCTTCGTTCAACAGGCAGGCTGAGGAGTTGACCTACATTCCTTATTCCTCTTTTAACGGTCAATCTTTAGGGCCTGTCAATTCAAACACGGAGGGGTATTGGGAAATTGATCTTACCTCTCTCCTTTCAGTGACAGACCATGTGACTATATATATATATATATATATATATAAAGAACAAAAGTGATAAGACAAATAGGAATATTTCTTTGTGGTTATTTTTTATGGTTTTAGATAATTTTCAAACTTAAGTTTCAGGAAAATAAAAATTTCCTTAAAATAGTTTTGAAAGATGATATGCTACAGGAGAAGCCGCAAAAAAAAAAAAAAAAAAAAAAAAAAAAAAAAAAAGTAGTGACATGTATCCATTTGATTTCAGTGTCATTTTTGCAATACACTTAGTATATAAATAGATTACTAGATACACACATGTACATGTACACACACACACGCACACTATTGTCCTGTCAGCTGGGGCTGTAGAATACACTGACTGCTTCTTTGCAGATGGGTAAGACCCCCCCCACAACAAGTGTCCTAGATATGACACTAAACAATCTGATGGTGAGGCTCCAGTAATGTTGGAGTATTAGGGAATGCGAAGTACCCCTTCATGGCCATTACTCCCAGGTCCACTGGCTCAGAGTAGTAGCACCTGATAGGGTCCTATCTATAGATCAAAAACTGTGCACTTATGCTAAACTGAATTGTTTAAAATAGAACTGTTTATATGTATAAAAATGAATTTGGCCTGTATAGTTGATGTGCCATAAAAGCAAATCAAACACTCACAGTATATAAATAAATTCCTAGATACACACAAGTGCGCATATATATGCAATAATTTAATTATACTGTGTGTATGACAATACATGGTTGTCTTCTGGTCAACTTACAACTAAAATACTAAGGTCACCCAACAATGGGTGGAAACAACAAAGAATAACATGATGAGGTTGCATTTTCTTTGATATCCCACAATGCAACATAAAAGTCTGGTGGTATTGTGAGGTATTGCTGGGTGGAGAGGAGTTCTAGGTTAATAGTAATGACACTTTGGGGCCAAAAATTATTGATAAAAGCTTTGTTGGAGGCACAGCTGGTTTTTTTTCTCTTCTTTTTTGTGTATTTTCACCAGCATTTTAAGTGTCCTATTCTTTGTCGTGACATTTAAAAATATTACTGTGCTAATTGATCGAGATTATATCCAGGTTGTTCTGAATTTTATAAACTGTAAATTCAAGGCATGCTATTCAAATTTATACTAATTAAGGGTTTGTTGTATATTTCATCAATTAAATATAAGCTATGCAATAACAGAGATTGTAATCAACTGCTAAATATCTTGAACAATCCTATTGTAATATAATGGCTGAGGGATTTCGGTTTATGCCTTTGGGGTTTAGTTAGGCTGAAAACCTTTCGTCTCAGTGCATAGGTTACGTAGGTGCAACATTAACACAGGTGTTCACATGCGCACGAGCGGCCGTGTCACTCAGAGATGTCACAATAGCCAGAGATGGGAAATAGGGTTACAGAGTGCGAATGACATCACACACCAGAAGCGCGTGGAGGATTTTGGGAATTTGAAGAAAGTTAGTGGCGTTGAGACCTGCCTCGGGAGAAGACAGTTGGCTTTCGCTTGCTCGCGGAGACCTTTGTGGCAGGTGCCACACGTGGGGTGAGGGGGAAGCCAGAATAGAAAGATTGCGCCTCTCTCACTCTCCTCATGTCGAAGAAACTTTAAACTCAAAGGTAATAAAAAGTTTTGTACCTGAACTAAGAAGTTGTGTTTTTAGTATTTCAAGATTCCTATGTTCTATGTGATTATATATATATATATATATATATATATATATATATGAACATCCCATGTACATTTCCCATATTCCCGTATATGGCTATGGTACACTATTATAACCGCTAATGCTCATATATTTAATAAACTGTAAAACATAACTACTTAGAGGATGACATCAGTAAACGGAATTCAATAATGCTGAGAAAGATATCATTAGAGAGAAGAAATAAAAGATAAAGATGAACATATGAATTATATTTGGTTGAAAGGTAATTGTTTCATTTGTTTAATATCAGATAGCATAAGGCCTACCAAAAGAAACCGTAGCAGCAATAACGATTCTCTACAGAAACACCAAAGTGAAAGTATGTTCACCAGATGGAGACACAGAATACTTCGACATTGTAGTACTCCTGCTACAAGGGGACATGCTAACCCCATACTTCTTTATCATCTGTCTAGACTACGTGCTTAGAACTTCGAATGATAAAATCAGAGAAAACAGCTTTGTGCTAAATGAGAAAAGTAGTAGGTATCCCACAAAAACAATTACCGATGCCGACTATACCGATGACATAGCATTACTGGTGAATACACCGAACCAAGCCGAAACACTACTGCATAGTTTGGAACGAGCCGCCGCAGGCATTGGCCTCCATGCCAATGCTAACAAAACTGAATATATGTGCTATAATCAAACAGGTGACATTTCCACACTAGACAGAACCTCTCTGAAATTGGTAGACAAATTCACCTACCTAGGAAGCAGTGTCTCATCAACCGAAAAAGACATTGACACACGGCTAATGAAGGCATGAACAGCTATGAATAGGCTATCGATCATATGGAAATCAAACCTGACCGATAAAATGAAACGCAGTTTCTTCCAGGGAGCGGTCATGTCGATACTGCTATATGGATGCACTACTTGGACGCTAACTAAACGGCAATTACACAAGAATGTTGCGAGCAATATTGAACAAGTCCTGGCAGCAACACCCCACAAGGCACCAACTATATGGCCACCTGCTTCCCATCACGAAAACCATCCAAGCTAGATGAACCAGACATGCAGGACACTGCTGGAGAAGCAGAAGCAAGGACGAGTTCATAAGTGATGTACTCCTATGGACCCCTGCACATGGCCAAGCAAAAGCAGGACGACCAGCTCGAACATACATACAGCAGCTATGTGAGGATAATGGATGTAGCCCTGAAGACCTGCCAGAGGCGATGAACAATAGGGAGAAGTGGCAAGAGAGGGTCAGAATTATCCAAGCTAGCGGCATGACATGATGATGAATATCAAATAAGTGTGACATAAAAAAAAATAATCAAATAGACCAATGTACCGTTGTAAACAAATAATAGTGGGGTGGAAATAAGTTAAAAACAAAAGCCAGCAGCCAGAAAGAGATGAGTTGACTAAGTTCTTGTCCAGTAAAAAGGTCATATATACCCACTACCTATGAACATTAATGGGTATGTCCCATTCCTCATAAATACATTGGACACTATTGTGAGGCGGGGATAATATGCTGATTAAGTAGTACACCACTAGCAGGAGTTACCTTCTTCATGCTGCTGGCAAGTATTGTATTTTGTTAATGTTATAAAGATTTCCATTTCATTTCCAACCTCCATTTTGGTTATTTCTCATTTAGAAAGCTTTTCATTAGGTTACTACATATGATCTAGTACAGTGGTTCCCAACTAGTTTTGGACCATACCCCACTTTGATATTCTAAAATTCTGACAGAACAAAAAAAAAAAAAAAAAAAAAAAAAAAAAGTGAAAAGGTTTTAACCACCAAATTAAAGAAAGAAAAGTCCCCATGGTACAGTGGCTAACTGCAATATCATAGTAAGAAAGTTCAAACTCCAGTCAAACTAATACATTCATTTTTAGACCAATATTATTTGGGAAAGGTAAGAATCCCTTTATTCCTTTCAGCTGTGGGGGTTAAATAGTACCATTACTTTTCTTCTACAAGAATAGCTTTGACATTAAATAATCCACAAAAGCTGATATGCTATTAAAGACAGGCTGAGAAAAGAAAAAAAAAAGACTAGAGTCACATATGGCTTCAGCATTGAAGTATCATTACCATTAACACAGAATACAACCGTGTGCTGTGGTCAAATCCTGACACTCGTTTCCTTCAATCGATTTATGCCATTATCAACACAGACAATTTTAATTATGTGGCTCAATATTGTCTGTCAAACGTTTTTTAGAGTACTGTCATATAATAAGATTTTAGAAAACCTGTTGCAAGCAGATGTTGTTTATTATCACTTGTAGAAGATGGCAAATATAAATGCCTTCACATTATTATCCTCTACACATTGTGGGTTTGTATACCCATGTTTCGGGTGCCATACTCTGTCCTTTTTCAGGTGCTTTTATCATACTCTGTAACTTTCCGGATTCCCTTGCATCTTATACGGTTTATGTCACCTTTTGGAATCTGTGGGTTTCCTCTATCCCTCTCTATTAGCAGAAATGGGTACTTCGATTTCCTAGATAAAAATTCATTTTTTTAATGCTCTTAAGGCAGGCATGAATATCTGTTTTTCCTTAGAAATATAGAAGGGCAGAGAAGATTCTTTAGCCTTGGTTAGGCAATCAGTCTAAGAGAATACAAACTGAATTCAAACTAGCTCTACACTGCTTAAAAATGGACCTCTTATCACACCCGAAAAAAAAAAAACCCAAAAAAAAAAAAACCCAAAAAAAACAAAGGACCTCATATCTATCACATCCTAAAAAACAAAGGGCCTCATATCACATCCTTAAAAAACATTGACCTTTACTCACCACCAGATGCAGTTTAGTGTCATATTCAGGATAGCCTGGGGGTAGGAGGGGGGGATAGATGTATCGTAGGCCGTGCCAACTGGGCGAAGTAATCAGCAAAGTGTCATGAATATAAAGCTTCTAAGTAAAAGGAAAAAAAAAATACCTTTATCACAGCACCAGATACCACAATTGTTTGGTTTTTCTTGTCTGACTTTGTACTGAAAGATAAAATTTATACTATTAAATAATGACAATCATATATGTTGAAATGATAGATTGTAGTGAATCTGACAGTATGATAGAAATAAGCATTTGATTTATCCAACTTTCCACAACTTCAATTCAGATTCTTAATATTTTGTTCATTTTATTCCATTGAACTTCTTCAGACAGACAGTTTTCCGAGTTTTTCTATTTAAAAGCAAATGAGGAGAATGATAAAATGGTGGAGAGGGTAAAAGTGTAGCAGGAAGAAGGGAGGGTTTAAAGTCAAATGTATCTGGTTTCATTAACTTTAAACCCTCCCTTCTTCCTGCTACACTTTTACCCTCTCCATCTTATTCTCATTTACTTTTAAATAGAAAAACTTGGAAAACTGTCTGAAGAAGTTTGATGGAATAAAACGAATGAAATATTACGCATCTGAATTGGAGTTAACTGTTTGATTTATCCAACTTTCTAAATTACACACACACATAATGATTAACAGGGTCATTTTTTCCTCCTTTTTAACAAGTTACTTCAATTTCTCTGTCCATAAGTTCTGCCATATCCGCGTATGTGTGTATATATATATATATATATATATATATATATATATATATAAAACAAACAAAGAGAAATGGCGTCAGAGATATGTGAGAATTGAATTAAAACAAAAAACACAATCCCATAAAAAATAAAATTAACACAAAAGAAAATAACTAAATACAAAAAATAATTTCCTAGCGGGCCACTGACAGGAAATGCAATCTGCACATGCCTGAAAAGATGGACTTCTGGGTGCTAAAAAGAAACTTGTCTCAGAATTGTTAATCACCTCAACCGAGACGGACAGCTCCTTTTCTTCTCAGCTGTTAGTTGGAGCACATTTGTCTGCTAGGCCTCTGGCTGAGCAGCAGATGACGTCACCTTCTTGTAGCAGTGTCAGCTGAATATACCAACTGACCACAGGCATACATGGTGGACCCTCAAATCTCCGATACCACATACAAAATGATTCACAATTAGCCAAAATGATTCCCGAGATTCCTCTAAGGCTTCAACCAGGAAGCACGGCTATTTCTACTGGTTCAGGAAAACATTTTACACCCCAAAATAGTTGTAAACCCTGAAAATAAATCCTTTCCATTATTCATTCCTTTGCAGCTTCAACAAACGAAAAGAAAAGAAATGGATGGAAATAAAAAAAAAAAAAAAGTCAGTTACCAACATCCTATTTTCCCAACATACCACCAAAATCATCATCTACCCCATAGATAGAGATAGTTGGCTGGATGATGGATTTTAACGACATGTCAACCATTTGAGGTTATTTTATTCCTCAACATGAGAGAATAATGTAAATTTATCTATATTATTTATATATATTTACACTTTTGTAAATTGAATTACCACGACCAGAAAATCTGGCAAACACTTGCGCGTGTCATACGGAAACACTGGACAGCTTTTTCAACCTTATTAGGTCTTATCAGCAGTGTATACCATAATCTCCATCACTGGAGATCGAACCAGCGACCAGATTGCAGTGGAGATTACGGTATACACTGCTGATGAGACCTAATAAGGTCGAAACAGCTGTCCAGTGTTCCCATATGTCATGCGTAGATGTTCGCCGGATTTTCTAGTTCTGGTAATTCAATTCACAATATTAATTCCTCTACTTAAGAAAGAAAAATATGTATACTTTGGTACTTCACTGTTTTAACAATGTTAACATCATTAGAGTGTTTGTAATATTTGGTAGAATTTTGTTTCTCTCAAAAAAGAACAGAATGTCATTATGTTCACATTTTTGAATAGTTCTTTTATATTATTTATGTTGAAAAAGTGCTTTCTAGTGAAGCCAAAGGCTCCAGATTCTATGGAGAAAGTGTTCAACAGTGTAGAGCGTTTGACATGTCATACACAGAAATTATTGTTCTTGCTAAAGTATAAAGCAGTATGTATGTCTTGTGGGACTAATGCATAATCAAGATATATAGCGACATGTTTCTTTCTGGATTTTCTCTAGGCTGGTCTCCATTCTTTCAAAGTGAGTGATGAAGAGTTTGTAGATGTTATTCCAACATTGTCAGTTAGGTGGATTTTATGGCATATCAACCCTTGTAGGTTATTTATAATACCAAATCATATAATTTATAAACAAATAGCTTGGAGGTAATGTTTTAAACAAGCCAGAGCTCATTTATTTGCACACAAATGGTTTCAAGTATTGCTAAACAGTTCTATTTGACCCATCAATAGGACTCTAACACATACTACTACTACTACTACTACTACTATGGGCCAGTGTAGACCTGAGAGTAATGTCAATGAAGGGCTACTTCACATGCCCCAAAAGCTCCAGGACTGGAGACCCACAATCATTTGGTTTAATGTTATATCAGGACACTCACTGTCTTACCTCTCTGCAGAGATGCAGTCAGTGTATTCTACAGCCCCAACTGACTGGGCTGAGGTACAGAGTGTGTGTGTGTGTGTATATATATATATATATATATATATATATATATATATATATATATATATATATATAGAGAGAGAGAGAGAGAGAGATATATACAGACATGAGGACAGAATATCGCTAATAAAAGAGATAGACAGATACAGAGAATATATCTATGTATTTGTGCATGCAAAATTATGGAGGCATTCAAACCACATACTACAACTAATAGTTTCACAATCAGGCAATAGTATTCATATTTATCAACCCCTCCGCTCGGGCAAGATATGACACAAGAGCAGTTTTTAAGCGGAGTTTAACAGGTTTGAATTCAGAGTTTTCCTTCTCCTAGACTAGTTGCCTCACCAAGGCTGAAGAACCTAGTCTGCCCTACTATTTGCCCATAGCTGGGGGTAGAATAATTGGATTCATACTTTTCCCAAGAGTATTAGTGCTATGTGAAATGCGATGAGTCTCGTCCAGGATTTGAACTCGGGTCGCCATGTCCATTTCCTACGACGATAACCATTACACCAAGGGCACCTCCATAACAGGCAATAATATTGATTATAAAAATTTAAAACTTATTTGCAATAGGCAGTTTTTTTTATTATACTCCTTATAAATGTTCTACCCCAGCAAATACTGTTCCCTTTATATATATATATATATATATATATATATATATATATATATATATATATATATGTCATTTATTCTTGGAATTAATAAAAAGAAGTAGGGTGATGGTCTTACTTTTATAAAGTGTCAATAAATTTTACAGCATAACTGATTAAAGTAGAAAAAGGACACTTTATATTTCATTATTAAAAGTTTATTATACAGGTAAAAATTTAAAAGCAGATTTTAAAAAAATAACATTAAAAATTTTGAAACTGAAAAGGAACAAAAACAGTGTAACAGCTTACCATGAATAAAAATTCAAACAATGTAATTAAAATAAATAAAATCTAACCAATAAGACATTCTTACCTTTCACTATACTGTTCTTGTTCTTGAGTGCTTAAGACATCAGGTTTATCTGTGATACGTTTATGCTGGACAATCCGCATTCCACCAGCTTTTACTAGAGGGGGAAGAAAAAATAAATAAATAAAGAAATGTTGTTAATAACAGAAGTTGTCAAGAAAGAAAAACTCTAAGTCATTAAAGTTTAGATAGACAGAGCAGAATAGAAAGAAAGAAATGAATAAAGCAAAAAGGAGAAAGAAAGATGCCAAGATTTTTAGATGTCCACTATTCATATCAATATCTAGAATTTTCTTTTTTGAGGGGGAGGATGCTAGTTTGATGGCACCCATGGCCAAATCCAAAGAGTTGCCTGATAACAGAAGTTGATGTTCCAGATAGCAGGAATCTACATATCTATACAAATTGGCATCTTGATATATAGACATTTTTCTTACTATATTCTTTTTACCACTGCAAAAAAGAAAGGTTTGGTTTCTTTGTTTAATGGCATATCAACTCTTTTTAGGTTATTTAATGCCAAAGCCATTCTCCTAGAAGAACAGTAGTGGTACTATTTAACCCATAGCTGGGAGGATAAGGGAGTTCATACATATTTGCCTGAAAGTGAACGTAATAGCGCAACTCGAGTAAGAACTCGCGTACTACGATTCCGCAGTCCATTGCTTTAACCATTACACCACGAGGACACCCCCCCCCAAAAAAAGAAAGAAAAAGCACCATATAAATCCGACTTGCTGTAGTCAACTTTATCTTTTTTAAAATATCCTGTGTTTGGAAGATAATCTGAAACTAATTTAACAAGAGTATTCTTCAATGGGTGCTCCATGAAATGTCTGTCTGGTCCGACTCCTTTCATAACCTAAAAGCTATAACAGGATTGATCCATGTGAAATAACAGAACTAAAAAAAAAAAAAAAAAAGTAAACGAAAAAACAAGAATAAGTGGATACCAATAACTGATTTTAATGTGTCAACTCCTCAAGGATTATTTTATGCCTCCGGTTAGGGACTCATGTTTGTTTATATTCAGATTTTTTTGTGTAATTTTTTATTGTAGTTATACGATTTATTCCTATCTAGTATAAATAATTTGCACACATTTGTACTGTTTCAAGTATTTCAATTTAATACAAATAATTTATACATGGTTATCTGATTTCAAGTAACTAATAATAATAATAACAATAATAATAATAATCCTTAATAAACAATTATAGCTTTAAGTAACTATTCTTAATTCAATTTAGTTATATGTAAGGTTTGGTGGCATATCAACCATTGTAGGTTATTTAATGCCAAATCCATTTTTATACATATAAACAGTTCCATTTCCAACAATTCAGTTTAGCATAAGTACAGTTTAAATGTCAAACACTTCTATTTAACCCATAGATAGGGACCCTTTCAGGCACTATCACTCTGGCCCAGAGTGGATGTGGGAGTGATGGCAATAAAGGGGTACTCTGCATTCCCAAAGCTCCAGCATTACTGGAGCCTCACCATCAGATCATTTAGTGTCATACCCATCTGCAGAGATGCAGTTGGAGTATACTGCAGCCCCAGCTGACTGGACCAGGAGGTATAAGATATGAAGTATTCGTATCCAATACCGATAACTTTCAAATGGATCTATTTGACCGATTGATAGGATCCTAATAGGAACTAGCACTTTGGGTCAGCAGATAGTCTTATTCTTCAAGAAATATGGTTTTAAATATATAATTATAATTAGAAAACAATTATAGTTTCAAGTAACTAATCTTAATAATCTATGTATAATCAAGTATTCCTATTTAAATTCCACTAGCAGGACAGTGCAATGGTAGAGATTAACATTTAACTTTGAATAAATTCCACAAGACCTTTTTTATTATCATACAGAAAACACAAATAGAATAACAATATTCCATTTGAAGAATGCAGTAAATGCTACTCTTAACTGATCCCCTAATCAGCTATAATTTCACACATTATTGCCAACGTAAGTGGCTACTCATGTAAAATATGCAGTATGAGCTTGCCCAGTTGGCTGGGGCTGTAGTATACACCGAATGGATATCTGCAAAGGAGTAAGAGCCCTCCAATGAGGGTTTTGGATATGACACTAAACAATGATTGTGAGGCTCTAATGATGCTGGAGCTTTGGGGAATGTGGAGTACCTCTTCATTGCCATCACTCCCCGGTCCACTTAGTCCCAGGGTGGTAGAACTGATTATTTGTATAAAAATGGATTTGGCATTAAATAACCTACAAAGGTTGATATGCCATAAAACCCAAACCACCATCCAGCATGAGCAGTAAGGGACACAAGGTCAATTTTTTAAGCAAAGTAAATTTGGTTTGAATCCAGGTTTTTCTTCTTCTAGACTAGTTGCCTAACCAAGGCCAAAGAACCCTGTCAGCCCTACTATTCACTAATAGCTGAAAGAACAAATGGATTCATACCTTTTCAAAGAGCATTAGCACAAAGTAAAGCAAAAAGCTTCATCCAAGATTTGAACTAAAGTTGTCAATTCCATTTTCTACAACAATAATGTTACGCTTAGCTTCAAGTAACTAATCTTAATATGAATATTTGCTCACAGTCATATGGTTTCAAGTATTCTTATTTAATACTAATAATTTTCAAATGGATCTATTTGACTCATAGATGAGACTAATGGTTACTACCATTCTAAGTCAAAATGTACCTGAGAGTAATGGCAATGAAAAAGTGACTACACTCCCCAGGGAGAGGTCTTAATCATCTGCAGGGGTTAGAGTCTGCAAATTCTAAGCCACATCATCAGGGCACCTTTGATATTGAAGCTAATGCAGCTTTTTTGTTTTTAAATCCATTTTTTTTTGGCCACCTGACAATTGTAAAATATAGTTGATGTTTTATGAGTTAAGTCATCGCTTCAACTACAGATAGGCAACAACCAATATTTGAAGTCCAGTTGGCTGGGATGGTAAAATATACCAACTGCATTTCTGCAGAGGGGTAAATCCCTCCAACACGGGTCCTGAATGAAACTAAACCATCTGATGATGAGGATCTGATCCTGAAACTTTAGGAAATGTGGAAACCTTTTCATTATCATTACTCCCATCTTCGCTCTTATTATCAAATTTAATTTATACAGGATAGCAACTCTTAAAACCATTTAACTGTGTGCAAACTAATGAGCTCTGACTGATTTAAAAATGATCTAAACAATTCATTTACAAAATCACACACTAATACATATATAAAAGATTTGACATGCCATAAAAACCAATCAACCAACATTTGAATCAGAGATTGTATATGTGGATAGCTTTATCATAAATCAAATCTCAATCCTTTTTGAGTGTCAGTCAATGAATTCACCTCTAAGTTGCAATTACTTTGTAAAATAATGGAGGAGGGTCAAAGGAAAAGATAAAAAGGGATATAGTATAGGTACTTGACAAGAACAATTTACAAAAAAAAGAGTAATAAATTCAGTTATCTACTCTCAATAAAAGATTGACACAGACATTGATCACTACCACTTGTCAAGTCAGAATTTATCTCACTTCTTAAGAATAGTATTTATATCAGGATACAAAGGTTTTTCCTTTTTAAACCTTAACCCACAAATACGTGAGATATATATATATATATATATATATATATATGTATATATGTATATATGTATATTACACACACACACATACATACATACACACACAATAAATGTCGTTCAAAAACTGTATTCAATTTGGACATAATTAATCTCAATCTCTTTGCCAAACAAACCAAATGTTTTCAACATTAAAGTTTAATTCTGCTCTCCTATAAATAAATTCTATCTGCATGAAGATTTTTGTAATCATAATAGTTTCCTTAAATCACTACAGTCCAATAGCTATAATAGTATAGTAGATATGTGACATTTGATTTTAACAGAATGTCAACCCATCAAGTGTTATTTTATGCCAAGGTATTAGAAATTCACGTTCATAGTACATTCATATTTACTTGTTTTGTATAGGTGCCTCTTGAGTTTTACCCCACCTCATAACAGTCCAAGCAAATACAAATGTTTAAACAGATCTATTTGGCCCATAGATCAACCCCTAACATGAATTAGCAGCCTAACTAAACCTGAGAGTAATAGCAATGAAGGGGTGCTCTATACACCCCAGATTTCAAGAACTGTAGTTTCACCATCAGATACAGTTTAGTGTCATACTCAGGAAGTGTTTGTTTGGGGTGAGTGGGAGTGGGGTTCTTACCCCCAATACAGGGAATAAAGTCAGCATATTCTAAGCCCTACTGACAATGCATTGTGATATCTGAGTTTTTATATATTTTCCAATTATAGGTGTGATCACATGTAATATAATTATAAAAACTTATGACAATTCAAAGACACTCAATGAGAATTTAACTCGTGACAGTAATAAGGCTCAGCTAAACAAACTATTACTCTACACATTTACTCAAGTAAATAGCGTTCAAGATCAGTAACTTAATATCTTAGTAATTATGTCACTCCTTATTTTTGAAAGAAAGTCTGAGTTATAGAGTCATAAGTTTTCAAGCTAGTTGTTACTGTTAACTAATTCCTATTCTGAGTAGAACTATGTTGTGTCACTTTGAAGGAGTCCTTATATACATGATTACTTTTGCATATTCATAAAGGATAGTAATATAGGTACTCGAACCTGCCCAGGAAACATTACAAAGGGACACTTCCACAAAAGATAAGTGAAGCAACACATTCTTTTGGTTTTAGATAAATTAAAGTTGTCAAATTATATATGGTATATCTTGAGGGCCATATTGATCAACAAATAACATCTTTCAGCAGAATTATATATGACGTTTGTCCTGAGTGCACATAAAAAAGATAAAACTGAAGGAAAACAAACCGAATAGATGACGGATATAGAAAGGATTTCAACATGAATGATGTGCACGCAGAACCACCTTTCCTGTGGGATTACGCAAAATCAATAAATGGTTGCTATGACATCAACGGCCAAAAGTAAACGCGTTTTTAAGTCACAAACTGCACTAAAATGAAGATGAATGATTGTCCTATGTAATGTCTGCTTTTAGTTGATCTGGTGTATATATTTCTTTTAAATACCCTGTCCGGTGGCAAAAGCTGCTTGGTAGCGCCAGGAGTAGCAGTACTGCCTTGAACTATCAAAACTGTATTATCACCCTGGTTGGCGGCTGATGAGGACAGAATATTGCACATGCTTTCACACACTGTATGATGAAAAAAAAAAAAAAGAAAAAAAAGAAAAAGAAACTACAATTGTATTTCATGTACTGGGGAACCAACCACATTCTGTTGGCCTACCTAGGTAGGAGATATGATATCCAAGGACTGAAATCCCCTTTGACCTAGGGTGACATCACTGAAGATAGATCTATATATGGATATATATATCTCTCATTTAAAAAAAAAAAATTTTAGCAAATGTTTTTCTTATTGGTAAACAAATATCTTCAAATGTTTTAAATTTGTAAACACTTGATTATCTACTAGAGTGGACCTGGGAGTAATGAAAAAGTGTTGACTCCCCAAAGCCCCAGAACTGAAGTCTCACCATTGGTGACAGTTTAGTGTTGTACCTAGGACACAACTTGTTAAAATGTTTGCAATAATAGAAGACATCCAATAATGTTAACATATCATCAACTTTGAGGCAGCAACGCAGCATTTTAGCCATTAAGCCCAAGGGACTTCCCACCGACCAGACAAGTCATTTAAGTGATTTTATTGGTTTATGATATCAGAAGATCAAATGAAACAAAAGTGGGAACATTAGCTCTTGACACAAATATCCAATCTCAATTTAATTACTTGTCTTCATTCTAACATTCTGACTCTCTGCTATTTTTAAGTTACCAATATTTAATGTCAACAGAGGAAGGAAGTGCAGCTTTTCCGAACATCAATATAAAACTAACAGATCCATGGAAACTATTGAATCTTTGTCAGTTATTTAATGTCAAGTGCTATTTTATATAATTTATAAGAGAAGAGTTTGAAAGTAACTTTATTTCTACACAAGTTAGAGTGCATTTTTTATACACTGTCAAATGGTTTCAAGTATTCCTATCTAACACTAATAATTCTATTTCATATTAAATCATTTGTTTGCAAACAATTAAATGGTTTCAAGTACTGCTATTAAACATTAATAATTCTATTTATCAAGCAAGTTGGCTGACCATTGTCAAGGGTGATCCAAAAGCACCCTTTTCAATAGCTACTACAGTGAGGTGTAGGGGAGGGTGCGACTCCTTTCTCTTGATTGTTGCACTTACCCTTGATCCATACCTTATAATGCTGATTGTTAAGCAAGGGGGCATCAAGTACCGTTTTTTTAAGTTTTTGATATGATTCGACCTGGGATTGAGCCCCGGTCTCCTGGGCCATTGGCAAACACTAACTATTATGCCAATTGATTCTTACATAATATAAACAATTTGCACTGTTGTATGATTTCAAATAATTGATAATAATAATTATCCTTAGTATTGAACAGTTCTATTTGACAGGACCAAAACAGAATCAGAGTGGACCTGAGATTAATGCCAATCACGGAATACTCCACATTTTCCAAAGCTCTAGAACTGGAGCCTATCAGGTGCAATTTAGTACCATACTGGTGTGTGTCGTGTGTGTGTGGGGGGGGGGGCTTCTGTAGAGGTACACTTGGCATATTTACAGCCCCAACCAAAATTAATTTGTATATCTTAATTATATTAAAAAATAATTATCTACATAACTGATTCTAACAGCATGTCAACTCATCTAGGGTTATTTCATGCCTGGAGGTTAGGAAATTACATTCATTGTACATTTATAATTTTGTATAGTTGGTTCTTTTTTTGCTTTGTTAAAACAAAATATTTCTCAAAATGTCGAAAGCCTCCAAGGTAGTTTTGTAATAATTACTTTGTATGGTATCAATCATGTTTACATTTCATAATTTTGGGAATAATTATTTACAATATTTTTTTAAAAGTGCTTAATACATTTATAAATTACTGCTGCTGAAAAAAAAAAAAAAAAAAAAATTCCCTACATTTTTAAAGTATACTTATTTTTATTCATTGGTGAAAAATCTGTATCAAAGATGTCTGCTGTACTTATCTTTGATAAAAATAGCATTGTATTATTCACAATTTGAAGTATCAAGTTTCTAATGATCTGGTATGCAAAGAATACAGGGTTTAGTTTACAGACTGCATACCTTTGTTATTGTGGGGGTGTATTTTACACCAGCTCACATTGTAGGTAACAGGTTAATTTTGAATAATTTTGATATTCCTCATGAAATATTTTGCCTTATTTTAACCATAATTTTGCTGTAGAAAGAAAGAAAGAACAAGAATAATTAAAAAGAGAAAAAAAATTACAGCTTTATTAGAATTTTATACAGTGTTTAGAAAGTAATGAGACAGTAAGAAAATCCTATTACAAATCAATTTCATTTCTTTCAAAATAAGATTCTTTGCAAGCCACAGACAATCAAAGCTGTTAGGTGTCTGAATTTCTGAGACAAAGCTTGGCGCTTTTTATCATTAAGGGTTTTCAGACTATTATCTTTATTATTATATTCACAATGTTTCGGCTGATATGTCCTCTGGCCTTCTCCAGGTGTTTTTTGTCGAACATCAATACAGAACTTCAAACCACATCCTTTATTTAATCCACGGAGGATTTGTTCGGATTCTGTTAACCATAACCAGGTACAAGAGTTAAATATTCCTGTATTGTTACTCACTTGCAGTCAAGATTGAACCTGCAGCCTTCAGATGATTGTCACTTAGAAGCTGAGGGAACCAACATCTATAACCATTACACCATGTGCCCTGTTGGACAGTTCAGAGGGAATTTTGAGGACTTATAAACCTAATGTTTTTATTGAATTACAATTATGTTGTCCAGAGCGGGCGTAAAAGGCAATTGGAAACCGATTCTCGTATCAATCCAACAGAGACCACTATTGTTGGTTTCAGGGCGTATTGAGTTGAGCGCTCTCTCCCTCTCTCGGTAGCTGTTCCTTCTCTCTCGCTTTCTCCCTAGTTCTCCTTCCTTCCTTCGTTCGTTTGTTCGTTCGTTGAGTTGTAACGCGTTCGTAGGGCAAATGCACTTAGAATGCTACTGCCTTTCAGCCGTTACCGTGCGTATTTGTATGTTCGTGAGCTCTCACACTAATTTGCATACGCGTACATTACCTCTCGCTGGTTCGAGATCTCCCCTCGTCAAATATGCTCGCGGCAGCCATATCGGTTTCTCTTCGACAAGCCAGACACGTTCGTGCGCGCTTCGAATGCCCAGGTACGTTACCTTCACACTCCTCCCTGATTTGGGAATCACACAACGTACAGCGCGGAGCAGGTCTTTTGCGTCTGCTGCTTCGTCTGAGCGGAACGCTCTTGACTACGTCGTCGTTCTCGGACGTGTCTCTGGGCCCATGTTGACCACGGTCGCTGTGGTCGCTTTCAGATGCTGCGGGATCCTCCCGCGGTAAATACAGCATCGGCGCTTCGTCTTCAGAAGAAGCGCTGCTGCAATAAGTGGCGTCTGCTCCTCGCACTAGACGAACATCCTTTATGTGGCGAGGTGTCCCGTCAACAAGGACCGAATGGGGGCTGTACACCCATAATTGTTCCCTTTCCGAACTGGGTTGTACATCGTCCATGAGGGATTTTCACCCAAACATTATCCTCTACCTTGTACCTGCTGGGACCGGCATCCTTCGGTGGTAACGTGACATCAACACCTCTTATACGGGCTGTATATGAGTATATTAGGTTTGCTGGTGCAGTTGACGCCGACGCATCATCTTTGGGAGTCACATTGTACCAGTATACAGCCTCCATCACCGAGCACCGTGTTCTTGCGGCAATGCGCTTTATTGTGCGGTGAGATCTCTCCACAATCCCGTTGCCAGCCGGTACGTATGCGCATCGGAATCTTATTCGAACGCCCCAGCGCTCGGCGAATCTAGAGAACGCCTCTCCGCTAAAGGTCGTGGCGTTATCTGTGAGAAGCTCAACAGGCGCCCTCCTCTCGCAAAACACGGTCTCCAACTGCCGAACAATGCTGGCAGCATCTTGGCATGATAACGGCCTCCAAATAGCAAACCGACTGGGTCCGCAGTCGATTAAGGTTAGGTAATGATGACCTCCAAGGTGAGTCACGTCCATTCCAACCCTCCTCCAGTTCTCGCATACGTCCAGTCTGCCTGCTTTCCAACTCACCGGGGCTGGATCTATAGACTGACACTCTTCGCATTCTCTAACTACCTCCCGAACAGCTGCCTTAGAGACCTCAGGACTCGCCAGTTTCACGAAGTAGAGTGTGCGCTTTACGCCAGGGTGCCCACAAGATCGGTGAATGGTCCGAATGCGAGCGAGATCCAGCTCACCCATAGATGCGGCGCATATTGGCTCCATGGGTTCCGCTTCTTTCCAAAGTGCATCCAGCCACCGTTGGGGCACTCTAGTGAGTGGATCGGCTCGGTTCGCCTGGGATTTGACGAGTGCCACGTCAATTGTCAGTCTATACTCCACCGCTAATTCTTGGAGCGTACTCAGTCGCCGTCTTAACATCTCCGACGCCGCCTTAGTCCGCACCCTTGCTTTCCCGGACAGGGTGTCAGAAATCCACCGGTGCACGCAGGCCGAGTCTGTCCACAGGTGAATCACACTCGCCTTCCAGTGCAGCGCCAGAGTAATGCCCTTCAACACTGCGTCAAGCTCCGCCAGGTTGATGTGCTTATCTGCGTGCACCGGTCGTAGCCAACTTGCGTCTTCAATGATGGCTCCGTCATATTCAATAGCCACCCCGGTGGCCAGGGAGCTGGCATCCACCCACACAGTGACTTCCTGACCATCCGCGCACCAGTTACCGTGTGCTGGATCAGTTTGTGACAATCTCATCATAATTTCGTCAAGCATCCGATGCAACATGGGGTCTCGTGTTTCGTCGTCCCATCCGGTTGTCACAGCGTTAGCTCTTCATTTCACAAACGCAGCTGCAACACGGAGCCAGCCGCACACTGGAAAATGCCCGGTCAGCCGCCCACACACAGAAAAGACGGCACGACGCGCGAGTACATTGGGGACCTTTGGACGCTCGCCGTCGCGTCGCCATCTAAGCTTGCCGCGCTCCTCCCAGACGTATACGCCCAACACTCGAGCGCCACTACTTAGTTGTTCCGGACTCTTACAAGTCAGCCCAAATCGTTCAAGATGCGTCTTCACATGCGCCGCCGAACACACACTTTCGTTAACAAATATGTCATCGACATACGAAGAGGTAGCGCGACTGACGGTGTCATCTTGCCCGATCACAGCTTTTACAATGGCCCGCATAATCTGGGGAGCTACATTGAGCCCGAACCCCAAGCGGGTGAGGCAATACCTCTGCCCTTTAATTTTCACCGTTTGGAACGGCCACAATGACTTGTCAACGTGGATCTGCAGATATGCCCGGCGTAGGTCCACTATGGCGGCTTTTGGCCCCTGCCGTCGCCATTCCCGCATGGTTTGAGCACATACGTCTGCATTCGCCGTATACGCGTTCACGTGCTCAGTCAACTCTCGATAGTCTATAACTGGCCGGACCTTCTGCTTACTTTCCTGTAATATGGCCATTAATGGTATCAGGCCTTTAGGAGGGCCAAGTTCGCTCTCCGGGTACGGAATCAGCCAACCGTTTTGAATCCAAGCCAGCAACTCATATTCACCTTGGAGTCGCTTAGGGGCAGGGTATTCTGAAAGCCTGTTTTTCAAAGACACAGGTGGCTGGTCACTGGCCCATTTCCAAGATGCGGTCCATACGCGCTTGGTCTCGTATTTAGCGTGAAAATCAGGCTCGTCGAGGGTAATAGCAGCACACATCAATCTTTCACGCTGAGGAAATTTCACTTCGCCGGTGGCAGACATAGTCATTCCACCAAGTTGCCTGATCGCATTTAGCCCGAGTAGCAGATCATATCCAAACAGCGCCTCATCTACAACCAGGGCTCGTACGGCGACTGAAGGTCCATTGCCGATGCCAATTTGGACCACGCTCTCTCCACAACACATTGACGAGTTCCCTCCTACAACCATCAAGGGGACTTGCTTTTTCTTCCACATCTGACAGCATGGCTTGCGAACTAGGGTTTGCGTACAGCCTGTATCCACCAGGGCAGTTCATCGTATTCCGTCAATCTGCACACTGACTGCAGGCAGAGCGCCATTCATACGAGGTCTGGGGGAGAGACTGGCGCTGAAGACTCGTCCCCTCGCTCGTTTCCCGGACAATTTCGTGCAACGTGGCCCTGTCGATTGCACAGATAACAAATGAGACTCTTTGGGGACCTGGGACTTCCGCGCCGCCTAGGACAATCTCGAGCCATGTGGTCAGGCTCTTGACACACATAGCATCTCAAAGCTGTGACTCCCTTCTCCTGACGTCCCAGTAGTTGAGCTGCTGCGGCTGCCGATTCTGTGCCCGCGAGCCTGTCCTTCAATATTGCTTGGGCACGGGCCAATATGTCGGATATCGGCAAATCGTCTACTCGGGTAGTGGCCTGGAGAAGATTCTCCGCATGCTCCGGCAACCCAGCTATGAATGCGCAGACCAGGCCTCTCTCCGTCATACCTCCGAAGCTTGCGTAGCTCCGCCAAATAGACGTCCACCGTTTCTTCCGGACGCAAACGGCGCGCCGCGAACTGCTTATACGCCGTTACAGGACTGAGAGCAAATGCTGTGTACAGAACATCTTTTATACAGGCAAAGTCAGCCCTCTTCTCCTCGCTCAGCTGCTGATACACTGCGTATGCGCCCCCCGAGAGGCGCATCGGCACTACACATTCGATATGTTTTACCCCGCTCAACCGGCACACCAACTCTGCCTTCTCCACCCATTCAACCACCGATTGCCCAGCATCGGTCCCGTCAAAAAGGGGAATTAGTTTTGGATCAAAGGCCATGATTGCCGAAATAGCTTGTTGTCCAGAGCGGGCGTAAAAGGCAATAGGAAACTGATTCTCGTATCAATCCAACAGAGACCACTATTGTTGGTTTCAGGGCGTATTGAGTTGAGCGCTCTCTCCCTCTCTCGGTAGCTGTTCCTTCTCTCTCGCTTTCTCCCTAGTTCTCCTTCCTTCCTTCCTTCGTTGAGTTGTAACGCGTTCGTAGGGCAAATGCACTTAGAATGCTACTGCCTTTCAGCCGTTACCGTGCGTATTTGTATGTTCGTAAGCTCTCACACTAATTTGCATACGTGTACATTACCTCTCGCTGGTTCGAGATCTCCCCTCGTCAAATATGCTTGCGGCAGCCATATCGGTTCCTCTTCAACAAGCCAGACACGTTCGTGCGCACTTCGAATGCCCAGGTACGTTACCTTCACAGATCTTAAAAAATTTTTTTTTTTACTTAAACTCATACAATTTTTTTTTTCCTGACCTTTTTGATTATTGGTTCCTATATTGTATTCATCTCCATACTTGGTTTACTAAACAGCTCACTGTAGCCCAACATATGAGCCGATTCTTTAACGCATCTAATTTTCCAATGTTCTTTATCAATTATTATAACTTCATTTCATAAGGGTAGATGGTTTCCCCTTTTCCTTTCATATATGGCCCACTATACCCAAGTTTTCAATTTCACCTCTGTTTTCCAATGTTCTTCTAGCCTTACTCTTAATAGGCAGCATGTTTTACCTTTGTATACTTTACCACAACTGCAAGGGATGGAGGACACACAGTTCTTGGTCATGTTGAATTCTGTTGGGGGCTTGACAGAGTTAACACTGTTGTTTTACTCCTGAAGACAGGTTGGTTTAGTTTGGTTTGGTTTCTTGTTTAATGGCATATCAACCTTCATGGGTTATTTAATGCCAAAGCTATTTTTGTAGAAGAACACCTGGAAGGATAAGGGAGTTCACCAGAAAAAACAATGCTGGAAGTCTTTGACTAACACTGTCTTCAGTTAGTCACAACCAGTTGCATGCTATCAACAGTTTCAAAATAACAACTACCAATCTGGGTTTTGGGAAAGAGGAAATAATCACAAGGAACCAAGTTAGGACTTCTAAAATTCAGGTTGACAACCCTGACTGAAAAATATCAACTTAATTACAAATCAACTTTATCTCCTTCAAAATAATTTCCTTGGAAGCTATACAACAAGAAAGGAATTTTTCCTACAGTGCTGAAAGTCCTCAACTGACATTGCCTTCAGCTAGTTAAGTTTCTTTGTATAATGACATATCAACCTTCATGGGTTATTTAATGCCAGGGCCATCTGTGTAGAAGAAGTCATACTATTTAAACTATAGCTGGGGGCACAGGGTGGCTCATACTTTTCCCCGAGGGTATTAGTCCAAAAGTGAATGTAATAGCACAACTGGAATTCAAACTCGTTGCAAGGTCACAGTTTCTCATGCCACAGGGACTCCCTCAATGCCGTTGGTTACTTCATGATCTCTTGCAAGTTCTCAACAGATTCCAAATCCCAACCACTGATCTGGGTTTCATTTTAAGACAGGAAATAGTTGCAAGGCCTCCACGAATATCCTTTTTTGGCCCAAAATATTCCATGTTCTTGATGCATTTAACCACTAATAATAATCCAAGATTACTCACCTGAACATGAATATATATTTATTTTTTTTTTAATTTTTACACATGTTCTTGTCAATATTGATCAGCTGATTTTCAATCAGAGCTGTCAACCTGAAAAAAAAACAAAAAAAAAACAACAATCCGTCTCATTACTTCTTAGACAGATTTGATATATATATTCACTTAATGATCGGCTTTGGAAGCCATTAAACTCAATGTAGAGTGATATCCTTTTAACAGAATTCATAACTGCAAATAAATATTGGAAACTATGATATAAAAATGATCTAACAACAACCTTGCAATAATGTGCTACATAAAAAAAATTGGATAAGTATAATATAGATATCAACTAAACCTAAACATACTAGGCTCAACTATGCTAGCTCCTCCTTTGTAAACAGTTAAATATGTTCCCTCACAAAAGTATAGGAATCTCCATGGACTTTCTCATAAAAATAAAAAATTTAAAAAATTAAAAATTAAATGACAAGAGTTCCGAAAAATGTCCTATCTTGTAAAAAGAAAATTTAATTTTACTGAACTAAACTTTGTATCATAGTTAAGTTGAAGGGTCCGAGAAAATCAATTACTTTAATATAGAAAGAAAAACAACATATTTGAAAAGCTAATTAGATTGTAAGATAATCTAATCCCACCCCTAAATCACTTTTACCATTGTTGGGTGTCACAGATAAAAATAGTTGACAGTTCTGATCAAACCAGATGTGATGATTTTCACTTAACTGAAACAAAAAACATGATGCTTCATATGTCTTTTGTGTAGGTGGCTATTTGTAATGTGATTCATGTGCAGGTTCAAGTCCTTATGTTACTATTGCTTATAAATATGCATAAGTTATTGTGTATATAAGAATTTGGCTAAAGCAACATGAAGTTCAATGACTGTTGGAGAATATAGAGCAGAACTTTGTGGGTGTGAGGAAATGAAAGAAAGCTCTGCTTTGGAAGAACTGTTTTGATAAGAGTTAAAAGGATATGACTTGCGCCAAGAGAAGAAACAAGTTCCTTGGTATTTCTCATACTAGAAGGCCTCAAGAAGTGGGATGTGGTATGCTTCCAAGACCTTTTTCACACTTTCAGTCCAGGACTTCTGTGGTCTTTCTCTTGTTTTGTACTATAAGTCAACAAGTTATTTGACATACATTTCAAGTGCCCAAACCATTTGATTCTCTGGTGGTTGATACCATGGTGAACTGGTATTATTTCAACCATTTTTTTGATCATGTCACTTTTTTGTTTTTTAACACAATCCTCAGACATTTTATTTCAAAGGCATCAATTTCACATTCAAGAGTCTTAGCATCCATGTCCGTCATGAGTACATCAAAGTGGGGATCATGTTAATGAGTTTAGCCTTGATTTTAATTGGAATAGTTTGGTTGATTCAGCAGCAATGCAAGTTGATGTTAACATTCTGGGTCTTTGTCTCAATCTCCCAATTCAGTCTTGCACCTTTGGTAAAAAATATTCCCAGGTATTTGAACTCTTGCACTTGTCTTAACTGAATTCCATTGATGTTGAGATGTTTGGGTATTCTGCCAATATTCAGGGTCTCTTATTGACATTCATTTCCTTGTCACATTTTTTGCAGGCAAGGTTTAAGCTGGTGGGATTCAAAAAATTTTCAGTTATGAACCAGCCTATTGGTATAATGGTTAGTGTTAAAGAGACTGTAGATCAATCCTAGGTCGGGTCATCCCAAAAACAAAAAAGGTACTTGATACCTCCTTGCTTAATACTCAGCATTATAAGATATGTATCAAGAGTAAGTGGAGCAATCCAGAGAAAGGAGTAGCACCCACTCCTACACCTTGGCGTAGTAGCTATTGAAAAGGTAGTTCTTGACTACAGTTAGCCAACTTAACTTATTTATAAATAGATTTGTTCATAAATAAGATTTTTTTTGTTTTTTTATAAATATTTTCAAATTTGCCCCGTTATTTTTTTTTTTTAAATCTTTGTTTTTTTTTCAGTGCTAACATCCTATTTTGCAAGTTGCAGGGCTTCTATGTCCCACATATCATTTGACTTAATTGAATTTACCAAGCTAAGCAGTTCCAGGTTAGTCTTTATGATACTCGACAATTCAAACTCAGAATTGTTTACAAAATAAAAATCAATAAGACATTGGAAGCTGATAACATTCAAATCAATCACAAAAGGTTATTATGCCATATGTGCCAGTTCATATGACAACATCTGGTCAGTTCTTCTGATACTCTTTTCAAAACATGCTTACATCAGCACCAACAAAAAGTTATAATGTACAGGTTACAAAAGTGACAAAAAAAAAAAAAAAAAAAATCAGCAATATATCCAAATAGGCACCTACATATATTTATTATATAACCAGAGAGAGAGAGAGAGAGAGAAGGGGGAAAAAAAAAAAGAAGCATTTGTCAGTAATCTTTTTTTCTTGGCAATATGTGGCACTACAGTTTTTCAATGATGTTTGTTTATGCTGATCTGTATTTTCGATCTGCTGGAGAATTTTGTAGATAAGTTTTGTTATTTTCAAACCAAATTCAACTATTCTTTTTTAATGTTTTTCATTCAGATTGTTACCATAGAAAACTAGAGGTAAACAATACAAGTCACTCCATATAGGGTAGATTCTAGAAAAACGGAGTATGCAAGATTGTAATCTTTAATTTCATTTAGTTCTCAAAGTTGATTTTGGTCATGATGATATGGATACAATTAATACACATGCTTTTGTATCAAATTTGCATTACGGAGAGAAGAAGGGGGGTACATATCATCATTTCTTATGAGAAAATTCTTTTTATTGTTTAACACAAGTTAATAACATGTTATTGGAAATTAAATGTATTGAGTCCTGAGCCTCTGCCATTTGTGCATACCTCCACACAGGTAAACCAGTGCTACAACCTGGGGAGAGAGAGAGTGGGAGGGATATAGGCATCATAGATATAACAGACTCAAAAGGTTTGAGTAACATTTTTAAAGTATTTTTTCTTAAATACTGGAAAATGCAGCACTGTAATATGATTTGAATTTAAAGTCATCTTTCAAGTTATATCAAATATCTAAAAATACACTGCATTATATATATATATATATATATATATATATATATATATATATATATATATATATATATATATACATACACACACACACACGTCTGCATAGTTTAGTTTTATGGCATATCAACCATTGTAGGTTATTTAATGCCAAATCCTTTTTATATGTACATGTTAAATATATGATTTCTAAACACATTTTGTTGATAACATTTTAAAACAAGCCTTAGCTCTTTTTTTTTTTTGCACACAGTTAAATGGTTTCACTTATTTCTATCTAATACAAATAATTCTATTTACTATTAATCACTTATTTTCACACTGTTAGATGTTTTCAAGTATTGCTATTTAACACTAAAAATTCAATTAAACTACAGTCATTTGTTTACATACAGTTAAATAGTCAAACAATTCTTATCCTAACAATTCAATTTTTCATAAGTCATTTGTTTGCACACAGTTTAGATGTCAAACAGCTCTATTTGATCCAGAGATAGGACCCTTTCAGGTGCTACCACTCGAGGCCAGAGTGGACCTGGTAGCCAAGGCCATGAAGGGGTACTAAACATTCCCCAAAGCTTCAGCATTACTGGAGTCTCACTATCAGATTGTTTAGCGTCATATCCAGGACACTTGTTTGGGGAGTCTTACCTCTCTGCAGAGCAAGTGTGTGTGTGTGTGTGTGTGTGTGTGTGTGTGTGAACATTTGACAATAACAATAGTACAAACAAGCCACAATTTAAATTCACTGCTATTTTTAAGCTTGTTTTAAACTAGAAAGGAAAACCCAAGAAGGTCAAGTAGATACATTAAAAAGATTCTGAATAACTTTCTATTCTATTTAAAGAACAATTCACATAATTCTAATATCACTTCCCATGAAGCTAAAGGATTGATTAAATTTTTACTGTTATAGGCTTAAGAAAGTATACATAGCATTAATTTGAATTTTTATGAGTGAAGGTTTGGTTGGGTTTTATAGCATCTCAACCATTACTAATTATTTAATGTCAAATCCTGTGTTTACATATATATCGAATATATCATTTGTATACACATTTTGTAGATACACACGATTAAATGATCAAACAGTTCTATTTCTAACAATTCAATTTACTGTAAGTCCAAATTAAATGGTTCAAGTATTGTTATGTATCACTAACAATTCAATATCAGTCTTTTGTTGACACACAGTTAAAGGTCCAAACAGTTCTATTTCAAGCAATTCTATTTAGCAAGATATCTTTTTGCACTCAGTTTAAATGTCAAACAGTTCTATTTTATCCATAGATAGGATCCTTTCAGGTGGTACCACTCCAGAGTGGACCTGGAAGTAATGGCAATGAAAGTGATGGCATTCCCTAAAGTTCTAGCCTCACAACCAAATTGTTTCATATCATATCCCCAGACATTCATGGTTGGGGAGATATTGATAAATGTTTTTCCAGGAAACTTGTTAGGTGCAGGGGTCTTACCTCACTTCAGAGATGCAGCCAGTTTATTCTACAGCCCCAGCCAACTGGGCTATACGAGATAAAGCATTGTCAAATATTTTTTTTTACTAATATTTCTTTCCTCATAATTCCAGTTCCTTTTTATCAGAATTATTTAGACTGTCATTCAATGGCCATTAATTAAACTGTATCAGAAAGAAAAAAAAAAAAGAAAAGAAAAAAAAGGAAAAAAAAAAGAATAAGCTCCGAGTGAGATTCAAATTTACTATCTTTTTGCCTCAAGAAGCAATTTTTTTTTGTAATGGATATATAGGTTTAGTTTTGTTTTACGGCACTGTAGCTTATTTAATGCCAAATCTATTTTTATACACATGAACAGTTCTATTTCGAACAATTCAGTTTAGCATGAATACACAGTTTAGTTCTATTTAACCTATAGATAAGACCCTATCAGGTGCTACCACTCCAGGCCAGAGTGAACCTAGGAGTGATGGCAATAAAGAGGTACTCTGCATTCCCCAAAGCTTCAGCATTACGAGAGTCTCACCATCAGATTGTTTAGTGTCAAATTAAAGAAAACTCATTTGGTGAGTCTTATCTCTCTGTAGAGATGTAGTCAGTATATCCTGCAGCCCCAGCCAACTGGAGATATATACGTGTGTAATTGGATGGAAACTCAAATCTGGTTAAGTTGTCATAAATTTATTTCGGTGGAGAATATTACTATACTCTCCATCTCGTCAGATGACTTTTTACATGCTTAAAAAAAAAAAAAAAAAAAAAATTAAATTCACAGGTGACAGCAGAGGGGGGTCAAAATATTAGGTGTTAGAAGCATCAAGAAACAGGAGTGGGGCTTCTCTGTAGGTCAACCCATCCTAATTTACGCACTTGTCAGGAGTCTCGTAGCAGGTGGGATTTTCTAAACAATCTATGATCGTAGAACAAATGACTATCCCCATATATATTTTACATTTACTCCTAATACATCAGTTAACTATCTCAGCTGTTGTTTTTTTTTTCACATACAAACTGTAACTCAACATTTGCTGTTCTGCAACTTCAAATAAAGCATGTAAAAAGTAATCTGACAAGACTATACACTATATACACTCTGAATGTGAATTTTGTTATATCCCTGCGAAGGAATAAGGATACAATAGCCATACATCGAGCACTCACATAGATTTATGATATTCCTCATATATTCTATAAAAGAATAATCCACACCAACTGTCTTCGGACGCTGACTGGATATTATATAAGTTCACTGCGTACAAACTTCATCGGATAAGTACTTGAAAAATAGACAATGTTACAACTATTACATTGCTATGACAACTTTATAGACAGTTATGTTTTTTCAGTATTTTCCCTAAATTGTGAGGAGGGAACCAAAAAATTTTTTTAAATAAATATTGTTACATAACAGCCTTCCTCCCAAACCATCATTCTGGAGGCTTTGATAGACAAGTAGAGTTAAATGTTATTTTTGATAGTAATAAGCAATGAGAATATTTGCAAGTTAGATTTATGGTGTGCTGGCAGATCAGATGTGTTTATGGAACTTAAAATTTTAGAAGCCTCTTCATATTTTTTTTTTTCATTGAGATCAAGTGACAACCTGTCTCAATTTTATGAACAAACCCCAATGTAACACGATATAAACACTTGACTGAAGTGGTTTTCACATGTGTGATATCTGTTCACATTTTTTCTGTAACAGTCATTTGAACCATGACCAATAACAAAGCTATATTATTATGATTATTATATCATCCACTCAACTTTTATATATGGCTCGTATCTTATAACATACAAATGTAATGTAAAGCATTTGAGCAATGAAAATCCTAAGGCTAGCAGAAGACCAGATCTTACCATTTAAACTCATTTTAACTGAGCCCCCTCCAACTTCTAATCAATTGACGTCATGCTATTTCTGTATACACTAGTAATAACAGTAGCAGCAGCAGCAGCTCGAAATTTCATTAAACGAAGTATTATCAGCCATTAATTAAAGCCAAAAATTAAGACGAAATACCTGTCAAAAATCAAAGTCAAAATGATTCATCTAAGATGCTTAAACCGGATTCATTATATAAATGACAGTTTTCTTTAAATAGACAAATACAAAAACAAAACAATACTTTTCCAATAAATCTATTCTAGTTCCAAACGGTTGTTAGACAATTGATTTTCATTCAAATGTTAAGACCTCAGTATTTTTTTTCTATCAGCAGTCACATTATTATCAGTATTTAAAAAAAAACAAAAAAAAAAAAAACATTACAGGTTTATGTGAGCAGATGTTTACTTGAATCATGAAATTTTGTTTCAAGCAAGGTTAGAGAGAATAGCTGGCAATTGGTGATCGGGCATGTGTTTCAGGAGCCCAAACCATTTGATTTCCTGGTGGTTGATACCATGGTAAACTGGAATTGTTCTTATTTCTCTGATTTAAATGTTTCTGATCATGTAACAAAGTTTACACCAGTCTCAGACATCTCATTTTGCATTCAAGGGTCTTAGTGTTTATGTCTGACACTTGGATAAAGATGGTGTTAATGAGTTTGACTTTAATTGGGATATTTGTCTCAATCTCTCTATATAGTCTTCCATTTTTGGTAAAAATATTTCCAAGGTATTTGAACTCATACACTTGTTTTAGCTGGGTTCCATTGATGTTAAAATATCTGGGTATTCTGCTGATATTCAGGGTCTCTTGTTGGCATTCATTTTCATGTTATTTTTTTTTTTTTTTGCAGGCAAGGTTTAAGCTGGTCGGATGCTCTTGAAGCTCTCCAGCTCCCAGGTACAATAATGTATATACTTGTAGTTGCAAAGTATCAGCATGATTGGTTGTTTGATTTTTATAGCATATCAACCTTAGTAGGTTATTTAAAGCCAAATCCATTTTATACAAACAGTTCTATTTCAAACAATTCAGTTTAGCATAAGTACACAGTGTAATTGTTAAAAACATTTCTATTTCAAGATATATTCAGTCTAGTCAAACAGTTCTTATTAAAACAATTCAGTTTAGTTGAAGTATAGATTTTGTTTACACACAGTTAAATGTCAAAACAGTTCTATTTCAATCAATTCAGTTTAGCATTGGTATGCAAATGTTAAAACAGTTCAATTTCAAACAATTCAGTTTAGCGTAAACACAGTTTCAATGTCGAAACTGTTTGTTTGTTTGTTTGGGTTTATGACATATCAACCTTAATCTATTTCAAAAATTTCAGTTCAGCATAAGTACACAGTTTGTCAAAAACATTTCTATTTCATGCTATTCAGTTTAGTCCAGCAGTTCTAATTCAAACAATTTAGTTTAGTATAAGTATAGTTTATATCCAAACAGTTCTATTTCAAACAATTCAGTTTAGCATAACTACGCAGTTCAAGATATCAAAACAGTTCTATTTCTAGCATTTCAGTTTAGCTCTATTTGACCTATAGATAGGGTCCAATTAAGTGCTACCACTCCAGGCCAGGGTGAAGAGGTGCTCTACATTCCCTAAAACTCCAGCATCACTGGAACCTAACCATCAGATTTAGTATCATATCCAGGACACTCATTTGAGGAGAGGGGGGTCTTAGTCCTCTGCAGAGAAGCAGTCGGTGTATTCTAAAGGCCCAGCTAACTAGGCAATACATAGTCAAATGTAAAAAGAACTTTTATTTCAGATAATTAAGTTTAGCATAACTATGCAGTTTAGATGTCAAAATAATTCCACTTCAAACAATTCAGTTTAGCATAAATACTCAGTTTAAAAGCAAAAACAGTAAACTCTCGAAACCACAGTCAAGTGCTATTTGATCCATAGATAGGACCCTATCAGGTGTGATCACTCTGGGCCAAAGTGGACCTGGGAGCGATCTTAATGAAGGGGTTCTCTACAATCCCCAAAGCTCTAGCATCCCTGGAACCTTTCCATCAGATTGTTTAGTATCATATCTAGGACGCTAATTGGGGATGGGGGATCCTTACCCCTCTGCAAAGATGCAGTCGGTGTATTCTACAGCCCCAGCCGACTGGGCAAATCAACTTATGAATAAACGTGTGTGTGTGTGTGTATATATATATATATATATATATATATATATATATTTATGGGGTTAGGCATATTGAGGTGTATGTGTGTGTGTATAGTAAGATTAAAAGTCAGGTCAAAAATTCAGAAAATTCAGGAAGCAATAAAATTAGAAGGAAAAGGATTTTGGGGATGAAAATGGTTTCTGGATGACAAGAGCTAGATTTAATGTGTCATAAACACAGGATTTTGGTTTCAGCACAGACAGGTCAGTAGATAAGAGTGGCCATTTTAAGTACCTTAAAACTGGGTGGTCTGTATATGGGGGGGGAGTAACTTTAGCTCCATATATTTAGGAAGGAAATTGAGAGCAGGCTGTATTTGATAATATAGGCCAGCCATTTTTGTGAGTTTCCAAACTGTCTTTTATAAAGAAGAGGAAAGCCCCTGGATTTTTTTTTTAATGAAGATATTGAACCTGCCAAAAAGGAAGTATCTAAAAATATGAAACTTAAAAATGCATGAGTGCTCTGCAGTACATAAATCCAACTTTCAAATATTCTTATCACTTGTTTCTTGTGCGTGTGAGAGGTCAATTTATAATATTAATATAGTTTTGCACGGCTTCATCAGATGACATAGAAATTTTTTTTAATTTAAAGAAAAAAAAATATTTAAAAAAATAAATTTTGGAAAAAAAAAAAATCATTAAAACTATTTAAGTTATCATGGCATTGTAATTGTAATAGCCATTTCTCACCCTGTTGGTAGGGTTTAGTATATACTGACTATCCCTTGCAGAAAGTCAAGATCTTCCCTCAAAAAAAGTATACAGAGTACAACACTAAACTGCCTTTAATGGTGAGGCTCCAGAGGCTTCTGGATATTTGAGAAGTGTGGAGTACCCTTTCATTGCTATTACTCCCAAGTCCATTCTAACCTGGAGTAAGAGTACCTTTTAGAGTCCTAACAATAGGTTAAATAAATCAGTTTGATTGGTTTGGATTGTTGAGTTTTATGGCATATCAAGCTAGGTAGATTACTTAATGCCAAATCCTGTTTATACAAATATAAATATACAGGATTTATAAGTAAGTGGATTGGTTTGGTTTGGTTTCCATTTTGTTGATAACATTTTTAAGTGAGTCAGAGTTCATTTTTGGCGCACAGTTAAATGATTTCAAGTATTGCTATTTAACAGTAACAACTTAACATCAGTCATTTGCACACATTTAAATGAAAATATTATATAATTTGTAAATGAATAGTTTTTAGGTGATTTCATTTTTAAATGAGAACTTATTTGATTGCATATTAGTATTGCTATCATTTCTACTTGGTTAAATAGTTTCAATTATTATCTAGCACTAAAATTTCTATTCAATTTTAATCTTGTTTGCAGACAGTGAAATGGTTCAACACTATTCATTCATCTGCACACAGTTAATGGTTCCAAGTATTGTTATGCATCACCAATAATTCAATTTAGGCACACAGTTAAAGAGTTTCAAGTATTGCTATGTAATACCAATAATTCAATTTAGGCACACAGTTAAAGAGTTTCTAGTATTGCTATGTAATACCAATAATTCAATTTAGGCACACAGTTAAAGAGTTTCAAGTATTGCTATTTAACACTAATTATTCTATTCAACATTACTCATTCGTTTGCATGCAGTTAAATGGTTCCAAGTATTGCTAAGTATGACTAAGAATTCAATTAAACATGTTTTTTTTGTTTACACACAGTTAAATGATCTAACAGTTCTATTTCTAACAATAGCTAAGTCATTTGTTTGCACACAGTTAAAATGTCAAACAATTCTATTTGATCCATAGATAGGACCCTTTCAGATGCTACCACTCCAGGTCAAAGTGGACCTGGGGGTAATAGCAATGAAGTGGTATTCCAAATTTTCAAAATCTCTAAGGCTGGAGCCTCACCATCAGATTGTTTTATATCATATCCAGGACAGGGGGGGGAGGTATTACCACTCTGCACAAATGCAGTTGGTATATTCTGCAGCCCCAGCCAACTGAGGTGAAATTAGTTTGAAAATTACTAGATAGAAATACTTGATATCATAACTTAATTGTATTAAAAATAATTACTTGTATCTATTTACTAAGGTTTATTATTAGATACTGGAAACCATAAAACTGTGTGCAAACAAATGACTTATTAAATAGAAATAATTACTTGAAACCATATAATCATTAGTATTAGATAGGAGTAATTTAAATCACACAAGTGTGTGTAAATTTATATTATGAATACTTTATATTAAAAAAAAAATAAATAAATAAAAATAAACATGAATGTAGAATGAACACAATTCCCTAACCTCTAGGCATAAAATAAACTTAGACAGGTTGTTATGCCATTATAAAAAAATTGTTTATAAATTAATCCATTTGAATTTTTTTTTCCAAGTAATTATTTGATGAATCATTGTGCGTACATATATATATATATATATATATATATATATATATATACACACACACACACACACACTGTTTCATTATTTTACAACTCTTCAGTGTGGCTAGACACATAGGATGCTTGAAGCTGGGATTGAAACCTACCCAACTTTACATTAGATTTAGTCTCAGATCGCTTGGCAACAAGCGTACCATGTGAGCTAGAGTATTAAGTAGCAGCATTTGCTTGTTTATATTTTATACCTTACCGGATACCAGAGTGCTCAATTCATTCAAAGAGCTTTGCATTATGCAAGCGGCAGAAACACATACATCCATGCTATTAAATATATATAAAAACTAATTATCATCATTATGATAATATATATATATATATATATATATATATATATATATATATATATATATATATATATATATAAATAAAATAAAGGCTAGTTGCTCCAATGAGAAAAAAGTAAATATTTTCAAATCAATAGGTCCACAAAAGATTTCAAATTTGGTATGCAAGTTTCTTTTTTTTTTTCTTAATCACTATTTCATATACTTGCACTTTACACGTCTTTTAGACTTTAACATTTTTAGAAGATTAAACATAACACTTCACCAAATTGGTTTTCACACCTTATTTCTCTTTCATCCACATATTTATTTCATTTTGTTAGTGGATCAATACATCCACATCATAATTAGATGAATTCTGATTTGAAATATTTACTACATAATGTTTGATCTGTGATTAATAAACAGTGGATAAAGTCTAGCAACAACTAAGGAGATTATATGAAAAATAAAATACGCCCCCCCCACACACACACTGCCAACTAGGCAGCAGACTTATTGATATACCTATGTTGAGAGAAAACAGAGGGTTAGGAAAAAGTAACAGGACAGCCAAAAATATTGTACAGTGCAAACCTGCCCTATTACATTCGCCCTACTATATATAAATGAGACACAGAAACACTGGGGAAAATTTAAATGTCTTTTTTTTCAATCTCTTTACTATTCAACAATTTCAATACTTGAAAGAAAAACATCTTTGCTTAACAAAACTGAAATACATGGTGGTTGGCCTAATGTGTAGATTGTTTGCCAATGGTCCAGGAGACCAGGGTTCAATCCCAGGACGAGTCATACCAAAAACTCAAAGAAATTGAACTTTATACCACCTTGCTTAACACTCAGCATTATAAGGTAAGGATCAAGGGTAAAGCGGAACAATCCAGGAAATGGAGTAGTGCCTTCCCTTACACCTCTGTGTTATAGCTATTCAAAAGGGGAGCCTTCTGGTCACCCTTAACTAAGGTCGCCAACTAACCATAGAAGTGGAAAACAAGATTTTCAGCAGTTATAAAAGAATGAAAGGCATAGATCTACATCATCTCAGCTATAGTTAAAATAATATCGCAAGTTCTATAGAGTTGATTTGCAACCAGTTTAGAAGAGAAACAACTGAATTCAAAATTCAGTAATAGTAGTCTTTAAAGCAGTTCAATGTTATCATCAATCTTGTTCTCACAATTACCGATAACAGTGTTCAGCTGTATCAGCCCTTGCTCTTCCATTGTAAGATATTAGTAGCATAGCTAAAGGGGAAACTCATCACATGGGAAATTGTTCAGCTTCCATACATCTGGTCTGGCTCTTCCATTGGATAATATTAGTGGCAAAGAGAGCAAAGACTGGTTTTTATATATATATATATATATATATATATATACACACAGGTACCTCCCCCAACTAATAGTTGCCACTGATAACTCCAGATATGCAAGGACACAGTGCTGGTTAAAGATTGAAAGCAACAAAGAAAAATACAAACAGATGAAATAATATAACTAAGTAAATACCAAAATGAAATTGGATGCTCCAGCCAATATTTCAACTCATAACCAAGAGAAGAGAAGAAAGAGAAGCAAAAAAGGAGAAAAAGCAAAAAAAAGAGGGGAATAAAGTACACAACATAAAGGAAATGGACTGAAGTAAATTCAAATCCTGGAGCAGGCTGTTTGCATTTCCCTACACCCTAATGTTCTGAGGAATCAGTATAAATTCAGCTCTTCTTCCCACCATCTCCAGCTATGAGTAAATAGGACAGACTGGGCTATTTAGCCTTGGTAAAGCAAACAATCAGAAGGAAAATTCTAAATTCAAAACTAGCCATACTCTATTTTGTGTGTGATTTTTAAAACTTCTCATTTTTATTGTTGTTAGTTGAAACAACATTTCGGCCAATGCATTCTCTGGCCTTCCTCAGATGCCCCTTGTTTATCTGGGCATAGAAATGATTCAACCTGGGAAATCATTTTAAAGTTTGACTACTGATCAAACAAGGTGTTCAAGAAATATGATGTTATTCAAATAATGTTATTGTTTTTCATGCCTATCAATCTGAGAATCATCACAAGTTTGTCGAGAAGCATCAATAGATGAATTCGAAATGTAAAATCCAATGGCATCAATTATTCTTGATATTTTCAAAGTAATTTTCTCAAAAAAAAAAAAAAAAAAAAAAAAAAAAAAAAAAAAATTGGCTTTTTTAATTATTGGTTAACAGATTGGGATCATTTCTATATTTGGTCTACTCAAGAGATCAACATAAGTGCTGCTTCGTTGAGACAACTTCTTTTCAGAGTTCCTTCCCCATCGATTATTTTAACTTTATCTCACAAGGGTAGATGGTTTCCCCTTTTCTTTCCACATATGGTCAGCCATACCTGACTTTTCTATTTCTCCTCATACTCAAAAATTCAGACAGATAATAGCTGTAATTCTGCTGACCTTGTGTTAAATCCTGTACTGCCAGGCGGCGGGTTGAATAAAACAAACCCATAAAAATAAACAGGTCACAGTTATTTAAGCCAGTAAATATATTTATATAGTTTTATATCATTTGCAAATTTTTTTATGACAACTCCAATTGAGGATTAAATATCTTCAATCCATTAGAACACTTCACAGATAAGTATCTGACAAACATAAATCACTTTTATAAAATGAAATGACCTGCTACCATAAGTAAATGGATAAAGACTTACTTTACATGAATAAACCTGTTATTACTATGTGACAGCAGTTAAATTTACTCCAGTTCTTGGTTTGTAAGGAGTAAATTTTGTCACAGATGAAGTAACCACAACACATACTGATAACTAAATTTTTTATTTCAATTTATCTGAATAATCAAAGTTCTATTTCATCATATTCCAGTTGAAACAACATATGGGCCAACTGGAAAAAAAAACTTAGCCTATGAATTAAAGAAGTACTTTTAGAGTATCTATAATAGATGAAAACTTATGCCCAAAAAATATTCAATCAGTAACAACCTCCATTGCTTCCTAGAACTCCATGCCACACTCATAAAATTCTTTTGATGCAAAATATTAGATTAATTCTTGTTCAACCTCTTCTCTTCATGTCAACTAAAAACCAAATACAAATAATTCTGTGATACCCCAAACAAGTGATAGCAAGGACAAGATATTATGAAGGAAGAAGAAGCAATTTTTCTACATTCAAGCTACTTTAAGAGATCTTTAGTCAATTTAACCGTGTGAAGATAAGCATTATCATAATGGAGAGGGAACCCTTTTCTATTGACTAAGGAGACATTTTTTTCATCGAAAACTGTTTTCAAACGACAAAGTTGATTGCAGTAGAGATTAGAGGCGATTGTTTATAAAGGACCATTCATGGAATATCAAACCTTACACTGAACATGTCAGTTTCCTGATTCATTATTAACAGCATTTAACAATGATAAATGAAATACTTTTTATCACTAGTAACAAGCCTGTCTAAAAATTTAAAAAAAATTTTTTTAAAAGTACTTTACAGTAAGCAATGAATCACAACAAGCGATTACAGAAACATTTGGATGATCTTAAGGTGATATCATGAAAGTGGTTGAACTAGAGTTGGTCTCATATTTTGGATCAAAACCCAAAGACTTTTTACAAGCATGGTGCCTATAAAACTTAATACATGGAATGGGGTTCTAGAAAGCAATGAAGATTATGTTAATGATTAAATATTTCTACAGGTATAAGTTTTTTTCATTTATAATATATACTCTAAAATCAGACATTACATTCATTCCAACTAATATAATTCTGGGAAGATAAAACTTCTATTTGTATTATCACACTAATCTAGTCTTGTATTGTCACTTAGTGGATATCTACTAATTGGCAAGAAACTAAGATTAACATACTAATCTCTTTTAAGGTACTTAAAATGGCTTAAACTGAGTGTCTTCCAACAAGATAACATTAGAATTACTTGCCAAAATTTATCAGATATGTTCTCAAGATGAAATATACAGGATTCTTTTTTTTCTTTAAATCATTTAACTGTTTAAAAATGTTTGAAAGGTAAAGAGATTAGATTTGAATCATACCGATTGACAATACCTAAGATAATGCATTGTTTTGCCAAGCCAGGATAATTCACAACATGTGCTCTATGATTCACCATTCAATTTATCTGAATGTTATATAGTTTTATTTTCCCATTGTTTATTTAACCCATTTTTAAATGTATTTAGTATTGTGTTGGCAACTACTTTCTCTGGGAAATTGTTCTATGGTTTACTGGATTTGATTTATTTATTTAATGGCTTATCAACTTCTTATGGGTTATTTGATGACAAAATTAAATTCATTTCTAAATGCTGGATTATAATTTGATCTTCAATGTTCCATTGCATAAAAAAGAAAAAAATTATATATATATATATATATATATATATATATATATATATATATATATATATATATATATATATTTTAATCATTTGTTTGCATAGTCATATAGTTTCAAATATTCTTATCCAATACTGATAAGTTTCAAATAGATCTATCTGACCCATAAATAAAACCCTAAAATGTAACTCCAAGTCAGAATGGATCTGGGAATAATAGTAACAAAAGGGTATTTCACACTTGACAGAACTCTAGAACTGGAGCCTCCTCATTCATGACACCCCTTTTTGTGAGGCCTTAAGCTTCTGCAGAAGATACAGTCAGTAGCACGTTCCAAGGGTGGGGGGGAATACAATTCATAATTATGTCAGTTTTGTTGGGGTTTCAGTAACATTTGCATGACTAAAAATTTCTGTTTAAAAAGATAAAAAAAAATAAAAATCTCCGAACCAAAGCTCCAAAACTCAACAAACATCCAGCCTCTCTATTTAGTCATCTTGCCTTTGTTTGTCATGAGATATTAGATTCTGACAGGTGTTATTGGAGTAAGAGTTTTGTTTAATAGCATATCAATTTCTGTGGGTCATTCTAATGCTAAAAAGGTGAGATTACTTTTGTCTTCTATGTGGGCTTTAGGGTATAGGTTTTTATGTTAGTATTTGATTCTATTTGGAAACTGTCACAGTTAAGAAAATGTATTTGACTGTGATGGGTACTTTGCACATTGAGGTGCCTTCTCTTTTTAGGTGCGATGCGTGATGTGGAGGTGTCATGGAAGACATACAAGCATGTAACATTAGAAACCATGGGATGCAGTAAGGCAGAAAACGCCAGAAGTGGATCAATGTGTGGTTCATCTGATGCAGCAAGGAGGAACCTCATAGGCCAACGGCCAGGATCAAATAGTTCAGTCTGGGAACTACTGCTAATCATCGATAAGAGTGATGTCTATTGATAAAAAAATAGCCATTGAAAGATAAACATAATTTGGTTTGGTTTTATGGCATATCAACTGTTGTAGGTTATTTAATGCCAGATCCTGTGTATACATATATATTAAATATGATTTGTAAACACTTTTTGTGGATAACATTTTTAAACAAGCCTGAGCTCATTTTTCTTTGCCAGTTAAACGATTTCAAGTATATCTATCCATACAAATAATTATATTTACGATTAATCTTTTGTTTACACACAGTTAAATGGTTCCAAGTATTGCTAAATATCACTAACAAGTCAATTAAACATCAGTCATTTCTTTACACACAGTTTAAATGTCAAAGTTTTATTTGACCCATAGATAGGACCCTATCGGATGCTACTACTACGGGCCAGAGTGCACCCGGAAGCAATGGCAATGAAGGGGTATTCTGCATTCCTCAAAGCTCCAGCATTACTGGAACCTCACCATCAGATAGTTTAGTGTCATATGAAGGCACTCATGGGAGGGATCTTACCCCTCTGCAGAGATGTAGTCAATGTATTCTACAGCCTCAGCTGACTGGGCTAAGATAAACTTGACTCCAATTCAAACCAGACATTCAAACTGCATTTTCCTTCATGCAATTCAACGTAGGGTGCATTCTGCTGAGGTAAAAACTTTGACCTCACAATTAAAAAAAGAAATCAGCACAGAGACCAAACCAAACGTATTTAGCCAACCAACAAAAATTACATTCATCTGCTGTATGAACACTGCATGGCATCTAGAGGAGTTACCAAGAGCAATAACTGATAGGGACAGATGATGAGAGAGTCAAGAGAATTTATACTGTCAACATGCATTGATGATCATCATCATATATAAGGAGGTGTGCTTGACATAACAGTCATTGTTAGAGGAAAGGAACTTGGCCAGTCAAGTTCTGGGTGGTGGTGGTGGTGGTTTGCCTTTTATTTCACACTCATGCCACTGGGCAAAACATGAACTTCTTCCTACACTCCAGCTATGGGTACATAGTAAGACAGACGACATTGCCATGATGGTTAGATGTTCGCAGACCTGGGTTCAATCCCAGGTCAAGTCATACCAAAGACTCAAAAAAAAAAAAAAAAAAAAAAAAAAAAAGGTACTTGACACCACCTTGCTTAACACACAGCATTACAAGGTACGGATCAAAAGTAAAGTGGAGAAATCCAGGGAAAGGAGTAGCACCCTTCCCTACACCTTGGTGCAGTAGCTATCGAAAAGGGAGCCTTTGGGTTACCCTCGACTAGGGTCGCCAACTTTACAACTAGAATACTCTGATTAAAAAATTGACCTTGCCTATTGCAGAGGGGTGAGATAAATGCATACTATCAGTGGTTTGGTTTCTTAAATAGTATATCACCCTTTGTAGATTATATAATGCCAAATCCATCCTTGTATAAGAACAGCAGTGATACTAGCTAACCCATCACAGGGTGGATAAGGGGATTCAAACTTTCCTAAGAGTATTAGCCCAAAAGTGAATGTAATAGCATGACTGGAGTTTGAACTTGCTTACTTCAAGGCTGCAGTCCAACACTTTAGCCATTATGATAAGGTGACTCCTCCACACTATCATAGATCTTCCAAACATTAATTAGCCCAGATTCTTCTATATTCAAATATGGGTTATTTCAAGAGCTGTAATCTGTCTTAGTAACTAAAATTTTTTTTTAATGGCATATCAACCTTTGTGGTTTATTCAAAATCAAAGCCATCCTTGTAAAAGGATAGTAATGGTACTATTTAAGCTTTCTTTGTTTAATGGCATATCAACTTTTGAGGGTTATTTAGTACCAAAGGCATACTTGTAGAAGGACAGTAGTGGTACTATTTAACCCATAGCTTTTTCATATCTTTCCCAAAGGCAATAGTCTGAAATTAAATATAATAGTATGACTAAAGTTTGAACTCACTCACTATGATGTCGCAGTCCAGAATATTAGCCACTATGCCTCTTCCTTGCAGTTAAAATGTTTGATGAGGTTTAGGTATTTTTATATGACACTGTATTGCTTCAATAAATTTTAACTGTTCCCCATGTCTGATTACATGACTGACTAAGGTCTATGATTGCAGTTGATAGTTTGATTTAGTTTTATGGCATATCAACGATTGTTTGTTATTCAATGCCAAATCCTGTTTTTTTATATTATATATATATATATATATATATATATATATATATATATATATATATATATATATATATATATAAAATACATGATTTATAAACACATTTTGTAGATGCATACAGTCAAATGATCAAACAGTTCTATTGCAAACAAATCAATTTCGCATAAGTCATTTGTTTTCACAGTTTAAATATCAAACAGTTCTATTTGACCCATAGATAGGACCCTTTCAGGTGCTACCACTCCAGGGGTCAGAGCAGACCTGGGAGCGATGGCAATGAAGGGGTACACCACATTTCCCAAAGCTCTAGCATTACTGGAGCTTCACCATCAGATTGTCACGTGATAGCCCACGGAGACGAAGAGGTAAGACTATTAATACTATCCTCCCGTTGAATTGACAGTATCAAGCCGTCAAACAAGTGACCGTTAAGGAAGAATGTGGGTCACAGAGGAGATAAACAGATGTTGGTACTTAGTGACCTCAGGTCGCCGGACATCGGAAGGGGAAAGAGAGAGAAGCCAAATGATTGGCTGGGACCCCAAAACGGAAGTGGGGCTCCCTTCCCCTCAGCGGAAGTAAAGGATAAGAATGTTAGTTTTTGAGCAAGGCTCGTGGCAGACGAACCATAGCCATTTTTACTCCGGGTTGAAGACAAAAGATTAACTGAGACACGAAGGACTCCAAATCCTTCAAGCCAGTATTAAAAACAGAACAAAGTCCATTAGCCCGTGAAAGAAGAAAATTCTCCAGTGGAACCCCGTCGAAAATAAGATAAGTAACTTTGGGGACATTTTCCCTTTATACCCAAATATTTTATATACCACTCTCTCTCTCAATTCGAAGAAAGACAAAAGTCAGAAAAGACGTTTATATTCGTGGACTGTCCAATTATATGTTTTTGACACTTTGAACGTGTACATAATTGTAGTAAAGGAATTTATGTATTTTCATTTTACCATGTGGTCTATGTTGTTACTTCATGCTTTCTTTTCAGCTTCTATTCGCCTTATGTTCTCTTGCTTAGAATTGTCCTATTAATTCCTAAAGTATCACACGGGAAACCGGAGTTACCGACTACTACAATATTAATATTATTACGACTAAGACCTATAGGCCCGTATTCTTCTGTTATCTAAGGGAAAGAAGTTTAGCGGCCTGGTGGGTGTGTGATAGTGTGAAGTTTGGAACCTCTTTGCCAGCGGCGGTCAGTCTGGCTCTAAATTAATCCCTCACGTAATATGCCAGTTCTTATATGCCTGAGAGAAAAACTCTGAACGAGGACTTATTCTGTAGGGGATCAAGTGCCAACCTGCCCCGTCTTCACACGTGCGAAAATAAAGTCCCGTTTTGGGATTTTAGTCAATTTCACGTCACAGATTGTTTAATGTCATATCGAGGATTCTCATGGGGGAGGGTATCTTACCCCTCTGCAGAGATGCAGTTGGGGTATTCTACAGCCCCCAGCTGATTGGGCTAGATTACACTCAAGTAATTTGACTATTTCAATATTAGTGTATTTAAATATTCTTTCTATAGTTCCTACAATAGAACTTGCTTCATTAACTTGGATTGACTTATGTTGGTCAAATTTAGTTTTGAATCTACCAACATAAACAGATTTTTTTGTTTTACATAATTCAATTCTTTGTTTCCTGGTATGCACTCAATGTTTACCAGGTTCATTATTCTTATTTGTTGTCATGAAAGTAATTTATGATTCAAGTTCCAGCTCATCTACCTTGTTTTGAGTAGAAGCCATAAAAGCCTGTACAGGGTTTTAATACATTGCACTTTTTAAACCTTTCAATACTAATGGCATAGATAGGTCCCAAGAAAATAAATAATTCAGCCATTAGATTCTGTAAACAATTCCAGTTGTTACATAATACGGATGAGAGATTTTTGCACTACTACAACAACAAACAAAAACAAAACAAAAAAATTGCTTATTCAACTCATGGACTAAATTTTTAATGCAAAATTTTTTGTTGGTGGGGAGGAGGGAGAAAGAAAAGAGAAAAAGAGGAGGATAAAAACCACAAAGTTACTGCCAACTCAAAGCTTTGCTAATTGGAGCTTGAATTCTAAAATGAGATGGTAGCTGAATTTTTTATGAATTATGTATATTACATCTCAGACAATTTTCACAGTAATTTATTTCAATCATGTTTTAATAAATGTGAGAAGCTAATAGGTACTCATATATATGATACAATGTGACACACATGCATCCTATGAAATATGGTCTCATTTGAAAGTAATGAAAAATTCCATTACTTGACCTCGTGTAAACATGACATCACACAGTTTTATCAAAAGTTCTGCCAAATCAGGAAATGAATGATTTTTATTTTTCTTGATTTCTAGTTGGTTGTCATTTGATGGCATATCAATCATTGAGGTTATTTAATACTAAATTCTGCTTTATCATATTTACCCAACCCCTCCGCTCAGACAGGATATGACACAAGGTCAAATTTTAAGCGGAGTTTAACAGGTTTGAATTCAGAGTATTCCTTCTCCTAGACTAGTTGCCTTACCAAGTCTGAAGAACCCAGTCTGTCCTACTATTCACCGATAGCTGGAGGGAGAATAATTGGATTCATACCTTTCCCCAAGGGTATTAGTGCTATGTGAAATGCGATCAGTCTCATCCAGGATTTGAACTCATGTAACTGTGTCCATTTTCTACGACGATAACCATTACACCACGGGCACCTCCTAAATTCTGTTTTATGATTTGTAAGCAAATAGTTTGTAGGTAACTTTATTTGTAAACAAATTGTTAGGTTTTTTAGGGATACAGGAATACATGAAAATATTTAACTACCTAACATCAATAATTTCATTAGATATCAATCATTTGTTAGCACACAGTTAAATGGTTTCAAGTAATTTTATTCATCAAGTATTCCTATCTAATACAAATAATTTGCACACCACTGTATGTTTTGAAATAAACTAATAATAAACTTTGTAAATGAACAATTCTATTTGACCCATAGATGAGACCTTAACTGCTACAACTACTCCAGGTCAGAGTGAACCTTGGAGTAATGACAATGAAGCGGTACTCCACATTCCCTTGATGTCTGAGGGAAAAGGGTCAAAGATATGTCCAGTGTGTTGAACAGCGAAATGAATATGTACAATAACATGAACAGTGTATACTCACCTATCATGCCACTTTCTGTAACCTAAACTTTAGCCTTATATTAGGGAGTCAGACCACAGGCAAGGTACAAACTGTATGCAAATAGGCCAACTGGTATGCCTACAATTTTCAGCTGAAAAAGTCAGTAAATCGCTCAAACAGTAATGGATAATACTCAAGTATATACAGTATACTTTCATGACAAGGTTTTCCTCTTTTTGTTGGTCAGAACTTTCCAATATGAGCAATACCATAATTCCCCTCCCAAATGCAACTACATATTGATCTTGTAGTTTCAGTAGAATTAAAGATTAACAAATGATGTGTATTGAATATTATATAGATGGTTATTGTATATTTTTATTGTTTGCAGCTGTTGACCTCACCAACAAATCCCACATCTTGCTTCAAAATTCACACTAGCCTCTGTTAATGTGGTTTGCTTTTTTTTTTAATTGAAAAACTTGCTCATGAATGCAAATTAGCGATGGTCTTAAAAGGACATCTTCTGTCCATGCACAGCGATGGATTTGCAAATGGCAGCCATGACGGAACAAATTAAACATCAAGGAGGCTTAGCATCGGGTAAGTTTTGATCCCTCGGTCTCACTTCACAACAATTTTTTAAATAATTCTTATTGCAAAGTAAACAGATGATTCAAGAAATTTCGCTCAAGTTGCAAGAACGTCGATGTACAGGTAAGGTCTTTTAAGCCTAAAACTGGATTCCCAGGCTGTACCCCCAAGGCATAAAACCAAATCTGGTGAGTAGCACTAAGAGTATCAGTTCTTCTCAGCATCTCAGTCCAGTGTGGTTTGTCACCTTCACGACCACAGTAAATGCATCAGGAGCAGCCAAATGGTGTCTCACATTACCAAAATATTGCAAAACTACCGGCTCATTGGCCTCGTGGGTAGAATGTTTACCAATAGTTCGGGAGACCTGGGTTCAATCCCAGGTTGCATCATACCAAAGACTTTAAAAAATGGTACTTGATACCTCCTCGCTTAACAATCAGCAATATAAAGGTAAAGTGGACCAATCTAGGGAAAGGAGTAGCATCCTCCCCTACACTTCAGTGTAGCAGCTATTGAAAAGTGAGCCTTCTGGTCCCCTCGACTATGGTCGCCAACTTTACTTACTTTAACCTTATTTGCCCTAGTAAGAATGATTTAAATAAGGCATATTCAAAATGACTGATAATCATCCTTCCTGAAAGGAAAAAAAATATTAAGCTGAAAAGAAAAAAAAAACAAAAAAAAACACTATAAAATGTAGACAATTTAAAGGGTTAGTGTTTGTTTTTTTTAAATCTTCAAAAATTTAAGATGCTTCTATGTTAATACCATTCCAAAAATAAAAATTCATTGTTTATAGTATCCAGTACTTGTCAACACCAAAACAACTTTATCATTGAGAAAGATTCAGTTAAATAAATAAAATAAAAAAGAGAAATAGGATTCATGGAAAGACGATAATGTTCCAGTTTTAATCAAAGAAAATAAAGACCTAATCACCAATTGCTGGGTTTGGTTTGATTTCTTTGTTTAATGGCATATCAACACTTTATGGATTATTTAATACTGAAATTTAATTTTTATAATCATAACTATATTTTCATTTAGCTTTGTTGAATACCACATCAACCTCTGCAGGTTATTTAAAGCCAAAGCCTTTCTTGTAGAAATAATGGTACTCTTTAACCTATAGGTGGAGGAAATAAGCAAGTTTATACCTTTCCCAAGGGTATTAGTCCAAAACTGAACATAATAACATGACCCAAGTTCAAACTAGTTTGCTTTGTGGCTGCAGCAATCCAGCACTTGAGCCAATAGCCACAGGGACTTTCCTGCCACTAATTGTAGGAGACAGTCAGTTGAGGACAAGTAAATTACAGAGCTTATTTGTTTGGGTAAAGACTTTTTTTCAATGTTCATTCTTAATGCTTTAGTAAAGAGAAAGGGTGTTGCCTGTTCTATTTTATTGTGAAGATGCCTTCATGACCTACAGTCTCACTTAATCAACAAGATTCTAATGCACAACTACATAAAATAAGATACATTTTTTAATAATTACTTTAGTAACTTATACTAGCAAAATCTATAAAAATTTCTACAGTGCATAAAGAAAAATTCATATTCATAAACTACAGTAAATTGTGTTTTGTCTATAAAAGCTCCAAATCTATTAAGAAAGATAAATTCTAGGCCAGGAGTAAAAGATAAAATCAGTGCAGTGAAGTAGAGAGAGAGAGATAGTAAGTTGGCCAACCGTAGTCAAGGGTGACCCAAAGGCTTCCTATTCAAGGTGAAGGAGAGGGCACTACTCCTTTCCCTAGATTGCTTCACTTACCCTAAATCCAAACCTTATGATGCTGAGTGTTAAGCAAGGAGGCATCAAGTACCATTTTTTGAGTCTTTGGTGTGACTTGACCTGGGATTGAACCAGTCTCATGGGCCATTGGCAAACACTATTATGCCAATGGGCCTTAAACTGTACTTATGTTAAACTGAATTGATTGAAATAGAACTGTTTTTACATTTAAAAGGTGTGTAAATGAAAAACTGTACTATACTAAACTGAATTGTTTGAAATAGAACTGTATGTATAAAAATGGATTTAGCATCAATTAACCTACAATGGTTGATATGCCATAAAACCAAGCTTGATAATGTTGATGCGAATGGGCTGATATATGTGTGTGTGTGTGTGAGCTGTGATGTACCTTTTGTACTTTTGCAGTTTTGTTGAATGTGTGGTTATCGATTCCAAATAATATGGAGAAAATATAGAAAAACACAAAAATGTTTAGTCTGATGTGGTTCTTCTGTTAATAAAGAACGAAATATTACCTGTAAACCTATTGTAAATGTTTGATTTATCCACTTTTCCATTTATTTTTATCATCTTGTCAGATTCTCCAAAATCTACCATTTCTCCATAATGTTCAGAATGGATAACCACACTTTCAACAAAAAAACTATAAGTGTGTGAGTGTGTGTAGTTGAGCAGCAATCTTTCATTTAAGCATGTTTGATTAAATAACAAAGACATTTTGACTATATAATCTTATTAGGATCCTTTCAAGTTCTCAGATAAGTCTTGGTTTCAGGTTGACATCAAGCAAATTTAAAAACAGAAGTATTAATAGAAATAGAATATTATCAAGAAAAATAGAATATTGAAAAAAAAAAAAAAAAAAAATTTCAAAATATAGTAGCTATTTTCAAAATTAATTCTATTGATTCTAGGTTTTTGCTTTTATATGTAGGGCTTCTAGGATTTGTAGTTGTAGTTTATTAATTTTATATGCTATTATAGTGGTGTTTTCAACTAGAATTTTCCGAAATTTGGATTTGGGAATAGAATGGGTTTTAAGATGTAAGGCTATGCAGCTAGAATAATTAAGGTGCATAGTAAGACATCTTGAAAGAATTGTAGAGGTTATATATATATATATATATATATATATATATATATATATATAAATAAAAAGGTTAACATTAAATTTTTCTAATAATATTACAGACTTAAAATATCAATTTCATATATGTCATGTTTTTAACATAAATATACTCAATGATAGAAAAAAATTTTTTTGAGTACCTACAGTAATGTAATGATAAGCAAGCTAGGCAAGCAGCCCATTGTTAGGAAGTTTGATTTTCACCAAGTGCCCATATTTCTGGTTCAATGCAAAACTAAGTTAAGTAAATGACAGCAATTAAAAAAAAAATATTTACACTCATTTCAATTTATCATCTATGAATTCATAAGATTGACGAAAGAAAATACTGAAATCATTTGTGTATAGTATGCACAATTTTTTTCAGATTTTCAGCCCAAATGTTAAGAGTATTATACACAAGAAATATATCATATGTATTATACACAAGAAATATATAATTAACTTTTTTTTCAAGCCACATGCCTCACTACGTTCAGGTTTGGTTAGGCTTCTTTCTTTAATAGCATATCAAACTTTGTAGGTTATTTAATGCCAAATCCATCATTCTAGAAGGACAGTAGTGGTACTATCTAACCCATAGCTGAGAGGATAAGGGGGTTCATACCTTTCCCAAAGATATTTGTCTGAAAGTGAACGAATTAGCGTAACTGGAGTTTGAACTCACTCACTACAATTCCGCAGTCCATCGCATTAACCATTACACCACGAGGACATCTCCCCCTCCATTCAGGAGAGGATGATCAAAATTAAGATAAAACTACGGCCCAAACTAATGTGTTTTATGCCATTACAGAGAAATATCCATTGGAATGTGTGTGTGTGTGTGCGTTTATAATTTTGCTTCAGATGTGAGCTTATTTTTGCCATAAACTTGTATTTTTGTGTGAAAATGTCCATGTTTTTGCTCTAAATACTGTGTAAATTGTGTTTTAAGACAACTATAAACCGTATGCATTCTTATTTTCAGTCAGTATGAACCCATAAAAATTTGGGGGTGTCCTCGTGGTGTAATGGTTAAAGCGATGGACTGTGGAATCGTAGTAAGCGAGTTCAGTCGTGCTATTACGTTCACTTTCGGGCAAATACTCTTGGGAAAGGTATGAACCCCCTTATCCTCCCAGCTATGGGTTAAATAGTACCACTACTGTTCTTCTAGAAGAGTAGCTTTGGCATTAAATAACCTACAAAGGTTGATATGCCATTAAACAAAGAAACCAAACCAACCAAACCATAAAAATTTAAAGAAATGCTCAATTTAGGTTGAATTTAATTGCTACAAAATCTAAAAAGTCAGTGTTTATTATATACATGTAAATTTTTTCCTAGAATTTCATATTCCAAAGTTTGGGGCACATGTCATACACAAATAATTACAGTACTGTCCTTAATTTTCAATGACATAATACAATTTATGGAGGAGGAGTATTATACAGCCTCACCAGAGAAAAGTAAAAAGAAAAAAGAAAAGAAAAAGAAAAAAAAGAAATTCATATGAGATTTATCAATTATATTGAAGTTAATACATTTATATTTATTAGTTGGTTTTATGGCATGTCAACCCTTGTTGGGTTATTTTATGCCAAAGTCAGTTAAACAATTATGGTCTTATTATACAGAGTACCAAAATGTATCATGTCAACCCTTGTTGGGGCTATTTTACATTAAACAATTATGGTCTCCAATTAAACACAGTACCAACAAACAGATCTATCAAACCCATGGATGAGACACCAACAGGTACTATCACTCGAGGTCTGGGAGTAATAGCAATAATGGTGACTTCACTTGCATGAAAAGTTCCAAAATAAGAGTCTCCCCACCAGGTGCAATTTAGTGTCATATCCAGGACACCCAGTTTGTTTTTTTTGGTGGGGGGATAGAAGGGAAAGCAAAAGAGGTCTTTATCCATTTGCAAAGAAAGCAGTCAGCATAGTCTAGGCTTTGCTAATGAGGCAACAGATTTATTCCATTAAACATTTTTGGTTTTTGTTTGTGTTTTATGGCATACCAACCATTGAGTATTTAATGCTAAATCCTGTTAGTACATAACATTTTTAAATGAGCCTGAGCTAATTTTTTTTTTTTTGCACAGTTAAATGGTTTTAAGTATTTCTATCTAATAAAAATAGTTTTATTTACTATCAATCATTTGTTTGCACATTTAAATAGATATATACAGGATTTGTAAATGAATAGTCCGTAGGTGATTTCATTTTTAAATGAATCGGAACTAATTTATTTGCACACTACTATTGCTATTGTTTCTACACAGTTAAATGGTTACAATTATTGCTATCTAACACTTATAATTTTATTCAATATCAATCATTTGTTTGCAGACAGTAAAATGGTTACAAGTATTGCTATTTAACACTAATTATTCAATTGAACACTATTCATTCATTTGCACACAATCAAATGGTTCCAAGTATTTCTATATAACACCAATAATTCAATTCAGACACACAGTTAAAGGGATTCTCTGGTGGCGTAACAGTTAGCAAGCTACAACTAGCAAACCTACATGAGTGAGTTCAAGTCTCATTGGGTGCCCCATTCATTCGGCCTTGTGCCACATCGAAGCAAAGAACTTTGTAAAACGGGTGGCGATAAAAAGGAAAAAAAAAAGGGCACCTCGGGTGGTGTAATGGTTAGCAAGGTAGACTAGCAAACCTACACGAGTGAGTTCGATTCTCATTAGGTGCTCAATTCATGCTGCCTTGTGCTACATCTAAGCAAAAAGCTTAGTAAATTACCACAGTTAAAGGGATTCAAGTATTGCTATTTAACACTAATAATTCTGTTGAACATTACTCAATCTTTTGTACACAGTTAAATGGTTCCAAGTATTATTATGTATCACCAACAATTCAATTAGACATCAATCATTTGTTTACACACGGTTGAATGATCAAAGAGTTCTATTTCTAACAATTCCAATTAACATAAGTCATTTGTTTACACACAGTTTAAATGTCGAACAGTTTTATTTGAGCCATAGATAGGATCCTATCAAGTGCTACCACTTCAAGTCAGAATGGACCTGGTAGCAATGGCAATGAAGAGATACTCTGCATTCCCCAAAGATCCAGCATTACTGGAGCCTCACCATCAGATTGTTTAGCATCATATCCAGGACACTAGTTTTTTTTTTGTTTTTTTTTTGGGGGGGGGGGTCTTAACACTCCGCAGAGATGCAGTTGGCGTATTCTATAGCCCCAGCCAACTGTTTTTGTTTTTTTTTGTTTTGTTCAGATTCTTAGAATTAAGTAATAATTCTACATATTTATTTTATGTCTATTTCTTTAAATTAGCAGTAAACCTAATTAGGAATGTTTGATCAAAATGTAAAAGTTGGCAACCAGAAGGCTCCTTTTTCAATAGCTACTACGCCGAGGTGTAGGGGAGGGCGCTACTCCTTTCCCTGAATTGCTCCACTTTACCCTTGATATGTACCTTATATCACTGAGTGTTAAGCAAGGAGGTATCAAGTATCATTTTAAAAGTCTTTGGTATGACGCGACCTGGGATTGAATCCAGGTCTCCCGGACCATTGGCGAACACTCTACCCACTAGGCCAATGAGCCGATATTATCATTTCAGTAAGAAATATCATGGATTGTTTTTCTCTTTTGAAGTTTAAAAATTTGAATCCTTTAAGATTAGTACATCTTGTGACATCACTTTCTACCAATTATTGATTATTTAACATTATCAGTTGGCTCTATCTTGTCTTTAAGAAGGGCTTCACTTTATAAATTAATGTATCCAAGACAAAGACTAAACAGCTCAGATAAGAGAAAGTAACTCTATGGTGTGGCAATATTATTGGTAATAAACTAACATCCCAACAATCATCAATAAAATCGATCCTGTGTCAAGTCGGTTGGTTGTATTTTATGGCATATCAACCCTTGTAGGTTATTTGACGCCAAATCCTATTTATACATACATATTATATACTTCAGTAGACCTGGGAGTAATGGTAATGAACAGGTATTCCACATTTCCCAAAACTATGCAAATTGTGTATACTATAGCCCCAGCCAACTGGGCTTTGCATCATTGGATAAGTCCTTATATACATAACTCATGCATATTTATAGGAGACAGAAACAAAAACTTGAAGCCGCACATACACTCCTACATTACAAATGGTCAATTACACACAAGACATGTCAAGCATTGTATTCTCTTTGCATTAGGTAAGTACAAGTTGTTACAGTTTATTGGGAGAGACCAACCCCATCCCTTTCCTGATAAAGAATAAAATAATCTATGCTAAAAACCTTCCCTTGGGTCTGGTAAGTATATATATCAAATTTGGTAACTACACCAAACCATTTCGTCATCTATAAAGGGCAGACTAACATATCCCAATCATTGGTTGGTCATGTGCGTATATATAAAGTTGGAGACTTTAGTCAAGGGAGATCCGAAGGCTCCCTATTCAATAGCTACTACACCAAGGTGTAGGGGAGGGCGCTGCTCCTTTTTCTGGATTGCTCCACTTTACCCTTGATACATTCCTTATATTGTTGAGTGTTAAGCAAGAGGTATCAAGTACCATTTTTAAAGTCTTTGGTATGACGCGACCTGGGATTGAATCCAGGTCTCCCGGACCATTGGCAAACACTCTACTCATTAGGCCAATGCAGATATACTATGTTACACTGCGATACCAAAATATCTGCCATTTACAGTTGTGAGTCCAAAAAAAACTTTAATGAAATTTCTTTACTTTCCCACTTTTTTCAAAATTTACGTGTTCGCCATTGGGCCGGGAGACCTGGGTTCAATCCCAGGTCGAGTCATACCAAAGACTCAAAAAATGGTACTTGATGCCTCCTTGCTTAACACTCACCATTATAAGGTACGGATCAAGGGTAAAGTAGAGCAATCCAGGGAAGGAGTAGCGCCCTCCCCTACACATTGGTGTAGTAGCTATCGAAAAGGGAGCCTTCGGGTTACCCTCGACTATGGTCGCTAACTTTACTTACTACCACTAAAATTCTTATCTGTCAGCAAAGTTAATGTTTATACAATGAACATGACAATGTTACCTATTCAATGTTTTGTCCCAGGCATACTAAGTTCTACTAGTTATTAAAACTTGTTCTCAATTTCTATGCCTGATAGGCAAAATTATTTTTAAAGTCCCTTTCTCTTATCAGGTGATCTAATTGATTAATGTACTTTTCTCATTGAAAAGTAAATCAAGTTTTGACAAAGACATCAAAACAAATGACCAAATAGATATTTAAAGTGATATGACATTTGTCTTTTGATCTATGCTTATATAAATAAAATAAGTACTTGCAAATATAGTTCAGTGGTTGAAGCAGCAGTTTTACAGCTGAGAAGACTCATTCTATTGAAAAGGACTGGATGATAGGTTAATATCTTTTCCATAAATTACTCTCCAAGCTGATATAAATAAATTTAAGAAAAAGAAAAATTAAAACCTATTTAATCATCTGAAAATTTATCATCCCAAAGTTTAATATAGTAACAATTCTTCAACTGAGATACAATGGAGTGACAATTATTCAGGTTGAAGAAGATAGTTATATGGTTAGATTTGAATGACTGCAGCCAGAAGGGTCAGTAACCTAATCATTAAGACAACTGTTACAGAAAAGAAGCTGCAACTTAATTTTCAGTCTATGTCACTAATGTTAATAGAATAACAGAATTGTGATAAAATGCACTGAAATTAAGAACTACTAATTGAAAAATTAGTAATAATGTTTAATAGTTTACTACTATTCAATAGGACACTTAATTCTGTAGAAGAGGAGGTCTGGTCCAAAATTCATTCATACCCCCCCAAAAAAAAAACCCCACTGTAAGACATTTTTTTCCAGAGATCAAGATCTTATTTAAATAACACTATATAAAACAAGTTTTGTTTACAGATATATTATTTCTTAATTGCTTATGATCTAAGAATATAGAAAATTATCCCAAATATAGTCTCCCATTATGTTTTGAAAATTTTATTATCCAGGTCACAAAAGCAAAGTTTGAAGAAAGAAAAAAAGCCTTTTCCATTTACTTAGGCAAGAACAATTAGGAAAACATTTTCTAGCCAGGAAAAGGTATTTTTAAAAAATAGTTATCTCCCTTTAATTCACTTTAACCCTAAACTTTAAAAAAAATTAAGAGATTTTATTTGAGAGGGAAAAACAATACATGAAAGACCAGTTTGGCCCATGAATTTATGAAAATATTTGAGCGAGAAAATATGGGCATCTGATGGATGGATGGAGATATATATATATATATATGTGCATGTGTGTGAATAAAAACATGAGAACAAGTTTAACAACCTAATAAGTTAATGGTTTTCCTGAAAAATTTTTTTTTAAAAATCAAGTTATAAACCTCAAACTTTTCTCTTTTTTTTTTAGGTAACCTTCGGTATGTACACTCTTCCATATCCACTTGTGAGAAATAGTGACATTTTTCAAAGAGATTTATCATAATTTCATTTTCCACAATCAAATTTGTCTTTAACAAAAAGTCATTCATTTTGCGATTTAATGACTACATAAAATTGTAAAAGATTGAATTTTATATTAAAAAAATCTGCAGGATTTTTCCACAGAAATTATGGTTGATTTTAACACCATGTCAACCCATCTAGGGTTATTTTATTTCAAGAGGTTAGGGAATTGCATTTATTGTAGGTCCATATTTGCATTTTTTGTGCATTTTCTTTTGACAAACTCACTTATGCGATATTAAGTATTCTATCTTATACAAATAATTTGCACAGTTATATGGTTTCAAATAACTAATAAATATACATATCTATTTTTAAATAGAAGAATTACATATCAAATTGAATTACCATGACAAGAAAAACTGGCAACCACTGCCCACACGGTTATGATCACACAAAGAAAGATGTTTATCTCCAAGCTGGGAAAATGTGGCCATGGAAGTGACAGTGTCTACAAATCAATGCAGTACCATAAATAAACAATGTACTCTAGACCTTGACATAGATCACTTTGTTTACTTGAAATTACTATTTATAATATTTGCATATATTATATGTAAAGGTATTGTAAATAGTAAACAATGTTAAGTAAAAACTTAATCTTAACTAATAACTTTTGTTTAGATATAGGCAATGCAAAGATACTTTGGATTGAAGTTACTACAAAGTTAGGCCTAGAAACAACTTAAACTTTCACATTTCAGAAACAACCCCTAGTTTTTTTTTTTGGTGAAAAATTGGTCTTAAAAAAAAAAAAAAAAAAAAACACAAAAAACAAAACAAAACAAAAAAAAAAAAAAACAACATTCATTACTTTGATATATACATTAAATCAAACCACTGTATAAAAATTAAGTTTTGGAATTTTCAAAATCCAATGAGTTTAAAATATGCTAGGGTCCAATGAATAACAAAGTTGGATAGTCAAAGCTCTAGTCATCCTTGATTTATGCAATGATAGTTTTGGATTTAGATAATAGTCATTTGGTAAATTATTGTAAGACATAGGGAAGAAAAAACAAAACAAAACAAAAAAAAAAAAAAACCTATTTCATTTACTCTCATTTTTAACACATGCAATTTATTTTGCTTTCTCTTTCCAAATATATGCTTCATTCAATTCAGCCTGTTAACATACACAAGCAGTGATTGATTAAGTCTGTAGCCAAAGTCACATGGGTGTATATGAGACAGTTTCAGGCTTTGAACAATTGCTCAGAAAATTTGAAGTTTATAGCCATCAGCAGAGCTTAAACTGTATCCCAAGTAGATATTCTGAATGGTAAACGAAAATATTTCAGGGGGGGGGAAAAAAAAAAAAAAAATGACTAGATTTTTTTTTTTTTTTTTTTTTTTTTTTTTTTTAAATTGGTGCCTAAATTTTCATTCACATTACAGTTAAGAAAATCAGATTGTCTTTGTCAACAATGGCCAACATTTCATGCTCCAGTTCACCAACAGGTTTTGTCAACTACATGAACTACATTAAAAAAAAAAAAGCCTAAAGGCAGCTTTTCAAAAGAAAGAACATGTACTTGTACAGAATAGCTCCTCCCTGCTAAATTTTATTTAAATTCAGCTCTAAAATATATACTTATCCTTAATAAGACTAATTTTCAGTCACTTGCTTCATTTTTTTTTTTTTTTTTATTGAATAGTTACAAGTTCCAATATTTCGAATCAGCCAACTTGAATGATAGCTGAACTGTAGTTAATTGAAGATAATTCGAATTTAGAGACTTAACTGTTTAATAAATAAATAAATAAAGGCAAATGACCAAAAATTAGTTGTATCCAGATTGTGAATGTTTTATATATATATATGTGTCCAGATTAGCGCAACATGGAATTTATGTTTTGTTTCATGTTTTTTTTTTTGTTTAAAATTTTTTTTTTAAAAAGTATATTTTTCCATTCATCCACAAAGATCATGTTCCTTCCCTACAAAAACTTAATTGCTTTTATAATATCTAATTGAAATTTTCTGAAAGGGGAGAACATAATCTTTATGGATGAATGGAAAGATAGAGTCCTGAGTCTGATAACTGCATCAACAAGGAACTGACAGTCACCAAGAGAATAAATGTTTTATTTCCAATATTGAGCGCTCTCTCTCTAAATAAAGAGAGCTCAATATTGGCAATAAAACATTTATTCCCTTGGTGACTGTCAGTTTCTTGCTGATGCAATTATCAGACTCAGGCTAAAATATATCATACCAGTGTGACTGGATACATTGAATGCACTTCTCAAAGGTGAAAGTACCGAGTCAGCAACATCATGTTTACAACAGCCTTTTTAATACTTCTTGTTGGTCGAGGTAGAATTTGGACTCCTTGACTGGACAGAATTTCAGCATTGCTTGTTCACTATTCCAATTAAGAGTTTTTAAAATTCATTTATATCAGCATTCATCAATCATTCTTGTACAGATAAAATGAATTTGTTTGCTCTCATTGCAGGTGAAAAAAGAAAATTAATCTTTTGCTCTCAACTCTGCTGGTCACAATTCACAATTCATCTGCTAGCATTCATTTCATCCATGTTTTATTTGAATGTTAAATGTTTCATGCCATGTTATACCTGACAAAGGGGAAATGAAAGCAGTAGCAGCTTCGAAGATTGTAATCATCTTTAAGAAATGTAATAATTATATTGACCATTTAGATAAGTTTCAATCATTTGCTTTTCATTCTTTTTTAAAATGAATAATTATAGTTAAGACTCAAAATTACAAATCGGCTAACTTAACATCTTAGAATGCTCTGCCAGCAAAACTTAGAATATGCTGACTTTATCCTCTGCAGAAGAGTAAGACCCTCATCAAAATAAAGGTTGTCTTTTGGATATGATATTAAACTGCATCTAGCGGTGAGGCTCCGGTTCTTAAGCCTGAGGAGAGTATAGAGTACCCTCTTCATTGCCAATACTTCCATGTCCACCGACCTGTTGCGTTATTACCTGTTAGGTCAAATAGATCTGGTCGCAAATTATTTGAATAAGGAATACTTGATATAATAACCGTGTCAAAAAAACTTAAACTACACAAATGTAAATATAAAACATACAAGGTATGTATTTCCCTAATCACGAACTATCAAATAAACTCAGACCTAATTTTGCAATGTAACTTTTCAATAAAGAAACAAAGGAAAAAAAAAAAAAAAGTTAAAATTAATCTCATCTAGATAAGGAATACTACATTTCTAAGTTTCTGGGTATTAAAACTTAAAACCATATTAACGAAAATTTTCATCTGATTAATCGCCAAAAAGAAATGATCAAAGTGCATTATTTTCAGTTAGATAGTTTAACTGATGAGAAAAAAAAAATTCGCAATGCAGACGACTTTCGGTTGTTAATTATTTTTTAGGCTAATCCAAATTTATTATCAGATCAGTAAAAACTTCCTCACCTGCCTTTCTAATCAAGTAAAAAAATGTTATTTCAAGAGCGAAAAACATTAGGTGGACTGGCAACAGGCGGTCAGAAAGAAAGAAAAGAAAGAGTAAATGCAATTTGTGTAGGAATGGAAGAAGTTAAGAAAAAAAATAAAAAAACCCACCACCAACAACAACAGACGAACTAGAATGATACAAAGAGAGATGTAAACAAAACAATGATATTGTGATGTGTGGAAAGCACGGCATTTTGGTATAGAAATAAAAAGCAGCAAATTGGTTTCAAGTGACCACTCCTCGCCGATGCTACACCCTCCTCATTACACTTAAAAGGAAAGTAAAGTAAATCCCTGGTACCCACACCATAATAAATAAATAAGTAAATAAATAAAGGCTGAAAGAACTGGACAATTTTTGTCAACCCATACGTCCACAGGAGGATACCTCGCATTTAACTGTCTTGTAAAACATTTGCTCTCATAGGGAGGCAAATAAATTCCAATATTATTCTGCTTTCATTAATTAGATTGAAAAAAAAAAAAAAAAAAAAAAAAAAAAAAGTTCACGTGAGAATGAGTAACCAAACTAGACAGACAAGATTCAGACAATTAAACCAGAAAAAAAGTGGCTATTATTATTTTCTTATAAAAAGGTTTCTAGCGAGAGCTCCAGGCTTAACTCTGTACCAAAAACAAAAAAGAAAAATGTCATGATGATAAACATGTGCAATATTAGTAGTGTTCATCTAGTCTTTAAAAAAAAAAAAAAAAAAAAAAATTTTTTAAAAGCCTAACACATAATTTACACAAGGAATCTTGATATCCATAACTTATGATTTATTAGTAATATGAACATACATAACAAACAAGAGTCAAACGCTGAAAGCACTAGTTCCCGCTAGATTACCAAAGTTAAGCAGCGATAAGCCTGTTCAATACTAAGGTGGGTGACCACTTAAGTCAGCAGGTACAATAATTAATCTGAGACCTGTGCTCATTATCTAAGCAAAACGAAATTTAGCACGCGGCAAGACGTATAGAGCCCCCCAGTGAAAACCGAACTAGAGTCTTCTGAGAGTCGATAGTTTTGTTTCATTTTCCCCTTCTCGGAGAAAAATAACAGCTGTGAGCTGGCAGATAACACAACCGATAAAGAATTTTTTTTAAATGTGTTGTAAGAGAGAATAAGTTAGCCCTACTTTTTACAATTAGATATTTAGAATTTTTGTCGTAAGTATCAGGTTAAAAAACAAAACAAATAAACACGAAACAAAAGAAAAACATGATAAACAATTAGTAACAGTATCTTAAATACTAGCTAATAGAATTTCAAAACATCGAGAATTAATCGAATTTTTTAAAGGGTTTTTTTTTTTGAATATTGAAAACTTTTGTTATGCGCTAATCTCACCTCGATTTATTTATTTTTTTTTTTTTTTGTTAATTAGACTACCTTAATGAAGGTGTAGGTAAATGTTTTTTTTTTTGTTTTGTTTTTTTACAAGTTTTAAAGATAATTCGATCAAGAATTAGTATCTTTTTTTTTTTCTTAATAAGTTTTTCTATTTTGTTGGTAAGATGTTTTCTTTTTTTTTGTTCAAAATGTGGTAAAATAAGTTACAATATTGCTCTTTTAGGCATTTTTTAAAACTTTACTTGTCACTTAACTTCTAAGGATGTGGTTAATAAAAGAAAAAAGTTCAGGTTAAACAAGTTCTTTTTTATTCTTAGAGCTCTAAAATTGACATTCACAGATAAAACTCTTCCACTCACTACAGATAACTGAGATTTTGTTAATGTAAAAAATACGAAATAAATTTGACAGAGTAGATGAAAAAAAGTATTATCTATATAATTTTTTAGTCTTTGCTTTTCGGTTATGGTTTATGATTAGACAATTTTTTTTTCTATGGAGGCTCACTGGAGAATCAATATGAAAAGCGTCATAAGAGAAACCTTTTCTGAGAATGTATTAGCATAGGAAAAAAAAAAAAAAAAAAAAACACGCACAAGGATTATTACGCTTTTGATCCTTCATACGTTAGAAAAAGTGCGCGTCGCTTTAAATTTTAAAAAAAATCATAACATTGCTAATAAAAAGTGCGTGTTCTTGTGCATAAAACCGAAAAGTAAATACTACCTAAATCAGGGGTGTCCAATAATTCGTCGATCGTAATCGACTGGTAAATTGCACGCCATTCAATTTTCTTTTCTAGTTATTGACTTATTTCACCTCCTTCAGTCATGTAGTGATCATGAAAATTCAATAGAGTGATGCAAGATATACGAACATATTAGTATAATCGGCATTTTTTAATACAGGTAGATCATAATTTTAAAAAGAGTTCGCAAACAGAAAAGTATAGGCACCCTTGATATAAAATGCATGTAAAATTAAGTATAAAACCAGTTTATTGACTTAGAAATTATTTTTACTATATAGTTACAAAATACCGAAAAATTAAAAGAAATCCGATGATTGCAATATTTCAATGAATTTTTTTTTCTCAGAGATAATAAATATTACTAACTACAAATAAAAAAATTTAACAAGTGTTATTTTTGTTCTTAAATTTAATAAAATGCGATTTAAAAAATTTCACATTGCTTTTCCTGGGGATAGAGTTTTATCACACCAAATTAATTACAAAATTGAAGCTGTCATCCTAAGATCATAAAAAATAACTACGTAAGTTTAAGTTACAATCAGTACTGAGCGCTCATGCACACTATATATATATATATATATATATATATATATATATAAATAAACTTTTTGGACTTGTCAAATTATGGAAGACATTTTTGTTAGTTCTGCGACAAGACTGGGGCAGTTGTTAACTTACTACCAGTGCCAGTAAGAGATGTCTGAAATAAAGTTTGTTTGGGGTATTTTTCAAGGGAAGGAAGGCGACATATCAATCTCATAGAGTCCATTCTCCAGAATTGTACATCTCATTTATTTGATACTAAAAAAATTACCTAAAGCCCGAACGAATTAATTGCATGACGATTTTAGGGCATAAACTTAGAATTTATTTTATAAGAGGAGGTCTAACAAGAGGACAGATACCGCATAGCTTTAAAAACTTTAAATCCTGCCTCTTTAACACCCCTAAACAATGAAACAAGTAGTGAAGAAAAATTAGAGCAACAACTGTTTTTTGTTTAGCTTGTAAGAGTACACAGACATGACATCAAATCCATCTATCATTCGACAAAATTAGTTTAATGTAAGTGTCCAAGTTCACTATTTAAGGATTGTATGTCACTAGTATGATTATTTTATAAAATCAGAATCGGGCAACCTGAAAGATAGCAATAAAAACCTTAAAGAACACAAGTTTTCTTTTTAAAACTATTTTAAATCCTTCCTCTTCATAAGCTTCGTTATCACTATTCTCTCTCCTACAATAACTAAAAACGAAGAAATAGTAGAAATGAACAAATTATTTGGAATATCTAATTTTACTTCAAACAACATTTTAAAAAACTATTTCAAGTCCATAGGTTTGCTCATAATAATTACTAACTGAATAACTTTACAAGAAAAAATTTTTTTTAACTTTTTCGTAATTTGAAAAAGTGTTTATTTTTGGTGAAGTTTTTGTCCCCCCCCCCCCCGCTTCACTGGGGTTTGACAGCCATATAGAAACATTTAAAGTTTCATGATTAAAAAAATCCTGTCCTCAGTAATGTCTACGAAAAATAAAATAACCAACATATCTACCAGGGAGTTTGATTACTGATTGATGTTTTGTTTTACTGTTCTTTTTAGTCCAAATTAAAGGCGCAATAACCCGAAGCCGAACTTTTTTTGATATTATTTTTCTGATGAGATATCATTGGGGAACGAGAAAAGTTTTGGTAAACAGACCAACGGAAAACATTTTAAATTAAAGAAATAGGGAAATAGGGAAATAATTGTTTCGACATATTCAAAAAAATACTAACAGCGCATTTTACTTATAAAATAAATTCTCAAACTTTTTGGCCAATAACCATGAAAAAAGATGAAGAGAAAACAAAGACTTCACTTATATTTTAAAGTACATTTTAAACTTATCCGTTCAGTGGTAAAGGCACAAGAAACTTATAATTAAATAGCATAAGTGAATTCTCTTTTCATCTAAAGAATTTTTTTACACTGCGAAAATAGCATGGTTCCACCGATTCTGTATAGTTTAGTTAGGGAACCCTAATTATTTTTTTTTTTTTTTTCTCGCGCGCCATTGTTACTCGTAAAAGTTAGAAGACTGATAATCCAATACAATTTTGGTGGTGTACATGAAACTTCGAAGGGAAGGGGTTAATAAGAGTTAGAAATCCATTGAACCACAGGCGAACGAAGTCAACCTAGATTTCGTTTCCTTATTGAATACTTTTTATGCTCTCCTTAAAATTAAAAAAAAAGTAACCAAAAACATTCATTAAAGCCCAATTTTTTTCCTACAGTTTTCACGCAAACCATTCTAAGAGAAGTTCCTGCGTATCCAAAAAAGAAAAAATATGTATGACCGTTTAAAATCGGGGGTAACTAACTGGTTGCTGGAAAACATGGGCAAATATTTAGTAGTAGAGATAAAAAGGGAATGAAAGGAGAACAAAGATATTTCTAAGTATAAAAGTGAAAACTTGAGTTAACTCTAATGGAAAGGTTTATTTTATAAAGTGAGTTTTTTTTTTCCTCCGAGTACCCTAAAAATAGAAATATTAAAAATTAAAGGAACAATGTTTCCGTTATTCATACAAAAAGCAATTTTTGAACTAAGTTTTTCTTTATAGAGTAAAATTGAACAACGAATAATTTATTTATGAAGATTTATATAAAATTTAAACAAAAAGCATCTAGTGTGTATGTGTCAAAAAATTACAAAAGAGATTTTTTTCCAATTTAATTCTTTTATATTTTCCCAATCCTTATTTCTTGCTTTAAAACTAGACTATTCTCCTTTTGGTTCATCATTGAAAAAAATTAGATGAAAACTTCGAGACACTACAAAAAGTAAAGAGATTTAAATAAACGAATTAAAATGAGAATTTGTTTTTATTCACTAAAAAAGCAATTTTTAAAATAAAAGCTTGTTTCATTATTTTTTTTAACTATAAAACTAAACACCGAGTAGTTTGTTTATTTTACAAGACTTATATTCATAACTCAAAATTTTTTTGTCCGCATGTATCAATTTCAATACAAAAAGAAATAAAATAACAAAACACAAAACGTTTCTTTTTGGGGAGAAAAAAAAAAACTATTTTAAACATTCATTCCATATCTTCCAATAAGTTACATTTCTAACATCATCATATATCCTTAATCTTTATTTCTTGGTTTAAACTGGACTATTCCCTCTTTGGTTTACTGTATTTATTATTATTATTTTATAACTTTTATGAGACTCAATACAAAAAGTTCAGAGATTTTAAATAAGGAGCTATAGAACGAAATCCCTAAAGTAGAAGGCAACTTTTTATAAATTTGATTTGGATATATAAAAAAAAAATTAAAAAAAAAAAATAATAATAATTAGTCTTCAAACAACCACGTGACAATCTTCTTTCACTCTTTACTATTAACGATATATTTTTTGAATGGATAGATGCTGTTCTTCTGGTGTTTTTAAAACACTGTTGCTATTAATAACAACTTCTACGTGGGATTTTTGAATATTCATTCTCTGACCTTGAAGGGTGCCAGCTTTAGGTGAGATGTCTATCAAAATGTCGCAAAAAAGTTTTCCTTTAACATGACACTCACGCTGAAAACGAGATTGGCAACAAAAACAAAACTTGCGTCATATTTGAATATAAGCAATATATCAAATATGACCGAGAAAAAAAGTAAATAAACAAACCAAACAAAAACACTTAACTCAAAATAAACAATGTTTATGAACACAAAACATAAACAAAGCAGGATCTTAAGATTACTTCTTTTTTTTTCGCTGAAGATTTATAATTCAAACATTCCATTTAAAAATAATTTGCATAATTCAATCCTAGATTTTAAAACTTATTTCTCAATTCAGTTCAATATGATCCATATTGATCGGATTTTTTCCTAAAAGCTTTCGATCGTCTTTTAAAGCCGAGAATGTTGAGTGGGGGGGGGTAAACAACACAGCCAAATTTTAAACAAAAATGTACTTTTACAAATTGCAAAGAGATGATGACATTATCTGACTGCTTTTTCTTTTAGTAATATTACATTTAAAACACAGAAAAAAAAAGGTATATTTCGTCATTAAGTATGCTGATAAAAATCAAAAACCATATTTGGCAAATTTTCAGAAAGTTTATCCTTTTCATACTGTTTTCTTTTAAATTTAAAACGTTTGTTCCGTGGAATAATTTCCGAGACAGCGACATGTTTTCAAAAAGTTTTAATCAAAATTTTGATTAGACAATCACGATGAGACAAATTAAAAACAAACAACAAACAGTTAAAAGAAAATAGATAAAATAAGAAAAAGATACACCAATAAAAATATGGATAATAGCAATTGACAGCTGTCACCATGGAATAAGGGTGTTTTTTGTTTTTGTTTTTAATCTAAACGGTTTTTAAAAGAAAAATATGGAAGTTTATAAAATAAAAAAAATAAATAAAAACATTTTTCTACAAACGAAATTGCTGCGGCTTCTTTTTTAGAATAACAAAAAAAAAAGTCAAACGTTTTTATTTTTATATATTATTTTAAATTTAAAGTTAGTCTTTCCTATTTCGTTCATGTTTTTCATCCTTCCCTCCACTAAGTCCATCACAAAACAAAACAAAACAATAAACAAGGAAGAACGAAGAATTCCATTTTTACTACGAACAGTGGGCATTATTATTGTTGTTGTTGTTGTTATAGCAGTTGTTTTCATTTCATATTATCGCTTGCTTACCTGCTGGTGCATGTCCACCTTTCAAGTAATCAGCTTTGTTGTCAGGAGAAGACATTGTTGTTGTTGATGTTCAGCGTAGACTTGTGAATGCCGCTTTCTTTCACTTGAACAAGATAATATGACACGTGACCAGGCTCGACAGGACACGTGATTTTCTTCTACTTCCGCTCAAAAGACAAACCTTGTCCTTCCTTATTATCAACTACATCAAAGGAATTTATTTTTTAAATCTTTAAAAAAAAGAAAATATTATCCTTTTAAACTATGATATTAATTGAAATAATTACTGTTTCTATTTCGTTTCAAATAACAACCATTATCAAAATATCCGAATCACTGTAAACGATAACAAAATAAGGTTAGCAAAATTTGCTTTCAGGATCATTTGAACGGCATGTCAACTCATCCAGGGTTACTTCACGCGTAGAAGTTAGTGGAATTGAGTTCATTGTACATTTATATCTACATTTTTTGTGTGTTTGTGTCTTCATTTCTTAAGAGTGTTTGGCACACAGTTATATGTTATCAAGCATTGCTATCTTAATAAAAATAATTTGCGCACAGTTGTATGGTTTCAAGTATTCCGATCTTATACTAATAGTTATATGGTTTCAAGTAATTATTTCTAATGAATATTTCTCGCTTGTTTACTCACAATTATATAATTTCAAATAACTAATAATAATCCTTAATAAACAATTATTGCGACAAGCAACTATTCTTAACACAAATAATTTACATTTTATGCTGTATCGAACACAAATCATTTTTAAACAGATCTGTTTGACTTCATTAGTTGTTTTGCAAGTTGTAGTTTGTCCTTGTTAGTCGCCGGTTTTGGGTTTAAGTATCTGACTCCTTTAATTCTTCTTCTTGCCAAGAAGCCAAGTTAAATGGGAACTTGGCTTCTTTGTCTGTGGAAGCCCGCAAAAGAATTTAAATAAGTAAGGAAAGAATGAAACGAAGATACTTTTTAAATTCCAACTTTATTTGATCGTTTTTAATGATTATTCTGTAGTGAGGAGAGTTTTCCTGAACTAGTCGAAATATATCACGCTTCCCAGACAAGGCGTTGAAATATATTTGTCATTTTCGGTTGTGGTGAGTTTATGGTCGGTAGTTATGCCCAGTGGGTGTTTTTTAATAGAGGCCGCTGCTACAGGAGACGCAACCTGCCTCCAATTCCGAGACTGGGTGAACACGCATATATATATATATATATATATATATATATATATATATATATATATATATATATATATATATGGTGGAACTATAAAATTGTCGTCCTAAAAAAAACAACACTACAGCTTTGTTTTAAAACTGTTATTGAAAAAATCAATTCAGGTAACTTGATTATGTAGTAAAGCTGATATCTATTCAATGTAGCCGCCTTCAGCCTCAATCACCGCCTCGATACAGATCCGGAACTGGGAGCATGCCTTTTCCACAAGCGCCGGCGGGAGCTCGGCGGATGGCTGCGATCAGGCTGGCTTTGGTGTTGTGGGAGGTCATGTTGATGATGTTCTCGATGTATGACCAAACGAAGTAGTGCAGGGGGTTCAGATCTGGGGAGGAGGGAGGCAGTGAGAGAAGGGTACAAAGTCGTAGCAGGCCTTCTGAAGCCAAGCCTGGGTCTCTTTGGACTTGTGGGCCGGCGCCGAGTCCTGCTGCCACACCCAGAGTCTGCCACCGGCCACCTGATTGCACCAGGGGATCACCACACTCTTCAGCACATCCATGTACACTTTGGTGTTGACTTTCAAGCCGACTTCGAAGATGTGAGGGGGCATGATGTGGCCCTCACTTGAAACCACACCAAAGACCATAACCATAGCCAGAAACTTTGTTTTCATCACCCTGGGCACGTCCCTGTTATTCCAGATTTGCATTTTGAGGGTGCTGGCAATGGTCCTGTAGTCATAACTTGGATCGGTAGAGAGCATGTGTTGTACAGCAGCACATCTCCAATCTCACTCTTTGAACATTGTGTCACTTTCAGACATGATAGAAGACTCCTATCACTCTTGGGATTTGTACACAACCGGCCAACTAGTAGATGGTCTGCAACAAAAAAAGAAAACTGGTTTTCATTAAATGGAAATGAAATCATGTTGTCTTTTCTAGGGAGATAATTTTATCATTCCACCTTATATATATATATATATATATATATATATATATATATATATATATATAACTTGCAAGCTAATAGTTTGTAGGTAACTATTTTTTAAATAAGTCAAAGTTCATTTGTTTGTAGACAGTTAAATGTTATCAAATATCACAATTTAACCCTAAGAATGGTTTCAAGTATTGCTATCTAATATTAATAATTCTATTTAATATTAATCATCTGTTTGTATACAATTAAAAGATTTTAAGTATTGCTATCCAACATTAATAGTTCTAAAATTAGTAATTTGTTTGCACACAGTTAAATGGTTCCAAGTATTGTTATTTAACAGTAGTATTTGTATTTATCAAATATTCTTATCTAATACAATTATAGGTAATGTTCCTATCTAATTGCACTCAGCTTTATGTTACAAAAAATGTGACAGCTGGTTACATAAGCCACTGTCAAAAAAAATTAAATGCAGGAATAGATGAAAATAAAAGGTGTAGAATTGTTTGGAGGGTATTTTTTAGCAGTCTGAAGTGAAAAGAAAATAATGTTTACTTAAATCTAGTTTTAAATTCAAGTTTCAATTCAAAGTTCAACCAGATTAAAAATCAGTCAAGAAAAGAAATAAAATTTTGTAAAAAAATCTAAATGTATAAAACATTTTTTAAATGATTAAATTATTTTCCTGTGTTACTGACGCACTCAAGTATAGAAAGACAGAAAGCCGTATATACTAGGTAGGAAAGCATATGCTATTAATTTTCTGAAATTAATGCCAATTTACTTGTTGCTAATAATTCAAATTTTGGATTTTTTTTCTCTCCCCCTCTGTAACTTACTATATATCATTCTTTTTCCTCTGAGACACTCCATCTTTATTCTCTCTAATACAAATTATCTTTCCTTCAAGCTTATTCTAACTTCACTTTTTTCTTTCTTTCTTTCTTTTTTGTTAATTAAAATGATTTGAAAGGATTTAATTCAACCAATATTCTTCTCAACTCACTAACATGAATGATGCCACCATTTTCTAACAGAGGAGCTAATCTATAAGAAAACAGAACCATGCTAGATAGGATATATTTTTAGCTGTTCCAATTCATACATCCTTTATGATATAATCTAGAATAGAGTAAATCTCAGTGCATAGCCTTTAGGAGTGGATTTCATTTTATTAAAAATCAATAGAAAAAAAAACAACATATCCTTGAAACTAGTTTTAATTTTGGTTTCTTTGTTCAATTGCATGTCAACCTTTGTGGGTTATTCAATGCCAAAACAATCCTTGTAGAACAGTGGTACAATTCAACTTATACCTTATTTGATCTATAGATTGGAACTTAACCAAAAGGTACTCTATACTTTTGAGATTTCCAGAACTGGAGCCTCACCATCAGATGAAGTTTAGTATCATACCCAACAGATACTTTTTTGAGTCTTAACTCTCTGCAGAGGATATAGTTATTATATTCTCAGTCCCATCAACAGGGCAGGGCAGATAAGGGCAGAGCAGGGCACTAAAACAGAAATTACCTTTAGGAAAAGTATTGTTTATAAATGAGCCAAATATTCTTTATAATTGTTTATCTAACCAGTTTGATTTATTAATTTTGTTTGCATGCATTATATATATATATATATATATTGTCATCCACAGACAGACTTTTGTTGTATCACAACTCCTCAGTGTGGCTAGACACGTAGGATGCTAGAAGCTGGGATTGAAACCCACCCAACTTTACGCTAAACTTAGTATCATACCGCTCAGCCAACAAGCAAACCACGTCAGCTCGGGAATTATAAGGTATTAAGTAGTAGCTTTTTTTGTTTGTTTACATTTATACCTTACCGGATACCAGAGGGCTCAATTCATTCAAAGAGCTTTGCATTATGCGAGTGGCAGCTATAAATTCCTTCGCCAGAGTGCTCAACCCCCATATGTATATATGTATGTATATTTAGGTTGCAGTCCCTCATTCAAACAGCTTTGATTAAATGATAAAGACACATGTTGTCTATATAATTTCATCAAGATCCTTTCTAACTTCCTGACGAGTCTTTTAAATTTGGGTTGGAGTTGGTAGATAAATTCATAAAATTTTCCTAAGTGCTTTCGGACTCCTCATAGGTCATCATCGGGTGGGGGTGGTTGGTGGGGACAAATATAAAGAATAATTTTGGGTTGGAGTTGGTAAATAAATTCACAAAAATTTTCCCAAGCACATTCGGACCCTTCCATAGGCCAACATCAGCATAGTTGACAAATATAAAGATTGATTATTTAAAAATAGTTTTTTAAATTGTTAAAACATTTTTATACTTCTATACATAAACATATAGTTGGATTAAACTGAGATTCTAAGTAGATTAACATTGATAAATTTTGGAACTCTAATTACATCATACAAATTTGAAACAAAATGCTATCAGAGAATTAATCTTTTTATTTATTGTGGACTTTTTGTCCTTATCTTGGTAGTTTTTATGTTGTTTCTTCTTTCAATACGTTTTGGCCAAATTTCACCTCTGGCCTTCTTCAGGTGATTTACCGCGACCTCAAATAGGAATGCTGAGTCTTGTAACCGTATCCCCAGTAATTATCGCGGTAAATCACCTGAAGAAGGCCAGAGGTGAAATTTGGCTGAAACATAGTGAAAGAAGAAACAACATAAAAACTACCAAGATGAGGACAAAAAGTCCGCAATAGATAAAAAGATTAATTCTCAGATTAAGAAGCCTCATCTCAAAATGATTCCAATTAAAGAGAATGCTATCAATTGAAATAGAATATTTTTAAATTGTTTCATTTGATAACTCACAAAAAAAAAATAACTAAAGGCATTTCAAAACATTGTCACTACTGTGACGGCAAATTAAAATAATAAGATCCCCGGATGAGCAACCATTTAAAAGCGTATGGGAACTGGTGCTTTTAAATATTGTTATCACCAAACGGGGAGTTTATTTTTCGCACGTGTGAAGACGGGGTGGTCTGGCACTTGATCCCTTGTAGAATAAGTCCTTGTTCAGAGTCCTTTCTAGGACATATAGGAACTGGCATATTATGTGGGGGTTAATTTGAGGCTGGACTGACCGCTGCTGGCAAGGGGTTTCCAAATTTCACATTACACACACACCCACCAAGGCCACTAGCTCTTCCCTACCCCTAGAACAATGGAAGATATGGACCTCTAGGTTTAGATGTAATAATATTATTTATAGTAGTCGACAACTCCGGTTTCCTGTCTAATATTTTTAAAGGAAAGAATAGGACAATTTAGGCAAGGATAACATAAAGCGAAAGAAGCTGGAAAAGAAACTTGAAATAGACAATTTGATATCAAACGACACAAATGAACAACTTCAACACGTGGGAACATTAAAATATAACAATCTTTTTAATACACACGTGGATACACACATTCAACGTGTTGGCTATATTATCAGCGGATAATACATAACTGTAAATGTCTTTTTTCCTTTTTTCTTTTCTTTAGTCTTCTTTACATTGAGAGAGAGAGAGAGTATATAATTGGGTGGAGGGAGAAACAGTCTTAATGTTTACTTATCTTTTCGATGGGTTCCTTCGGAGAGTATTTTCTCTTTTACAGGCGGACGGACTTTATTTTATATATAGCTCTGGCTTGAAGGTATGGGTTCTTCTTGTCCAAGACACGTTCCGTCTTCTCCCGGTGATTTCGGCGATAGTTTCAATATATCTTATCACTTCAACTACTGTTCTGCAAATCCCGGTGCTGGTGCTTCGCCCGGAGTTTGGCACGAGATTCGCCCCATCTGTTCACGACGACATCTGTTCCAAAAATGATTTTCTTTACCCCTATTTCTGCTGACGGAAGAAGCTCCCACTTCTGCCTTAGGGTTCTAGCCAATCATTTAGCTTCTATCTTCTTCCTTCCCCTGTCAGTCGATTCTTTGGGGCTACTATCTCTTTGACCTGGTCACAGAATGCAAACATCTGTTGGCTTTCATTCTGACCTGGATTTATTACTTGAGGAATTGACCTAGATTCCTCTTTTTAGCTAATTCAAACACAGAGGGATTGTAGTAATTCCTTATTTCTCTTCTCTCAGTGGGAGACCACATGACACTACTCTCAAAATTAATTTTATTAATTATAGTTTTTTATGTTTTTATATGTACGACTTCTAGGATTTGTAGTTGCCACTTATCAATTTAATGTGTTGTTATAGTAGTGTTTTCAACTAGAATTTTTCAAAATTTGGATTTGGTGCGGTGGGAGTGACTTTTGAGGTGTAGAGTTATAGAACTAGAATCATTAAGGTGCATTGTAAGATGTCTTGAAATATTCATAGTGGTAAAACAAACGTACATATTATTTTCATTGGAGACACTGGGACAGTTGAATATATATACGATATTTGTCCTATCAAGAAGTTCAGTGGAGTTATTCAGTAGAGAAGAGTTATTGGAAATGACATGGTTGGAAGTTTTAAATTTGTTGTAATAAATGATAAATCTTATTTTTTGTTAGGATCAGTAAGGAGAAAATTTTTTGGGATAAGGTTTTTTAATATATGTTCATTTATCTTATGATTATATATATATAATTTCTTATATATATATGATTTCTTCTTTTAACATCTGAAGAGGATCAACATAAACCTGAAATAAATTTATGATAACACCAAAGAATTGAATTCTTTATTTTTGTTTTTATATAAAAATTTTTTTGGCACTTTATGTTGAGTTTTGATGTATTCTTAATCCCAAATTAATTATACATTGATAGCTGTTGGCATTGAGCACTCAAATTGGATACTCCTACCCCTTGGATTTTTTCCTCGGATTATATATACATATATAGGGTATACCAAAAACTGTATACAGACTTTGGTCAGTGACTATATTTTCAAAAAAAGAAATAGAATGATCCAATTATATGCAACACTGATAAATCCTGAAAGTTTACGCGATAAATCCTGAAAGTTTACGCGACGATAAATCCTGAAAGTTTACGCGACGTTAAACTGCAACATATGGGTTCTGAGGTGCTGCATTTAATTAAGTCATTTAACTTTATTGCACAAAACTTGCAACACTCAATGAGTTTATTGCAGCAAATGAAATAGAATGCATCCAAATAACATTTGGAACAATCTGAGAAGTTCGCAATTCCATCTGCAATGCCTTAAGCAGAATGGTCATCAGTTTGAACACCTGTGATAACTCAGTAGTGTTTGCAATTCTATCTGTTCTCATTATCAGCAGTGTCTGGATAAAGAATGATCATCAGTTCAAACACCTGGTTGCCTCAGAATTTTCTGAATTTGTCTTCTTTAACTTGGATTATAAAACTTAAATATATCTGAATAAGTATTTTATTTATAATAAATCAAAGTGTGCATACATTTTTCTGAGACACCATATATATATATATGTATAAATCAGTCTCCTTATTTTCTAGCTCAACCTCATATACAGTTCTTAACAATGGTAAAATATAAATTTCATATTTTCTTATCTTGACATTTCCAATAGCAATTAACATCGTCTCAATGTGTTGCATAGCCATAATGATATCAATCACAACAGTAATACAAATACACTTGGACTCTTTTGTTTCGGATACGAACGAGTTTATTAATTTCTGGCTTCGGTCCATGGCGACATGAGGAGAGAGACACAATTCTTAAAAGCCTATGCTAAGCATACTATGCTGACCCCACCCGAACACACGGCGCATCTTGTGATGTTTAAGATCTCAATTCATCTCTGCCAGTCAAGATTCGAAAAACTCAACCACACGCCTCAACAGTAGAAAACTCTACTGCCCCTTCAACGGTCAAATCTTAACTACTGTCTTTTCAAAATCCTCAAATTCTCCGGACCATCTCTTCTGGGCATGACATCATCCACACTCTAGCCTCATTTCCCGTCTGGGGGTTTATTATGACAAACGGTGATTGTCATATCTTTTCCACACGGGCGTAAGACTGCACCAAATGACTATGTACCTGGACTAAGAGACTCAAGTAGTTCAAAGCCTTACCAAGCTGAATGATAAAATATAATTAAATCAAAATGATTAATATAAAAAATCATTCCTTGATTATATAACAAATGATTGGATAAGTAAGTGAAGAAAAGAAAGTTTAAGAAAATATAATGATTCTCTCATATACATATCCATCTTAGGTTGTATTTGGTTTCTTTGCTTAATGGCATATCAACCTTTGTGGGTTATTTTAATACTAAAGCCATCCTTACAGAAGAACAGTAGTGCTACTATTTAACCGATACCTGGAAAGGGATAAGGGAGTTCATACTATTCCCAAGAATATTAGTCCGAACAAACACATAAGCGATGTTCTTCTATGGACTCCTTCACGTAGACATGCCAGTGTTGGTCAATCCGCATATCAGCTCTATGTAATATAATGTCCGAGGGATTTCGTTTTATGCCTTTGGGCTTAGTTAGGCTGAGAACCTTTTGTCAAAATAAAAATCTGATAGAAAGGTTGACCAGTGGATGTGAATGACGTCATGCACCGGAAGCGCACGCTTGGAGGATTTTGGGGATTTTGAAAAGGTCAGTTAGTTGAGTTGAGTTGAGAACTAGACACCGGACGAGAAAGGTTGACTCTCAGGGCTCCCAGAGGCCAGATGAATTTGCGCGCTACGAGCGCCGCACAAGATGGGGGAGGGGGGCAGATGGAAAAGCCAGAATAGAAAGAAAGTGTATCTCTCTCCTTATGTCAAAGTACCTTTAAACTCAAAGGTAATAAAAAGTTTCGTACCTGAACTAAGAAGTCGGAAGTGTTTTTCGTGTTTCGAGATTCCTATGTTCTATGTATATATGTTATGAACATTCTAATGTACGTTTTGCATATCCATATCATGGGTATGGTGCATCTATGCGGACACTGGATGTAGTTTGGAAGATCTGCGAGAAGTGATGGATGATAGGGACAGATGGAGAGAGAAAGAGTCAGGGAAATCCATGTTGTTAGTACATGATGATGATGATGATGATAATTAGTCTGAAAGTGAATGTAATAGTTTGACTGGAGTTCAAACTTGCTTACTACAATGTCACAGTCCAGCTTTTTAGCCATTACACCATAGGAACTCTCCCCTCCGTTTTAGAGAGACTAAATAAAGAAGACATTGCTTTACTTTTACTTTCCTAACACAAAACAATTGGAAATTATATTAAGCTGATGTACAATTTATTAGTCACATAAATGTCCCATGAGTTCATCTACATTTATAATATGTAAACTTTGGCATGTGATTTTTTTTTAGTTCATTACTCATGTTGTTCAAATACTCACCTGACACATCCTGGGCTCACTTGGTGTTTGCGCCAGGTGTGTGATAATAAATTGATCACCTGATTCCACAAGGCCTTCAACCAATGCTCTACCTGCTTAGCAGGGCTGAATTTATGCTTTGGCATCTGAGATGATCAAAAGAAGAATGCCAAGGGAACAAAGTATTTTTTGTGACAGCTACACATAAGTCTCAATTCATGTATGGCTCTCTTATGTAATAATCTTGTGGGTAAATAGTAGGGCAGACTAGGTTCTTCAGCCTTGGTGAGGCAACTAGTCTAGGAGAAGGAAAACTCTGAATTCAAACCTGTTAAACTTCGCTTAAAAATTGACCTTGTGTCATATCCTGCCTGAGCAGAGGGGTTGGGTAAATATGATAATCTTGTGTCAAATCTGACTTGGCAGGAAGTTGGACAGATCCATTCTCATGTTGTTCAAATTATCTAACTTTGAGCAGATCCTTTCACTACCAGAGTTTTTGAAGATAGAATTAGTATGGTTAGTGATGTTGGATATTGACTAGAAGATCCCTTTGACATGCCACATAAGTTGCATGGGTGGCATAACAGGAAGTGCACCTGTTTCCAAAAGTAAACAGGATGTATGTTGTTTCCCAGCAGAAATGCTGTATAAGTTGTGTGGGTAGCATGCTAAAAAGAGGCATGTCCACATGCAATGTATCGGCAGCAGACAGTAGGTGTGGCCATGAGAATTTGCGTGAGCATCCAAAATATTATATAACCAGCAGAGACAAGTAGAGACTGGAGAGTAGACAGACTAAAGACAACTACTAGACATCATGTCGCACTGGGTTCTGACTTTGCACCAAACTGCCGGTGTTTGAGAGATAGAGAGAAGCCTGAGATAATGCCAGACTTGCAAAAATAGAGAAGCAAGAAGAAACTAAGATGATTTGATGCCTTTAGATAGCTCTGTACCAGTCGCACGAAAGTAGGACAAAGAAAAGAAGAGAGGTTTCAAAGAAGAACCGGCATGATTGCCTTTGTGTGTGTGTGTGTGTGTGTGTGTGTGTGCATCTCAGCCATTTGCTATTCTCTCTCACTCTTATTCGTCTGTACATTTTGGTTAATGAAAGGAAAAGAAAGGAAGCAGATTGCATTTCCATGCATCAGCATTGTTGTCTTTCTCTGCTATACAACAGGAGTAAGGAAGATATTTAGCCATGTTACCACGCACCAATGACCTATATTAGCACTAGTATATCTGTGATATATACTGAACACAATGGAAAGAAAGACAAGATAATCTCATTTACTCATGGAAGAACATCTAACCTTTAATATATACAATATATATATTTACACAACCCCTCTACATGAGCAGGATGCAACACAATGTCAATTTTTAAGCAGAGTTTAATAGATTTGAATTCAGTTTTCCTTCTCCTAGACTGGTTGCCATACCATGGTTAAAGAGCTCAGTTTGTTTCACAATTTACCCATAGCTGGAAGAATAATAGTTGGATGCATACCTTTTCCAAGGGTATTTGCATTATGTGAAATGCACACAGCCTTGTCCAGGATTTGAACTCAAGTCGCTGTCTCCATTTCTTACAATGATAATTCATTACACCACAGGCACTTACATAAATATACACTCTATACATACCAGTGGTATAAAAAAAAAAGAATTTACAAATATGTACCAACAGATAAAAATATATTGTTCCATTCAGAAGCAGTATGTGGAAGAGATACAAAAATGGAAAAAGAATTACTTGATGGGTGCTGGAAATATTACCATAGGCATTACCATTCCCTGGTAGAGACAGAGACTATGTCTCTGCTGTTCAAAGAACATATGCAAAAAAAAGCTCTAGAAAAGGATTTCTTGGTCTGATATGTGACACCTTATGAACCTCTAACAGACATGTAAATAATCCAAGGGAGATAATTCTGGTATTCTACAAGTACCTCCCCTCTAAAGAGGTCAGTCGGCTGGGCTACAGAATGCACTGACTGCATCTCTGCAGATGTGTAAGACTCCCCCAACAAGTGTCCAAGATATGACGTTAAACCATCTGATGACGAGGCTCCAGCCTTGAAGATTTGAGGAATGTGGAGTACCCCTTCATTGCCATTGCTCTCAGGTCCACTTTAACTTGTAGTGGTAGCACCTGATTGGGTCCTATCTATGGGTCAAATAGAACAAACTGTGTAAACAAATGACTGATGTTAAATTATATAGCCATTCTTGAAACCATTTGTGTACAAAAAAGAACACTAGGGTCCTATCTATGTGTCAAATAGAACTGTTTGACATTTAAACTGAGTGCAAACAAATGACTTATGCTAAATTGAATTGTTTGAAAGAGAAATGTATGATCATTTAACTGTGTGTAAACAAATGACTGATGTTTAATTGAATTGCTAGTTATACATAGCAATACTTGAACCATTTAACTTGGTTGACTTATGCTAAATTGAATCGTTAGAAATAGAACTGTTTGATCCTTTAACTGAGTGTATTTAAAAAATGTGTTTATAAATCTTATATTTGATATATATGTAAAAATAAAATTTGGCATTAAATAACCAACAATGGTTGATATGCCAGAAAACCAAAGCAATGTAAAGAAAACCAAATCCTCCCTAAACAAGTTCTAGAACCTGTAACATCAAGTCCTGCTTAAAGCGCCATGATAAAATAAAAGTTTGAAAAAGGGTTTCTGGGACTGTCATGAGACAGCCTACAAGCCCTTAACAGACATGTAACTTATCTAAGCAAGATAATTGTGGTATCCATTGGCCTAGTGGTTAGAATGTTTGCCAAAGGCCTAGGAGACTGGAGTTCAATCCCAGGCTGAGTCATACCAAAGACTCAAAAAATGGTACTTGATACCTCCTTGCTTAACACTCAGAATTATAAGGTATGAATCAAGGGTAAAGTGGAGCAATCCAGGGAAAGGAGTAGTGCTCTTCCTTACACCTAGGTGTAGTAGCTATTGAAAAGGGAGCCTTAGGGTCCCCCTTGACTACAGTTGCCAACTTAGAAGTAACTCCTCATTAAATGGGTTTTTGTACCTGTAACAAGAAATTCTGCTTATAAGGCCATGATGAAAAATGTTTGAGAAAGGGTTTCTGGAATTGTCATGTGACACCCTACAAGCCCCTAAGAGACATGTAACTTATCTAAGGGAGATAATTGTGATATCCTACAGGTAACTCCTCGTTAAATGGGTTCTTGAAACGGGAACAAGAAATTCTGCTTCTAGGGCCATGATGGAAAAAGGTTTGAGAAGTGGGTTCTGGGACTGTCATGTAACACTCTACAAGCCCCAAATGAACATGTAAATTTTCTAAGGAAGATAATTATTTCTGGTATCCTTACAAGCAGAAATCCATTCTTATAACAATCAGAATGTCTATAGTATAAAATGACTGACTCCATAAATTTCAGTTCTCTCTCTTCAAGTGATGGCAAGATGTAAAATGTCAAATTGCATTTGACATACAAAGTACTGTGGTTGTTGTAACTATGTTGAAGAAAAACATCCCCCTTCATTTCATTAAACCATATGGCCAAGAAAAAGTATATCTGGTTGCAGATAAAATCACAGAGAAAAATAAGACATTTATCTCAGATAACTATAAATCATGTTTTGATGATACGATCAGATTTAAAACGAGATGTTTATTATAAGAAAACATTTTCTTAAGCTTGTGATAATAACATTCAATGACTATAAAGCACTTAGCAAATATTTCTTGAAAGTGTCAAGGAATGTGCACACACAACTATATATATGTATGTAGATATGTTTGTCTGTGATGGTGCTTGTTTGGTTTGGTTTTATGGCATATCCATATTTACCAATCCCTCCGCTTGGGCAGGATAAGACACAAGGTTGATTTTTAAGCGAAGTTTAACAGGTTTGAATTCAGAGTTTTCCTTCTCCTAGACTAGTTGCCTCACAAAGGCTGAAGAACCCAGTCTACCCTACTATTTACCCATAGCTGGAAGGAGAATAATTGGATTCATACCTTTCCCAAGGGTATTAGTGCTATGTGAAATGCAATCAGTCTCATCCAAGATTTGAACTCGTGTCGCCGTGTTCATTTCCTATGATGAAAACATTACACCACCGGCACCTCCTAAGTTTCACAACCTATCAACCATTGTAGGTTATTCAATGCCAAATCTGCATTATTCATATATATTAGGCATAGATGATTTGTAAACATAAGTCAAAGTTAAACGGTTCCAAGTATTGCTATGATTAACTAACAATTCAATTAAACATCAGTCATTTGTTTACACACAGTTAAATGTACAAACATTTCTATTTCAAGCAATTCAATTTAGCATAAGTCATTTATTTGTACTCAGTTTAAATGTCAAACAGTTCTATTTGACCCACTGATAGGACCCTTTCAGGTGCTACCTCTCAGGACCAAATTGGACCTGGAAGTGATGGCAATGAAGGGGTACTCTGCATTCCCCAAAGCTCCAGCATTACTGAAGCCTCACCATTAGATTATTTTATGTCATATCCAAGACACTGGTTGGGTGGGGGGATTTTACCCCCTACAGAGATGCAGTGTATTCTACAACCCCAGCCAACTGGGCTGGATGGTGCTTGTGGCTTAATAATTATTTTCATAGGAAATGGATTTAGCTATCTGGGTTCAAATCCTGAACAAGGCTGTCTGCATTTCACATAGCACCAATACTCCTGAAAAAGTTATAAATCCAACTTTTTTCTCTCCAGCTATGGGTAAATAGTAGGGCAGACTGAGCTCTTTAACCTTTCTGTGGCAACCAGGCTAGAAGGAAATTCTGATTTAAAACCAAACCAGGAGAAGAATGGGCATCGCCAGGTTATTCTTGGCTAAGACTCCCCACATGAGTAGTGCTCACATGACCAAACCAGATTACAGAATGAGTCAAAATCTAAATTATTTATCTACATAAAATATATGTTTATTTCTGTTTGTTTATTTCCTTCTTTGTCAATCTGTAACTTCTGTTATGTAGTCCAGTCGGCTAGGGCTGTAGAATACATTGACTGCATCTCTGCAGAGAGGTAAAACTCCCCCACAAGTGACCTGAATATGACTCTAAACAACCTGATGGTGAGGTTCCAGTATTGCTGGGACTTTGGGGAATGCAGCGTACTCCTTCACTGTCATCACTCTCAGGTCCACTCTGGCCCGGAGTGGTAGCACCTGATAGGGTTCTATCTATGGGTCAAATAGAACTAAACTGTGTACTTATGCTAAACTGAATTGTTTGAAATAGAAGTGTTTTGACATTTAACTGTTTGTAAACAAAAACTCTATCTATACTTAACTGAATTGTTTGAAATTTAATTCGGCGGTAAATGACCCGAAAAGGGTTGATACATCACAAAACAAACCAACCAACCAACCAACCAACCAACTTCTGCTATGATGAAAGTGTAATATTTGTGCAGCCTACTGAGGATTAAAATGTCACTCTTTATTGTTTTTATCTGAGATCAGAGTGTAGTACTTGTGTAAATCTTAATCCGTTTATAAAAATAAAAAACATTAATATAGATTTTGAAATTTAGAATAATTATATATATATATGTATATATGTCAAGGACCTCAGTGGTCAAATATTACATGACTGCAGCCAGGTAGACTGAAACACTAGCATCAACTCTTTCAGCAGTTTTCCTTCCTTAAAAGATAGTGGATATGTCTAACAGGAAATTGTAATCCAGTTCCAAATGAATGGGTCAAAGGCTTAGCTTTAACTTCACCACTTTTTCCACGGCCTATCATTATGTCAGTTACATGTAATGAAATAATAAAGGAAGTAGACACATGATCACACACACACACACACACACACACACACACACACACACACACACACACACACACACACACACATATATAGTTCATTGGTAAAAAGAATGTAATGTTAGTTTTCTTAAAATGATTTTTCTAAACTTTTTATGCATTTACTTACAGGAATATTAGCATATAATGATTTTATGTCTCGACTGGTTAAAGATTTATTTTTCATGAGTATATAATTCATTTTGTTGAGTTAAATACTAAAATTCTTAAAATGTGAATTACTAATAATGGCTAAAAGAGGAGTTAATATTTTGGCTAAAGGTTTCGTGATTTTCTGAGGGTTATTAGTGTAAAATAATTATGGTGGTAATTAATTATATTGATTAAATTATTTGGTTAAAATTATTTTGTTTGGTAAAATTGTAAGTTGCTAAATTTTTTCAATGTAAGTGGACTTAGTTGCAAAAAGTCAGAGGCTTGCCGTATGCCAGATGAGCCATGTCAAAATAATTCAAGAGAAGATGTTGAACATAAATAAATCAAGTACTTGTTAGCTGGCATAGGAAATAAAAGTTTAAGACACATTTTGATATTGTTCATCTTACTTGGATGGTTTTTAAGATAGGTGAAAAGTGGCTGTACAGCCGCTGTTTTGTGAGGGGTTGCTTCCAGGATTTGTTCAAAACAGCACAGAACTTTTTTGTGTAGTTACCATCTAGCTTTTTCTCCATGCATTTTGTTATCATGTTGTATAGCCACATACAACTGCACGTGTACATATACAAATATACACTTACATGCGGAAACATCATTAACCGGTAATGACGACTTCAATAACAAATGAATACACTTCTTTATAAAAATATAAATCTCTCACACTTTATTTTCGAAAGGGTGCTGTTTGTTGTGTGTGAGAAATGAGTGGAGACAAGGACGGACTGCTATATTGACCCAAGTTCTTCCTAGCAGCACTTCTTTCACATCTTGGCTTGGGTTGCTCAACCGTGGGTCATTGAGGGCCGCAAAGCCCTCTGTCTGCAAGCTGGTTCTCACTTCGGCATCCTGTCTCCAACTGACTCAAACCGTCTGGGCACCTGGTTATATTATTTTCTAACGCCCACATGCTTCCTCTGTTCTTCCGCTTATTTACACAGGTGCATCTCTTGATTGACGGCTTGGTTGAGGGTCAATATATAACAATCATCCATGTGGTGCACCCATACAGTAGTACTGACACAGCCACAGCTTGGAAGAAATCCCATTTTATTTTATGACTGATGACTTGTCAATGCCTTCACTATGCATATGTTGACATCACTTTTAGTAGATAAGATATTGCTGCTGATCTATATGAACTGATCTCCTAATTTCGGAGGTTTGCCTCTTAAAGTGGATATGGCTCATTCTTGTTTAAAACACATGAACTCTGTTTTATTTCTGTTCGTATAAAAGCCAATACCATAGTGTAATGGTTATTGTCGTAGGAAATGGACATGGTGACACGAGTTCAAATCCTGGACGAGACTGATTGCATTTCACATTGCACTAATACACTTGGGAAAGGTATGAATCCAATTATTCTCCCTCCAGCTATAGGTAAATAGTAGGGGAGACTAGTTTCTTCAGCCTTGATGAGGCAACTAGTCTAGGAGAAGGAAAAGTCTGAATTCAAACCTGTTAAACTTCGCTTAAAAATTGACCTTGTGTCATATCCTGCCCGAGCGGAGGGGTTGGGTAAATATGATAAAAGCCAATACTTCCTGCTGCTTGCTTCAGGATATGCAACAAGGATTCAGCTTTGGCAGTTATATTTGCAAGAAGTGTTTTATGGTTTTTAAGGTGGGGGTTCTGTGAATATTCCCGTAAAAATGACACAAGAACCAAGTGGAACATTTCACTGATTTATTTGATAAGTTACGTTAGAGATGATAACGAATGAACCACTGGATGTGTGATGATAAGTCTCCCATTCTACCACTCCATGATCTTTGTCAAATGTGTGATGTCCGACCTCCTGAACCCAAGGGCGATCACTCCCTAGTCAGTCAAAAGGGAAGTAATTATTTTCTTAAGATTGATCCTAATAAAGTGCAAGATCATTTGTGTAGTCTGTGTTTGTCATTGTTTCTGCAGGATATTGTCTGCTTCTTGTCTTTTCTTTTACTGGGCCATTGGCCTAATGAGTAGAGTGTTTGCCAATGGTCTGGGAGACCCAAGTTTAAACTCCATGTAGAGTCATACCAAAGACTCAAAAAATAGTACTTGATGCTGCCTTGCTTAATACTTAGCATTATAAGGTATAGGTCAAGGCTAAAGTGGAGCAATCCAAGAATTGGAGTAGTGCCCTCCCCTACAGCTCGGTGTAGTAGCTATTAAAAAGGGAGCCTTCGGGTCACCCTTGACTTAGGTCACCAACTTTACTTTTACTTACTTGTCTTTTTTAATGTGAAACTATTTTTTATTAGCTCTATTGATGTTCACATTACATAATCAAGTTGCCCAGTCAGCTGGGGCTGTAGAATACACTGACTGCACCTCTGCAGAGGGGTAAGACCCCTCCCCCAACGAGTGTCCTGGATATAACACTAAACAATCTGATGGGGAGGTTCCAGTAATGCTGGGGCCTTGTGGAATGCGTAGTACCCCTTCATTGCCATTGCTTCCAGGTCCACTCTAGCCCGGCGTGGTAGCACCTGGTAGAGCCCTATCTATGCGTTAAATAGAACTAACGGCATACTTATGCTAATCTGAATATCTTAAAATAGAAATGTTTTTGACAATTGAACCGTGCTTACATTTTGAACAGCGTGCTTGTGCTGAACTGGATTATTTCAAATAGAACTGTTTTTTGACATTGAAACTATATTTACACTAAACTGAATTGTTTAACTTAGAACAGTTCTGACATGTAACTGTGCATAAACAAAATTTGTACTTTTACTAAACTGAATTAGCTGAATTAGAATTGCTTGACTAAACTGAATAGCTCAAAATAGAAATGTTTTTACAATTAAACTGTACTTACATTTAAACTGCGTGCTTATGTTAAACTGAATTATTTTAGATTGAACTATTTTTGACATTGAAACTGTACTTATATTAAACTGAATTGTTATATATAACAGCTTGAATAGTTTGAAATAGAAATGTTTTTGACAATTAAACTGTGTACTTATGCTAAACTGAATTGTTTTAAATAGAACTGATTATTTACATAAAAATGGATTTGGCGTTAAATAACCTACAAAGGTTGATATGCCATAAGACCCAACAAACCAACCAACAAACCAACATAATCAAGGCAGATTAAAAACATATATGGTGCCAATGTATCTCCTTGAAAGATTCTAAGAGGGTGTCCTCGTGGTGTAATGGTTAAAGCGATGGACTGCGGAATCGTTGTAAGCAAGTTCGAACTCCAGTCGCGCTATTACATTCGCTTTCAGGCAAATACCCTTGGGAAAGGTATGAACCCTCTTATCCTCCCAGCTATGGGTTAAATAGTACCACTACTGTTCTACTCGGAGAATGGTTTTGGCATTAGATAACCTATGAAGGTTGATATGCCATTAAACAAAGAAACCAAACCTTGAAAGACTCTAACAATAATGCCAAAAAAGTCAGTGTCACCATCAGGTGAGCAAACCATTGCATTTGTGTCTTTGTAAAGTATCATAATAATGGTAACAGCTTCTTTGGGGAGACCATATACCAGTGGTATTTGCTCCATCTTTCCTCTGAGTAAGGAATCAAATGTCTTGGAGAAATCTACAAACAATAGTGTTGCCTCAAGATTTTTTGGCCATACTCCTTTGAGGATTCAACGGTTAGTCAGAATCTGTGATGCTGTGGATGTCACCTTTCTCAAGGAAGAAGATGCAGCCTTCCATCCATTTTTTAACTATAACTAAAAGAAGTATGTCGTCAAATTTTCCTGTTTTCTATACTTCGGGGGGTATTTTGTCAAGGCCTGCAGCTTTTCTGCTTTTAATTTTTTTAGTACTGCATCAAGTTCTTCTTCTGTAAACTGTCCTAGTTTAATGTCTAGTTGGCCATTAATCATTTTTTCAGTGATTTCAGGAGACTGTTCAAATAGATTTTTGAAATGCCTTTTCAACTCCTGAAGTCTTTCTTCTTGGCTACCAGCCTTTACTTTAGCTCTTGAGGTATTTCTCCTTCAGCTTACTTCATTTACTGTCTACCATGCAAATCACAATTGTCTCTCTTTTACCAAATTTCTGATTTTATTTATTTGGACTTGAATGTATTCTATTTGGGTTTTTTTTGTTTTTTTGTATATATTTGTTTTCTCTGTGCTTTCTTATGTTTCTGTGCATTGGCATTTGTTGGATTTCTTTTATTAAGTAATGATGCTTTTTCCATGTGTTATGGTACCCAACCTGCAGTCAGTAATGAACTCTTCTGTGACTATTAATACCAGGCTCTGTACTTATTCCCAGCGAACACTCAGCAGTCAGACTGACTTCTAACACTTAGTACATATGTTGTATTATACGTCATTAATATACTTTGTTCCACGCAAACCCGAGTTGTGTTATTCTTCCGGACTCTTTATTGGTCCACAACACCATGTTATCTTGTTTTTCCAAAACTGCTTTTGACTCCCAGGGAACTTCTCACTTGGCTCTTGGTTTGGTTGGTATGCATTCAGTAGCTGCTTCTATATGGGCAGAAACAAAGTTTTCATATTCGTCATTTGGAGTATGTCTTTCAGATGTCTCCTGAAGAGTATCAAACTTGTTTCTTATAGTTACTGTTTACTGATTGTTTATATCACTATTGGCCAGTAAAGACTGGTCATATCATGAAGCTTTAACTGTTTGTTTTTTATTCCTGAATAAATTCTGAAGAATCTTTACTGAGGCAGTTCTGCTATCAGAAGATACTCCTTCAAAAGAGGAGTAAGTCTCAAAATGCTATTTATCCACTTCTTGTTTTTGAATATATAATCTAGCCGCACTTTAGAGTTATTTGGACAGGTGTAAGTCCATAGCTTTCTCTTCCTTTTTTTGAATTGATTGTTTAAGCATGCAAGCTTATTCTCAAGCGAAAACTCTGCTTGATACTCACCATTTCTGCTTGCAAGTTGCGTAAGCAGGATTTATTATTTCTATCTTTGCCTATTTGAGAAGTTATGTCACCACCGATGAGCAGAACATTTGTGCTTGGGAATGTGTCAAACAAGAGAAGATAGCTTGTTATAAAAGATGGTGAGGTCTGTTTCCTCTTTGGCACTGGTGGGACTGCAACAAGAGATGGTTGTTGTGCAGGGGTTGCCATTAAATGAACCGCACATTATTCTTAGCCAGATTCTCTCAATGTTAATTAGTGATTTTAAAGCACAAGGACTGAAAAGTATTCCTACACCTTTTGGTTTGGTTTCTTTGTTTAATGGCATATCAACCTTTGTAGGTTATTTAATGCCAAAGCAATTCTCCTAGAAGAACAGTAGTGGTACTATTTAAGCCATAGCTGGGAAGATAAGGGGGTTCATACCTTTCCCAAGGGTATTTGCCTGAAAGTGAATGTAATAGCGCAACTGGAGTATGAACTCGCTTACTACGATTCCACAGTCCATCACTTTAACCATTTTTCTATGCAGATGCTGATAAAAATTTCCATTTATTACCAGGATTATAGTATTTTAGTTGTAGCTTGCTATCTATGTTCTTGTATGCATATGATGTCTATATTCTGTTTGGCTGATGATGCGCTAAGTTCAGGTCACTGGTTTATTATGTTTGATGTTCTCATGTGTGGACATGAAAGTGAGACTAACGGTAGCTCTTGACAAAACAGGGTTCGTTTGTGTCTGGCGTGCAGGGTAATAATCTGATCCGAAGGAAGAAACACCGCCATTACGGTGTGAAAGAAAAGAAAAATACTCACCGCTGTTTCAATAATCCACCTTCAGCCCATTCTAAAGGAAAAAAGAGAGGAGGCCCCCAAGCGGAATTTTTATAGGCTAAGGAAATGGATTATGGGTAGAGTGGCGTGAATAAAAACTGACTCGTTTTTTTGTTTTTTTTGTCGTCAGTTTCTTGGTGAGAAGCTGAAGCAGAAGCAGGAAGAGGAACGAAAGGAGAAGCACAGAGAGAGAGAGAGAGAGAGAAAGAGAAAAGAAGAGTGAGGAAGAGAAGGAGGAAAGTGGAGGAGGAATGCAAAGAGGGAAGTGGTGTAGTAAGAAACCCACAAGCACTTTAGACTGAAATCTAAAGATTCCTGGTTCAATCCCGGGCTCAACACTTAGGGAGATCATTCACCTTAAAACTACATCATGTTAAAAGTCTCTTTATTGACAATGCTTTTGTATCAAAGTTTGGTTTACGTTCTGTAGCTGATTTTTAAAAATGCTGGAGCCAAAGTTCCAATCTCACCAGAATGCGCCCCTTTTTTACCCACATGAAGGGTGTTGGGGTTTGGATAAAAGTCATGGTAATCATTTGGTGGCTGTTTTTTTAATTACTAATCATCAATAGACATTAATCTTATAAAGTATAGCAGTAGTTTCCTAATTCAATTATTTGATCCTAGCCATTGACATATGAGGTTTCTCCAGCCAGCATCTGGTGAAGCACACCACTTTTGGGTCCATCTGCTTTACTTCACACCCACCATGCTGCATCCTATGGTTTTCATTGCTATACACTTCTGTGGCTTGTATAATACTCTCCACCTTCAGAGACTGTTATCAAGTGATGAGCTGTAGTAGGATATCAGACCAAATTGGTCTAATGAGTAGGGTGTTCGCCAGTGGTCCAGGAGACCGTAGTTCAATCCCAGGTAGAGTCATACCAAAGACTCAAAAAATGGTACTTGATACCTCCTTGCTTAGCACTTAGCATTATAGGGTATGGATCTAGAGTAAAGGGGAGCAATCAAAGAATGGAGTAGCACCCTCCCCTACACCTCAGTGTAGTAGCTGTTGAAAAGGGAGCCTTCAGATCACCCTCAACTAAGGTTGCCAACTTACTTACTTATGTTTGAATATTGTGGAGTTTGACCTCTTTGGGGTTTTTTTTGTTGCAGTGTTGTTCAACTCTGGTGTTACACTTGTAGGGTTTTAAAATGTGAGTTTTCCTTCCCAAGAAAAAAAGTCTCCCTTCCCTTTTTTTAAAGTTTTAAATCCAGTTACAATCCAGTTATTCCATTTGTTTTAATTGGGTAAATTTAGGATCATCTTATTCTTTTATTTCTTGCATAGTCCACATTATTTTGGTGCATTGGATTCAGAATTTTCTAATGCGTAGTTAAATTATTTTTTTTCATTTGTTTGTTTTATTTTTCATTTCATTTTATTTATTTTTTTAGGAGGGTAACTCCTACATATACTCTGAAATGGTAATTAAAGTCATTAAAAGCATATTACAATACAGATAAATGAATATATAAATGCTTCAGCCTTGCCATTCTTAGTCCACCCTGCAATTTTTTTTTGTTTTCTTAATTTTGAGACTTTTTTGGAGGGGATTTTTTATCATCTTTTCAAAATGAGCTACTTGAAAATGGAATAACAAACAGTATAGCAAACAGTTCAAAAAGTAAAGAAATTTTAAAACTCTTTATATATTAGTTGACCAGCATAAAAAGCACTGGTTTCTTCCGCTTGTCTACTCTTAAATTGTATGGAAGCTTTATTTTTTCTTTTACACTTGTTTGTGGGCAAATTTTAGAGGAGGGACTGTTTCAGACCTTTAAAAGTATATAATAATACAGATAAGTAAATATATGAATGCTCTTACATTGCAATTCTTGGTCCACCCAACGGTCATTTTCACATTAAATTTTTATTTTTGTGGGAGTATTAAATGTTATGTTCTTCAAAACAACTATTTTTAAACAGCATATTTTATATGATATAGTTTTTAAAATAATCAGAGGTGGGGCATAGAACCTACAGACCCTGCAAACTGTGGGAGGGTGTCAAAGCTCTGGGGGTATGGCTTATCTGAAGAATCCCAGAAAAATTTATATGAAATAACCGTGGCCATCACTATAATATATATCGCAGAGGCCCCGGAAATAACAAAGAAAGATGCAAATTCAAAATATCTTTTTAATATTTCCAAAATATTTTCTCACAAAATACTCTATTTGCAAATAAGTTTATTCATAAACAAAAATGTATTGAAATTTTTATCAAAATTTCACCAATTGTCCAGGAGACCTGGGTTCAATCCCAGGTCGCGTCATACCAAAGACTTTAAAAATGCTACTTGATACCTCCTTGCTTAACACTCAGCAATATAAGGTACATATCAAGGGTAAAGTGGAGTAATCCAGAGAAAGGAGTAGCACCCTCCACTACACCTTGGTGTAGTAGCTATTGAAAAGGGAGCCTTCTGGTTGCCCTTGACTACAGTCACCAACTTTACTTTTACTTTTTTAGAAAAATAGCAAAATAAAAATGAATTTCTTACACACAATTTTTTTTTTTGAATAGCAATAATTATTAGTATTTTCATTTTATGTGAGTTTTTCCCACCAGCTTTAACCGGTGGTTTTTCAATGAGGTCCAAGTGACAACAAGTCTCCTCAAGTCTTCAGGACTCTTCTAAGTATTCAAGCTGATTTTAGCAGTACTCTGATCTGGATGGTCTCAGTTCTTCCTCTGATTTTCAGTTCATCAACTCATTTATTTCAGGTCTTTGGAGATTATTCAAAAGACACCAACTATTATTATAACTATCACTTTGATACCCTACAGTTTTTCTGCTCTCAAGCAAAATCCAGGTATTTATCTATTTTTTTCACTTTTCTATATTTTTACTCAATGATTCTCTAGGATGGCAAAATCCACGAGATGACAAGTTCTTTTTTTTTCTTAATAAACACAAGGTCCAGTCTTCTAATTGGGAATTGGTGGTCTGTTAATATCTAAAAGTCCCAGAGAATTTTATATATTTCATTTTCTAGGGCAGATTCTGATTTGGGCATATACCATTTGTAAGCATGGCCAAATTTTAATCTCTTACTCAATTTCCAGTGGATAACTTTTCCCACTTTGTGATACCTCGTCTTGTACTCCTTTTGTGCAAGTTTGCTGCCTTTGCTTATCATTTGATTAACTGTTTCATCTCTGTCACCATATAACCTCCATTTGCTGCTTTTTTACATACAATCAATTTTTCTTTTGATATAAATAGTTCTTATGGTATTATTTTGTGCTGCTATTAAGAGATTCTATTTCTCTCTTCGGGTTTCTTCTTCTTAGCCATGTCCAGGTTATCTCAAATGCAATTTTCTTAGTTTGTTGCTTGAAGTATCCATACAGTTGTTTTTCTTCTAGATTTTTGTTTGTTGTTTTCCTATTTGTTTTTCAGTTAATTATGTTGATACTGTTGTTAATGGCTGCTGTAATTAGTATTTCTTTGTTTTTTAAATGTATTCCTTGAGTCCTTAAATTGTTTCATCTACACAACCTTCAATGTTGGTGGGTTCTTTTTCTCTTTTTGTTATGTTTTTACATACAAATAATTCAAGAACACTGAGTAAAAAGATGGAACTGGGGGCCAGAAATTTAACAAGGGTTTATTTAAAGTAGGGTACAAAAATGCTTCTACCCAAAAATAGTCGGGAGGTGTCCTCGTGGTGTAATGGTTAAAGTGATAGACTGCGAAATTGTAGTAAGCGAGTTCATACTCCAGTCGTACTATTACGTTCACTTTCATGCAAATACCCTTGGGAAAGGTATAAACCTCTTTATCCTCCCAGCTATGGGTTAAATAGTACCACTACAGTTCTTTTAGAATAGCTTTGGCATTAAATAACCTACAAAAGTTGATATGCCATTAAACAAAGAAACCAAACCAAACCAAAAATAGTCACTCAGCTCAAGTCTTGTTATGACCAAATGATGTCATTGAGTCTTCACAGCATCTGCCATGGCTGCAATCCTTTTCTGGTGTCATCCCCAGAAAAAGTGACTGTCAAGGAAAGTAACTATTCCCTCACAATTCGAAGGGGAGAAACTCTATATTTTTGTTCATTTGGCTGCCCCTAACGCTTTTCTTGACACAGAATCTGTCTATGTCAACTTTCTGGTGTAAAGTCTTGTGCATTGTCATCAAGATCCTTGTTCTTTGGTCTATCTGTCCCAGTTCTTTTGTTGTCATTTTACGAATGGTCCAGAGTATCTTACAAGGGAGACTCTCCATGTATTTTTTCCTTTGATGAGATTTCTGCGGCAGAATTTGGTTTCAAGAAGTTTTCTTATTCTTCTGAGATACTCTTTTCTTATTTTTTCTTTCCTCTCTGTTTGATTGGTATATCATTATTATCATTATTATTTTACTCTTTGTGAGTTTTTCACACCAGCATTAGACGATGGGCTTTCACTGGAATCTGAGTGATAGCAAGTCTCCTCAGGTCTTCAGAACTCTTCTCAGTATCCTGGCTGATCTCAAAAATACTGTTGTCTAGATAGTCTTTCAATGATTTCTAATTCTTACAGTTCCCTTTCAAAGCTTTTAAGGACTATTTGTTATTTAATTGCACGTCAACCTTTTCTGGTTATTTAATGCTAAATCCATCCTTTTAGAAGGAGAGTAGTGGTACTATTTAACCCAGAGATGGGAGGATAAGAGAGTTAGCTTTCCCGAGGATATTTGTCCAAAAGTGAACATAATAGTGTGACTGGAGTTCGAGCTCATATACTACGATTCCGCAGTCCAGCACTCTAACCATTACACCACAGAACAGTTCCAAGTACACCAATTAAAATTGGTATCACTGTCACCCTCAGGTACAGCAGCTTTTTTAGTTCTCTGGTAAAGTCCAAGTACCAGTCTCTCTTTTTGAATTCTTATATCTTCTCTCTGTGGTCCACTGGAACTGTAAAATCCATTAAAAAGCAAGTTCTCTTTTTTTGTGAATTAGCTCTAGGTCTGGTCTTCTGGCCAAAATTAGATGATCCATTTATGTCTCAAAATCCCAGAGAATTCTATGCATCTCCTTCTCCAGAACAGATTCCTTTGAACTAGTTAGCTGCATTCACTTATTATGGGATTAATCATTTTGTCTTTGTCGCCACATAATGTACACTTGCCATTCTGTTGCATATTATTGATTTTTGCTTTAATATAATTGCTTCCTATGACATTGTTTTGTGCTGCTATTAGAAGAGATTCAGTTTTTCTTTTAAGGTTTCTCTTTCCCACCAATGTCCAGGTCTTATGTAAGTTTTCACCAGTTGTTTCTCTTTCCATTTCTGTCTCCTAGTTTTGGTTGCTGTTTTGCTTGTCCTTATGTTGCCAATGCTGTTACTGGCTGCTGTGATTGGTCTTTCTTTGCTCTTTTTAATATAGTTCTTGTATTAATGCATATACACAATTCTCAATGCTGGTGAGTCTTCTTCCATCTTTTCTTGACACATACAGTCTATGCCATCTCTCAGATATAAGGCCTTGTCAATTGTCATTAACCTCCTTGTCCTTTGGTCTATTTATCTGAGTTCCCCTCTTGTCAATTTCAAGAATAGTCCTGAGTATCTTACAAGGAGTATTGTCCCTTTAATGAAATTATTGCTGCAGCGCTCAATTTTGAGAAGTTTTCTTGTTTGTTTGAAGTACTCTTTTCTTATTTTTTGTTTCATCTCTATTCGTTTGATGGTCTCCATTTCCAATATTCCAAAATACTTGTCATTTTTATTTTCTCCAAGCATTCTGATTTTTTCCTGATTTGGCATTTCTATTCCTTCTGTGTAAGAATGTCTATTGATAAATAAAATGAAAGAAAATGGTTTCAAGCTAACAAAGGAAAGAAGCAGAAGGTACCCCATACAAACAATTACGAACACAAACTAGGCTGATGACATAGCTCTTCTCGCAAATGCACCCACCCAAGCCAAAACCCTGCTACGTAATCTGGAATGAGAAGTTGCTAGCATAGGCCTCCATGTCAATGCACACAAGACAGAATATATGTGCTTTAATCAAAGAGGTGACATCTCCACACTAAATGGTAGTTCTCTGAAACTAGTGGACAAGTTCACCTGCCTAGGAAGCAATGTCTCATCAACCGAGAATGACATTAACACACGACTAGCAAATAAATTTCTTTCAAATAAATTTGTATTTATCTAATAAATACTTGATAAGAATTTGCAATAGTTCCACTTACCTGAAGATACTTACCTAGTTTTGGAACTTGCTCTGAGGGTACCCAGCCTCGGCTGAACCACCTGACATAATTGCTAGGTAGAGTATCAGTGACAAGCATAGATTTACATTGCACTGAACCACCGGGTCTGGTGAATCTATGACCAGCAAGGTCACCTAGCTTCATTTTGAGAGACTTAGCAAAGGCTAGCATAGCTCACATTGCACCTAGTGATCCTATGTCCACTATTGTCCACTAGGGCATGAGTTTTGGCTTGTGCCAATCTCCCTCTCCCCTAAATCTCTAGCATAAAAGAAACCTTGTGTCAAATCCTGCCAGGTGGGAGACATGGATAAATATCTACCCTAGGATAATGTTGTGTCCTTGGAAAAGGGTTTAGAATAAGTAAGACAAACACATATTAAGAGAGAAGAATAAAGGTTATATATTACATTAAAACAAGTAATACAATGTTGCCAGTATATCTCTTGCTACCTACTCCCTGTGTGGATTACAGTCAAATATTATATCCTTATTGGAAAAGTCCATTGTATATTGAAAATAGGGATGATAATACAACAGATAATTTATCATTTCATAAATGCACCATAAAAAGCTATTCTACTAACTGGAGTATCAAGTATTGTTGAAGGCCTTACTCCAAGTCATACATTTTCCAGTAAGTGATTCAATCAGCAAAAAGGAGATAGGAAAAAGATTATTCCAAGTATTAAATTCAAGTTAAACATTTGTTAATAATGCTGATAATGAACTTTAAGGAAAAAATAGCATCTTAATTATACAATTAAAAATTATCAGTGAAGTGGAAAGTGCTCTGGCTGAAAACTTTTGATATTTTATATATAAAATAAACTAAATTTAAGAAATTTTTTAAGACAAGAAAAAAGTAAGAAAAAATTGTTGAAATAAACCTTGTCTGTTGTTTTTAATGAATCATATATAAAAGAAAGACTGCTGCTTAAATATATGTGTGTGGTTGAGTGTGTGTGTGTGCAGCATTTAGTCTGGGAACCAGCATACTAAATGTGCATATATATATATATATATATAGATAAATATTTGGGTATTTGGTCATTTAGTTTGTAGTATCACCTCCCTTACTAAGGTCAGTAAATGGGCAGTCAATACTAACTCAACAGAAATCTTGGTCCTTACTTCCACCTTGGCCAAGGAATGCTATCCCAGAATCCATCGCCCCCCACTCTTCTCTCTTCCCTTCTCTCTCCTTTTCTCTCTCGCTCTCCCCCCCCCTCTGGCCAATCAGTGGAGATAGTAGCAGTTGCCAAAGACGACCCAAGAACAGAAGAGGAGGCAGTTGCTGAAGAGATTCCAAACACTAAACACACGTGTTGACCGCCGGACATTTTCTAGCCAACACGTGGCGTTGTATACGAAGAATAAAATTCCTCTTTTAAAGTTAATATTTGTACTTCTCATTTATTATCTCAAATAACATTACCCAAGTACATATATTACAATGGTGACCCCAACTAAAAGGATATAAGACGCAACTTTTGAAAATTCCAGGATAAATTCAACCAATTTTTCAACTTCACGTCGCAAACGTTTCAAGAGAGAACCTTCGACGTAAGTAAAAAAAAAAAAAAAATTCTTTTCCTCTTTTCTTCGTCTACAACAACAACAAATATATATATATACACACATATAAAAATATATACACACACACACACACACACACACACACACACACACACAAAAAGACAATTAAAAATAAATAAATAAAAATGGAAGAAGCTTCTCTACAGCAAATTAACATAAAGACACCAGAATTCATGGAAACGGCAGTGAATGGCTGGTTTTCCATTCTGGAGGCACAATTCCACCTGCGCAATATAACGGCATCAACAACAAAATTCTACACGGTAATATCATCTCTGCCTGCAGAGGTGGTAGTTAAAATACCGATAACAATTTTAGAATAAAAAAAATACGAGGAAATAAAACAGTCATTAATTGAGGCCCACGAAAGGACAAAGCCGGAATTGCTGGACAAATTAATGTCAACAACAACTATTACAGGCCGTCCTTCAACATACCTGCAAGAAATGGTATCGATAGCAAAACGGATAGGTATCGGAGAAGAAATAGTAATACACAAATTTCTTCAGGCCCTACCAGCGACAATTTCCCCCGTCATTGCTTCACAAAAGGAGTTAAGTCCAACTCAACTTGGAAAGCTAGCGGATGAGCTTATGCCTCTGCTTAACAATATCAACGCGACAGCGTTCACCGCTCAGCATAGGACACAAAAAACTGAGAAAAGCAAAGACAATATTATTTTACCGACAATATTATTTTACTGACACCTCTACTTTGCCGAGCAAGCAAGAACTTGCAAACCTTGGTGTAGATGGCCGAAGAAGCAAAACACAAAAATACTACCAAGCTCGCGTCCACCTACACCAACTCCAATAGACTCGGAAAACTAACGGCGCGAACCATGTCTGTCCCCCTGAGTTCGCCGCTATTACAAATCAATACACGATTAGGGACAACTACATTAAAATTTATAGTGGATACTGGTGCAAGTATCTCAATAATACCAGCGTCTAGGTTAAACGGCGTCACGTTAAATCCAACACCGGTATCACTCACCACCGCTAATGGAGAGAAAATAAAATGCTACGGACAAGCAAACCTAGAGATTGGGATACCAAGTTTGAAAAGGTCATTTTCCTGGACATTTGTGGTCGCAGATATCACCAATCCACTCCTTGGATTTGACTTTTTAAATGAATTTGGTCTCATAATCGACTGCAAAAATAAAACAATTTACGACCCGTTAACAGCTACCAAAAAGGAATTAATACTAAACACGACATCTCCAGTAAACGTGGTCATTAACAAAGTAGAACTACCATCATTTATTCAAACCAGTCTGGATAAATACCCAGAAATCATTTCTCCTCATATAAACAAAAATAATAACTACTGCGGTGTTTATCACAGAATTGATACAGGTAGCCACTTACCGGTTTTTGCAAAATCCAGACAGCTATCAGCGGAAAAACTATCAGCGACTAAAGAAGAGTTTAAAAGACTCATAAATGAAGGCGTGATAACTCCTTCAGACAGCGAATGGTCAAGCCTACTACATCTTGTACCTAAGCAAAGTGGAGGATACCGCTGCTGCGGAGATTACCGTGCATTAAACAGCATCACTAAAAGTGATAGATACCCCATTCCCAATATAAATTCATTCACAGCAAAAATCGCTGATAAACAGCGATTTACAAAAATTGATCTGATTTCAGCGTACCATCAAATTAAAATGCACCCAGATGATATTCCTAAAACGGCAATTATCTGTCCGCTGGGTCTTTTTCATTACGAATTTATGCCGTTTGGGTTAAAAAAATTCGTCAGCAACATTTCAAAGGTACATGGACAGAATCTTTCGACAGATAGACTGTGTCTTTATATATTTAGATGACATCTTAATCTTCAGCGACGACGAGCCTTCCCACAAGAAAGATATAGACACAGTTTTTAAGATTTTACAAGAAAATAACCTGAAAATATCACTATCGAAATCTATTTTCAATGTAACATCGCTAGATTTCCTAGGTTTTAGAATTAATTCAAATGGAATCACACCAACTGCTAACAAAGTAAAAGAAATAGAATCTTTTCCGTGTCCTACAGATGCTAAAAGCTTACGCAGATTTCTTGGTATGGTAGGATTTTACTGGAAATTAATACCAGGATTTGCGAAGTTAGTCTTACCTTTATCCGTAAGAATGAGATTAACACCTAAAGGATTAATTACCTTGAATAATTTGGAAAAACAATCCTTTTCTAACATTATAAAAATACTTGGTGAGCTAACAGAATTATCTCATCCTCAACCAACTTGTACACAGTATCAACTAGTCACGGACAGCAGCAAATATGCAGTAGGTGCTGCCTTACATCAGGTCATAAATGGAAATCCAATACCAATAGGATTCTTCTCAAAGAAACTGACGACAACACAGACGAGATATTCCACTTTTGACCGTGAACTTTTAGCAGCATATTTGTCAGTGTTACATTTTCGCCACCTCATAGAAGGTCGTGAAGTATTACTTCTGACGGATCACAAACCAATATGCGGTGCATTTCTCAGTCTAAAACCTGCCAAATCAGATAGACAACAAAGACAGCTAGCAATTATTACAGAATTAATTTCAGATATAGCCCATGTGAAGGGTAACCAAAATGTAGTTGCAGATTGTCTGTCTCGCCCAACATTTGCTGTACAAATAGATATATACGATCTGTCAGCACTTGCAGATGCACAAAAACCAGACACCGAAATACAGTCCTTTCCAGATTTAAAGAAATTCACATTATCTGGAAAAGATCAATTTGTGTTATGTGATACATCAACGTCATACCCCAGACCTTTTGTACCGTGCACACTACGAAAATCTATCTTTGACAGCTTGCATGCAATATCACACCCTGGAATAAAATCATCTACCAAAATGATTAAGGCTAGATTTTACTGGCCACATATGGATAAAACCATTAAAGAACTATGTGCATCATGCACATCTTGTCAACAAGCAAAAATATACAGACATACCAAATCGCCTGTACAAACGTTGGAAATACCATCATCAAGATTCCATACTGTACACATTGATATAATTGGACCACTACCACCAGTGAAATGCTCCAACAATCCTTACATCAATCCATGTCGGTATGTTTTAACATGTATAGATCGAACCAGTCGATGGATAGAAGCACAACCTATATCGGATATTACAGCACAAACCGTAGCAGAAGCTTTTGTAAACCCGTGGATTACGCGCTTTGGTGTTCCACTCCATGTCATATCAGACAAAGGCAAACAGTTTGAGAGCGAACTATTCCTTGAACTATCAAAAATTATTGGATTCTATAGGCTACGTACAACATCCCATCATCCACAATGCAATGGACTTATAGAAAGAGCCCACAGAACCTTAAAAGCAGCTATTATGGCCCGAAAAGAATCTTGGATTTCAGCCCTACCAATAGTTCTCATGGGAATTCGAAGTATGCCCAACTGCTCCAATTTTTTCCCTTTTTATGCGGTCACAGGTGCGCAAATGTTATTGCCACAACTAATGATAAATACGGAAAATACAGAAACAGTTACACAAAATTTTACAAGAGAACTGCACAAAACTATGGCAAAATTCGATCTGACAGACTTTTCAAACAGAGAAAAATCAACCAAAAAATCATACGTGCCAGATCAACTTCAAACTTGTGATAAAGTTTGGATTAGGATAGGCCGCGTTCGAAAACCGCTAGAAGCACCCTATTCAGGTCCTTACATGGTACTCGAACGAACACCAAAATATTTCCTAATAGAAACTAACTCGAATACGCATACACAAGTTTCATTAGACCGTTTAAAACCTTACATTGAAAACAAACAAAAATGTACACAATATGCAACTACCAATACAAATAAAAAGTCTGAAAGTTTATCTCCTGTAAAAGTGCAGGAACATAAAATGAAAACAAGAACTTCCGGGTAGAACGGTTACATGGAAAAAGGATAACGAGTATATTTATTATTAAAACAAAAAAACAAAAAAAAAACAATCAAAACCAAACAAAAACTCCGTTTACTGGTAGGGGAGTATTGTAGTATCACCTCCCTTACTAAGGTCAGTAAATGGGCAGTTAATACTAACTCAACAGAAATCTTGGTCCTTACTTCCACCTCGGCCAAGGAATGCTATCCCAGAATCCATCGCCCCCCACTCTTCTCTCTTCCCTTCTCTCTCCTTTTCTCTCTCGCTCTCCCCCCCCCTCTGGCCAATCAGCGGAGATAGTAGCAGTTGCCAAAGACGACCCAAGAACAGAAGAGGAGGCAGTTGCTGAAGAGATTCCAAACACTAAACACACGTGTTGACCGCCGGACATTTTCTAGCCAACACGTGGCGTTGTATACGAAGAATAAAATTCCTCTTTTAAAGTTAATATTTGTACTTCTCATTTATTATCTCAAATAACATTACCCAAGTACATATATTACAAGTTTAATGCCATATAAACCATTAAAGGTTATTTAATGCCAAATCCTTTTATATATATATATATATATATATAAAATTTGTATATGAATAGTTTGTTGGTAACATTATTTTAAATGAATTAGAATGCATTTATTTGCACACAGTTAAATGGTTTCAAATGTTGTTATTTAACAGTAATAATTCTAAATAATTCTATTTAATATCAATCATTTGTTTGCACACAGTTAAATAGTTTGAAGTATCATAAATGTTTGAATAGTTCTATTTGACCAGTAAATGGGACCCTAATGGATACCACAAATCTGAATCAGAGTGGAACTGGAAGTAATGGCAATGAAAAGGCATTCCATATTCCCCAAAGCTCCAGGACTGGAGCTTCACCATCAGATGCAGTTTAGTGTCATACCCAGGACACTCATTGGAGGATGGGGTCTCACCCTTCTGCAGAGATACAGCTCTAACCGACAGGATGATGTGTATATATATAAATATATATATGTTGATGGTGTATAGAAACACAAAAGTAAAAGTCCATTCCCCGGATGGAGACACAGACTACTTCAACATTATAGCAAGTGTACTGCAAGGAGACACATTAGCCCCATGCCTCTTTATCATCTGTTTAGACTATATGCTTAGAACATCTATTGATAAAATGAAAGCAAACAGCTTCAAGATTACAAAGGAAAGGAGCAGAAGGTATCCCACACAAACAATTACAGACGTGGACAACGCCAATGACATAGCATTTCTGACAAATGCATCTGCCTAAGCCGAAACCCTGCTACATAGTCTGGAATGAGCAGCTGCAGACATAGGCCTCCATGTCAATACACACAAGACGGAATATATGTGCTTTAATCAAAGAGTAATTTACGAAGCTCTTTGCTTCGATGTGGCACAAGGCCGAATGAATGGGGCGCCCAATGAGACTCGAACTCACTCGTGTAGGTTTGCTAGTCTAGCTTGCTTACCGTTACACCACCAAAGGTGCCCATGTGCTTTAATCAAAGAGGCGACATCTCTACACTAAACAGTAGCTCTCTGAAACTAGTAGACAAGTGCAGATATGGGATGTAACCCTGAAGACCTGCCAGAAGCAATGGACGATAGAGAAGGGTGGAGAGAAATAGTTAGGGATATCCATGCTGATGGTGCAACATGATGATATATATATATATATATATATATGACTGCACAACTGGACTCTAATAAAATGGTTGAAGAAAATGGGAACTACACAAGAATGCTACATGCTGTTTTGAACAAATCCTGGAAGCAGCACCTCACAAAACTCATTAGCAATTTTTTCTGATGGAATCTGACACATGGATACACCAGTGTTGGCTGATCAGCAAAAACTTACATATGTTAGCTCTTTGCAGACATCAGATGCAGTCTTGAGGACCAACCAATGTAACATAATGGTCGAGGGATTTCGGTTTATGCCTTTCGGTTTAGTTAGGCTGAGAACCTTTCGGCTCAGTGCATGGGTTACTTAAGTGCAACATTAACACAGGTGTTCGTGTGCGCACGGGCAGAGCAGACGTGTCACTCAGAGATATCACAATAGCTTGAGATGGGAAACGGAGGCTAGCGAGTTTGAATGACATCACGCACCGGAAGTGCGCGAAGGATTTTGGGAGATTTTGAAAAAGTCAGTGAGTTGAGATGAGACCTGCCTCGGGGGAAGACAGTTGGTTTTCGCTTGCTCGTGGAGACCTTTGTGGCAGGTGCCACACGTGTTGGGGGGGGGGAGAGGAAAAAGCCAGAATAGAAAGATTGTGCCTCTCTCTCCTTATGTCGAAGAACCTTTAAACTCAAGGGTAATAAAATGTTTCGGACCTGAACAAAGAAGTCGTAAGTGTTTTTCGAATTTCGAGATTCCTATGTTCTATCTTTATGGACATTTGATGTACGTTTCACACATAGCCACATTTTGGCTATGGTACACCAAGAGCAATGGACAACAGGGATGGATGGAGAGAGAGAGAGAGTCAAGGGACTCTATGCAATTAGCCCAACTTGATGATGATGATGATAATGTATGAACTCATCAACTACACTAATTCATTCACTAGTTCTGTAAAGAAAATTCATATAAACTCTACCATGACTCAAGCTGCAATATCAAAAATATTATCCCCCTTTTAAAATGCCAATGTTGTATCAAACAATATATACAGAAATCAGAAAAGACTTTCAATTTTAGAATAAACAATTATCATATTTACCAACCCCTCCACTCGGGCAGGATATGAAACAAGGTCAATTTTATAAGTGGAGTTTAACAGGTTTGAATTCAGACTTTTCCTTCTCCTAGACTAGTTGCCTCACCAAGGCTGAAGAACCTTGTCTGCCCTACTATTTACCCATAGCTGGAGGGAGGATAATTGGATTTATACCTTTCCCAAGGGTATTAGTGCTATGTGAAATGCAATCAGTCTCGTCCAGGATTTGAACTTGTGTCGCCGTGTCCATTTCCTATGACAATAACCATTACACCACGGGCACCTCCACAAGAATGAACAATTATAAATACAAAATTAAATTTGTGAATCATAACATTCTCCCAGTCGAACATTTCTACCAAACAGACATTAACAGAGAGGCTTAATTCATTACAATAGAGTATCATATCAATCTGTGTCTTCCACCAGGCAGGATTTGACACAAGGTCCTTTTTACGGTGGGGATTTAAAGGTGGGAGAGTTTGAGCATGAGCCGAGACTTGTGCACTGCTGGTCAATGCTAGGTGCAATGTGAACTTTGCTAGCCATTGCTAAGTCTCCCGGCAGGTGTGCCAGGTGACCTTGTTGATTATAGATTCACTAGACTCAAAAGTCTACAGCAATGTAAATCTATGTTTGTCATTGATACTTTATAAGGCACATATGCCAAAAATTTACCAAACACCGCATCAATACTTGTAACCAATGAAGCAAAATGAATATTACATCTTAGAACTCTTACCCCAAATGGACTAAACACAAATTAAACCACCCCAAAAATATTACATTTTAACCTTTAAATATCACATGTTTATTCATTAATTTTTGTATTGAAAATATTAAAATGTTGAAAGATGCATTATTCAAAAATTTATTACTTTTTATTAACTGATCTTCCTACTTGCCGCTGACATTTTTAAGGTAAAAAATAAAATTTTTTACTTCCTCATCCAAGATCATTTAAAAACACCAGCAAAGTCAAACAATAAAGACATTTAACTAAAGTTCACACATGAAGCCAATGCCTTGGCATTTATGAGCCTTTCAATCTTGAAGTGTAAGGAGTAATAAAATATATGTCCTCTGATTGGCTGAAGGTCAAAACTAGTAGGAATTAACAAATTTCTCAAAAAGATTTTTACCAACCCCTCTGTATTTATTCTTTCATTCATTGTCTATCTATCTTACTATCAATCTATAATTGATTAGTTGATTGATTTTAATGGTATGTCAACCTGTCTAGGGTTATTTTATGTCTAGAGGTTAGAGAATTAAGTTCATTGTACATTCATATTTACATTATTTTTTGTCATTGATTCTTAAGAAGGTATTTTAGACATGGTCCTATCAAGAATTTACTCAATAGCCTGTAGGACTTGACACCTAGCTGTTTTGTTTTTCTAAATGTGTATGAAATTATATATGCACGTGTGTGTGTGTATAATATCAAAGAAAACTCAACAGATAGATACTATGCCATTATAAGTCTGTGAATCTATCTGTTGAGTTTTCTTTGATATTATACGCACACACACACACACACATTTATATACTCATATATTTGCTCTTTATGTGAGTTTTTCTATATATTATGTTATATATTAATAGCCACACATAGAGCACTCCATTAGAATTATGATACCTTTCCTATATTCAATATATGAAATATTCCAAACTCTTTACCACTGAACATTAATTTATATTGTTGTTGGCGACCGTATTCGAGGGTGACCAGAAGGCTCCCTTTTCAATAGCTACTACACTGAGGTGTAGGGGAGGGCACTACTCCTTTCCCTGGTTAATTTATATAAAAGGATATAAATATATATATATATATATATATATAGAGAGAGAGAGAGAGAGAGAGATAATACTGTATGTGGGGCTTAAGATATTCTGACTATCTTTTTCAGATATAAAAGAAACCTCCAAAAAGTGATGTCCTGATTATGACATGAAACTGTATATGATGATAAGGCACTGGTTCTGAGCATCTAGGGAGTGTGGAGCAACCCTTTATTGCCATTACTCCTAGGTTCACTCTGGCCCAGATTGATAGTACCTGTTAGGGTTATATCTATGGGTCTAATAGATCAGTTTTTGAGTGGCATAAGAGATCCAAGGAAAGCAGGGAGTCTGTGAGGGATGATAAGAGGTGTGGGAGGAGTAAGGAAGTCAATACACGAGAGTTGATTGGCCAAAGTGTTAGGGTTAGGGTTACGATTACTATGTTGAGGTTTTAAGGGAGTAAAGAAGAGATTCCGTTGGAAGAGGCCAGTACTCTTCAAATCGGGTCAGTGGCATTTCCACCAGGACAATGCACCAGTCCACAACTCCATCCTTGTCACAGACTATTTGACCAAGATGGGCATCAAGACAGTTCCTCACCCTCCCTATAATCCAGACCTTGCTCCCTGTAACTTTTGGTTATTCTGTAAGCTCAGAGGCTGTCATTATGAGACAACTGAGGAGATGAAAGAGGCTGTGACGAAGGTCATTGACACACTCAGACAAGAGGACTTCCATGGGGCCTTCCAGAAGTTGTTGGAATGGTACAATGAGTGCCTTGCAGCTGGAGGAGATTACTTCAAAGGGGACTAGAGTTTCATGTGTGTACTATCAATAAAAGTGCCCATATGAAAAAAAGTATGGAAAGTTATTTAATGATCCTCGTATCTAAAAACAAGACATCATTCATCAGAAGTAATATCACCAACCCTCGCCTACATATTTCTTTTTTAAGTAGTAAACTCATTATTTCTTTTCTTTTGGCAGGAAAATACTATTTTTGACCTTAAATTGACCTATGACAACATATAGTGACCTCAGAGGTCAGCACTAATAATTCAATACTCATCCTCAAAACAAGTTACTCTTACAGATTAATTTTCATTTCCAAGAGTCCAATAATTTGGTCTCTCATAAAACATATGTAACCAAGAAATTGCTGGTTTTATTACTCAATTTAGAAGATATAATTAAAAGGAATGTTTGTTAAATAAGATTATTATGATTAATGAAGTTATTAATAATTATTAGCTTAATTTTTAATTTGTATACTCTATATAAGTAATGAAAAAGCCTTTGCATAATGATTGGATCAATTTTTATGAACTTTCCATTTTAATAAATGTCAGATTGTTTAGAATATCAAATAAGTCAAGTACAATGACATTCAAATTAATGTAAAATATGCATTATTCTGCCATTCAAATAGATATTAAACTTCTAACATTGCATATCTGAACTTTAGAAAATACAATACACAAAACTTTTTTACGAACAATCATTTATGCACAAAGATCTTAACTACGGTCAACACAGCCCAGTCAGCTGGGGTTGTAGAATATACCGACTGTATCTCTGCAGATGGGTAAGACTCCCACTCTGCCTCAACAGGTGTTCCAGATATGACACTAAACTGCATTTGATGGTGAGGCTACAGTCCTGGAGCTTTGGGGAATGTGGAATACCCCTTCATTGCCATTACTCATTAGGGTCTTGTCTATTGGTCAAACTATTTAACTGTGTGCAAACAAATGAGTCATGTTGAATAGAATTATTTGTGTTAGATAGCAGTACTTGAAACCATTTAACTGTACCCAAACAAATGAGCTCCAGCTTGTTTAAAATGTTACCTACAAACTATTTGTATACAAATAATATATATATATATATATATATATATATATATATATATATATAAACAGCATTTGGCATTAAATAACCTACAAGGGTAAATATGCCATAAAATCCAACTAACCAACCAATGATTGAAACTATTTAACTATATGCAAATGAATGAATAACGTTGAATTGAATTATTAGTGTAAAACAAATGATTGATATTGAATTAGATAAGAATTCTTGATAAACAGAATTATTAATGTTTAAAAGCAATACTAGAAACCATTTTACTGTGGGCTAACAAATGAGCCTGACTTGTGTAAAAATTGTTCCCTACAAACTATTCATTTACAAATCATATATATTCTAGATATAGATATAAACAGGATTTGGCATTAAATAAACTACAAGGGTTGATATGCCATAAAACCCACCAACCAACCAACCAACCATCAACAATAAGACATTTGAAGAAAATAGCTAAATAGTAAATTTACCATAATTATTTGTGTATAACAAATATAAAATGCACCCTAACTTTGGACGATGATGTTCTGGGAAAAAATTCTAACTTTTGGAATTTGTAGCAGCTAAATTTAACCTCAATTTGACATTTTTTCAACCGTCCGGGAGACCTGGGTTTAATCCCAGGTTGCATCATACCAAAGACTTTAAAAATGGTACTTGATACCTCCTTGCTTAACACTCAGCAATATAAAGTATGTATCAAGGGTAAAGTTAAGTAATACAAGGAAAGGAGTAGCACCCTCCCCTACACCTCAGTGTAGTAGCTATTGAAAAGGGAGCCTTCTGGTCACCCTCGACTACGGTCACCAACTTTACTTTACTATTAGTTCGTACTGACAAACCATTAGAATTTATATAGTTTACATTATGTCCTTGTACTGGTCTATTGGCCTAGTGGTTAGAGTGTTCAACAAAGGCCCGGGAGACCAAGGTTAATGGTATTTGACGCCTCCTTGCTTAACACTCAGCATTATATGGTATGGATCAAGGATAAAGTGGAGCTAATCAGGGAAAAGAGTAGTTCCCTTCCCTCCACCTTGGTGTAGTAGCTATTGAAAAAGGAGCCTTCGGGTCACCCTTGACTAAGGTCACCAACTTTACATTATGTCTTTAGTATAATAGAGTGTTTGCCAATGATCTAGGAGACTAGGTTTCAATCCCAGGTTGAGTCATACCAAAGACTCAAAAAATGGTACTTGATGCCTCCTTGCTTAACACTCAGCATGTTACAGTACAGATTAAGGGAAAGTGCAGCAATCCAGTAAAAGGAGTCACAGACTTCTAAACAATTATTAAAAAGGAAGCCTTTGGATTGCCCTTGACTATGGTCGGCCAACTTAAATACTTACATTATGTCCTAAAACACAAAATTTACACAGCAAACACAGGAACAAGTTCACAAAACAAGCTTGAGACAAAAATAAGCTTACATTAGCGGAAACAGAATTATAAACAAACACACATTCCAGTAGATATTTCTCTGTAACAGCATAAAATACATTATTTTGGTTTATAGATATAATTTACTTTTAGCCATCCTGTCTCAAATATGGAAAAAAGACAATTATATAGTGTTATACACTCCCTACTTTTTGGAGTGAAAAATCTGGAAAAATAGTACTTCTTATGAACAAATAATTTTATTAATATATTTACTTTAATGTATTGTATTTATATTTGGATTTATATATGCATGTATAAATATAAACATATCAATATGTATTGACATGAGGAGAGAGAGACACAATTTTTACAATGCTGATTGTTCCATCTGACCACACAATGTGCGGCATATCTCGTACACCCCACTGGCCTGGTCTCGCCGAGACTTGAAAATCAACTAACCTCCTCTAGGTTTGAATCTCAACTAACTGCTTTTTTTCAAAAATTACCCAAAATCCTCTGCCGATCGCTTCCAGGCATGACGTCATTCACATTCCCAGTCTCATTTCCTATCTGGGTTTTTTTATTATGACAACTGTGATTGTTACATCCTCCCCGCGTGAACGTGAACACCTGCGCTCAATGTGTGCCCCTACCTGTGCACTAAGCCGAATGGTTCTAAGCCTAACTAAACCGAAAGATAAGATATAACCAACGAAAAATAATAATATAAAAAAAATCATTCCGCAATTATATAACAATAGGAAGTAGAAGAACAGATAGGTTCATGCTTTTCCAAAATGGCATTAGCTTGAACTGAAATGCAAACAGAATTTGAACTTGGCTCATCAAATCCATTTTTTAAGATGATAACCATTATGCTACGTACTCACATGTAATTTTGCTTAAAAAAGTGTGTATACATTATTATAGTATTTGTTTGTAGGTATATAAGAAAAGCGATAGACAACAATGAGGTATGTTTTAGCTGGTTGACGCAACACTAAATACACTGCATGTATACTGACGAGGCCCTCTATTTTATTTAAACAAGGGAAGTAACAGCTTCTTCCAAGGGAAGGTAACTCATGTCATGACATTTTCGATTTTTTTTGCTTAATGGCATATCAACCTTTGTGGGTAATTTAATGCCAAAGCCATCCTTATAGAAGAACAGATGGTTGAGTTTAGTTTGGTTTGGTTTTATGGAGTATCAACCGTTGCAGGTTATTTAATGCCAAATCTGGTTTATACATATATATTAGATGTAGATGATTTATAAACATGTCAACAAAGGTAAATAGTTCCAAGTATTGCTATGTATAACAAACAATTTAATCAATCATCAGTCATTTGTTTACACACAGATAAATAATCTCACAGTTCTATTTCAAGCAATTCAATTAAATATAACTCATTTGTTAGCACTCAGTTTAAATGTAAAACAATTCAATTTGATCCATAGATAGGACCCTATCAGGTCCTACACTCTGGGCCAGAGTTGACCGAGGAGCAATGGTAATGAAGATATACTGGAGCCTTACCATCAGATCATTTAGTGTCTTATCCAGGACACTCATACAATGGGGGAGTCTTACCCCTCTGCAGAGATGCAATCTGTGTTTTCTATAACCCCAGCCAACTGGGCTATGTAGAAGAAAAGTCATGATACTATCTAACCCATAATTGGGTGGATTAGGGAGTTTATACTTTTTCGAAGAGTTTTTGTCCAAAACATTATAGCAAGACTAGAGTTTGAACCTGCGAACTTAAAGACTGAAATCCAGCACCTTAACCATTACGCTACAGGGACTACTCTTTTATATATGTGTAAATTGTATGCCATATATATTAGTTTACCATTCTGTGTGTGTAAGAGAGAGAGAGGGAGAGAATGTGTGTGTGTGTTTGTGTGTGTGTGTGTAGTTACCCAATCCTTCTATCATGGGTAGGATTTGACACAAGGTCCAATTTTAAATAGAGTAAAGCTGGTTTGAGTTCAAAATTTTCCTTCCCCTAAAGAGCCTAATCTGCTGTACTCCTTGCCCAGAGATGGATTGGGGAGACAGATGAAGTCCTGCCTCTCCCAAGGGCATTAGTGCAAAATGAAATGCAAACAGCTTTGTCCAGGATTTGAGCTCGGGTTACTGATTTTATTTCCTTGGATGATAACAGTTATGCTTGTTGAGCTTCAACCAATTTTCCACCATGGGCAAGATGTGACACAAGATCAGTTTTTAAACGGTGTACATCTGATTTGAATTCCAAGTTTTCCTTCTCCTAGACCTGTTGCCAAATCAAGGCTAATAAATAACTATACACATGCATATATATATATATATATATATATATATATATATATATATATATATATATATAAATGCCTTCAGAGTCAGAAAAAAATCTACCTAGGTTTCACCTAAATGGATCATCAGGACATTTCCAACTGAAGGAAGGTTGGACAAAACTACATTTTATTGATTAAAAAAAATCCTTGGAAGAATAAGATTAGCATACAAAAAATAAATAAATAAAATAAAATAAAATGAATGAATAAAGAAATGAATAAAGAAATGAAGAAATAAATGAAAACAAAAAGTAATAAATTAGAAAAATAAATTTTGACTTATCTATCAAGAAGCCAACTTCTCTTGTTCTTACAAACATTAAGTATTTCTGACCTTTGATTAAGTATTTCGTTGGGATTATTGTAGGAAGCTATGGGAAGATTTTCCTCCATACATGATGTGCAATATTTATCCCTTACTGTCAGCATTTATTCAATATTTCCCATTTTAGTATGGGATCTGTACCTAGATTTTCTTAATTTCTCGTGCCTAATGAGATAAACTAGTTCTATGTCTATATACCTCATGTGAGAAACTACTTCTATTATTATGATATCTTTTTTGAAGGGGCCCTGCATGCAACCCAGGTATACCTTTTTAATATTTCTGTTAACGTTATTATCGTTAGGTCCACGACCATATACTTCCACCTCATAAACACAAGACAGAGACAGCTACAGAAAAAGCGAGAAAAACACAAGTAATCTAAGGGAGATAACTCATTCGATTTTATAAGTTATTTTAGGAATCAGGTATTTTTTTATGAATGTAATATAATTAAATATTTACAAAAACTATTGTTTATTACATTGTGAGATTTACATAGCTAATAGAGTAAATGCGAGAGTATAATTCCATCAATTTGCAGATTTTAGGCTACTGTATAATATAAACAATCTGATAAATAATAATAATAATAATAATAATAATAATAATCTAAAGATGAGTAATAAATAACTAGTAAAAAGTTAGTAAAGTTGGCCACTATAGTCAAGGGTGACCCGAAGGCTCCCCTTTCAATAGCTACTACACCAAGGTGTAGGGGAGAGTGCGACTTCTTTCCCTGGATTGCTCCACTTTACCCATACCTTATAATGCTGAGTGTAAAGCAAGGAGGCATCAAGTACCATTTTTTTTTTGAGTCTTTAGTATGACTCAACCTGGGATTCGAACCCAGATCAACTGGGCCATTGGCAAACACTCTATCAATTATGCCAAAGTCTGAACAATAAATTGCTAATAATGTAATATTAATATACAAATAAGTAATAGATATATAGTAATTTAATGATCCAGAAATAAATGATTAAAAGAATAACAATACAAAAATGAATGATAAATATCGAATAATGTTATAACAGTATAAGAGGTGCCCATAGTGTGATGGTTATCGTCATCGGAAATGGACATGGCAACACACCAATGACTTATACGGGCTGATGACAACAGACAAGTGACAAGATAAATTTGTTGGCATATTATTTTGCAACCTTATTAAGTTCACTTAACAGCTCTAGCTCTTCATTAATTTTTACACTTTGCTTTTTGTATTACATTTGTAATTGTTACTCACACCGAAGATATCAAATATCATGAAATTGGCAATGGATGGATGCTAGCCACTGTATCGGCATGGAAAAACTCTGTCAATGCCACGGTAGGAGGGGTAGGAATGCTTATAGGACCAAGAACGTTAAAAACACTTAATAGCATTGAGAGAATACAACCTAAGATGATGGCCGCAACATTTAATGGCAACCCCAGAGCAACTATCATCTCCTGCTACAGCCCTACCAATGTTAGTAAAGAAACCGAACTAGTCACCTTCTATGAGGAGCTATCCTCTCTAGTGTGCAGCATTCTGAAACACAACCTGCTTGTCATTGGCGGAGATATGAATGCACAAATCGGAAAAAACAGGAACAACAAATACAGCCTTCACAACATGTCAAAAAGGAATCATCTAACTGATTTCATGATAGAAAATAGATTAATATCATCTAACTGATTTCATGATAGAAAATAGATTAACATGCCTCTATACAAACTATCAAAAAAGGGAGGGAAAATTATGGACCAACACATACGTGAACAATAGTAAAACACAGATAGACTATGTCTTTATAAACAAGAAATGAAAAAATAGCGCGATGAATTGCAAGGCATACTTCTCTTTCAAGGGTGTGTCCTCCGATCATTGAATAGTCACAGCCAAATTCCGACTAAGCCTATGAAAAAACGCCACACGAACAGCGACCACTAAACACGATGAGTGGGCCCTTCTTAACAACAGAGATATTAGAGATAAATATGTATTAGAATTAAGAAACAGATTCAAGACACTACAAGAGAAGACAGAAAAAGGTACCCCAAATGACGAATATAAGAATTTCGTTGAAGCACACCTCGAGACGGCATCAAAATGTATTCCAACAAAACCTCTAACCTAGTGGTTAGAGAAAAACGTGCACTCATGAAAACTGCCTCCAGAAGCTATCAGAAGAACCCAACAAACACAAATGCCTGAAAACTAGAAAAGGCACAATATCAATTAGCAGGCATATATCTAAAAGAACAGACGGAATTCATACAAAATCAGATAGATAAGATTAGAGACTTGATGGAAAATAGGCAATCCAGGATAGCCTGGCAAACAATAAACGAAGTGAGTAGAAAGAAGAGCACAGCCAAAGCAAAATTGAAAGCTGCAAACCAACAAGAAAGAATAAAACTGTGGAAACAGCATTTCGAAAACCTACTTGGAAACCCACCGAAAGTAATATCAGTAAGCAATTAGACATTAAACTAGGTCCATTCACCAAAGAACTCAACTTGGTTCTTAGAAAAATTAAAAATAGGAAAGCTGCAGGTCTTGACGAGATCCCCCCAGAAGTATGGAAGACCAGACAATTCAACGACATACTGCTCCAACAATGCAATGCAGTCTATAATCAAAATATGATAGACAGATGGATGAAGGGATGCATACTTCCTTTCCCTAAAAAGGGTGACCTCGGATTAGCCAAAAACTACCGAGGTATGACACTTACATCCATAGCAGACAAAATTTACAATGCCCTACTACGAAACCGCATAGAACCCAAAATAGACAACATCCTAGACTACGTGCTTAGAACTTCGATCGACAAAATCAGAGAAAATGGCATTGAGCTGACAAAGAAAAGAAGCAGAAGGTACCCTGCAAAAACTATTACCAACGCCGACTACACCGATGACATAGCATTACTGGCAAATACACCCAACCAAGCCGAAACACTACTGCATAGTTTAGGCCTCCATGTCAATGCACACAAAAGTGAATATATGTGTTATAATCAAACAGGCGACATTTCCACACTAGACGGAACCTCTCTGAAACTAGTAGACAAATTCACCTACCTAGGAAGCAGTGTCTCATCAACTGAAAAAGACATCGACACATGGCTAACGAAAGCATGGCTCTCGATCATATGGAAATCAGACCTGACCAATAAAATGAAACACAGTTTCTTCCAGGCAGCGGTCGTATCAATACTGCTATATGGATGCACTACTTGGACACTAACTAAACAGCTGAAGAAGAAGCTAGACGGCAATTACACAAGAATGTTGCGAGCAATATTGAACAAGTCCTGGTGGCAACACCCCACAAGACACCAACTATACGGCCATCTGCCTCCCATCATGAAAACTATACAAGTTAGACGAACCAGACATGCGGGACACTGTTGGAGAAGCAAGGATGAACTCATCAGTGATGTACTCCTATGGACCCCACCATATGGCCAAGCAAAAGCAGGACGACCAACATGAACGTACATACAGCAGCTATGTGAGGATACGGGATGTAGCCCTGAAGACCTGCCAGAAGCGATGAATGATAGGGAGAAGTAGCGAGAGAGGGTCAGGGATATCCGTGCTGGTGGCGCGACATGATGATGATGATGATTGTTGATAATACAAGGATCATTAAATAAGTTTCCAGACTTTTTTCGTATAGGCACTTTTATTGATAGTACACGCATGAAACTCCTGTCCCCTCCAAAGTAATCTCCTCCGGCTGCAATGCATTCGTTGTACCGTTTTAACAACTTCTGGAAGTTCCCATGGAAGTCCTCTTTTGTGACATTTTTTCCAAGTTTAGAACAGAATTTTATTGCATATTGTTCTTCTAAAGTGTCCTCACGTCCAGATTGCATTTTTGAAATTCACCAGCTGTGACAATCAGGCTTTAGTAGAGTGTATTCCAATTGCTGCTGTAGTTGTTCATTTCAACCTGAAATCATAAAAATCGGTCAGTCATCTCATAAGATGTATAGCAATAACATACTGAATTTTCAAGAGTCTACAACAATTTTAAATGCCTGTACAAAAAAAGTCTGGAAACTTATTGAAAGTACTATTTTGTTGAAGTGTCCTGTCCTATTTTCTTTGCCACTACCTTTTATGCTTATTTTGTCACTTTAATTGCTACAAAGTTGGTTTGAATTAAGAGTTTTCCTTCTCCTAGACTGGTTGCTTAACTAAGACTAAAGAATCCAGTCTGCTCAACTATTTACTTAGGAGGATAACAAATGGATTCATACCTTTCCCAAAGGCATTAGTATGAAGTGAAATGCAAAAAGCCTCATTCAGGATTTGAACTCAGATCATCAATTCTATTTCCTGACTATAATCATTATGCTAAGCTTCAAATAACTATTTCTAATACTAATAATTTGTACACAATTATATGACTTCAAGTATTCCTACTCAAAACTAAAAATTCACAAGGATTTATATGGTTTCAAGTAACTATTTCTATTTGATAATAATCATTTGTTTGCGCACAGTTATATGGTTTCAAGTATTCTGATTAAATACTAATAATTCTTAAACAGATCTATTTGTTCCAGAGAAGAGACACTAACAGGTACTACCATACAGGGTCAAAAGAAACATGGGAATAATGGCAATGAAGGGTTACTTCACACTCCTGTTATGTAATGTACTCTCACTACCAACATCCTTGTGTGAAGAAGTCTGGAAGCAGATAAGTTTAGAGCTGATTTAGAGTGAAACAAACAATAAGAAAGTTTGTATTTTGAGTTTTAGCAGTCTCAGTTTAGATGAACTAGAGTTGACCTGATTTTTAAAAAAAAATTTATTCTAACATTTTAGAAGCCGCTTTTTTTGTTTTTTTCTTTTAAATATAATCTTTAGAAGATGCAAAGACTTTCCTTGTTATTTTAAGGGACAGTTTGGAAAATCACTGAAATGGTCAAAGTGAAGTATTAAAACATTAACAGTAGCATGGTATGCAAATGAGACACCCAAATAAATAGAGCAAACCTCGGGCACTTGGGACCAAGAAATTACGAGGCTTGACATGTGATTTCCAAGGCACAACATTAACAAACAGTAGATGCATATTTATTCATTTCTTTCATGACCGAAATCAAGTGACAACCTTTGTAAGAAACCCATAATGTTACACTTCTCACAGCGTTGGTACCAGATATAACCCAGCATACTCTTTTGGTGATGGTGATGGTAGTGGTGGAGGTTGTATGTAATGGGGAGTCCCCATGGTGTAATGGCTAAAGTGCTGGACAGCGGCCTCAAAATAAGTGAGTTTGAACTTCAGTCATGTTATTATGTTCACTTTTGGATCAATACTGAGAGGAAAGGCATGAATCTTATCCATCCAGTTATGAGTTAAAAAGAATCACTGCTTTTCTTCTCCAAAGTTGACTTTGACATTAAATCCCATGAAGGTTGATAGGCTGTTAAGACAAAGAAAACAAACCAATCTTTTGGTGGGGTGTTATGTGTCCACAGGTGATGCAGTTGACATATTTTAGACCCATTTTTCAACGAAGTACCATAAAGAAAGTATGGGAGATTGTTGATTTAGGCTAAAGTGTGACAAGCTACTGAGGAACAGGTCATCAGAATAGTTGGAATGTGACAGTAGGAAGCCTAAACATGATAAGAGCAAATAAAGGAATTTTATAGACTCAGCTTTGAAAAGCCTTGCCCAGTCGGCTGGGGCTGTAGAATACACCAACTTCTTCTCTGCAGAGGGGTAAGACCCCACCCCCAACGTGTCCTGAATATGACACTAAACAATCTGATAGTGAGGTTCCAGCAATGCTGAAGCTTTGGGGAATGCGGAGTACCCCTTCATTGCCATCGCACCCAGGTCAACTCTTGTCCGGAGTGGTAGCACCTGATAAGGGTCCTGTCTATGGGTTAAATAGAACTAAACCAGGCTTCTTTCACTATACTGATTTTTGCATTTAAACTGCGTATTTATGCTAAATTGAATTGTTTAAAATAGAACTGTTTTGACATTAGAATTGCATACTAGTGCTGAACTGAATTGCTCGAAATAAAACCGTTTTTGACGTCTAAACTGTGTACTTGAACTGAATTATCTGAAATAAAGCTGTTTGACATTTAACTCTGTGTATTGCCCAGTCAGCTGGGGCTGTAGAATACACTGACTGCACCTCTGCAGAGGGGTAAGACCCCCACCAACAAGTGTCCTAGTATGACACTAAACAATCTGATGGTGAGGTTCCAGCAGTGCTGGAGCTTTGGGGAATGCGAAGTACCTCTCATTGCCATCGCTCCCTGGTCCACTCTGGCCCAGAGTGGTAGCACCTGATTGGGCCCTATCTATGGGTTAAATAGAACTAACAGCATACATATGCTAAAATGAATTGTTTGAGTAAACTGAATAGCTTGATAAAGAAATGTTTTTGACAATTAAACCGTACTTACATTTTAACTGCATGCTTATGCTTAACTGAATTATTTGAAATAGAATTGTTTTTCGATATTAAAACTGTATTTACACTTAACTGAGTTGTTACATATAACTGCTTGAATAGTTTGAAATGGAAATGTTTTTGACAATTAAACTGTGTACTTATGCTAAAGTGAATTGTTTTAAATAGAACAGATTATTTATATAAAAATGGATTTGGCGTAAAATAACCTACAAAGGTTGATATGCCATAAAACCCAAAAAAACAAACCAAACCAAACCTTGAAAAACCACTTGGAACAATATCTTAGCATATTTGTGACTTTCAGGAGTAATTATCTGTTTCAGCAGTAGGATACTGTCTCTCTAAATCAATACTTTCTATTGTTTTTAAAAGGGGAAAGTCAGTGTCAGTTGTTGACAACTGAAACACCCTCAGAAGCAAAGGCAATAAAGCTGAGCTATTTTTAGCACTATTCACTTGTTCCTGTAATAAATATAATCTTGTGCCACATCCTGCCCATGTGTGTTGTGGGGGATAAAATTCATAGTTTTGGACTTGTACAAATGCTAAGTTAAACTTCAAGTAAATAATAAAATTATACTTCCTCAATCAGTCATTGAGAAAAATGATTATGAAAATTTAAGAGCAGTTTTTATTCATTTGTCAAATGTTTACATGATAACTGTAATATTAATAATAATGATATAAAAAAAACTGTGGGAGGTGCCTGTGGTGTAATGGTTATTGTCGTAGGAAATGGACATGATGACACGAGTTCAAATCCTGGACGAGACTGATTGCATTTCACATAGCACTAATACCCTTGGAAAAGGTATGAATTCAATTATTCTCCCTCCATCTATGGGTAAATAGTAGGACAGACTGAGTTCTTCAGCCTTGGTGAGGCAACTAGTCTAGGAGAAGGAATACTCTGAATTCAAACCTGTTAAACTCCACTTAAAAATTGACCTTGTGTCATATCCTGCCTGAGCGGAGGGGTTGGTAAATATGATAAAAAACTGTGGAACATGAGAATAATGGTGATACCAATTGTAATTGGCACGCTTGGAACAGTCCCCGATGACCTGGAAAGGGGGTTAGAAGAGTTTGAAATCAGAGGACGAATCATGACCATCCAAACTACAGCATTGTTAAGATAGGCCAGAATACTAAGAAGAGTCCTGGAGACTTGGTGTCACTCAGACTCCTGTGAAAGACCATTAGCTAATGTTGGTGTGAAAAACTCGCAAGAAATAATGATAATGATAATATGAGATGACCTGGATATCGTTAAGTAGGTGAAACTTGAAGCGAGAAACTGAATCTTTTAATAGCAACACAAAATAATGTCATAAGGACTAATTACGTCCAAGCAAAAATTGATAATACACACAAAAATAGTAAGTGTTAGCTGTGTGGTGATGGAGATGAAACAGTTAATTACATAATAAGCGAATACACTAAACTTACACAAAAGGAATACAAAAACAAGTACAAGTGGGTTGGGAAGGCAGTCTATTTTGATTTGTGCAAGAAACAAAAATTTCACCATACTGACAAATGGGATCTGCATTAACCAGGATCTGTCCTTGAAAATGAAATGCATAAAATTCTATGGGATTTTAAGATACAAACAGATCACCCAATCCTGGCAAGAAAACTGGACCATGTATTAATTAACAGGAAGATAAAAAAAAACAAAAACTTATCAACTACAGGATTTTGCCATCCCAGCAAACCATGAAGTGAAAATGAAAGAAAGCGAATAGATAGCCAAATACTAGGATCTTGCCAGAGAACTGAAGAAACTGAGGAACATGAAAGATAATAGTGATACTAATTTCATTTTGAACGGTCCCCAAAACCCTGGAAAAGAGACAAGGAAGATTGGAGATGAGAAGAAGAATTGAGACCAACCAGATCACAACACTGTTAAAATCAACTTGGATACTCAGAAAAGTCCTGGAGACTTGAGGAGACTTGCTGTCATTTAGACTCCAGTAAAAAAAACACCAGATGGAGTTGGTGTGAAAAACTGGCAAAGCATTCAATAATAATAATAATAATAATAATAATTATAAGTTTTAATGACAAGTGCAAAAAATTACCAGAAAACTTCAGGAATGTTGATCAAATTTTTTATCATGAATACAAAAAGTCAGGTTAATAATGATCAATGTATAAATATCTTCAGGCTTACAGTCAAGTTATGCTTAAACTATTGCTTCCTGTCAGATCACCAGAGTTAAACAGAGAGGAGACAGTTCAGATGAGGGACCACTTAGCAACAAGTATTGTAAACTGCCTGAAGCCTGTCCAATTAAAGTTAAGTAAATCCTAACATCGTATAAATTGCTTCAGAGTTACTTCCCTTACTACACTTGTGTGTCCAAGCAACACAGTTAATTTAACAGCATTTGATTGTGAGGCTCTGGAGAGTGTGGAGGACCTCTTTATTTCCATTACTCCCAGATCCACTCTGACTCTTGGTGGTAATACCTGTTATGATCCCATTTATAAATCAAAAAGATCTGTTTGAAATTTATTAGTATTAGATAAGAATACATGAAATAAATACAATTGGTTACTTAATATAATTATTGGTATTAGATTGGAATACTTGCAACCATACAACCGCATGTAAATTATTGGTATTAGATAGGAATACATGTTATCATATAACTGTAAATTATTAGTATTAAATTACTTGAAGCCATAATTGTTTACTAAGGATTATTACTAGTTACTTGAAACCATATAACTGTGTGCTAACAACTCTTATTCAACAGAAATAATTACTTGAAACCATGTAATTATTAGTATCAGATAGGCTTACTTGAAACCATACAAGTATGTGAAAATTATTTTTATTAGATAGGAATACTTGATATCATAACTGTATATTTGTATAAGAGAGGAATACTTAATAATCATTTAACTATCTAAAAAAAACTCTTAAGAAATTACCACACAAAAAATGTTTATACGAACATGCAAAGAATGTAACTCCTTAACCTCTTGGCATACAACCCCAGACAAGTTGACATTCTATTAAAATCAATCAATCAATCAATCATCTGGCTAAATTTCTCAAAATAGGTGTGCTTATTTTACTTTCTAATGGGTGGGAAGTACTAAATTCAGTATCCAATAAAATTAAACTACAAATTCACTAAATTATTTAGCCATCTGTACAGCTCTAACACAATCATTCTGAGGTTGATTTCAAATAAATTTTCAGAGATTGTTAGGGTTATCCTGGCAAAGGTTTTAAACTATATTCTGAGATTTGGTTCAGATTGGTTTTTAGATGCTCTCTCTCTCTCTCTCTCTCTCATACTCTCTCTGCATATATATATATATATATATATATACTTTTCTCTTAAAAAAACAACAACAATTGGTCATATTAAGATAATGAATTTATTTCCATCCTGTTAAATAAATCAATGCTCTAAAAAATTAACAGAACTTCTTCAGACCAAAAAAGAAAATGGATTAAAATAACTTTTTTCACTTTCATAACCAGACTAGAAAAAAACAACAACTTATTTCTCTTATATAAAAGTGGATTTTATTTACATTGAGCTCTTAACCAGGATTACTTAAATTTAATATTCTATTTTTGAATATTTTATTTCTCCTACTTGGAATTGTTCCCAGCTCCGGATTAACTGTATTAAATACTGTCTTATATATATATATATATATATATATATATTAAAATGAACAGGTCAGCAAATAAATTTGAATGTGGTACTTTGGGTTTTTATTTTATATAGTTGTGCTTCACAAGTGTTTCAGATCTTTTACTCTTCTTCAAGAGACTAATAATGGCAAGGGCAGTCTTTTTTTTCTGGCTTTTATAGCGAGGACTGTTTTTAATTCCAGGATTTGCACCTGTGAATATCTAGTCAGAATTAATTGTTTGTGAAAACTTTTGGCCTCTGCAGATGTTTTTTTTTTTTTCATATTTATAAGAATGTGCTCTGTGTTTGTGTGAGTTTGTGTAGATTTGTATACATTATAAATCGAATAACACATAATCCTAACCTCATGGGCAAGGAAATAGATGTACATTTTTTTAAGTAGAGGAATTATATCATGAATTAGATTAAATTTATAATATAATTCCTCTAATTAAAAATGATATAATATGTCTATTTCCTTGCCCATGAGGTTATGATTACACAGATGTATATCTCCAATCTTCTTGGGAAGACGTAGCCCTGGAGGTGACCATATCTTCTTTAGGAGTATAGATGTAACTACAAGACACATCAGGTTAATTGGTCATGCATTTACTATGACTAGTTAATTTGGCATCGCTTGTGTGCAATATGGAGTAGTAGAGTTTTGGCTCTGCATTCTGTGGTTGCTGGTTCAATCTCCAGTGGAGGAAATCACAATTTCCACTACTGATGAGACTTAATAAGGTTGAAACAGCTGTCCAGTGGTTTCATATGTCACGTGCAGTGTTTGCTGGATTTTCTGGTCATGGTAATTCAATTTATAATATAATTCCTCTACTTAAAAAAAAATGTACAATTATATACATATACATATATCTGTGTATACACACCTGTACACATGTATATTTTCAGGATTGTTGATTTTTTCTTTTCTCTCTTCCTCCTTGAGTTGAATGTAAGATAGTCAGTATATCTCGATATGTTTGTGTTTGGTTCTGTTTGTATGTGTGTATATATGTATGTATGTGTTGGTTAAAATTCATTCATGAAATTTTTTCTTTTATTTGGAGTAAGAAGTTGTTGTCAGTTTGGTATATTGGCATTATTTTAAACATTCCATTAATGTATTCATAAAAGTGATTTGAAACATAAAGTTTTCTATTTTCTGGTTGCTTTTATGTAAAGAAACTCTACTGTTCAGCACCTTAGTCAATCTTATATATACTATTTTTGCAGTTGCAACATTCAGTTATGTAAAGTATATTTTTTAAATTGCAATAGATTTTTACTTATTATGAATGTCGTTTTGGGGTTTTTGAAGGTATAGGATTTTCCTTCTAGGATTATATTGCATACTCGACGTGTTTTATTCTTGCATTTTGAGACTCCATGCATTGCGTGTTCCCCAAATTCAGATGAGGTTAGTGTGTGTTTTAAGTTTTTTGGTTGTTTAATGATTTTTGTAGTGTCTAGTATATTTTTTAATCTATCTTTGTATTTAAGTTGTTCAAGATTCTTTGTTATTTCTATGAATAGTTCTGGGTTGTTTTTGTTGTATGTTGAAGTGTATACTAAGAATTCTGATGAAGACTCTAAAGTCTAAAACGTGTGTGAGGCAAAATTATATGATATAAAAACCTAAAGTATCACATTCATTTGCTGACCTACTCCTCTTAAAATATTTACTTTTCTCTCATTGGATTATCAAAAAAAATTAATTTTATATATATATATATATATATATACCAACCTCTCCATATAAGCAGAATGTGACAAAAAGTCAATTTTTAAGTGGAATTTAACTGGTTTGAATTCAAAATTTTCCTTCTCTTAGACTGGTTGTCATACCAATGTTAAAGAGCACAGTCTCCTCATCTATTTACTCATAGCTAGTGGGAGAATAGTTGGATGCATGCTTTTTCCAAGGGTATTAGCACTATGAGAAGTACAAACAACCTTGTCCATTATACCATAAGTGTCTATATATATATATATATATATATATATTTGTCATATCTCTCTTGATGGAAAATCTTGTCAGTTCTACCACATATTCCTATTGTTTTCACTGTTTTCTTTTAGCATGCAATAGAGATATTTTCCTGTTTAAGTCTGTTTTAGAATGACTGCAAACAGAGTAGAGAGTCAAACAATCCCAAATTAGCATCTACTTAAAAAGTGACATTTTCTCTATGTAGCCTTGAACACAATTGGAAATCTTGAGAGTTTGTGAATCAAAAGGTCAAACCAGAAGAACATTTTGAAAAGTTTCAATATTGAACATATTGAATAAAGGTTCTTTGATGATGAAAATATTTCTGATATCAGATTATGAAAGTGACATGCATGTTAGGCATTAATAAATGAAAAATTTTCGCATAAAGCATTAATGATCAGTTTAAAACCCATACATAATATGGGTGATTGATTGTTTGATTTTAATTTCATGTCAACCTGTCTAGGGGTTATTTTATGCCTAGAGGTTAGGTAATTGTATTCCTTGCATGTTCATATTTACATTTTTAGTGCGGTTGTTTCTTAAGAGCTTTTTTAGACATGGTTACATATCAAGTATTCATGTCTGATTCTGATAATTTGCATAGTCATATGGTTTCTGTAGTGAATTAATATTTCTTTTTTTTATTGCTTATTTACAGAAGTGTAGCAAATTTAATAAAACGTAGGTAGACAACAATACAGCAAGTAATTTTAGTTCTTCTTTCAGACCTCGAAACTTGGGTGGGACCTTTGCATGCTTCTTTCACTGTGACAATAACAAAACACATGGCCGCTACCCAATAAACTTGAATGGCCAAACAAGAAAAATATAAGGTGAATGACTACTTACATTTAACCCAGGAGAAAACTTGTGTTTTCAATTCAGCAGCTACTACATCCCGAGTTTACCACGAATCCTTCCTCACTGTCTCTGCGTCTTCTCCTATTCACATCTTGAACCAAAAAGGAAGAAAACTGCGTCCCAAGAAGGCTCATTGCACATGTGTCATGAGACTCTCGCACCCTTATGTTTTTCTGGACAGATTCCCTCTGAGCATAAACACAGTTTCAAGCATTCCTATCTAATACTAATTAATATGTGATTTTAGGTAATCATTTCTATTTAATAAGTCATTTATTTTCACACAGTTATATGGTTTCAAGTAACTAATATATATTCAAGTAAGCAATTATAGCTTCTAGTAACTATTCATAATACAAATAATTTGCACAGTTACGTGATAGTAGGTATTCCAATCAAATACAAATAATTTCTCAACAGAACTATTTGAACCATAGATAGGATCCTAACAAGTATTACCACTCTGGATCAAAATGGACCCGAGAGTTATGGCAATGAAGGGTTACCCCATACTCCTCAGATTTTCAGAACGGGAGCCTCACTATCAGATGCAGTTTAGAGTAATTGGAGGGAGACAGGGGTTCTTACCTTTTTGCAGGGAATACAGTTGGTGTATTCCAAGCCTTGCTGACAAAGCAAGCATAATATGGTTTAATTTGGTTTGGGTTCATGGCATATCAACCATTATTAATTATTCAATACCAAATCCTGTTTTTACATATATATTAAATATATCATTTGTATACACATTTTGTAGATACACACAGTTAAATGATCAAACAGTTCTATTTATAAAATTTCAACAAAGTTAAAAATCAACAAAGTTAAATGGTTCAAGTATTATGTATCACCAACAATTAAATTAAACATCAGTCTTTTGTCTACACAGTTAAATGATCAAACAGTTCGATTCAATTTAGCAAAGGTCATTTTTTTGCACTCAGTTGAAATGTCAAACAATTCTATTTGACCCATAGATAGGACCCTATCAGCTGCTACTACTCTGAGCCAGAGTGGGCCTGAGAGTGATGGGAATGAAGGGGTACTCCACATACCTCAAAGCTCCAGCATTACTGGAGCCTTCCTATCATTGTTTAATGTCATATCCAGGGTACTCATAGGGGATGGGGATCTTACCCCTCTGCAAAATTGCAGTTGGTGTATGCTACTGCACCAGCCAACTAGGTTCACATGGTATGAGTAAGTACATCTAGTTTAAATAATATCTAATATAATTTTATAAATACATAAAAATATTCTTTTTTTTGGTAGTTTAGTAGAATGCCATTGACAGGTTATCAACTGTTATGTACCCTACCTATGAACATTGATAGGTATTTTCCATCCCTCATAAAAATATGATTATGTTTGTTTTATATACGATACATATGAACATTAATGGGTATGTCCCATCCCTCAGAAAAATATGGTTATGATTGTGTTATATACCCAACCTATGAACATCAGTGGGTATGTCCCATTCCTTATATATACATTGAACACAATTGTGAAGAGGTGTAAATATACTAAGTAGTCACCTCTAACAGTGGTTACCTTCTTCATGCCGCTAGCAAGTATTGTATTTTCTTAATTTCATTTCCAATCTCCATTTTGGTTATTTCTCATTTAGTAACCTTTTTGTTAGGTTACAATATCAACCATATGGAAATTTGATCTATCCAATTAGATAAGATGAGATTTCTTGTAAGCCGTGGTTGTGTAAATACTACACTATGGATGCACCAAATGGACACTCATGAAACACATAGAGAGAAAAAGCTAGATGGGGACTCAACAAGGATGTTACATTTTGTTTTGAACATATAAATCCTAGAAGCAACACCCCACAAAACAACAGTCGTATGGCTATCTATTTCCCATCTCACAGACCATCTAAGTAAAACAAACAAGACATGCCAGGTAGTGTTGGAAAAGTAAGGATGAACTCATAAGCAGCTTTCTTTGATGAACTCCTATTAACCGGGGCTGGCTGATCAGGAAAGACTTGCATACAGTAACTCTGTGTAGACATTGGATGTAGTATAGAAAATCAGGAGCAATGGATGAAAGTGGTAGATGATGAGAGAGTCAAGGAAGTCCGTGCACTCAGCAAGATAATGATGATGATGCTTAACATAATCCTGTAATAATTTCTATAAAAGTCAATACCATTTAAAATTATAAAAATTGTTGGTTGGCTGTTTGGGTTTTATGGCATGTCAACTTTTGTAGGTTATCTTATGCCAAATCCATTTTTAAATATATAATCAGTTCTATTTCAAACAATTCAGTTTAGCATTAATACACAGTTTAATTGTCAAAAACATTTCTTATTTCAAGCTATTCAGTTTATTCAAATAGTTCTAATTCAGCTTATTCAGTTTAGTATAGGTACAGATTTTGTTTACACACAGTTACATGTCAAAACAGTTCTATATTAAACAATTTAGTTTAGTCTAAGTACAGTTTCAATGTTAAAAACAGTTCCATTTCAAACAATTCAATTTAGCATAAGCATGCAGTTTAAATGTAAGTACAGTTTAATAGTCAAAAACATTTCTATTTCAAGCTATTCAGTTTAGTTAAACAGTTCTACTTCAAACAATTCAGTTTTAGCATAAGTATGCAGTTAGTTCTATTTAACCCATAGATAGGACCCTATCAGGTGCTACCATTCTGGGCCAGAGTGGACCTTAGAGCAATGGCAACGAAGGGGTGCTCCACATTCCCCAAAGCTCCATCATCACTGGAACCTCACCATCAGATTGTTTAGTGTCATATCGCGGACACTCATTGGGAGTATCTTACCCCTCTGCAGAAGTGCAGTCAGTGTATTCTACAGCCCCGGCCGACTGGGCAAATAAAAATAGTATTAGGTTTTATATATTACTCATATAGAGAATACTGATGGCTAGAAATTGACCGATCTCTTTGCTATTAGTAAAAGATATCACATTATTGTACTAAATGTCACATGATAGTGCTAAATGTCACATGACAGAACTAAATAAATGAAGAATACTGTAAAAGTAATGTCTCCAATTTATTTCCATGGAAACTACAATAGATACAGTGAGTTCAATAACACTGATGGATAGAACAAATTTTAAGCTAAAAAGACGCTATCTTTATGCTTGGCCCAACTGGCTAAGAATTTTTATTAGTGATGCCACTTTTTGAAGAGGCTTGCTCTGAAAGCAATGCTTCCTATCTATTTCCACAGAAATTTACACCGAATACAGAGAGCACAAAGACACCATTGGATAGAGCAAGTTTTCAGCTAAAAAGGTTGTGATTGTGAGAGAAAATATTTTCCTCAAAATCAATACCTTTTTGCCAGGGTTAAACAAAAGTCTGCTTGTCATGCTCATAAGAAGGTTGCTCCGGAAATAATACCTCTTATCTATTTCCATGGAAACTACAACAGATACAACGAGTAAAATAACACTGTTGGATAGAGCTATTTTTCCGCTACCATATTTTCCAACATAGTCGTCACCATTGGTAATGCATTTTTGGTTGGTTGGTTGGTTAGTTGGTTGATTGTTTTTTTGGTTTAATGGTATATCAACCTTCAGGAATTATTTAATACGAGGGCCATTTTAGTAGAAGAAAGGTTGTGGTACAATCTAAACATTGGGATTTTTTTGTTTAATGGCATATCAACCTTCATGGATGATTTAATGTCAAAGCCATCATAGTAGAAGAAAAGTAGCGGTACTATTTAACCCATGGCTGAAGGATAAGGAGGTTCATACCTTTCCCAAGGGTATTAATCCAAAAGTGAATGTAATAGTGTGACTGAAGTTTGAACTCATTTACACCCAACAAATGCATTTTTGCCAATGTGTTGTGGTCAAGGGGAGGTTCAAATGATGACACAACACAGAAATAAGTAGTAAGAAATATATTGAAGGCAAATAATACATACACAAACAATAGCTGGGAGAAACCCCTCCCAAGCTTAACAATCAGGAATATTACTCTTGGTAATGACTTGCTAAGACAGAACCAAGACTGAGTTTGAGACTGCATCTGAGACTGCGACTGCACAGAAAAGAGTTCAGTTGGTATATGTTACATGAGGACGAGTCCATCTATAGGGGATATCCCAACACAATGATGAACAAGAGCTTGCGTGTCATGCCCAGCCTAGTTGGCTGGGACAATAGAATACACTGACTACATCTCTGCAAAGGGGTAAGAATCCCACCCAACAATGAGTGTCCTAGATATGACTCAAAACCATCTGATGCTGAGGCTCCAACCTTGGTGATTTGGGGAATGTGGAATACCCCTTCATTGCCATTGGTCCCAGGTTCACTCTGACCGAGGGTGGTAGCACCTGGTTGGGTTCTATGTATGTGTCAAATAGAATGAACTATGTACAAACAAATAACTGATGTTAAATTGTGACTGTTATATTGCAATACTTGAAACCATTTAACCATGTGCAAAAAAAAGAACCCAGGCTCATTTAAAAAATGTTATTTTCAAAATCTGTTTACAAATCATATATATATATCTGTAATAATGTATAAACAAGATTTGGTGCCCGTGGTGTAATGGTTATCGTCGCAGGAATTGGACACAACGACATGAGTTCAAATCCTGGACGAGCCTGATTACATTTCACATAACACTAATACCCTTGGGAAAGGTATGAATCCAATTATTCTCCCTCCAGCTATGGGTAAATAGTAGGGCAGACTAGGTTCTTCAGCCTTGGTGAGGCAACTAATCTAGGAGAAGGAAAACTTTGAATTCACACATGTTAAACTCCGCTTAAAAAATTGACCTTGTGTCATATCCTGCCCGAGCGGAGGGGTTGGGTAAATATGATAAACAGGATTTGGTATTAAATAACCTACAATGGTTGATATACCATAAAACCCAACTAAATCAAATCATATATATTTAATATATATGTATAAAGAGGATTTGGCATTGAAAGACCTACAATGGTTGATATGCCATAAAACCCAACCAAACCAAATCATATATATTTGATATATCCATACAAAGAGGATTTGGCATTAGATAACCTACAATCGTTGATATGCCATAAAACCTAACCAAACCAAATCATATATAACATATATGTATAAAGAGGATTTGGTATTAAAGGACCTACAATGGTTGATATGCCATAAAACCCAACCAAACCAAATCATATATAATATATATGTATAAAGAGGATTTGGCATTAAATAACCTATAATGGTTGATATACCATAAAACCCAACCAAACCAAACCATATATATTTAATATATCCATATAAAGAGGATTTAGCATTAAATAACCTACAATGGTTGATATGCCATAAAACCTAACCAAACCAAATCATATATAATATATATGTATAAAGAGGATTTGGCATTAAAGGACCTACAATGGTTGATATGCCATAAAACTGAACTAAACCAAATCAAACTATCTCATACCCATAAAAAACTGCAGCAGAGGAAACAATCTACTTTTTCACAACAGGAATGCTATAATGTCCATGTAGTCTACCTTTCATAGGTTGATTTGTATGGATGCGACCTGCATAGACAGTCAGGGTTTTTGAGTTGCCACTGAGTTTTTTGCTATTCCACCATGTCCACTGAGTTTTAGACATTTTCTGTATAAACAAACAAAATGGTGATAATAAAAAAAAGTTGAGTAAACACTGAATACACAGAATGTACCAATAAACCTGAAATTTATTTGAATAAGTTTTGAAATTGACTGATTGATTGATTATAAAAAATTATTTCCAAAAAAAATATGACTGATCAAATGTAGCAAATTAACAGCAATTTTGGTGCTTTCAGATTAGAGAAGTGAGCCAATACAATAAGGCACCAAGAACTGCCCCACCCTTTCTTTGACATGGCAATTTCCAAAATTTTAGTGTGTCTTCAGATGCTGGCTTTACTTTTTTTCTGTCATTGTTTTTTAAGAGGTTGTTTTTTGCACATGGTCCTATCGATAAAATAATTGTCCTTCATTGCCTATGATTTTACTGTGATGGTTAATTAATTATTTTATTATTTAGTTTGGTTAGGTCACAGGTTATTCAGTGTTTTTTTATGGACTATAATGAGCTCTTCCTATTACTATGAATACCAGGAGAATATTCATCTTGGTGTTAAGTTAACTCCAGCCTAACACTTTGGCAGTCACACTGACGTTCAACACTCTTTTACCTATGTTGTATTTATACTTTCGTTCAATATACTTGTTTCACCTAATCCTGAGTTTGTGTCTTTCTTCTGGACCTTTTGCTGGTCCACAACAATATAATTGTAAATCAAAATTATTAACTGCCCAGTTGGCTGAGGCTGTAGAATACATCAACTGTACCTCTACAAAGAGGTAAGACCTGTAGGGAACGAATAAATAAAAAAAAGTTTAAATTGAATTAAAAAAAAATAAAAAAATAAAGGAAAACTTAAATTTGCAAAAACTCCCAGAGGTCCCTGATAGGAAAAAGGGAAGAAGCATACATAAAGAAAAAGGCAACCCCTTGACAAAGGGGAACAGGCTTTCTTTCAGGCAGTGACTGTCGAATCAACAACACCATTTTTCCTGTCTGGTGTCTGGGCACTATGCATACGTCTTTGGACGTAGTCCCTTTTACCCAGTAGCATATCTCTCTCGGTCAACATTATACTGAAATATAAAAGACCCACAAATGAACTACAAACTAAAACAACAGGACTTTGACCAACTACCAAAAGAAACTAACCCTAATGGAAGCCCAAAATACCAAATGAGGACAAACAATATGCATGAAAACGATTAACGTATTTTTTGACACCTTAACTGGGCGATTCAACCATTTCAATGTATTCAGGAAAAACTCCCACATCCATGGAATGGTTGTTGAACCCAGTAAATGAATGAAAGTATAAAAGAAATGTCTTTGTCTCTTATCTGTTGCTGTCTTTTCTTTTGTATAATTCTTTTTGGGACTTTCTTGGGCAAGGTGTTACACTGACAAGCCAACGTGGGGGTAAAATAAAATAACCAAAATATGGAGTCAGATATCAAACAGCTACACAGCTTTGCCCTTTGCCTTTGACCTTCAAATGAAACCCCACAGACACTCACCTCTGTCAAGACCATATATTAGCTGAGAGTGGCAACCCATAATGCTTGAGGACAGTTTCCTGGTGGGTGAGCAGTTCATGACTTGGCAACCAAAGTGGTCACATGATTTGTGACACTCCACTTTGGCCCTGACAGGGCTTGATGGGCAGTTAGAGATGCCTGAGTTGATCAATCAGCTAAGTCATATCCCTAATACCTAATATAACTGTCCTGCCTGTATTCTTCAAATTACGCTGGTATCCAATCCTAATTTATCTTAAAGGTGCTAGAAGGCAGTGGTTGAGGGTCAACTGCACTGACATAGTAATACTTGACATTATCTAAACTACATACAAATGAAATATTAATATTAAATAGAATTACTTGTTTTAAGAATACTTGAAACCATTTAACTCTAGAATTATTAGTATTAGATAGCAATACTTGAAACCATTTAACTCTAGAATTATTAGTATTAGATAGCAATGCTTGAAACCATTTAACTCTAGAATTATTAGTATTTGATAGCAATACTTGAATCCATTTTAACTCTATGCAAACAAATGATTAATATTAAATAGAATTATTAGTATTAGATAGCAATACTTGAAACCATTTTAACTCTATGCAAACAAATGATTAATATCAAATACAATTATTAGTATTAGATAGCAATACTTGAAACCATTTTAACTCTATGCAAACAAATGATTAATATCAAATAGAATTATTAGTATTAGATAGCAATACTTGAAACCATTTTAACTCTATGCAAACAAATGATTAATATTAAATAGAATTATTAGTATTAGATAGCAAACCTTGAAACCATTTAACTCTAGAATTATTAGTATTATATAGCAATACTTGAAACCATTTAACTCTAGAATTATTAGTATTAGATAGCAATACTTGAAACCATTTAACTCTAGAATTATTAGTATTAAATAGCAATACTTGAAACCATTTAACTCTAGAATTATTAGTATTATATAGCAATACTTGAATCCATTTTAACTCTATGCAAACAAATGATTAATATTAAATAGAATTATTAGTATTAGATAGCAATACTTGAAACCATTTAACTCTAGAATTATTAGTATTTGATAGCAATACTTGAAACCATTTTAACTCTGTGCAAACAAATGATTAATATTAAATAGAATTATTAGTATTTGATAGCAATACTTGAAACCATTTTAACTCTATGCAAACAAATGATTAATATTAAATAGAATTATAAGTATTAGATAGCAATACTTGAAACCATTTAACCCTAGAATTATTAGTATTTGATAGCAATACTTGAAACCATTTTAACTCTATGCAAACAAATGATTAATATTAAATAGAATTATTAGTATTAGATAGCAATACTTGAAACAATTTAACTCTATGCAAACAAATGATTAATATTAAATAGAATTATTAGTATTAGATAGCAATACTTGAAACCATTTAACTCTATGTAAACAAAGGATTAATATTAAATAGGATTATTTGTGCTAGCAATTATTGAAACTATTTAACTCTTTGCAAACAAATGAGCCCCAACTTGTTTAAGAATAAAGTAACCAACAAATTATTTGCTTACAAAGCTTTATATTTTTATATATATATATATATATTTATATATGTATAATCGTACCAACCAAGTTGGTAGAGTGTTCGCCAACAAGCCGGGAGACTGGAGTTTAATCTCAGGTCGAGTCATGCCAAAGACTCAAAAGAAGATACTTGATACCTCCTTGCTTAACACTCAGCATTATTAGATACATTTAAAGAATAAAGTGGTGCAATCCTGGGAAAGGAGTAGCGCCCTCTCCTACACTTTGATGTAGTAGCTATCGAAAAGGGAGCTTTCAGGTAGTCCTCGACTACGGTCACCAACCTTACTTACTTACTATATATATATATATATAGGATTTGGTATTGAATAACCCACAAGTGTTGATCTGCCATTAAACCAACTAACCAAACCAAACTATAATTGTTAAGCTGATTTTGATATAAGTTAACCCAACAAAGGTTGACATCCCATTAAACCAACCAACCAACCAACCACTTATAACTTGTTGCTAAGGATTAAGGTAGGCCAATCCCAGATTTTACTTCCTACATTAATAAACTTCAACCTAATTTTCTATGATTGATTATTTGATTTTAACATTGTATTTGGTGTCCTGTTGTTCTTAACTCTAGATCATTTCTTTTCTCTTTTTTCACTTGTTGCTGCTCCACAAGTAAGTCAAATTATCACATTCAACTCTGCATTTATATCATGTGACACTTTATGACTGTCATGGGCAAACTATGGTCTGCTGACCACATTTGGCTGGTGGTGCTTTCTTAAAGGCTCACCTAATTTCATGATTTATCAAAATATGCATGTGTAATTTAAAGAAAATAGTTTTAATAAAATTTTGATTCCCATATAATAAAAATATTCAATTTTTTCTTCTATAAAGTAAAGTTAGCAACCTTAGTCGAGGGTGACCTGAAGGCTCCCTTTTCGATAGCTACCACACTGAAGTATAAGGTAGGGTACCACTCCATTCCTTTGATTACCCCACTTTACCCTTGATACTTACCTTACAGTGCTGAGTGCTAAGCAAGGCAGCATCAAGTACCATTTTTGGAGTCTTTGGCATGACAACCTGGGACTGAACCCTAGTCTCCCATGACCATTGGTGAACTCTCTACTCGGATCATATTCATATTGAATACATTGATTTTTCAAGTATTCGTTTTTTCTTTTGATTGTTCCATAATCTATCTCAGCAATGATATGTGTAAATTACATTAATATCAGGGATAATATTATATCTAAACTTCAATATTTTATAGAAAAGATCTTTTTACTGAAGAGAAAAAGATCGACTTTTCCCTATTTCTAAGGCAGAAGCTTATGCGTATGGTCTTCCATAGTGAAAATAGTCAAGGTACCTTCAACAAAAAAAATTACCTTAAATTTTTATGCAGTGTGGCTTACTTGAGAACGAACCATGTCTAATGCTACCAACTTATCAAAAACAGTTGTTCACGCTCGCTTTACAGCATTGTTGCAAGTTGGCTATAATGTTAAAAGAAACTAGACTTGCAAACCTACACAAGTGAGTTCAAGTCTCATTTTGGGCCCCATTCATATGACCTTGAGCCATATCTAAGCAAAAAGCTTTATAAATTACTGTCAGCACTTTAAATTTTGCTCTCTTTTTGCCCACAGCAGCAGCAGCAGTCACCATTGGAAATAAAATACAGACTAACAAAAAAAAAAAAAAATAAAATAAAGAGTTTATTGTCTAAAATTCTAAGATGAGTCATTATCATCATGCTTCAAGTTATTTGAACAAATCCTTGCTTTTTTTATCACTGTTTTGACAGAGCATTCTTCAGTTTCAATTAAGTATATTATAACATCTCATATATCTGAAATCTGATAGTGAGAGATAGAATGATATTTTCACTATTCTAAAATGCCTAAATGATAATAACAATGCATGATTGTATGTGTTTATAGACAATTAAAATTATCACAGTATGATTCAACTACTTTAGTTTTGAACATTATGACATTCCAAAAATAGTGTATTATCCATAAGTAAGTACACCTCTAACATTTTTGCAATAAAAAGTTAATCTTTTTCTATTTGATACTATAAGCTCTTCTAAAAGTGGAATTTGGGGGATCAATAAAAAGAAAAGAAAAAAGAAAATACAATACCTTAGACAACATTTCCTACATTCACAGTTACCAACATACCAACGTCTTCACCAAATTATATGACTGTGAATTTGTTTTATTTTTAACCCTAAAAACACAGCAAACAACTCACTCACACACATACACCTTATAAGAGACCCTTTTTCTTTTTCCTTTTGAGTATATACTTAAAAGAGCTCTGCTATCTGGGTAGGGATGTGTGTGGGGATTTAAAAGGAGAAAATGAAAAATAAAATAAAATAAATTGAAAAAATGTAGCAGTTCCCAGAAGCCTCTGACAGGAAGTGAAATCTGTGCATGCCTGAAAGATATACTTACTGGCACCAAAGAGAAATCCATTCTCACTTCAGCCTTCACAGTAAGTACTGGAAGGACCCTCTTTCACTCAGCTGCTAGCAAGGTAGCACACATGTTTTTGAAGTCCAGGGGCTTTGGAGCAGTCTGCTGCTAGCAAGCTGCCACTGCCGCCAAAAAAAAATTGACTAATATATTGTAACGCCTTGTCTATTGGTTTCAGAAAAGATTTCATTGCCCACAGAATAGTCATTAAAACCTAAAATAAAATTTGAGTTAAAAAGTATCCTTGTTTCTTTCTTTCTTTCTTTCCTTCCTTAAATTCTCTTGCAGCCTTTCACAGTGTGACATGATGCGTAGCAATTCGTTTCCATTTGTGTTGGCGCCACTCAGACGATCTCTTTGTCTGTTTTGGTGTGAAACCAACACAAAGGGCTTGAGGGCGAGATCTCCCGCGAGACCAGAAGTGGAGGAGGGAATGAAGGTCCGAGAGAAGACAGAGAGAGTTCAGTTGACTACGGAGAGCAGAAGCGACCAGTCAGTTGAGATAGCTGTCCAGAGAATGACATAGTCAGCAGAAGGAGGTTGTGAGAAGATGGAGGTAGGGTAGAGAAGAGAGTCAACAGAAGTCAGGAAGGCGACTACTAAGACCTATTGACCCACTGAGGCTGGGTTAACCAACGCAAGAAGATGTTAGCCTTGTGAGTGGCTTTGTAGAAATTTGTGCAAAATACATGCCCGTGATAGTCTACAAATGCACGAAGAGCTGCACAGTGTCACATAGACTTCCCCTTTCTTGCACTTGGAGCTGACCCAAGTCTGTGTTTGTTCGTTTGTTCTTTTCTTCCACCCTTTCGGTTGTGTTTTGTGCGGCTGTAAAGAAATGTGTAATGCCCTTGGTCAGAGGTAAGAGAAACCACCGGATGAATCACTGGCTATGGGTAGTTTGATTTAACGACTTTGATATAGCCGGGGGTCGGCTGGCCAGGGATGTTATCACAACAGGCAAAGAAGCCAACAAATTTATGGTGTAAGAAGAACAAAGGAGTCATATACAAAACTCAAAATTCACTGAAAACCAACACCTACTTATTGGAAATAATAACCAAACTAAGCCTTCTTACGCCCCATAGACTAAACAGGCTGTTTTGTAGGCATTTGGATTAAACATTCGCAAATTTGTTAATGAATATGATAAATCATTGAATGGGCACATGTTTATGAACCAGAATTTTCCCAGGAATCCATTTCTAAATAACCCTATGTTGGAAAAAATTTAGGAAATCTTTTCTGAAACCAGTAGAAAGAGTCACCGCTCCCAGACAAGGCGTTAAAATATATTAGAATCATTTTTGACGGGTGGTGAGTTTAAGAGCAATAGTTATGTCCAGTAGGTGTTTTTCAGTGAGATATGTTCAGCAGTGGCGGCTTGCTAGCATGAGACTCAGTCTTCTGTGAAGCCCAAGGACTTTGCAAATATGTATGCTATCTTGCTAGGAACCAAGTGAAAGAGGGTCTTTCCAGTACTTTTGACACATGCACAAGTGGAAAAAAGTCAAAAAATTAAAGCACAAGGTCAATTGGCAATATATACTATGCATCAATCAATTTCAGCATTCAACAAAAAATATAGACCAAAACTTGTCTTCTTACATCATATTTAATAATTATTTTTAATAATTTGTCCTGATCATGTTTTTATAAATGCATTGAAATAGCATAAATTTTATCTGAAAATAAGGAATCAAAGTCTTTGATTCTTCAAATTAGCCAATTCCCTTGCCAGAGTTTCCACTGCCATGCTGGTTCAAATGCAGCAATGTAATTATTATTGATTTTGTTGAGGAAAAACCAAACATACAAAGAAATCTTAGATTTGAATTGTATAGCCATTGGCTAATTTTGTTTTCAAACAACTGGGATTAGAGATTTTGATTATCGATGTTTTCCAAATAGCCAATGCAGAACTGAATGAAATTACTTTAAAAAGATAGCATGTAGGTCTTTATTTTAGAATATATCTATGAGTAGTATATAGGACAATATTTCCAAATATACAGAAAATATTTCAGTAATTTTATCCCTCAAAATAAGCATTTTTCAGAAGTGTTACCTTAAAATTTAATAATAAAAAGTAAAATTTTACTGAAATAGTTAAAAAATCAGAACATTACAGAAGACCACTGGAGTATTTTGTCTAAAATTTACTGAGCTAGAAAACTATATCAAAGACTGCACCATAATTTTAATAATAAAATTGTATGCTCAAATTTTTCTATTATTTTTTGATAAAACTGCCTACTACAAAATGCTGTAACTTTTCAACTAAAAATAATTGAAACAAAATTTTTAAAAAAATGTTTGCCCCAAAACTCAAGATTAAGAATATTTATATATCCTGTTATCCTAACAATCAACAAAAATAGTCAATACCTGGCTCTAGCCCACTGTGCTTCTCTCTCTTGGGGCATAAATTTTGGTACAATAATGCTTTGAGTATAGGTGTGTCTAAATGAGTATGTATGTGAATAAACTTAGCATATATGTATGTATGTGAGTAAAAGGATATCAGTATGGTTGTGTGTGGGCATTAATAGAATATATGTACGTATGTAAGTATGTACATGGATGAGTGGATAGAAGTATCAAAAAGATATCTAAACAAATTAGAGAGGTCAGTAGATTTTAATAGATAATAGAATAAAAAGAAAAGGATTTTGCAATGGGGATGAAAGGGTTAATTTTTTAATATCCATAATAAGCAGAAGTCTTCAGTGCTAGTATTGTCAGAGATCAGTAGACAAGGATATTATTTTTTTTAAGTACTTTAGTTACAGGGAAGACAACATGGAAAAGACAGTTTTCTTTTCTAGAATTTAGAGCCTGATATAGCCAAGGGAGCAGTCTTGGGAGTTAAATAGAAAAGTACTGACCCAGAGCAGTTGTGGTTAGTCTCCCAGACTCAGCTGAGGCAGTGGTCTTGGCTGAGGTCTTTCCCTCGCCCTCAGTCAACAAGAGTTGGTCACAAGAATTTGGCCAATCTGAGAGATCAGAGTTAGGGTCCACTCACTTTGGTTGGAAAATGAAGTATCACATGCTCCTGTTCAAAAGAAAAATAGAAGAGTGAATAAAAACAACTATACAATTGTATTCTTGGATTTGTTCTTTTCTTCCTTTATGGAGCTGACTCATAGCTCATACACTTTCAAACAAAATCTGTTGCCAAATAATCTTTTCTTAACAACAAACACAATGTGAGATTGAGGTTGCTTGACAGAAAAAAATTGGGCAGGCTAGTGACAATACTGCAATATCTAAAACTGGGTAGGTTGCAGAAAATACTACCACAATCTAAAACTGGGTAGCCTGTTGACATTACTACTACAAAAACTGGGTAGGCTGCAGACAATAATAATACATCTAAAACTGGGTAGGCTGCAGACATTACAGCTACATCTAAAACTGGGTTGGCTGCAAAAATTACTACTACATCTAAAACTGGGTAGGCTGCAGACATTACAGGTACATCTAAAACTGGGTAGACTGCAGAAATTACAGCTACATCTAAAACTGGGTAGGCTGCAAGCATTACTACTACATCTAAAACTGGGTAGGCTGCAGACATTACAGCTAAATCTAAAACTGGGTAGACTGCAGAAATTACAGCTACATCTAAAACTGGGTAGGCTGCAATCATTCCTACAACATCTAAAACTGGGTAGGCTGCAGACATTACAGATACATCTAAAAATGGGTAGGCTGCAGACATTACAGCTAAATCTAAAACTGGGTAGGCTGCAGACATTACAGCTACATCTAAAACTGGGTAGGCTGCAGACATTACAGCTACATCTAAAACTGGGTAGGCTGCAGACATTACTACTACATCTAAAACTGGGTAGACTGCAGACATTACAGCTAAATCTAAAACTGGTTAGACTGTAGACATTACAGCTACATCTAAAACTGGGTAGGCTGCAAACATTACTACTACATCTAAAACTGGGTAGGCTGCAAACATTACAGCTACATCTAAAACTGGGTAGGCTGCAAACATTACAACTACATCTAAAACTGGGTAGGCTGCAGACATTACAGCTACATCTAAAACTGGGTAGGCTGCAAACATTACTACTACATCTAAAACTGGGTAGGCTGCAGACATTACAGCTAAATCTAAAACTGGGTAGACTGCAGACATTACTACTACATCTAAAACTGGGTAGGTTGTAGACATTACTACGACATCTAAAACTGGGTAGGCTGCAAACATTACAGCTACATCTAAAACTGGGTAGGCTGCAGACATTACTACTACATCTAAAACTGGGTAGCCTGTTGACATTACTACTACAAAAACTGGGTAGGCTGCAGACAATAATAATACATCTAAAACTGGGTAGGCTGCAGACATTACAGCTACATCTAAAACTGGGTTGGCTGCAAAAATTACTACTACATCTAAAACTGGGTAGGCTGCAGACATTACAGGTACATCTAAAACTGGGTAGACTGCAGAAATTACAGCTACATCTAAAACTGGGTAGGCTGCAAGCATTACTACTACATCTAAAACTGGGTAGGCTGCAGACATTACAGCTAAATCTAAAACTGGGTAGACTGCAGAAATTACAGCTACATCTAAAACTGGGTAGGCTGCAATCATTCCTACAACATCTAAAACTGGGTAGGCTGCAGACATTACAGATACATCTAAAACTGGGTAGGCTGCAGACATTACTACTACATCTAAAACTGGGTAGGCTGCAGACATTACAGCTAAATCTAAAACTGGGTAGGCTGCAGACATTACAGCTAAATCTAAAACTGGGTAGGCTGCAGACATTACTACCACCAAACTGGATAGGCTGCAAACATTACTACTACATCTAAAACTGGGTAGGCTGCAGACATTACAGCTACATCTAAAACTGGGTAGGCTGCAGACATTACAGCTACATCTAAAACTGGGTAGGCTGCAGACATTACAGCTACATCTAAAACTGGGTAGGCTGCAGACATTACTACTACATCTAAAACTGGGTAGGCTGCAGACATTACAGCTAAATCTAAAACTGGTTAGACTGTAGACATTACAGCTACATCTAAAACTGGGTAGGCTGCAAACATTACTACTACATCTAAAACTGGGTAGGCTGCAAACATTACAGCTACATCTAAAACTGGGTAGGCTGCAAACATTACAACTACATCTAAAACTGGGTAGGCTGCAGACATTACAGCTACATCTAAAACTGGGTAGGCTGCAAACATTACTACTACATCTAAAACTGGGTAGGCTGCAGACATTACAGCTAAATCTAAAACTGGGTAGACTGCAGACATTACTACTACATCTAAAACTGGGTAGGTTGTAGACATTACTACGACATCTAAAACTGGGTAGGCTGCAAACATTACAGCTACATCTAAAACTGGGTAGGCTGCAGACATTACTACTACATCTAAAACTGGGTAGACTGCAGACATTACAGCTACATCTAAAACTGGGTAGGCTGCAGACATAATTGCTATATCTAAAACTGGGTACGCTACTGGCATAACTGCTACATCTAAAACTGGGTAGGCTGCCGACATTACAACTACTGAAACTGGGTAGGCTGCAGACATTACTACAACATAAAAAAACTGGGTTGGTTGCAGATATTACTGCTACATCTAAAACTGGGTAGGCTGCAGACATTACTACTACATCTAAAACTGGGTAGGCTGCAGATTTTACTGCTACATCTAAAACTGGGTTGACAGTGGACATAACTACCATGTCCAAACACACCAGGAATTTATTATTTCTTAACATCATCATCATCATCTTGTCATTTTTCCTTACTGGTCATTGCTTATGTCCTTCATGACATTCAGTTTCCACACACAGGTGGTAGCTCAGGTTTTGCTGGTTTGCCAACAGTAGTATATCTATGTTTAGGAGATCATAGAAGAATATCACTTAAGGGTTTGTTCTTACTTCTCCTGCAGGGCTGAGTATGTCTTACTTATTTTACTTGGATGGGTGGAATGTGACAGAAAAAAACAAACTTTTCTTCCGGCATTGACCTAAAGTTGAAACTTGTTGAGAACAATGAAAAAATAAAAAACATCAAAAAATATTCCTATTTGTATTATAACTTTTGTTAATCATTATATATATGTATATATGTAGGAAAAGTCTCTATGGTGTAGAGACTAACCTACTGGATTGCGGCATCATAGTAAACAAATTTGAACTTCAGTGAATGTAATAACATTGAATGTAATAACATTCACTTTCAGACTAATGCCCTAGTGAATGTAATAACATTCACTTTCAGACTAATGCTCTTCAGAAAGTTATGAATCCTCATACAGTTATGGGTTAAATAGTACCACAACTGTCGTTCTACAAGGATGCCTTTGGTATTAAAAATGCACAAAGGTTGATATGCCATTTTTCCTGCAACATGAAAGACTCAGCAGAAGATCAATGGTTGGTTGGTTGACTTTTTATGCCATATCAACCATTGTTGTTTATTTAATGCCAAATCCTATAAATATATATTATATAGATAAGATTTTTCAGCACATTTTGTTGATAGTATTTTTAAATGAGCCTAAGCTCTTTTTTGCACGCAGTTAAATGGTTTCAAGTATTGCAATATAACAGTCACAATTTAACATCAGTCATTTGTTTGCACAGTTTGTTAGTAATTTAATTTTCCAAGTTGTTAGAAGTAGTTTGTTTGCACACTCGTATTGCTATTGTTTCTACACAGTTAAATGGTTACAATTATTGCTATCTCCCACTAATAATTAGCTAATTCAAAAAGTTCTAAGCCCCATCCATAGCTGAACATACTACGATGTCTTGTAAAACTACCAATAATTTAGATTTCTGTCTTAATTGCTGTGCTGGTGAGATCCATACAAAGGTGAGAAGAGTGTCACAATTATAAAATCTGGTCATGGCTTAGAACTTTTTTTTGTGCATGTGTATATATATATATATATATAACTACAAAAATTGAAAAGCAAGACACAAAATAAAATCATAAAAATAAAATGATAAAACAGCGCTTGAATATTGACAATTGGTGTTGTATAAAAATTCATATATTTTTACCTCATTATTCTTTCTGTTTCATAAAAGATCTTTTGACGTACAACTTTCTGTCTGATGATTGTTTCTTAGCTGGACAGAAAACTATTAGTAACAGAAACTGAACATAATATATATATATATATATATATATATATATATATATATATATATAGGCTAGTGTTGATATATACATATATATATATATATATATAATTTAGGCTAGTGTCGACAGAGGGTCAATGACACTTAGTGACAATTTATTGCCAATGCAATCATCAGATAAGAGCAATGGTCAATCACCAAGCATTACTGACTCTCAGTCTATACTATCCTAAGTTATATATATATATATATATATATATGCTCTGTCACTACTTTTGAGCACTATTTATAAATAAATATAGCAAAGTACATTATATATATATGAGAAATGAAAGTAAGAAGCTATCTTTATTGTGAGATCAGTCAATTTAATTTTCCACATTGTGTTTCTTTTCTCATACAGTCAGATTTTATTCCAAATCTTACTCCTTCCACACACTCACACGCACACATTCATGCACAAATATATATATATATATATAGAGTCATCCACAGACAGACTGTTTCATTCTATCAGAACTCTTCAGTGTGGCTAGACACGCAGGACGCTCGAAGCTGGGATCGAAACCCATCCAACTTTATGTTAGATTGTATTTCAGACCACTCGGCCACCAAGCGGACCACATTGACTAAGGGAATTTTGAGGTATTTTTATTTTTAGAAACTGCAGCAGCAGCCTTTGTTTACATTTTTTTAGACCCTATCGGCTACCAGAGTGCTCAATTCTTTCGAAGAGCTTTGCATTACACTAGCTGCGGCCGGCAATTCCTTCGCCAGAGAGCTCAACCCCCATGGGGGAGCATATATATATATATATATATATAAACACACACACACATAAACAAACAAACACACATAAATACCTGCCCAGGAGGTGCCTGTGGTGTAATGGCTATCGTCGTAAGAAATGGACATGGCAACACAAGTTCAAATCCTGGACGAGACTGATTGCATTTCACATAGCACTAATACCCTTGGGAAAGGTATGAATCCAATTATTCTCCTTCCAGCTATGGGTAAATAGTAAGGCAGACTGGGTTCTTCAGCCTTGGTGAGGCAATTATTCTAGGAGAAGGAAAACTCTGAATTCAAACCTGTTAAACTCCGCTTAAAAATTGACCTTGTGTCATATCCTGCCTGAGCGGAGGGGTTGGGTAAATATGATAAATATCTGCCCAGTCACTTGGGGCTGAAGAATACATTGACTGCATTTTTGCAGAGGAGTGAAATGCAATCCAATAGTATTCTGGATATGATACTAAACCATCTGATGGTGAGACTCCAATCCTGACTGTGGGGAATTTGGAGAATCCCTTCATTGCTATTGCTTCCGGATCCACTCGGACTCAAAGTGGTAGTAGCTGTTGGGATCCAATCTATGGATCAAATAGAACTATTTAATCATTTACTATACATGAAGCCATTTAATAGGGTACAAACAAATGATTATATTGAATTGAGTCATAAGTAATACATAGCAGTACTTGAAACCATTTAATTGGGTACAAACAAATGATTATATTGAACTGAATCATAAGTAATATATAGCAGTACTTGAAACCATTTAATGGTGGGCAAACAAATAAATTATGTGGAATAGAATTATTAGTGTCTGATAGCAATACTTGAAATCTTTTACTAGGTATTATTATCGATATTAAATAGAATTATTAGTCTTACGTAGCAATACTAGAAACCATTTAGTTGCATGCAAATAGAACTATCCGTGGTAGATACCAGTACAAGAAACTATTTAGCTGTGTGTAGTAATTTACGAAGCTTTTTGCTTCAATGTGGCACAAGGCTGAATGAATGGGACACTCAATGTGACTCAAACTCAATCATGAAGGTTTGCTAGTTTTGCTTGCAAAACATTACACCACCCAGGCTCTCTATTTAGCTGTGTGTAAATAAATGAGCTCTGGCTTGTTTAAAACAAGTGTTTCCAATCAACTAGACATTTACAAATCATATATATTTGATGCATATATATATATATAAAAACAAGATTTGGCTTTAAATAACCTAAAAGGATTGATATGCCATAAAATACAACCAACCAACCAACACAGACACACACATCAAGGTATAAAATTTTAAGTGCGACACAAATCCTTTACTCCAATGCAGTGAAATTAAAGATCAAAGTGTTATATCCGTTGCTTTACTCTTAATAGAGGACAGACACTTACTGATCAACATTGTTGGCAGGACCTAAGGAAATAGCTATAAAATGGATTACACTCCATTGATAAATGTGACCTCATGAACAAAGATAAAATATGGTGCATTTATTTTGGATTAATTCCTAAATTAGCATGGCCATTGCAAATATATGAGGTATCACTTACAAAAGTTGAAATAATGGAGCAGTTAATTAGTAAATTTATTTTAAAAAAATGGTTGGGAGTACCTAACTCCATAACAAACGTGGCACTATATAGTTCATCAACAAAACTAAAACTTCCAACATTGTCACTTGTTGAGGAATATAAATTAGGAAAAGCGCGACTCTTCCAAATGCTGCATGACTCTTGCGACCCACTGGTGAAGAATGCCCAGCCTTCTGTGATAACTGGTCGGAAATGGAAGGCAAAAATAGCTGTTGAGAATGCTGAATTGGCCCTCAGGATGAAAGAAATAATTGGCACTGTGGCAAATGGAAAAGCTGGTCTAGGCCTACATCCACAGCGTTGGTGGTCCAAAGAATCCACGGCAAACAGAAGAAAAATGGTTTTGGAAGAAATCCATCATCTTGAGGAAGTTAGGCATTTTGCTATAGCTGTAGGACAAAGGAAACAGGGCGCATGGACTAAGTGGGAGAATGCAAAAGACAGAGCTGTCACATGGAGAGACCTCAAACACATGGAACCAAAGAAATTAAGTTTCCTCATAAAAGCAGTCTACGACGTCTTACCAACACCAGTCAACCTTCATGCTTGAGGGTTAACTACATCTGACCGATGCAGACCATGTGGGAAAACTGCAAGCCTCAAACATATTCTCACTGGATGTGAGTATACTCTAAGAAGCTACACTTAGAGACATAACGAAGTCCTGGAGATTTTTTGTGAGGTTTCAAAAATATGTGAGACTGCCAATAAAGCTCTAAATATTATCAACAACAGAGCAATTCAGTTCGTTAAAGAAGGAAATATTTCAAAAATTACACGTGAAAATATGTGTAAACCATCATTGCTTGAGGGCTGCACGGACTGGCATGTCACAACCGATTTAAAACATAACTTCATATTTCCAACTGAAATAGCATTAACGACAAAGCAACCTGATATTGTCATTTGGTCCGTTAAAGCAAAAAAGTTTTCGTTATTGGGTTAACGGTCCCTTATGAAGAAAATTTCGACTGGACACATCAGCGTAAGTTGGAAAAATATGAAGATCTGCGAGAACAATGTGTCAGAAATGGCTGGATAACGAATGTATTTCCTATCGAAGTCGGATGCAGAGGTTTTATTGCCAACTCAACCTCCGTTTTCTTAACTAATTTTGGACTTCCTCCATCAGACAAAAAGGAAATACATGGAAAAGATCCAAGATAAGGCTCTAACTGCATCAGCGTGGATCTGGCAATCCCACTGAGCGACAACAATCAGACAAAGTCTGGTGGTGTCGTGAGATACTGCTGGGGCGCTCTGGGTTAGTGGTAATGATGCTTCAGCCCCGAAACCATGTCTGAACCCAGAGTCATCATCAGCTGAGAGGTCTGTCTAAGTCCTTTAACCCTAAACCAAAAAAAAAAAAAAAAAAACCCAACCCCAAAACAAAACAAAAACACTACTCTTTAAAAAGAAAGAAAGAAAGAAATGTGGTGCTATCACTTTGTTATTTATTAATAGCCTAAATATTTGAATATCGGAATGAAATCTAACAGATCTTTTGAAGTTTTACCACGAAATATTAACTAAACTCAAAAGAAATCTCTTCCGTCCCTATTGTGTGCCGATACGTGCACGTGATGTAACTTATCAACTCGCTAACAATCGAGACAGTCATTTACTTCCTCGTTCTTTTATTTAGTTTGATTGTTTGTATTATCTAATTTTTACTGCTAATAAATGAGGCAAAACAGGAGTTGTAGGAATATTTTCAATATACGTTTGATAAGACTCTGTTGGTGTAGGGTGGATTTCTTCCTTTTAAACAGAGATTAGGAAAACAAACAAACAAAAACTTTTTGGCAGAAAGTAGATTGTGAGATAAAATAAAAATAAAGAAGACCTCCTAATAGAGAGATTTATGAACAACCGAATAAAACCCAGCCAATCAATAATAATTGTAATTTTTCTACTGTTTTTGTAATAAAAAGTTTTGTGTATTTTTGGAACCTCTGTGTTTAAATCGAAATGCCCCATGATGATATCGAAAGTATATGAACAGGGCGTGTCCAGAATAACCAATGAATGAAAGAATAATGGGATGACCCAAAGTAGTCGTATAAAGCACTTTAAAAAAATTATTTTTAAAAATTCTCTCATCAATTAATTTTAGAGCCGAATTCTATTTTCTTTGTTTAAAACATAAAATATTTGTAGTGGTTCTAATGCAAACATATACCGTTTACTTTTTCATTAAAAAATGAATAGGATAAAAATAAACTCAAACGAAGTTCAATATATATATATATATATATATATATATATATATATATATAAACCACCTAAAGGTTAAATAACTGTTATTAATTTTGGGGTTGGTGTTGTTAACCGAGTCACGAAACAAATGTGACTTTTATTTTATTTTTCCATTAAATTTTGTTTTGAAAATTTCTTCTGTAATAGCACATATTTGTAATTTTAATTCTCTCTACAACCTTGATAGATCTAAAAGTTTATTTACTTTTAAAAAAAGACGTTTTACTATATGAATTTAGCAGAAAATAAATGAATTGATTAATAAATAAATAGAAATGAACAAACGAATTTATTTTGTAATTAATTAGATAAACAAAAAAATTAAATCCTGGCTTCAGTTATGACACAGCGACCCCACCCAATGATTTTTAGGATGGTGTGTGTAAAAGAGAAGTAAAGAAATAGAGAAAAATGAGGAAGAAGAGAAAGAAATTAACGAGTAATAGTGGGAAGAAAGAAATGATAAATCCTATTCATTTAAAAAAATTGTTTGAGATTTAGATTATATAAAAAATATATATTATTCAATTAAAAATTAATTAAAAAAATATGAAACCCTATAATAATGCTAAAACTTTAATAAAATATTATCATTTTTTACGAAAGTACGGCTGACAGAAGAACACGGAAATGATGCGAGCTTCGTTGTACGTGGCAGCCATCTTGCAGTGCCACTGGCCACGGATTCGAATCTAGCTGTTCCTTTTCTTTTTGGATCGCCTTTTCTAGATTTTTTTCTTTCTCCTAAATTATCTGGCACAGATTCCTAACTTTACATTCGAAGAGTCGACGTGATCGAGACCGTCTGTGCCAGACATCTAGTCAGTAGAGGTGGTAAACTTTTTAACGAAGTCAATAATCTACAATGGCCGGTCGTCTGCCTGCCGTTGTCATAGATAATGGCACCGGGTAAGTCTCGCCTCTTTTTCTTTTATGATTAATTTTATTGAATAATTGTTGTTTTTTTTTAAATGAACATAACTTATTTATTAACTCTACTGTATTCTCTGTCTATCTCGTGCTAACATAGTCTACTATAAATAGTCTGTAGTTTAGTAAAACGTGCCCTGTTTCAGCGTGTATGACACGGAAAATGTCTGTCAGTTGATTACATGCTTTCCTTACATAAAATTGACAGCCTATACAATTAAAACTTTTGTAGGTTTTTTTTAGATATTGTTTTTAGTGTTATATATAGTACATGTACAGATTTATGCTAGTAGTAAAGTTATTTGAGATCGTTAGTTGTGTGTTTAATGAATACTAAACAGTTGAATGCATTGTATTTTTGTCTTGCCTTTAAAGTAAACATCTGTCTAAGTAGTCTATAAAACATACTTTCTTATTTACACGGATCTTAAATATAAATGAAGACCCGCTGACCAAATAATCATGTTTAAAACTTAAATACTAACTAACGTTAAAGTTGTATCGTTACTTTCAGACTTGTGTATTTTTTATTTGTGTCAATTGTTTTTTGGGAATAGTTGCCGTTTGATAAAAAAAAAAGATATATTATCTTGGATCAAGAACAAGTGCACATCCAAAATGAGTCAACATTTTAATAACTTATGTTATTAAAATGTTGACTCATTTTGGTATTAAACTTTAGACGTTATTTATTCATTATTTATTTATTTATTTATTTATTTATTTATAGTAGCAGTTAATATTTTATCCCTCAATCTATCAAATTTCATAGTCGATGTTTCGCATCTACGGTAAAAAAAATGAATAAATTAAAATATATAAAAAGGAGAAAAAAAACAATCTGAGCTGAAAATGTTGAATAAAGTTTAATGTGAAAGTAAACACTCATATTTTCTCTAAGAAATTGATTACATAAGTTGTTACTTTCCTTAATACATTTGCTTACTTCATTGAACTTTTTGTAATTAAACGCTTTATTCTTAATTAAATTAAACTTATACTGAAATTATTTTTTACAAGTTTTAAGAAGTAAGTAGGCAAAAAATATTAAAGAATGAAAAGACTGACAGTGTTGTATAAAACTGGAATTGGCTAATCAAGTAGAAAGTAGGTGTGTCTTTAGTCAGTATATCGAGATGTAAAAACTGCATTTAACTAATATTTTTATTGTGTCGAATTTATAATACGACAGTCTGATAGGTTTCCATTTCAATTTTCATGTTCATAAATTACTTTATTTTGCTATTTACAACTAAATACACTTTACTACACGATTTGTACCCTATTGTGGAAACGCCCTCTCTCATTCTTGTCTCAGCAATAAATTGATAGCAAAAGCAATACCAATAGGGTTGTATAATGAAAGCGATGCATTTTTTGCTTAGTAGCAAAACATACATTGTTATAGTTCATAAAAGGTCTCAGAATTAGTTTTATTTTGTGTACCGTAGTAAATGTCCAATCAATTCAGGTTCGCGAATACCCGTTTAAAGGCCACCTTCAGTGGCCATTAAGTCCAATATCGAGTCGCATCATATTGAAAGAAGATATAATTGCATTTAAATAGAAAAACCTGCTCTATAATTAGTATTTAATTATCTCCCTTGAGAAAGTATGAAAATAACTGTGAGCGTGAATAAGTTGCATATTGAATTTGAAATTACTTTATTTTCTAGTAGAATTAATTGTTGCACTAAACCAAAACCTTGTCACTCTTTCCTGTTCTTGCTTTGATACGGCAATATACAAAAAAGAAAAAAGACCATTAATTTATTCAACATTTTATTTTATAATTATTTCACTTAATCTTTGATATCTTTTTTTCATCGTCTGTAATAATTATCCAATATTAAGATTCGAACAAGCAAACAATATTTTTTATGAGATTGTAATAGTTAGAGATCTAAAAAAATATGCCTAAGGCATGATCCAACATTTTAATTATTGACTGTCATTGTTTATTATCCTCTTAAAAAATAATCGAGTCCTTAGAAATTAAGAAATAAGAAACCATGCTGTGTTTTGATATTTTTAGTTCCTTGAAGAGGAGATAGGTGCAGTTGTCAGACAAGTGTCGTTTTTTGGCCAAACAAAACCATATCCCTCTAATGATAAATGAGTTGAAAAACATTAATTCTTCCCATGTTGAATTCTTCTAAAGTTTATCAAGATATCAGGTTTTTTTTTTTTGGTTTTTTTTAAAATAAAGTTACAAGTGATTTTGACCCCATCATCATTGACATAAAAAAATCCAAGACCGAATATCTCGTGTGTAAAATAAGATTAGTTTTTTTGCTTTAAAGTTAGTTATAGTTGTGCAATGTAGTTAGATTATTTCAGCTTTCTATCTTTTAAGCCAGTAACGTCGAAATCTACTCTCTACATACAAGCCCCTCCCATAGGAAATATGTCATGCTTAGGTTAGACTCAAAATATCCGTTGCCAATGTAATGTGCTGTTCCTCGATAAACACTGAAACCGTTTATATAGTTGAAGTACAGATACAAGCCCAACTTTGTTACTTAATTGTCCCAGTGCGCTCTGAGTATATCTATTCATTTTATAGCGATATACCGTGAATTTTATAAACATTCATCCTGTTGGCAGGCCTTAGAATACGCTGACTGTATCCATTGGAGAGGGGGGGGACCCCCCCCCAAAAAAAGAGGTGTCTTCGGTACGTCAATAAACTGAGATTTGATGGTGAGGCTCCAGTTCTGGAGATCTGAGAACAGTGGAGTACCTCTTCATTGTCATTAGACTCAGATCCTCTCTGACCCGGAATGGCTATACCTGTTAGGGTCCCATCTATGGGTCAAATAGATGTTTAAAGATTATTCGTATTCAATAAGATCGTGTGCAAAAAAAGCCCTGAAGAAGCAACTACACAAAAAGTGTAAATCTAAACGTACAATGAACGCGATTCCATAATCTCGAGGCATAAAATAACCCTAGACGTGTTGTCATACCGTTGAAATCGATCATTTAATTATAAACTTTAATTATATAACCAACTGCTACATTAATAAAATACAATAAATACTGTTTTAATGTTTTCCTTTTAATTAGTTTGGGAAGAAGAATAAACTACCCAGTTAATTTCTCAACGAAACAACTTTTTTTTCCTTCCTTAGTGATCAACTAATTCACGAAAAACTATTTATTTTGTAGCTGCAGCTCAACTTTGTTTAAACCTTTCGTTCTTCTAAATTACTCCCAAGGAAATAATACAAGTTGTTCCTTTCCGTAAATGATTCCAATATTAATTCATTTCAAATCGATCATATCGAAACTGGAAACGTGGAACTGTTTTGTTTCAAAGTTTATATATATATATATATATATATATATAGAGAGAGAGAGAGAGAGAGAGAAAGCGCTTTAGCCTTGATACGACAACCCAACCCGTTTATGAAAAAGACAAATCAGAATTCAAACCAGCTGTACTTCGCTTAAAAATTGACCTTGTGTTGCATTCTGCCCGTTGGAAAAATAAAATATTCATTTTTAAAATCCTTTTAACTTATTTTATCATAAAAAAATGTAAAGTGATTACTATTTGTTTCATATTTTTGTGAATCTCTAACGGTGTTTATTTACTAATAATAACTTGACCTATTAGAAAATAAATGAGTTTTTATTCCTCTCTTCTATGACGCTCTGTCTTCAGTTTAAAAAAAATTTGTTTCATTTTTAACAAAACCTGTAGTGTACAATTGTTATCTGATTTTTTTTTTTTTTTTTATTAAACCCACGCACTCTCTCTCGCACACACACGCACAGAAAGTGTTTTGTTTGTCAAAGTGCTGATTTTAGTTATTTATTAAACTTTACTTAGATAGGGTTCACATATCTTAGGTTGGTTACAGTACCTGCTGTTGCTTAAGTGGTCACCCATTGAACAGGCTCATTGTTGCTTAACTTTAGTGATCTAGCCAGAATCTGTGCTTTCAACGTCACGTGACTAAGTTATTTACTAAGCTTAACTTAGTTGTGGCACAAGACACTGAAGTATGAACACTTAGTGATAATCAAACTCCCTAAGAATGGTCTGCTAATCTATCTTAATAACCTTTACACCACGAAGTACTCATAGTTGATTTTAGTTGTTATTTACTAAACCTTGCTTTAATCTGCCACAGGTCTCAGATTTTTTTTATAGTACCCGCTCTTGCTTAAGAAGTTACCTATCAAAGTATTGAACAGGCTCATTGCTGCTTAACTTCAGTGAACTTCGAACTCACTGGTCTACTGAACTAGCTTGGTAACCATTAACCATCCGTGAGGTGCCTATAAGTGAATTTAGTTTCATATCTCGGTGTCTGTAGTTAGTTTATAACAACTGCTGCTGCTAATACTATTCAGCTATGTTCTGCCTATTTAAACAACCGACACCTCCTTCCGCTATCTTTTTTCATCCTGGCAAAATATCTACTATCTTCTCTAATAATCGAAATAAGTTTCGTTTCCTGCTATCGTCATGGCCTTGTGTGTATAGTGTTTATCATATTGAAGTTACTTACTGAATGCTAGGAAGAGCAGTCAGTCAGCTGAGAAATGGGGAAGTCTACTAGCATACCTGTGTCTGGTGCACCACATATGATCACTCACCCACCCAAATCCCCATCTGTTATTTTTCTCTTCCTCGCATTTAAACAACACATAAAAGAGTAATCCAACTCTTCGACTCCATAGTTAGACCCAAGGACTGATGCTCAAGAGAAGTATTGGGTTCAACGCAATGAGGCTGATTAGCATTTAAAAATATTTGTAAAAAATCTAAGCAATGAAGAGACTTTTTTTTTTACTTGGGAAGTCAGATATTTGTATAACTTTCAACATTCTCAAATATACTACTACTCGATCCCTAATTGTTGTTACATTTCATGTATGAAATTCTTTGCAAATGTAACTATTATTACGGGACAGATATAATCATAAATATGAATTGTATTCTGTCTCATAATAGTTGTTACATTTCGTGTATGAAATTTGTATGCAAATGTAACTATTATTATGGGACAGATGTAATCATAGATATGAATTGTATTCTGTCCCAAAATAGTTATTACGTTTAGTATATGAAATTTGTATTGAAATTTGGCAATTATTATGGGAAAAACATCATTGTTAATATTGTACTATTACTATCCCATGATAGCTGGTACATTTAGTGTAGGAAATTTCTATGCAAATGTAAGAACTATTATGAGACAGAGGTAGTAATACATAAATACGATCTATCACTTCCAAGATTTAAAAGCCCCCAAAACAGATTAAGAAAAGTGTGATATTTCATCACAATTATGAAGTTGACGCTCTTCAGCAACTTTTGATTTGATACTAGAAAAATCCACAATACTCATGTTGTACAAGTATCTATGTATAAAATCATGTACTCTTTATATATATACCATGTGAATATGTTGGTTCGTGATAGTAGGTATGTTATTTAATGTTTTCTCTTTGTGACCTAGTGCAATATCATATTTTAAGATAATCATTGTACTTAAGCTAAAAATGTTTATTTGCACCCTTCTCGATGGTTAGGTTAGTTTGGCACAGAGCCAGATATGGAGAAAATTGTAATATAAGAAGGCCAGTCTTGTAAAATTGTCCTGACTTTATCTCGGTTCAAATATTAACTTCTGGTTCCAGTGCAAAAACTGCAACTATTTCCTTCAGCAAGTCGGTCAATATGTTATATAGGATCATGGCCAGGTTAATTTGAAGCCTCTGACACACTAGTTTGTTTTATTATAAGATATTGGATAAAGGCATTTCCCAGTTCCTTTAATAATGACCTTCATTGTGCTAGCTTTGCTATGTCTTTCCATCAAACCCCACTATCTCATTTCCAAATTCTGTTGGCTGTAGAATACACCAACAGCATCTCTGCAGAGGGGTAAAACTCCCTCAACAAGTGTCCTGGATATGATGCTAAATAATCTGATGGTGAGGTTCCAGTAATACTGGAGCTTTGAGGAATGCATAGTACCCCTTTATTGCCATCGCTTCCAGGTCCACTCTGGCCCGGTGTGGTAGCACCTGAAAGGGTCCAAGCTATGGGTCTAATAGAACTATTTGATATTTAAACTGAGTGCAAACAAATAACTTTTGCTAAACTGAATTGCTTGAAGTAGAACTGATCATTTAAATCTGTGTAAACAAATGACTGATGTTTAATTGAATTGTTAGTGATACAAGCAATACTTGGAACCATTGTACTTTGATGATTTGTACTAAACTGAATTGTTTGAAATAGAACTATTTGATCATTTAACTGTGTATGAGCAAATGACTGATGTTTAATTGAATTGTTCGTGTTAAACAGTAATACTTGAAAGCATTAAACTGTATGCAAAAAAATGATTAATAGTAAAGAGAATTATTCATATTAGATAAAAACCAATTAACTGTATGGAAAAATAAATGAACTCGGGCTTGTTTAAAAATGTATCGACAAAATGTGTTTACAAATGATGTATTTAATATGTATGTATAAAAGGGATTTAGCATTGAATAACCTACAATGGTTGATGTGTCATAAAACCCAACCAAATCATATATATTTGATATATCCATATAAAGATGATTTGGCATTAGATAACCTACAATAGTTGATATCCCATAAAACAAAACAAAACCACTTGTCAAGTCTTTTCCCACTACACTTATTTCTTGGGCACCATTCTATTAATCTTTTTCACCATCCTCCCTTCTAGTTATATGTCCTATCCAATTCAGTTTTTGCTTTAACATTCCTTACTTTCATATCCATCCTGATCTCTGTTTTATCTCTTCGTTATTTCTAGCATTACTCTGATCAATGGAAAAGGCAATGCGGGAAAATCAGTTTATCAAATATAAATATGCTTTTTTTTGTCTATGACTAGTTCGTTCCAAATACATATATGGTATGAAATGATTATTTAAAAGTTAACTAATATTTACTTGATGTATTTGTGGGTGTCTAGAGGACTTACCAAGAGTGATAGCTGATAGAGACAGAGGGTGAGAGAGAGTCAAAGGAATCCATGTTGTTAGTATGCCTTGATGATAATGATGAAAGTATAAAACTGAAAGATGTGTGTGTGTTTATTTTTTTGGTTTTTATCACTTGCTTTGTTAGAAGGAAAACTTAAGTGCTTGTATAGAATAGTTCAATTAAGAAAATTTCTGAAATATAATACATTCACCATCCAGATAAAAGTAAATTTCAGTCATTTGCTTTATTTTTTATTGAACAGTTACATTTGAAAATTATGTCTTCATCTTACCAGTTTCACCTTATTTCTTTTGTCTTTTCCTCCTCTAACTCCTAAGAATATGGTAACTTATGGTTGATTGCCGATGTGTAATTTTAAATGTAATTGCTCAGTAAATAAAATAAAGCTAATGTCAAACTTGTTCTTATATTCAATGGTGAATGTAAGCAGTATATTTCTATGAATATTTTTTTTGTACATTACCCTATAAATAATTTTTTTTAATCAACTATTCTATACAAGCACCAAAACTTTAAGTATTTTGTTTACTACACAAAGTATTTAATGTTAAACATTGTAGTTCATATTTCAGCTGTAATTAAAATTAAGTGAATCGATGAAAATATTTTTATTAAAACTATAAATCGGAAATACCAAAAGTTAATAAGTTTCTCTCAATTTCATCTTTTTTAGAGGCAAAGCTTGATTCATCTTTTGTGTAAAAGGAGGTTTTGTGGTTATAGAACCACTGTTTCTAAGACTTCTCTGTGGCCTCAATATTAGACCCACATCTTCTTTTTTATTATTATTGTTTCTTGATAAACAATATTTTTAGCTAAACATTTACTTTTTAAATGATTGTAGCTGTTACATTTACAATTGTAGGGGCAAGGGAGTGAGTGTAAATTAGTTCCTTAACAACTTATCACTTTGATACTTTTTGTATAATTGTTTATATAGCTGTAACTAATTTTCATAATATTCCTGTTAGATATTTTGTACAATGTACTAGTTCTAGGAAATATATATATGCCTATATGCTAGTAATAATTGACTTATTTTAAAGACCAATTTCTTCCCTGAAAAAATAGTCTCATGGCATAATGGCTAAAGTATTGGACTCCAGCCTCAAAGTAAGCAAGTTCATACTCCAATTGTGCTACTCTTGGGGAAGGTATGAACCCTCTTAGCCTCTCAGCTACAGGTTAAATAGTATCACTGCCGTTTTTAAAGAAGATTAGTTTTGGCATTAAATATTCAAGTAAGGTTGATATGCCATGAAACAAAGAAACCAAACCAAACCTGAAAAGGAGTTGTTCATTGCACAGATATTTTTTTGAACACATGGAAGCTTTTTTGTATAATGAATTGCTTGTATAGAATAGTTCAATTAAGAAAATTTCTGAAATATAATACATTCACCATCCAGATAAAAGTAAATTTCAGTCATTTGCTTTATTTTTTATTGAACAATTACATTTGAAAATTATGTCTTCATCTTACCAGTTTCACCTTATTTCTTTTGTCTTTTCCTCCTCTAACTCCTAAGAATACAAACAATTCATACAAACAATTCATACAAAAACACCTTTTTGTGGCCAAAGATTTTGGGTCGTTCTAAATTAGTTCCAAATTAATTACTACAAATAGTACATATGAGCTGTGTTGGTTGTTTGGGTTAAATACCATCTCAAGTTTTTTTGTTTTTTTTTATAACCCTTTTGTTGGATAGTGTGTTGAACCAAATAATATTTTTCTTTTTACTGGACCTATTACTTCCGTAAATTCTATTTTTTTCCATACATTCTAAATTAGCTTTGTATCCACTATTTTTCAAAACTGTTGTTGTTGTTTTTGAACAGCCTGTATCACATATTAAACCTTGTTTGGAGATAGCTTAACGGTGGTTAGAAGGAGTGTTGTTGTAGATAGAAGCATTATTTTGCTTTCTCTAAGGTTGGAACTCTCTGTTTTCAAGCGCACCCTGCATGATGTAATGATTAACTATTACTAGTGATTTTCTATCTCACCAGGTGCCCCATACTTCTAGACTTCAAGATGGTACCATCTCTTCATCAAATGACAAGCTTCTAAAATCAGTAGACCAGTTCATATACCTTAGTAGCAGTATCTCATTTACTGAAAGCAGTGTCAACATATGCATTGGTAAAGCATGAACTGTAATTGACAGATTATTAACCATGTGGAAGTCTGATCTCTAATAAAATGGGAATTCTTCCAAGTTGTAGCTATGTAAGTACTATTGTATGGTTGCACTACTTCGACTCTAACTAAATACTTGAAGAAAAAGTTAGATGGGAAGTACATAAGGATGCTACATGCTGTTCTGAACAAATTCTGGAAGCAGCACCCTGCAAAACAGCAGTTAGTATGGCCGCTTACCTCTCATTTCACAATTAAGATGAACAGGACATAGTGAGTATTGCCGGAAAAGTAAAGACAAACTCATAAACAATGTTCTATGGACTCCTATTCATAGATACACTAAGTGCCATCTATAGTACTTATCAAGAGTAATGGCTGATAGGGATGGATGATGAGAAAGAGTCAAAGAAATCCTTGTTATCTGCATGCCTTGATAATGAGGCAAAGCTTAGCAAATAACAACTCTATTTTAAAGATTGAATGTAACATCCAAAATATCCACTTCAAATTGAAATGAAGACCAATTTGCAATAGGCTAAATTTTTAGTGTGTGAAACTGAGTAACAATGTTAAGTTTGTCTTAAGAGATTATATATACACACACATTGTGCTTTATATATATATATATATATGCAATACTGTACTCGGGGACAACAGTATTCAACAGTTGATTGCATCATGCGCTAACATCATTCAGTCTTCCATTTCTTTAACTGTTGAACTTCTTTCTGATATGACTGAGTTTTTGACTTGCTCATCCAGAAAATCCCTTTGAAAGCAATATTAGTAGATTGGATTGCCTACAAGTACTATTTTTAGGGCTAGGAATTTAAAATCATTTAAATGGCTGGAAAAAAGACTGGTGTATCTTTTTTGAAACACGGTTTATTTCATCTCCCTGTCTCTAAATTGCATATTGTATGACAATCCTTAGCTAACGTACCCACCCACTTTCTGTTAATTTTGGATTGAGTGCTTGTTTAATAAATACCACTTATAGTTTTAAGAAGAGTTATAAACATTCAAAGAATTATTCAAACTTCTTATTTTTGTTGTTCTCGTAATGTTTTGACAAGTACATTCTCTTGCCTTCTTCAGGTTTTATATGCACACCTGTAATAAAAGAAACTTTTGTTTGATCTCAAAATATCCTACAATTCCATTTTTAGGGCCAAAAAGGAGAACAATCTTGTTTGGCCTTGTCACCCCACTGAATAGACATGTTTTGTAACTTCCCAAAATGAGCAGTTACGTACTCTACAACTTTTGTTATAATATTAATTCATGGCCTTAATAAAAAAAAATATTCTGTAAGAAAAGCTCATATATTAAAGCTATTTGTTTTAAAGTAAATTTTGATTTTTTTTTTTTTGATTTTTTACTTATACCATTTAACCTTTATATTGGGTGACTTAAAAATGTCATAAGTTAAATTTTCTTCATTTGAAACATGTTCATTTCTACTTTTTCAATTTAAATCTCATTGTGGGCAGGGAAGACATGGATTATGTTACAAAAAGTTAGCAGTGAAAATGTTTATAAATTAGAGACTTGCAGTGATGTTCCTCCCCCCCTTACAAAGCTTGTAAAACGACTAGTAGGTTCATACATGTCTGTTGTTCAAACTGCTTAAAAAAAGGCTCTCTAACATGTAATTTTAAAACTTGATTTTATTAAGTTGGTCTACTGTTCAGTACATGACTAAGTAATTGAATATTTTAACACCTGTAATAGGAAGTATTATGACAGTCCTTTAAATGTTAGGTTGTTTCTTGTTTATTAACTGCTAGAATCATTTTGATTTTATATCTATAAATATATAAAGCTATATTTTCTGTTAAAAGATTTACAATACTTAAGATATCTTAATTTCAGCAAATGTCTATATTACTTCCAAGTCCACTCTAACCTGGAGTGGTTGTACCTGTTAGGGTCTCATATGAAATCATATTTATAAATTATTAGTATTGAATTGGAATACTTAATACCATATAACTGTGCAAACAATTGATCATTAATGACAAAAAAAGTGTAATAAAAAAAAAAAGAAAGAATTTTTAGGATTTACAACTAAACATTTACAAATAAATCAGATTTTAGCATTAGATAACCCATAAGGAGTTGATATGCCGTTTAACAAATAAACAAAACTATCAAATCACTTTCTTGCTTATGTGTTGTGTAACTGAATGACAGCTATAGCCACCATCTTTGATTAATAATGTGACCCCAGATCATAGCATATTAGTTTTTGAAAATTTTAGAAAGGGTTTTGATTTACAATGTAATCTAGACTTATACATTATAAAACTGAGCCTTTATCTTTTTATCTGACTGTAGAAAGTAGGAAATTTTCAAGTAGATATCTATTTTGAAATAAGTTATGACCCTTCGCCACCACAAAATTACTTTTTTTTTTTTTTTTTTGGTCACCAGTAAAAAAAAATATTATGATCACATGTGTAGTGCAAGCAATGGCCACAGATGACTATGAATATTAATCTCTCAAGAATATTTACTACTCCTCACAAAAATACAGTAGGGTGTTCTGTTTATGTGAAATTTTTTAGTTACTTTATATAACATAAACCCCTCCCCAAAGGTTGGTTTTCAGCTAGTATGATTAATTTATTTATGATGATTATAGGTTAAAAATTTACACCTGTGAATGATCATTTAATCTTTTTTATGAATACAAATTTGAATATTGAACTAAAATATAAATTATAACTGATATTGATCTCATTTTCTTCCTCAAAAGCAGTTAAAGTAGAATAAATGAATGTTTTATGTGCCAAATTAGGTTGGGTTATTCTAGAGACATCTTTTTAAACAAGACTAATTAGCTAAAGTTGGTCAGGACTTTTCAGCTACCACTTGTTTATAAGACATTTTTGATATTAACTACCTCTTATTGTGGTAGTATGTGACATGGTCAATTTAACAAGGTGTTTTAAATATGTATATATTGACAAGGACAAACATTGCTTTGTTCCTCTGGTTAGTGTCATAAAGTCATCAGACTAATTCAAACCTCCCCTTTGGTGCTATAGGGAGATGCTGCTCAGATATTGGAATCTCCCAAGATCAGGCTTATTTCATTTCAGTCATGATATTTTTGGAAGTTTACTGCTGCTTAGCTAAGTAGTTTTTGATTGATTGATTTTAATAGCATGTCTATCTAAGGTTATTTTATACCTAAAGGTTAGAGAATTGTACATCTATATTTACATTTTTTGTGTTGTCTCTTAAGATGTGTTTTTTTTTTGTTGTTGTTTTTTTTTTGCACACACTTCTTTTGAATATGAATAATTATTAAACAGATCTGTTTGACACCTAGATTTGGTCCTAACAGGTTCTAATACTTTAGGTCAGAGTGGGCGTAATGGCAATAAAAAGATTCTCTATACTCCCCAAATCTCCAGAACTGGAGCCCTATTATGAGATTTAGTTTAGTGTCATACTTAGGACATCCTGTATTCTAAGTTCCTCAGTAGGGCAGCTAAGACGTGTATCAGGAAAGTTATTATAAAAAAGGAGAAAAAAAATAAATGCACTTGGAAATTAATTGCTCTTGATTTGAAAAATGCAAAATGGGTCTACATATAAACGAAGTTGAATGGATCTATCTGTCATTACGGTTGCAAACAGCTAATAAAAGTGTTCCAGTTTTTGCAGCTCATCCAGATAGTTTGTGGGAGTCTTCAATAAGTTTTTTGTTTTTTTATTTTTTATTTTTTTATCAGTCTGCTTAAAAATGAGAACATGGCTGAAGATGAACTGATACTACATTCTAGTTTCAGTCTGTAAGCTTGGGAGTTTTAGCTATCAAAACTTTTTTTTTTTTTTTAAATTTATATATATAATGAAACAATAACTTTATATCTATTGACTATCTTGGTTACTATGAGGTATATCTGAAAAGTAATGGGACTAGTGTCACAAACAATTTATTTCAATTCCAAACAACAAATTACATGGTTCCTCCTTCAAAGTAATTTCTCTCAAGTCTAATGTACTTTTCCATCCTTCACTGCCATGCTTCTATGCACTGCTGGAAAGATTCTTCTGGAATGTCCCTCACCTCCATTGTTATGGTCTTCTTGATGGTCTCCATGCCTTTAAAACGAGTCCCTTTGATGATCTCTTTGAGCTTGAGAAAAAGAAAAAGTCACATGGAACAAGATCAGAGGAATAGGGAGGTTATTTTAGTATGGTGATGTTCCTCTTGACCAAGAACTGCTGGATGCTCAACATGCCTGAATCTTCAGTGATAATCTTCCAAACACTGTCCTTTTTCATATCCAGCTGATTGTGATCATTCAAACAGTCAACCAATGATTGCCACATATCACCTGCCTTACCCAGATTGATGTTGACCTCATTCTTACTTGTTGAAGGCCTCCAACTCCTAGAGTCATCTTTCACCTCCTCATGACTCACTGTGAACCTCTTGTGTCCCTCAAAAACGCGTGTGTGACAGTGTTATCTCCATACACTTGCTGAAGCATTTCAAGTGCTTGTGACGGAGCTTTCTCTAACCGGACCAAAAATTTCAAATTTATTCATTCCTCAATACTCATAGCTGACCAACCTCAAAAAGAGATGTAAACAGTAGTATGTGAAGAAAAAAATGCTATGGTTACAGAAAACTAAGATTAGTTATATACTCCCAAGATATCATATTAGATGATAACCCAAGCCACTTATTCCTCTTTCACCCATAGCTCACACAACACATCCATTCCTGTTAGTTTTCAGACAGACCTCATAGTTATGTGATGCAAATACTTTTAAGGTTAACTTAATGATGGCTTTATTTGAAATAAGTAAGTTGAGCTGTACTAATGCTTTAATATTGTGTATAAATATCTGCTTACCAGGAATAAAGGATTAAGATATTAAAGATATACCAGGAAAAAAATGTGTAACAAACAAAAGCATATTTTATAAATCCTGGTTTATTTTAGTACAACTATTTCTTTACTTATAACTTCTTAATTTGACTTTTGAACTATGATATTTCCCATCTAGAATCAGTCAAAAATAGGTTTTTAGAAATTTTATTTTATTTGTGAATGAGTGGTGCTGTTGTTATGTAATCCTATATAATTTGCAACTGTTATTTTCTTAATTCCAGTGATTAGAGAGCAACATTGATCCCACCTCTGTCATTATAAATGTGTTGTTTACGTTGTGAAATCATTATAGAATGTAAAATTGTTTAATACGTTTGTGTGCGTGCATTCCAAATGTTCATGATCTGCTAAATGAAATTTAGTTGTGGGGAGATAAAAGCTGGTTTTATCATATCTTCAGTTTTATCTTTTTTTATCCAAGTAATTGACAAACTAATTATGACCGTAGAAGAAATAAAGATATTGAAATGGCCAACATCTGTACTGTCACATATAATATCATTAACATGAAATTTATTTATTTATTTTGTTCTGAAATTATCCTGAAAGATGTAAAATGTTCTCAACCCAACCAAGAAAGGAATATTGTATATACTTGAGTATCATCTGATACTATACTCTATTTGTTGCAGCTGGAAATTGTAGGTTTACCAGTTGGTCTAGGCCAGTTGTATTTCACGGTCCACTAATATTAGGCTAAAATTTAGGTCTTGATTACACGAGTAGAATATGAACTTGGGTTGTTTTATACCTTGTCAGTGAGGCTTAGAATATGCTAGCTGTATCTTTTGCACAGGAGTAGCACCGTGTGCAAAAAAAAAAAACCCTCAAGAAACAACTACACAAAACAAAAAATGTAATTGTGAATGTACAATGAGCATGATTTCCTAACCTCAAGGCATAAAATAACCCAAGATGAGTTGATATGTTGCTCAAATCATTCAATCAAAATCATTTTGTCAATCATAGTAACACCAAAAATTAGACATGTACAAATCAAGCCAAGAAAATGTTTGGGAATAAACAAAATCAGAATAAAGCCAAACTGAAGTAAACAACCAAACAAGTAGAAAATGCAGTACAAAAGAAAAAAAAAAGCAGAAACTCAAATCTTAAAATTTTAGCAAGCAGAACTATCTTATAAAAATGCAAAAAAAATTTGAATAAAAGAAGGTCGAGTATTAATTTTATTGCAGACTTTTGTCCTCATCTTGGTAGTTTTTTGTTTTTCTCACTATGTTTCGGCCAAGTTTCACCTCTGGCTGTCTTCAGGTGATTAACATAGTGTGATAGACAACAACTATGGAAGGCAGTAGTTACTGGGGATACGGTTACAAGACTCAGCATTCCTATCTGAGGTCGTGGTTAATCACCTGAAGACGGCCAGAGGTGAAACTTGGCCGAAATGTAGTGAGAAAAAACAACAAAAAACTACCAAGATGAAGACAAAAGTTTAAAATTAAAACTCAGATAAAGAAGCCTCATCTCAAAAAAGGATTCCCAATAAAGACAAAAGAAAATCATATGATACATGAGGATATATGGTAATTTTTAAAAATTTTCATACATTTTTTAAATCTTTTTAAAGGATTAAAGAAACTTGAAAAATGATGTGCCAGGTACATTGAAGTTAGAATGAATGTGTTGAATTTGCATGTATATTTCATAGCTCTAGGTCATGTCTTAGTTGGATTGAGAACTTTTCAGCATCCTTACATACTTTTGAATATGTAATATAATAATAATTTATATAATATAAATATAAGTTAGAGAGTATTCATTTGCTTAGCTTAGTTTGTCACAAGAATAGAAATATTGGAATACTCAATGTGAATTATACTCGCTGACAACAATGATTTATGTAGCATTGTAAGCAAATGGTACCAGGGCATGAATAGATAAGTTATCAAGAAATTCAGCAGCTGAAAGAAAGATGACAGTGTTCAACATCTCTTCCAGTGAGCTAACTGTAACATTATAGGACTGATCTTACCAAGTGTCATCCACTTGAAGAATCCATATATATATATATATATATATATATATATATATATATATATATATAAAGGAATTTTGTGATTTTCTTTTTTGGTGGTTGCAACAGAGGACAAGGAACAAATTGAAGATATGAGAAGACTCCTGTTCTTGAAAGAATGAAGAATCCAACCTGCATGTAGTCTGATATTCATTTCTTCTTCTTTCCATGTTCTCAGATAAAATGGAGAGAATAAAACAACAAAGGTCTTAAATGATAAAAGTCAAGTTGTTTTTGTATTTTTCCCTCTAGACAACAATTGCCCAGTTGGCTTGGGCTATAGAATACACCGACTGCTTCTCTGCTGTGTCCTGGATATGACACTAAACAATATCTGATGGTGAGGTTCCAGTAATGCTGGAGCTTTGGGGAATGCAGAGTATCCCTTTGTTGCCATTGCTCCCAGTTCCACTCTGGCCCGGAGTGGAAGCACCTGATTGGGTCCTATCTCTGGATCAAATACAACTAAAATGTGTACTTATTCTGAAATGAATTGTATGAAATAGAACTGTTTTGACATTTAACTGTGTGTGTAGACAAAAACTATACTTATACTAAACTGAATTGTTTGAATTAGAACTGTTTGACTAAACTGAATAGCTTGAAATAAGAAATGGTTTTGACAAACTGTGTACTCATGCTAAACTGAATTGTTTGAAATAGAACTGATTATTTGTATAAAATGAATTTGGCATTAAATAACCTACAAAGGTTGATATACCATTAAACCCAAACAACCAACCATCTAGACAACAAATAGCTATCACTTATGTAGCATTGCCCAGTCGGCTGGGGCTGTAGAATACACTGACTGCTTCTCTGCAGAGGGGTAAGACCCCCCCCCAACGAGTGTCCTGGATATGACACTAAACAATCTGATGGTGAGGTTCCGCCAATGCTGGAGCTTTGGGGAATGCGGAGTACCCCTTCATTGCCATCGCTCCCAGGTCCACTCTGTCCCAGACTGGTAGCACCTGATAAGGGTCCTATCTATGGGTTAAATAGAACTACGTGCTTCTTTCACTATACTGATTTTTGTATTTAAACTGCGTATTTATGCTAAACTGAATTGTTTAAAATAGAACTGTTTTGACATTGAGACTGCGTACTAGTGCTGAACTGAATTGCTCAAAATAGAACTGTTTTTGATGTCTAAACTGTGTACTTATGCTGAACTGAATTATCTGAAATAAAACTGTTTGACATTTAACTCTGTATTGCCCAGTTGGCTGGGGCTGTAGAATACACTGACTGCACCTCTGCAGAGGGGTAAGACCCCCCCTAACGAGTGTCCTGGATATGACACTAAACAATTTGATGGTGAGGTTCCGCCAATGCTGGAGCTTTGGGGAATGCGGAGTACCCCTTCATTGCCATTGCTCCCAGATCCACTCTGGCCTGGAGTGGTAGCACCTGATAAGCGTCCTATCTATGGGTTAAATAGAATTAACAGCATACTTATGCTAAAATGAATTGTTTGAGTAAAACTGAATAGTTTGAAATAGAAATGACTTTTACAATTAAGCCGTACTTACATTTAAACTGCGTGCTTATGCTTAACTGAATTATTTCAAATAGAACTGTTTTTCGACGTTAAAACTGTATTTACACTTAACCAAATTGTTACATACAACTGCTTGAATAGTTAGAAATGGAAATGTTTTTGACCATTAAACTGTGTACTTATGCTAAACTGAATTGTTTTAAATAGAACAGATTATTTACATAAAAATGGATTTGGCGTTAAATAACCTACAAGGGTTGATATGCCATAAAACCCAACAAACCAACCACTTATGTAGCAGTCATTGGTGACAACACTATATTTGATAGTCTCGGTCAATAAGCAATATAAAATGAGGTGTTTATACTATATAGAATATGGTTTTACTCCACTTTATGATTCGTATAAAAAAAAATTTTCTGTATATTTAAAAAGAAATATACAGAAAAAAATTTTGGTTTTTTAAAATTAGAAATCATCATCAAAGCATACCAACATCACAGATTCCTTTGGCACTCTCTGACCATCCATCCCTATCAACAACTTTTTTCAATGGTATCAGGGAAGTTCCCATGGCATAGTGGCTAATGTGCTGAACTGTGACATTTTTGTAAACAAGTTTGAACTTAAGTTGCATTATGTTCTCTTTTAGACTAATACTTCCCTACAACTATAGGTTAAATAGTACTACCAATGTTTTTCTGCAAAGATGACTTCTTGGCATTAAATAACCCATGAATGTTGATATGCCATTAAGCAAAGAAACCAAACCAAATCTAGATGCTATCCAGTGTCTGTACAGAGGTGATGAGTGTAAGTTTTTGCTGTTTGGTCAACACTGATGTGTCTGTGTAGTAGTCCATAGGAGAACTTTGCTTATGACTTGTCTATACTTTAAGTGAGCTTTATTGCCTAAGTTTACCAAGAAAAGGGTTACGATAAAAACAAAAGGACTGAATGGTACCAATAAACCTTTGGGGAAAATTTTTTTTTACCAATTAGTAACTTTTTTTCTGGACTACATTTTGATTGTTAAATTTTTACAAATGCTATTATTATGTTTTTATGAAAAAAAGAAAAACTAATCTTTTTAGAGTTATATATCAATGTACAGCATTTGAGAATATAAGTAGACACAGTCTTGTTCACATTTTCTGATTCTAAAATGTAACCTTTCTGCAAGAAAATTCATTTATTTATTATAATTGTATTAAGTTGCAATAGTTGGAACTTGATATCATATAACTTTGCTATATGCCATACTTTTGATAAAGAAACTAAAAATGCAGTCATTCAAAATGCCATACCAATTGTCTCTGGTTGGCTGGAAATGTAAGCTTGACTGTAAGTCAAGTTTATTATATATGTGGGAGGTACTGAAAAGGCCAGAAGAGAATAACTTAGAATCATGAAATGCTCTTCCACATTCATTCCTAAGTTCTACTAACATATCACTTTATTTTTTCAAGTTTCTTAAACTAAAATTAATAAATAATGAGCTCATTCTCTTCTTGGTTGTGCCAAACACTTTTCAACACCCACTCATATAAGTTCTTACATATATTAATTTTTTTTTATTATTTGATATTTTTATAGTGTTAGACCGTAACCAATATCTCTTATCTTTGTCTTCACTATTATATTTTTATCAGATAAAATGGTTTTTCAGTAATTTTAATGTATTTAGCTAAAGAATAAAGATGTTTAATTGTTTTGATGCTTATCTCATAACCAATTAAGCAAGAATAAGATAAACTATCTATCTACCCAACCTCTCTGCCACAAGCAGGTCAATTTGTTCAGCAAAAGAGAACTTGTTCAATTTTCCTTCTAGACTGGTTACCTTACCAGGGCCAAATAACCCAGTCTGCCCTACTATTTACCAATAGCTGAAGAAAGAACAGAAGGATTCATGCTTTTCCTAAGGGCATTAGGGCCGGACATTAGCATAATGGTTAGAGTGTTTGCCAATGGCCCGGGAGACCTGGGTTCAATCCCAAGTTGAGTCATACCAAAGACTCAAAAATGGTACTTGATGCCTCCTTGCTTAACACTCAGCATTATAAGGTATGGATCAAGAGTAATGTGGAGCAATCCAGGAAAAAGAGTACCACCCTCCCCTACACCTTGGTGTAGTAGCCATCAAAAAGGTAACTTTCGGGTCACCCTCGACTACAGTCGCCAACCTTTTACTTTTTTAAAATGTAAACGGCTTCATCTAGGACTTGAACTCTGGTCACTGATTCTATTTCTTATGATGATAACTTATGTTAAGTAGATAATTTGAAAAGCCAATAAGAAAGACAAGTGACCTGAAGGTTTATTAAGGGCAAGGGTAATAGAATGGCTATTGTCATAGAAAATGGATTCAGCAAGCTATGTTGAAATTCTGGATGAATCTACATTTCACTGTGCTGTAATAATCCTTAAGAATGATATGAATCCATTTCTGCCCCCCCCCATCCTAGATATAAGATAAACTGGGCTTTCTAGTCTTGGTAATAGCTACTAGTCTCAGAGTAAGAAAACTTTGAATTAAGACCCCTCCCTACCAGCATAGTATGTATTTATCCAACTCCTCCATTATGAGCTAGTTGTGATACAGTCAATTTTTAAGTAAATTACAGTTGGTTTAAATTTCAAAGTTTTCCTTCTCCTAGACTTGTTGCTTAAATTAAAGAATCCAGTCTACCTTACTATTTACCCACAGCTGAAAATAGAAAAAATGTATTCATACCTTTCCCAAGGGCATTAGCACAAAGAACAGTAAGAACTTCCTCTTGGATTTGAACTCTGATCACCAGTTCCATTTTCTCATGACAATAAGTGTGATTTTAAATGCCCCTGACAGGGTGATTTGCTGTGGTCATGTGGCAAAAAACAAAAGCTAGTGCCCAATATTGTATTGAATCTCATTCTAGCAACTTCTGCAGTTGTACTAATGCCAAGTTGTATAGCACCTTGTTCTTCCCTTGAAACATATGTGAAAACAATATGAGCAACTGATTGTCTTCCATACAACTTTGGCTTAGTCTGTACTAACATTCAGGTGCAGATCCATGGGGTCTCCAGAGGCTGACAGATGCCATAATATAACTGCTGGTTCAAAAATAACTTCTACCGACATGTTTACATCATAAATTTGATGTAACAAATAATTTTTGTTTCTCAAGTCTACTTAAAAGTAATTGTTAATACTTTTGCTAATTTTTAGAATACAGAAATGATTTATTCATTTATTTTACATAGCAGATATAAATAGGAAAATTGTTCATTTATTTCTGTAATGTATATGATATTTTCAATAAATGTTTCAATAATAGGGTTTTTCTTTTACACCTTATAAGCCTAGGATATACTTGACTGCATACCATGTTGAGGGTTAAGGGCCCTACCCCCAGAAAAGAAAGGTATCCTGGGTATGACACTATATTGCATCTGGAGGTGTATGGAGTACCTTTTTATTGCCATTACTTCCAGTTCACTTTAATGTAGAGTGACAGTACTTGTTAGGGTCCCATCTATGAGTCATAGAGATGTTTTGAAAATTATTTGTATACAGTAGAAGAATGTGCAAAAAAACAAACAAAAGAAAACATATTTTAAGAAACAACTATACAGAAAATAAAAATATTTGATACTATATAACTCTATGCAAAATATTTGTTTAAGATTAGTTACTTGAAACTATAATTGTTTACTCAGGATTATTATCATTAGTTACTTGAAACCATATAACTGTCTGCAAATGATTTGTATTAGATAAGAATACTTGATATATAATTGTGTGCAAAAAAAGGAAGATTAATGATGGTTCAATGTAACTTAGAAAATATAGTTATGATTATAACAAAACATTTACAAATGAATCAGATTTCACTATTAGATAACCCATAAGGAGTTGATTGATCGTCAAAAAAATACACTTAACCAATTTAACCCAGAGTAGTGGCATCTGATAAGGACACATCTATGTATCAAATAGATCCATTTGAAATAATGAAGTGTTTACTTGTTTAAAATGATCGTGAAGAAACATTTGTACCATATATAAATAGAGTCCATGATTGTTAAAAACTAACAGGCCATAAAAATCAAACAGCCAAATTTTTTAAGAGTTTGAAAGGTTCTAAAGAAAAATTAATTCCTTTTAATAACATTTTTATTCATTATCTAGACGAGCTGTTAATCTGTTGGGTTTGAGCAATTTGCTAATTTGTGATAATGTTAATGTTTTTATTTAAGAAGAACTAAAGAATTTTAATTAGTTATCTCAGTTACATTAATAATTAGAAAATGACATTCAGTACAAATGCAGACCCCACAAGATTATTATTCAGTTTCAAATTAAATTGGAAATTGCTTTATTTCAAAGAGCATTTTAAATGTATTGCTTTAATAAAAATCTAATTTTGATGTAACAATTAAATATGTATATTGAAATCATAATGAGGATTTTAGTAATACAATAAGGTGTTGGCTCTGCTGCAGTTGCATTATTTATACGTTTGTTGGTATCATGCGTTACACTTTTTTGTATTGGTAGTTAAATGGTGGATTAAAGTGTCTGTAAGTGTAGCATAACTTGAAGAAAAACCCTTAGGAGTTTTATTGAATAATTGAAGGGATGTTGACCAAGAGGATGGATTGATAATGGTGGGATTGTAGATTCAGTTTCGCTTGATCTTTGCAGAGAAATCAGTCGGCGCTTATAGTTCCTAGAAGTCATTTTACCCTCTGAACCTCAAGAAAGAGAACCCTCCGCTTCAAAGATTTGCACAAGTCAGTTTGTACTTGGAGCTTGACGAGGGAGCTCCATTCCATAAGTTGGCTTGAAGGAATTACGCAAATCGATTTCACTTGAGCCTTTAGAAAGGGTGTTACACCCACATAACAGCTGTGATTGGAGGGAAGGGGCTTAGTTTTTTTTCCCTTTTCTGTTGAAGCCAACACAAAGACTGCTAAGTTAACACCTACATACATAATATAGAGTGTGGAAGGAAGACAGTCATTCTTAATCGCCATTTGATAAAAAGAGAGTGTAAAAATATTATGTATTTTTATCATTGAATAGACCTTTGTTGTAGCGGTAGATAGTTTGTGTTTTTTTTTTTGTTTTTGTTTTTTTTTTTAGTTTTAAGGAATACTTCTAGATACAGATAAACAAGAAAAAACAAGAAAGGAATTTACCATGGCTCTGAGAAGAATTATTCAATTCTTCTGATAGAAACACATCTTACAAAATGTAGAGATAGATATCTGTAATAGAAATACATTGTTATATTGATACCGTGACAGGAATATCTGTCATCAATATCATAACACAATCATCTGTTATAGTAATATAGAGATTTATTGATCACACAAACTGGTCTAACTTTTTTATCATTAGGCTATAAACTTATTGATGTATTATATACATTTAGGTATAAACTTTATTATAAACTTGGTGACCAGTGAAACCATTGGGTTTCTATTGTAACAGTGGTCTATGATGATATTGATGCTTCTGTTTAAGAAGAATTAAGAGATTCTAATGGACATTTCATTGTTTATCTTAATTATATTGAGAATTTAGATGATTAAATGACAATTAATACAAATCTAGATCCAATAAAATTATTCATTTGCGAATTGGACTTTAATTATTTCATTCTGTATGTTAAAACATTTTAAGTACATTGCTCAAAAAAGAAATTGTGATGATGTGCTCTCTTTTGCTGGGTTATGGTTGCATATATACATGCTTTTTTTTTTTTAATGATATACATGCATATATGAATATGCAGGATGTAAAATAAGGTATATTTGTTAAGTGCTTGTTTGAATTTGGAGTTTTCCTTTTAGAGAGGTTGCCTAACAAAGGCAAAAAGAACCAATTCTACCTTACTATTTACCTGTAGCTGGTGAGAGAATGGATGGATTCATGCCTTTCCCAAGGGTATTAGTGTGAAGTGAAATGTAAATAGACTCATTCAGAATTTGGATTCTGGTTGCCAATTTCTTTTCTTTTTCTTTTTTTAAATGGAACCAATCTTGTATAGATGTGCCCTTAAATGCATACTATAATATAAAATAAATAAATGATTTATAGTATTAATCTATTTTCTATAAAAGGTATATGTATTGCACCACATACTGAATGTATTTACCCAACCCATGAGCAGGATGTGACACAGGATAAATCTTTAAGCAGAGTTTAGCAAGTTAGAATTCAGAATCTTCCTTTTCCTGAACTGGTTGCCTAACTAAAGCTTAAGAACCCAGTTTCCTCTACTATTTACCCATAGCGAGAAAGAGAACAATCAGATTCAATACTTTTCCTTTGGGTATTAGTTGGAAAATGCTAAACAGCCTTGTTGAAGATTTGTACTTGGGTCACCAATTCCATTTTTTTCATGATAACCATTATGCTAAGTAAGTTTGAATGAAAGATTCACTGAAAAGCAATTTAGTAGCTTTTGGCTTATTTTACATTTTGTAGACAGAAAATGCTACCTATATAGATTGGTTACTCTATAATTCAGACTCTTAAAAAAAATCAGTAAAGTCTGGAAAATAATTCTATACAAAAGAAAAATCTTGATAGTTGACATCATCATCTTCTCAGCCTCCAGAGTGTAAATAAACTCTTACTGGAAAGAATAGTATTGTTTTTGTTTTTTTTTGTTTATTTATATCCAGGCTTTATCTTTTCTAGCTATTATGTATGACTGTGTAGAAAAAAAAAAAAAAAAAAATTGCTTCCTTCCTTTCTTTGACTCTAAACTCTTGTCTTAGTCAGCAACACATGTTCTGCTTGTACTAACCAATGCCACATTGCATTCTGTGTTTGTTTTTTGTCTACTATTGAAACCCATCTCCACCCCTTGCACTCTAAAGTGACTCAATGACATAACTACTTGACCATCGTATTTTTTAACTTACTGGTGTAGGTCTATGTTAAAGCATGGGACCAGAGGTTTGATGAGCCAAGTCAATGATTCTAAGCTTAAACTTTTCTCTTAAATCAGTTCAGTACTCATAAAAACCTATCTGTATGATGAACATTTTTTTTCTGTGTCTTTCATTCTTTGTCAATCTGTAACTTTTGCAAGGATTTGAGTGTAGTATCTGCACACTGGGCGGAATCAAAATGTTATTGTCCAACGCTTCTGCTTAGAATTAGTGTAATATTACCGAAAAGAAAGAAATAAAAATAAATGAAATAATCACCAATATATTTGTACATTTCATTTTTTCTTATTTTGCATTTATTTTTAAAGAAGTATTCAATTTTATACCCTTGAAATAATAACTGGATACAGGTACTAGACTCTGATCTTAGGTAGTTATTTACTAAGCTTAGCTTAGTTTGTGGTACACAGCCAGCGGTATAGAGCACCCAGTGAGAATCGAACTCAGTAACAATGATCTGTTAATCTATCTTGCTAACCATTACACCATATGAGGTGCCCTTTCTTAGTAGAAATACTGAGGAGTGATATTTTCACCCTAGGAAAAGCATACAGATAGTACACTATGATCCTAGGTGTAATTGTTAATGCATACATAATCTCCTAATTTTTTATTTAGTGAGAATTATTCTAGTATACATCATAAATATCAGTTTTGTGCTTAATTTTCTTTTAAGTATTTCTATAGTTACTTATGTTTAAGTAGAAATACTGAAGAATGATACTTTGATCTTAGGAAGAGCATACAAATACTAAACTATGATTCTAAGTATGTCAATAGTATTTCTATAGTTGCTAAAATATAGTACAGAGTTTACTATTACAAAACTAATCAACATTTTTATCCACTTGGTAAATTTATATTTATGAGACTTATCAACTGATAGCTGAAAATAGAACCATTTTGTTTATCTGTATTCCTATGGTCTACCACTTTCCAATATTATTATTCTTCTCGGAAGTGGAGAGTCCATGTAGTATAGTGGTTAACGTGCTGGACTGTCTAGTCACCCTAAATAACCAATGAAGATTGATATGCCATTAAACAAAGAAACTAAACCTTCTCTGAAACTCTTATATTATGTATACCAAAGATAGCAAATAGAAAACTACAGTTTTATATTTGCTATCTTTGGTATGCATAATACTTACTGCTTGTCCACACACATACACACACACACACATATATACATATATATATATATATATATATATATATATATATATATATATATATATATCTTTAAAATGTTACTTTTATCATTAGTTTGGTTTTATAAAGTACAGGCAGCTACTCCTTTTCAAACTACTAGCATAAACAATATTCTTACTGTTTAGTAACTATAATCAGCTAATGCTGAAAACACATGGAAATTGATCTTTGTCATAATTTTAAAGAAAAACCATTTTGCTTATCAAAGATTTTGGACTGATTTATTGGTAGTAATGTACCCCTAACTTGCTATGAAATTTTAGAACAAATATCTCTAAAGTCTTTTAGGAATTTGTTGCAGCTAAATTTAACATTTGTTCAACTTTTATCTGTTTTTTTAACTAAAAATCAGAATTTAAGTTTTTGAAACTCAAAATTTACACAGAATTTAAAGAAAAGGCAAAGACATGTTCTCACAAAAATGAAATAAAGTTTCTGTAAAAATGATTTTAGAATAAATAAATTATAAACGCACATTCCAGTGGCTATTTCTCTGTAGTGGTATAAAACAAGTGTTTGTTTGCACATTAATTAGTTAGGACCATAGATAAAACTTACTTTCAGTTATGCTGTTCTGATTATATGTATTTATCAACCCCTCTGCATGGGCAGGATGTGACACAAGCAGAGTTTAACAAGTTTGAATTCAGTTTTCCTTCTCCTAAACTGGTTGTCTAACCAAGACTAAAGAACCCAGTCTACCCTACTATTTACCCATATGTGAAGAGAGAATAATTGGATTCATACCTTTCCCAAGGGTATTAGTGCTATGTGAAATGCAATCAGCCTTGTCCATGATTTGAACTCTTGTTGCTGTATCCATTTCCTACAACGATAACCATTACATCACAGGCACCTCCAAATGTCGTTTTGATTACGGTGATGCATGTCACCGGAAGAGAAGTGGTAATATTTAATTCTTGTGTATAATATGTACCCTCAGCTTTTAGGCTTAAAAATCTGTGAAAAAAAGTATATATTATACACAAATAATTATGGTACTTATATGAGTCTTATATTGGATAGATAGAGCAAATAGATTTAATTTTAGGAAGTTATGTTTCATTTATCCTGAACAGTGGTTCCCAAATTTTTTCAGGCTGTTACCCCACCCTCGATTTCTAAGCTACATTCCTTGCACTTTAACTTTGGACCACGCCTTATTAAGAGGGCTTAGAATAGAATATGCTGACAGTATCTCCTACAGAGATATCCTCTCAAAAAAGAGGTGTCCTGGGTATGACACTAAACTGCATCTGATGATAAGACTCAAGTTCTAGAACTCTGGGGAGTGTGGAGTATCCCTTCATTGCCATTACTCCGAGGTCCACTCTGACCCAGGGTGTTAGTACCTATTAGGGTCTCATCTATGGGTCAAATAGATGTTTGACAATTATTAGATAGGAATACTTAATACCATATAATTGTATAATTTTTTTGTATTAAGAATAGTTACTAAAAGCTATAATTGTTCACTAAGAATTATCATTAGTTGCTTGAAACCATAAAACTGTGTGCAAACAAATGATTTATTAAATAGAAATAATTACTTGAAACCATATAGTTATAAGTATTTGTTAGGAATATTTAAAACCATACAGCTGTTTGCAAATTATTTGTATTAGAAATACTTGATATATAACTTTGCAAAAAAATCTCTTAAGAAACAACTACACAAAAATATGTAAATATAAATGTATAATGAATGCAATTCCCTATCCTCTTGGCATATAATAACCTGAGATGAGTTGACATGCCATAAAAATCACTCAATCCCACTAAATAGAATCATCATTTTTGTATAATTTTGTTAATTTCATTATGTAAAATGTTATTTAAGTGTTCTTGATTTTTATGTAAGTCCTTTGGTTCTCTTACATTCCTGCCCCTCTTCCAATCCTTTCATTTTGAAAATGACTGATCTAGAGTATATTGTTGACTTTTATTTAGCGTATTATGAGTCTTACCTATTAAAACATTTATTAAGCTTTGTTGAGGTTGGCACATAGGCCTCAGGCTGCTTACTGTGTTCGCTATTACTAAGTGGTCACTTATTTAAGTACTGAACAGGTTCAGTGCTGCTTAACTTTGGGAATCTGGTTGAAACCAAATCTTTCAGCATGATTTAACCATAAACTTAAAAACTAAGCACAACTTAAATTTAGCACAAGGCTGTAAATATGAGGCACACTGAGGATCAAACTCACAATTCAGTAGCTTGCTAACTTATCACATAATGAGGTGCCTTCCAGTTGTCATGTACTAAGCTTAGTTTTGAGCTATTGGTAAATAATAAAGCAGACTGGGTTCTTTAGCTTTGGTTAGGCAACCCATCTCAGAAAAGGAAAACTGAAATAGAACCTGCTTTACTCTGCTCAAAAATTGACCTTGTATCACATCCTGCCTGTGGCAGAGGGGTTGGGTAAATACGTACACCATAATGAGATACCTTCTAGTTGTTATTTACTAAGCTTAGTTTAGTTTTGAGTCAAGGCCACAAGTATGGAATACCCAGTAAGGATCATATTCACTATTCAGTAGCATTGATTATTCAAGATGAGGCTGGTAACTATGACAAGGGTCCTATGTAGTATAGATTTATTGTGACCAAATGTTGCATTCAAAAATTAATAATTTAGTAATTATAATGTATGTTGAGATCGTTTATATTGTAAGAGATTTTACATAACTACAAATTTTGTATTTTTTTCTCAAGAAAAGCTATTACATTTTGGTTTCTATGAAGAAATGCCAAGAAAATATACTGTGTTGAAAATTTCTTAATTTTTACAGCTATTTATTTTAGTTGACTAGGGCTGCAGAATATGCTAACTGCATTTCTGCTGAGAGGTAAGACTCTCCAACAAGTGCCCTGGATATTACACTAAACAATTTGATGGTGTGGCTCCAGTAATAATGGAGCTTTGGGGAATGCAGAGTACCCCTTCATTGCCATCACTCCCAGGTCCACTCTGGCCCGGAGTGGTAGCACCTGATAGGGTCCAATCAATGGGTCAAATAGAACTGTTTGGCATTTAAACTGTGTACTTATTCTAAAATGAATTGTTTGAATTAGAACTGTTTGATCATTTAACTGTGTTTAAACAAATGACTGATGTTTAATTGAATTATTAGTGATACATAGCAATACTTGGAACTATTTAACTTTGTTGACCTGCTAAAATGAATTGTCTAAAAAAAAAACAATTTTTACATTTAACTGTCTATTCTTATTAGATAGAAATAAGTGAAATCATTTAACTGTGTGAGAAAAATGAGCTCAGGCTCATATAAAAATGTTAATCATGTATCTAATATTTATGTATAAAAAGGATTTGGCATTAAATTACCTTCAATGGTTGATATGTCATAAAACCTAACCAAACTAGCTACTTAATATTTTCTGTTATTAACAAGCTAAGCTAAACACTGATTTAATGAGAGATTTTTTATGCATATTAGAGAAGTATTCATAAAAAATTATGGCTTTATTTATGTATGTAGCTATAAGTTCTTTGATGTTTGTTCTGTAAGAAACTTTATTTTATAAAATTTGAATGATTTAAAATTCAAAACAAATTAGTGAACTTAAATCATTGTCATTTAATTTGTCTGTTTACCTCAAAGTATCGCAATAATGAAACAAAAAGAGAATGAGGTACAATGGACACACGTACACAAAAATGGACTGCTGTTGATAAAGTGCAAGGTTCAGTCTGACTGTGTTCACTGCTAATATCACGAGTACTATTGCTGCTGGAAACAAAGTGTTTTCCAAGGAAAAGTACATTATGTCACACAAATATTAACCAAATGTTCTAATACCTCTCTTAACCAAATTTTTACAATTTTTATTCATTCATTATATGTACACAACTTTTTCACATTTTTGCATCTGTGGTTCTCTACATTTTACTCATTGCTTTATGGCCATTTGGCTTAGATCAAAGTGAGGTATCTGTGTCAAAAGCCACACTTCTGGCTTAGTTCCAAGGGGCCATCCCCCAAGGTAGTGCCTACCCCGTTGTAGGGAGGCTTACTTCCTGCATTGCATCCCACATTAAAAATTATCTTGTGTCTATTTTGAATTGGTGAGGAGCCAAAAAATTAAGCTTTCTGGCTTTTTAGCTCGGGAAACACATAATTAACAGCTTAGTTCCAAGGGGACTTTCTCCTCAGGTAAAATCTGCCCCCTCATCTAAAATGGATGTGCTGGGTTTATTACCAAGTAACTGAAGCACCCCTGAAGAGGAATACTAATGGAATTAGAGCAATTTTTAAAACTGGCCCATGGGAGGTTTGCAGAGCACCCCAGATGAAACTGACCTTGTCATATTCTGGCCAAGGGGAGAGTCAGATAAAAACTTCTATACATTTTACTAAATAGCTATCAAAATTCCTTTCAAGTTCTTCATGTTGTGAAATTTAAACCATTCAATATTCATAAAACTTTACATTTCAAAAGAAGTAATTTAGGTTCAACGATTTGAATTGTTGAAATTTTAAGAATCAATTCCTGTCAGGCTTAGAATATGCTGACTGTATCTCATGCAAAAAAAAAAAAAAAACATAGGAGGGCAGAGCCTGAGTATGACACCCGGCTGCATCTGATATTGAGACTCTAGTTCTGGAGAGTGTGGAGTACCCTTTCATTGCTATTACTCTCAGATTCATTCCAACAGTGTGGTAGTACCTGTTTAGGTCCTATTCTTGGGTCAAATAGATCTGTTTGAAAATTATCTGTATCCAATAGGAATACTTGATGCCATATAACTGTAAATCATTTGTATAAAAAAATGTTACTCAAAGCTATAATTGTTTACCAAGAATTATTAGTAGTTACTTTAAATCATAACTTTGCAAACAAATTACTATTATTATAGTTATTATTATTATTATTATTACTTAAAACTATATAGTTATTAGATCGGAAAATTTAATACCATACATTATTTGTATTTGCAAATTATTTGTATTAGATAGGAATACTTGATATATAACTGTGTGCCAAAAAAAACTCTTGAAAAAAACTACACAAAAATGTAAATATAAATGTACAGTAAATGAAATTTCCTAATCTCTAAGCATAGAATAACTCAAACAAGGTTTACATATTGTTAAAATCAATTGGGACAGGAAATTATTTGAAAGAAAAAAAATTAATTTGATTCATTTAAATAATTCTGTACCAAAATAAAATTTTTAAAAGGAACAAGTTATATTATAGAAATTTGTATCTATTTTATTGAAATTATTTGTTAGTATTCATATAACTAAACCGGCTAATGAGTAGAGTGTTTGCCGATGGTCCGGGAGGCCTGGGTTCAATCCCAAGTCGCGTCATACCAAAGACTTTAAAAATGGTACTTGATACCGCCTTGCTTAACACTCAGCAATATAAGGTCCATATCAAGAGTAAAGTGGAGCAATCCAGGGAAAGGAGTAGCACCCTCCCCTATACCTTGATGTAGTAGTACCTACTGAAAAGGGAGCCTTCTAGTCGCCCTCGACTAAGGTTGCCAACTTTACTTATTCATATAACTTGATGGTTAAACTGTTAACTTTTCATGCAATTTATGTAGTTTTGAATCACATTAGTTCTAAATCATCAATTTTATATGATTCTGTTAATTCCTGCATGATACATTTGGTTGAACAAACAAATTTATTAACAATGGCTCATATATGTACATAGTAAATTTTTTTTTTTTTTTTTTTACTATTATTTAAATTTTTTTTTTTTTTTTTTTTTTTTTCATTATCTAGTTTATAAAAAGACAAACTACATATCGCTTCTATGAAATTTAATTTTTCCCAAACATGGGGTATTCTATTCCAGTGAAAAAAAAGAACAAAATGTTATGTAATTATAATGAATGCCACTTTACCAACTGTACATATAAAAACAAAAATATTTTGGATGCTGTCTTTGTTGCACTTTAATTGAAGTTTGAAACCTTCAGTACAAATTCAAAAGCAAAAATAGAACAAAAAGGCCACTATTTTCTTTGCCCAAAGCCCATCATAATAATGAAAATAAGATCATATGATTTTTGGTCACTATCTTGAGTTCATAAAGTGGCTTGCATATCCAATGGGTTAAACCAGTAACAATATATCTTATTAGTATGGATATACAATTATAGTGATTTTATAATTTGTTTCTTTATCTTATGTTGAAAAAATTTTGATTATTGATTAAAATAAATTATTTCAATCAATTTGAGGTATGTTCCATGAAGCCAGAAAGTTTGCCTATTAAATAAAATAGGTTTTGTTTCAGATTTGTGCTTAGTTTATTTTTTATGGATTAAAAATAATGAAAGAAACATTTCCTAAGAGTGATGGGTGGATATTTTTTGGCCAGGTGTAATATATATTAGTCTCCTTTTTAATAAAGATTAGACAAGTAGTTTTTACTCAGAGAAAAATTAGCAATTGTTTTTTTAGATTGCAAGATCCTTATTGTATAAACAAGTTGTTTTTTTTAATAGACCTTTGGAATGAAATGGTGAAGGGAGTTTTTTTTATTTTATTTTTATCACATATTCTCTCTTTTTTTTTTTTTCAAAATATTGAAAGCAAACATTCTACATTGTATGCTGATGATTTACTTATTAATTGATTGGCTTATAGCTCTTAACAGCAATTGCCTTGACATTTGTTCAAATAGTTTGATGGTGGGATAAAACATTTAAAGAAAAAATCAAGTTGACATAAAATGAGTATTCAATTCCTCTATAAAATAATAAAATAAATTATTTTCAAAGACAATATCATATAAGAATTGTTACTCCCCCCCCCAAAAAAAAAAACATAGAACAAAGCAGTATTATCAATGATATTTTTTGTTTAAAATCTTCCTGAAATATTTATATATTTAAATCTTGTGATCAAAGGAATTAACTAATTAGTTCACAAAGTTGTATATAATCTATAAAATGTATACTTAGTTTCAGATCACTCTTGAGTAGTATAGAGTGCCTGTTATCATCCATTGCTATGATATAGGCAATATGAATTATCTTATTAAATTTGACAAAACTTTATTAGTATTTCTGAGAACTGAAAATCTCATTAAGCATTGTATGTGGTCTAAGAGTTTGTATTTCATGAAATCTAGATTATAATCCATTTTCTTAACTATGCATTCAGGAAACTTGTGATTTGCATTGTAAGTTTATTATTGAAAGTAAATATAATCAAAATTCAAATGTCTTTCTTATCTACTTTATGGAGAGGAAAGAGGGCATTTTAATCACATGCTGAAAGATAGATAAAAAGACCTTGTTTCATAATATTGACAAATAGGTCTTTACTTATACATAGATATACTTGAATTGATGATTTCAACTTGGTTGTTATAGTTTAAGCGTTTTGGCTGCTATATCCTGTGGCCTTTTTAAGTGTCTGTCATTAACCTTCAAGAAATTTCAAACTGAACCTTTAACTAAATTCATGAGGGTGCAATAGTTGCAATATTATGACTATAATGATGACACAAATCGAGGAAACTAGTATGTTAATGTATAATCTTATAATTCACCAAATGTCTATCGATTTGTAACACAACCCAGTTGGCTGGGTGGAGGAGGCTGTAGAATACACCAATTGCATCTCTGTAGAGGGTAACTTTTACAACGAGTGTCTTGATATTGACACTAAACCATCTGATGGTGAGACTTCAGTCCTGGAGCTTTTTGGAATATGAAGTACCTCTTCATTGCCATTACCCCTAGGTCCACTCTGATCTGGAGTGATAGTACTGGTTAGAGTCCCATTTATGGATCAATATAGAACTGTTTGATCATTTACTATATACTGGAAAACATTTAACTCTGGGAAATAGAACTCTTAGTGTTAGCAATACTTGAAACTATTTAACTGTGCAAATGAATAAGCCCTGGCTCAAGTAAAAATTGTTACCAACAAATAAATTCATTTACAAATAATATATATAAACAGAATTTAGCATTAAATGACTGACAAGGGTTGATATACCATAAAGTCTAACCCAACCAAATCATATATATAACAGGATTTGGCATTAAATAACACAATCAACTTCTATAACAGTAAGTTTCCATCATTTTTGTGCCCAATTTCAACCAATCTTTTATGAAATCATTAAGATCATTCTTGAAAAGGTTTTAAACTGTATTTAGCCATGATTTTTTCTTCACTCTACCAAAATGAGATAACTACTAATATAAATAAAAAGTTAAGTAATCACCAAATAATTGTGATTTGCAAGGGAGGTAACTAAAATGCTTGACAATAAATAGATTTCATTTTCAAAGGTCTAAGAAAACGGTAATTTGTTTTAACAGAGATAATTGGAAAGTGATGATCTATCTATCTATTTTATTTACTTATATATTTATTCATTATTTTTTTTTTTTTTTAATATATATATTAATTAGTTTGAAGTATTTACTAAGTTGAGTGTTCACTAATGATCCAGGAGACTGAGGTTCAATCCCAGGTCAAGTTATACCAAAGACTCAAAAAATGGTACTTGATGCTGCCTTGCTTAACCCTCAGCATTATAAGGTAAGGATCAAGGGTTAAGTGGAACAATCCAGAGAATGAAGTAGCACCCTCCCTTACACCTTGGTGTAGTAGCTATTGAAAATGGAGCCTTTGAGTCACCCTCGACTAAAGTCGACTAAAAAAATATGTAATTATTATAGAGGCTTTATTATAGAAACTATTAATTTCTAGTGTATGATTATTATGGAGGCTTTATCATAAAAGTAAGTAAAGTTGGCGACTTTAGTTAAAGGGTCCCTTTTCAATAGCTACTACACCAAAGTGTAGGGGAGGGTGCGACTCCTTTCCCCGGATTGCTCCACTTTACCCATGATCCTTACCTTATAATGCTGAGTGTTAAGCAAGGAGGCATCAAGTACTATTTTTTGAGTCTTTGGTATGACTTGACCTGGGATTGAACCCTGGTTTCGCAGGCCATTGCAAAATATTAATTTCTAGTGTATGATTATTATGGAGGCTTGATTATCATGATGTTGTCCTGACAGTACAGATTTCCCTGACTTTCTCTTTCTTTCCTGTTATCCCTTGCTCCCAGTAAGTCCTCCAACCTACATTCAATGTCTTCACAGAGTTGATCTAAGTTCTTGCAAGTTGGCTAACACTGGCATCTTCATGTGTAGGGGTCCATTAAGGAACATTATTTATGAGTTTGTCTTAGTGTGTAATTATTATAGGTGTTTTATTATAGAAGATATTAATTTCTAGTATGAAAGGGTTTTTTTTTTTCTCGCTCTCACTCTCTTTCCTTCTGATGTAAAACTAGATAAATGAAATTTCCAAATGAATTAAATGATTTTACTTTGTGTAATTGCATATCACATTTTCTTGGGGAAAATGTGGTTCATTTCAGTTTTGCTTCTGACTTGTTTTCATATCCCCTGATAAAGCTGTTGATGGGTCACAAGGAAAACTCTCTTGCTTTCAGATGTTTTAATTTGTCCATCTCTTTTCATACATTAACTATTTGTCATTTATTCTTTGTTTTACTGAAAACTGACTCATGAATTTAAAAAAAAAAAAAAATTATTGTAGGATGCTTCCTACAATTCTCTATGGCTTATAAAGTTTATATTGTGAAACAACCAAACTCAAAATGAAGCTACACTGTCAGTGGTGCCTGTTATTGGGCCGTCACTAATATATATCGCGGAGGCCATGCTGGTATACACCAACTGTATCCCCACCTCCAGAAAAAAAAAGTCTCTTGAATATGGCGATAAACTGTATCCAGTGGTGAGGATCCACTTCTGGAGCTCTGGGGGGGGGTGTAGAGTCACCTCTATTGCCAGTACTCCCATGTATACTATGACCCAGAATGATAGTACCTGTTAGAGTCCCATTTATAGGTCAAATAGGTCTGTTTGAAAATTTTTAATCGACCTTTTGGCTGGGCCGTCTGGCATTCGTGCCGGATGGGTGCTCGAAACCAAGAGCAGACTCGGGGCGAATAGGCCCCCAACTTCGGCTGGGCAACCTTCGGGTGGGCGAGCTGCACTTTTGTCCCCTTTGTCACCCATATACGGCACTAGACCAAGCGTCTAGTTTAAGCAGCAAACTGGCATACGGACCCACATTTGGGTTCATGAAACTGCTTGCCTCATCAGGCTCACATTACACTAAGTGAGCCGATGAGCAGCACAGACAAGCAGGGTTCGAGTCTCGGCTCGTTCCCGACCTCCCCTCCCCTTTATCCCCACTTTAATTGGCCTTCGGGCTTTTGACCTTGTGTCAAGTCGTGTCTGGTGGGAGGCAGCGACAGATATCTAACTGTATGCAAATCATTTGAATACTTGAAGCCTTATAACTAAGCAAACAAATCATTCTATAGGAATAATTACTTGAAACCATGTAATTGCATAAATTATTAGATAGAAATACTTGAAATTGTGTACAAATTATTTGTATTAAGAATAATTACTTGTAGCTATAATTGTTCACAAATGTTTAAATGTTTATTGTTAGACACTTGAAACCATATTTGCTCAGACACTCATGACCACAAAAGAAAAGGTGACTTTGGTATTAAATAATCTAAGAATTCTTTATACAGATCTGTACAGATGTAGAATTTAAACTTTTGTAGTCCAACTTTTTAAAGTTAATTTTAACAAAATTCTTCAGTGTAATAATTCTATTTTAAAAGTATTAACCCACTATTACCTGATTTTTTAAATTTTCTTATTTATAAAGAAATTATTATACGGAAATGTATAAAAATGGATGGTAAACACACTGAAATACTCATTTAACCTTTATTACTGTAAATATGAATATAAATTTTATTAATGCAAAGTATACATTTAAATTAACCAAAATGCAAATATTTCATGACATATTTATTTTAACTGTCCTCAAATGAGGACATTGGTTTATAAAGGGTTAAACTAAAAGAAATAATTTTCAGATCTATTTTAAAACTAGTTTTTTTTTTTTTTGTTTTTTTTTTTATAAATTTGCCACAATTATCTGTGGGCCAGAAACTAAGATTTGTTCTATAAAAGTTGTTTTTTACCACTGAACTCTTGACAAAATGTACAACTGCTTGTAAAAGTTGTATTTCTCTCTCTCTCTCTCTCTCTCTCTCTCTCTCTCTCTCTCAACATTTTTGTGTGGGCTTTTTTTTTTGTCCTGGGATGGGCCACTACTCGCTGTTGGATGAGTTAAGCTAAGCTAGTCAGTTAGTCACCTACTGACCTACTTCTGACACTAGTCTGCTTGTTTGTGTTCCCTTCACAGAATAAACTAACAGATTTACCATTTTCATCTGAAATTATGATTATCCATCATTTAAAAATATATTTTATTGTCTGATACTGCACAAAGTGAAAAATTCCAAAGCATATCTATCTATCCACACACTAGGGAATGCTGAAAAGGTTATATGATGACATCATAACTACTGTTGATGACTTTTTGACCAATGGGATCCAAGCACTGCAACACCACTAGAAGAAACCTGTGGTCTGCAAGTGTATCTGTTAAAAAATAAATCTTATTTGGTCACACTCCCTAAGAGTATCTTAGTCAGCCTATGAACTTTTCAACAGGCCTTGCGTGTATATCTTATCAACTCTATTCACATGAAAATGATCAAAAAATGCAATTTTTCATTATTTAAAAAAAAAAAAAAGGTACCATGTCTCTCCTATAATAGTTGTTATATTTAGTATATGGTATTTATATTAAAATGTAACACGTTATGGAACAGTGGTTTTATTATTTATTATACTCACTAATAGGTCAACCCTTCATTTAGAATTTGCTGAATTTTGCTTGGAATGGCTCATAGAACTTCAGTTGCAAACATTACATATAGTATCAAATATTTTCATTACAATAGTCCAATGTAATTTGAATAATTTTCAAACAAATCTATTTGACACATAAATGGGATACTAACAGGTACTACCAATCTGAGTAAGAGTGGACCTGGAAGTAATGAATCTCTAGAACAGGAGCCTCACCACTAGATGCAGTTGATTATCATACACAGGACATGGATTTAATGTCATAAAATGTATTTGGATTTCAACTATACAAAATTATTATTCAAGTATAGTTTGATGACAAATTTTGTCTAAAAATTGCATTTACATCTCAGGAAGTTATGAACTTTGGGTCCCCTCTCTAAAACCTGCATAAGATCATCTTTCATGTATGAGGGAAGGGTGTTAATTAATGTCTTTGCGTTGTGTATGTGTAGAACTAAACTTTATAGTACTAGCATTGTACCCATAAAAAATGACATGCCTAGAATTCAAATGCTGTACTCTGGCCTTCTGTCTAAGATAAGTGTAGTGTCTGAATTCTACATTACTTAGTATAAACAACTTAGAAATACTATGTTGGTTTGGTGGATATATCACTTACCTCTATGCTGAAAAGAGGTTTCCTGGGTATGACATTAAATGGCATCTAATTGTGAGGCTCCAGTTCTGAAGATCTGCTGAGAGTGGAGTACCCTTTCATTACCATTACTCCCAGGTTCACTTTGAAGCAGAGTGGTAGTACCTGTTTGTCCCATTTATGGATCAAATAGGTCTATTTTTAAAAATTATTTGTATTAGATAGGACTGCAAGCCTCTCAAAAAAACTCTTAGGAAACAACTGCAAAAAAAAAAGTTTGAATGTACAATGAATGGGATTCCATAACCTATTGGCATAAAATAACTCTAAAATCAAACAATCCAAGCTGAACATCATGAACAGTAAAAGAAAGAAACATACAGAAAAGGTCATTGTTCATTATTATATAATTATGGAAAAAGGTTTTATCAGGTAATCTCTAACCCAGGGATTGCCAACATGATTGATCCTGACCCCTGGAGGTTGATGGAACTATACAAAGTGTCAATAAATGTGGGTTAGAAGAGAATTGATAAAAGTAGTAGGATCGTCAAAAGTTGACAAAGAAATAAAAGTAGACTGATCACCTACGCCAAATAAATATCCTGTTAGCTTGGCATAGAATACATTGACTATATACTTAGTACAGGAATAAACTCATTCCTCCCACAAAAAAAAAGTGGGTGGGGGTCCTGGATATGACATTAAACTACATTTGATGGTGAAACTTCAGTTCTGGAGCTCTGAGGAGTGTATAGTTCATTGCCATTACTCCTAGGTCCACTTTGAGTTGGAGCAGTAGTATTTGTTAGGGTCCCATCTATGAGTCAAATAGATTTGTTTGAAAATTACTAGTATTAGATAAGAATACTATGTAACTGTAAATTAAGTTACTTGAAGCTATAATTGTTTACTGAGGATTATTATTATTAGTTACTTAAATTCATACAACTGTTTGCAAACAAATTATTATTGAATAGAAATAATTACTTGAAACCGTATGATTTTATATAGATTACTTGTATTAGGTAGGAATACATAAAACCATACAACTGTATCTAAATTATTTGTATTTGATAGGTTTGGTTTGGTTTGGTTAATCACATATCAATCTTCATGGGTTATTTGATGTAGAAAAACAAGAGTGTATTAAGAATTATTGATGTCATATAACTGTGCAAAAAAACTCTAAAGAAACAGCTACACAAACGTAACTATAAACATAGAACCAATGCGTTTCCATAACCTCTAGGCATAAAATAACCCTAGATCGGTTGTCATGTAAAAAAAAATCAATCCAATATTCACTTTCTTCTTTCTATGCTTTCTTCTATTTACCCAAATGATTTGAAACAATTTGTCTGTGTTCCTCTATTCTCAATTCACAATTTAGCTCAGTTGCCTGGGGCTGTAGAATACATGGCTGCATCTCTATAGAGGGGTCATAAATAATTGGGTCTATGCTAATAGTTTAATTAGATAAAAAAGAACAAATTATTTCAACCTTTTTTTTTTTTTTTTTTTTTTTTTTTTTAATATATCAGCCGGTCAGTAAGACTTAAAATATGCTGACTGTATCCTCTGCAGATTGCTCTCCTCTTCAAAAAATGATGAGGCTCCAGTTCTGGAGATCTGGGGAGTGCACACTACTCTTTCATTGCCATTACTCCCAGGTCCACTATAACCCATAGTAATAGTACCTATTAGTGTCCCATCTATGGGTCAAATAGATCTGTTTAAAAATTATACAAATTTAATAAGACATTGTGTAAAAAAGCAACTCTTAAACAATTACACAAAAAATGTAAATATAAATGTACAATTAACATGATTTCCTCACCTCTATGCATGCTATAACCCTGGATGAATTGACATGCCATTAAAATCAACTTTTTTTTTATGTGTAATGTGAGTTCTTAGAAAAGTTATATAAATTAAATAGAAATTATAACTTAATTTTGATTTGTTAGTCAATTCAGTCTCTTTGGAGAATCATAATGTAGATTCAATATAACTGCCCAAAAAACATGTTTTGGGATGTAAATAGTCTTATCTGTAATGGTGTGTAGGATCCTGTTCAAGTTGAATATGAACTTGCAGAAGGAGATAACACTCCTTGATTAGAATATGCTTCCTTCATATTCTTGTTAACCCTACAACTTATAAGCTGTATTTCCTCCCTTGCCATTAAAAATAATGTGTGTGTGTGTATATATATATATATATATATATATATATATATATATATATGTGTGTGTGTGTGTGAGAGGTTGCTAAAATTTACACAGATCCTAAACAAAATCCTTCACCATGCTCAGTCTGATTGATATCCAGTTCATTAAAATCACCAGACAGATCACATAGTTAACATACCAACAAAATGATATAATTCTGTATTTATCTGCAATCCCTTATTCTGTTTTCTTTGCGTATTTAAGATTTTTTTCACTCCATTTTTTTTTTTTTTTTTTCCATGTATTAGAAAAAGGGCATTCATCCAAATCTATTTTCATTATTTGGAAAACAGATTATGGTCACAAATTTGTACCAATGTTCCTCTCAGCTTTGTGGTAGAAAAAAGAAATTAGAATATGCAGTAAAAATTTAATGTAGTGCGTGAATTTTGAAAGTCTCAGATAAAGGGAGAAAAAAGTTTCAATGATAAAACTATGTAATTGAATAAGCAATTTTGCTCAGATGTTTTGTTTTATAAACTTTAGACCAAAAACAAAAAAATAATTTTTTTTTTTTTTTTTTTTTCCTCCAGTTTCTTAGTGGCTTTTTGGTCTCATGCAGATCATGAAAAAGTTAGTCAGTTATCATAATTCTGTAGAAATGTTCAAAATGTCCAGGAATGAATGACAACACACATCCACATTTTTAAAATGATAATAATGATGTGTTTGATTTTTTTTTTTTTTTTTTTTTTCCTTTTCTTTTCTATTGAAAAGAAAATTTATTTTACAAAAACATTAATCTTAAACTACTTAGTAGCTTTTTGGTCCCATTTAGGTGATGAAAAAGTTAAAGGAACAGGTATCATAATTTTGTATGAATGATCAAAATGGGTAGCAATAAATACCCACCCACATTTAAAAAAAAAAATGAATAGTTTAATATCTATTATGTTTTTTTGTTTTAATTTGGAAAATTTTCTATTTAAAACCATAATTTGGCAAATGAATATTACATTGGTATTTCTTTCATCTAAATTTCAGATGCTTCTTATCACACCTCCCAGATTGTCAAAAGGAGTCCAAAAAAAAAAAAAAAAAAAGAAGCAAATAAGATCAAGATGAAAGAAATTCTAGATAAATATTAATAATTAACAATGTTTCATCTTAGAAATTTGAATCATATAAGAATAATGCTGTTCACATTCTTATTAGTTTTAAGAAAAAGCTTGATGACCCCTGAACCTGTTATGTTCCTATAGTAACAGCAGTCCTTGATGATCTTATGTTTCTATTTAATAAGGAGTAAATGATTCAAATTTGTATTTCATAGTATCACTATTATATTGAGAATTTGAATGATTAAAAGATGGTATTCAACATTGAATTATTATTCAATTGCTTTATTCTCTGAAACTAGTAGACAAATTCACCTACCTAGGAAGCAGTGTCTCATCAACCGAAAAAGGCATCGATATGTGGCTAACAAAGGCATGGACAGCTATCGATAAGCTATCGGTCATATGGAAGTCAGACCTGACCGATAAAATGAAATGCAGTTTCTTCCAAGCAGCAGTCGTGTCGATACTGCTGTATGGATGCACCACATGGACACTAACTAAACGTATGGAGAAAAGGCTTGATGGCAACTATACAAGAATGCTGCAAGCAATTTTGAACAAGTCCTGGAGGCAACACCCCACAAAGCACCAACTGTACGGCCACCTACCTCCCATCACGAAAACTATCAAAGTTAGACAAACCAGACATGCAGGACACTGCTGGAGAAGCAGGGATGAGCTCATAAGTGATGTTCTCCTATGGACCCCCCTCATATGACCGAGCAAAAGCAGGACAACCAGCTCTAACCTACATACAGCAGTTCTGTGAGGATACGGGATGTAGCCCTGAGGACCCACCAGAAGTGATGAACAATAGGGAGGAGTGGTGAGAGAGGGTCAGGGATATCTGTGCTGGCGGCACGACATGATGATGATGATGATTCTCTGAAAGCATAGTGTATTGCTCTTATAAAAATTTCATTATGATGTCATTTTTTTCTGGATTATATTTACATATATACAAACATAATGAGAATTTTAATATACAGATAACTTAAAAATATATGGCCACTCTGTTGGTTTGGTTTAGAGTATGCTGACTGTATCCCTTGCAGAGGGGTAAGACACTTTAAAAAAGAAAAACAAAAAACGTGGTGTCCTGGGTATGGTATTAAACTGCATGTGCAGATGAGGTTCTAGTTTTAGAAATCTGATGAGTGTGGAGTACCCCTACATTGTAATTTCTCCCAGATCCACTCTGACCTGAAGTGTAGTACCTGTCAGGGTCTCTTCTATATGTGAAATAGAACTGTTTGCAAATTATTCATATTAGCTAGGAATACTTGTTATCATATAACCATGTGAAAAAAAAATCTTAAACTATACAAAAAGTGTAATTATAAATGTACAATATATACAATTTCCTGAACTCTTGGCATAAAATAACCCCAACGGGTTGGTGTGCATTAAAATCAACCAATCAATCAAGACTATGTATTCTTTGAATTTAACATGTTTTTATATGATTTTGATGTTGAGTCTTTGAATATGTTGATAATGGCTTTTTTTTATGCCTGTTTATTTCTTTTTCAGTTACACTAAGATGGGATATGCTGGCAACACAGAGCCACAGTTTATCATTCCATCTTGCATTGCCATCAAAGAGAGTGCTAAAATTGGAGATCAAGCCATTCGAAGGCTTGGAAAGGGTGTAGAAGATTTAGATTTCTTTATTGGAGATGAGGCACTGGATGCCTCTTCTTACTCTGTGAAGGTAAGGACTTATTATCCTTTTAAATTGCCCAGTTGGCTGGGGCTGTAGAATACACCGACTGTTTCTCTGCAGAGGAGTAACCCCCACCCCAATGAGTGTCCTGGTGTGACACTAAACAATCTGATGGTGAGCTTCCAGAAATGCTGGGGCTTTGGGGAATGCGGAGCACCTCTTCATTGTTATTGCTCCCAGGTCCACTCTGGCCCGACGTGGTAACACTTGATAGGGCCCTATCTATAGGTTAAATAGAACTAACAGCATACTTATGCTAAACTGAATTTTGACTAAATTGAATAGCTTGAAATAGAAATGTTTTTGACAATTAAATCATACTTACATTTAAACTGCATGCTTATTCTAAACTGAATTATTTGAAATGGAACTTTTTTTTGACATTGAAACTCAACTTACACTAAACTGATTTGTTTAATATAGAACTGTTTTGACATTTAACTGTGCGTAAACAAAATCTGTACTTATACTAAACTGAATTAACTGAATTAGAACTGCTCGACTAAACTGAATAGCTTGAAATAGAAATGTTTTTCACAATTAAACTGTACTTACATTTAAACTGTGTATTTATCCTAAACTGAATTGTTTGAAATAGAACAATTTTAATAAAAATGGATTTGGCGTTGAATAACAAACAAGGGTTGATATGCCATAAAACCCAAACAACCAATCAACCAACCTTTTTAAATTCATTAACTTTTAATGCCCAGTTGACTGGGGCTGTAAAATATGCCAACTCCATTTCTGTAGAGGGGTAAGATACCCTCCCTTCTAACCATCTAATGATGAGGTTCCAGTCATGGAGCTTTGTGGGATGTCAAAGACCCCTTCATTGCTATTACGCTCCAGTCCACCCTGAACTAGAGTGGTAGTACCTGTTAGAGTCCATCTATGTTTCAAATAGAACTATTTAACCATCTAATTGTATACAAACAAATGATTAATATTAATTAAATTGATTGATTAGTATTTGATAGAATGCTTGAAACCACTTAACTGTGTGAAAATAGAACTGTTAGTGTTAGATAGCAATACTTGAAACTATTTAACTATGTGCAAACAAATAAACTTTGGCTCATTTCAGAAATGTTACCTACAAACTATTTACTTAAGAAATTTGGCATTGATTAACCATCAAGAATTAATATGCCATTAAACAAAAAAAAAAAATTTGCATTAAAATTTTTTTCTTTAATGTTTACCTTTTTATATAAGATTATATGTTCAGATTTTTGCTTTGATCAAAAAGGAGAAGATAGATTTTTCTTTGGCTGTAATAGTGTTAAAGCCATAAGAATCAATCATTACAGAGAATTAGAAAATTGATGTCCCAAAAATCTGGATCCATAGGCAAAAAATGAATTGATATATTTTTTTTATTACTGTAAATACTCAAATTGATGAACTTTGAAAAAACTAAATTCAAGAATGTTGAAGGAGGTGTAGGTTGGCATAATGATTGTCATAAATGAAATTGGTGACCTGAGTTCAAATCCTGGACATGGCTCTTTTCTCTTCATGCTAATGGCCTAGTGGGTAGAGGGTTTGTCAATGGTCTGGGAGACCTGGGTTCAATCCCAGGTCGCGTCATGCTAAAGACTTTAAAAATGGTATTTGATACCTCCTTGTTTAACACTCAGCAATATAAGGCACATATCAAGGGTAAAGTGGTGCAATCTAGGGAAAGGAGTAGTGCCCTTTAGCCTTGGTAAGGCAACCAATCTAGGAGAAGGAAAAACTTTGAATTTAACTTGCTTAAAGATTGACCTTATGTCACATCCTGCCCATGGCGAAAGGATTGGGTAAATACATATAAGAATGTCGAACATTTCTTAATGTAGCAGAACTGATGTTATTAAATGTAGAGATAATTCTCTCTTTTATTAGGTTAATTCCAATAAACTACTGACTTCAGATATAGTCACAAAGAAAATGTCAAGTGATGTTACTGGAATTTGATCCTGCCTTCTGATCTAACTGTTTGGAGGGAGTCTCCATGGCATAATAGTTAAAGTACTGGACTGCTGTTTCAAAGTAAACTACTTTGACACTTTCAGACTAATACCTTTGAGGAAGGTATGAACTCTCTTATCCCCTTCCCAGCTATGGGTTAGATAGTATCACTGCTGTTTTTCTACAAAGAATGGTTTTGGCATTAAATAACACACAAAGGTTGATATGCTATTAATCAAAGAAAGAAGAAACTATTTGGTAAAGATTGATTCTCAAAGCAAAATTGCTGTTTTCATTTTTCAAAAATGTCTATTGATAAAGACTTTTTGGGATACCTAGTAAATAAGGAGAATACATTTTCTGGTATTTAAGAAAGAATTTTGTATTTTTGATGTTAAAAAAATACAATATATACTGTAATGAACTAAGACCAATTTTTTACCTTAAAAAAAAAGCCCAATTGGCTGGGGCTGTAGAATACATTGATTGCATCTCTGAAGAGAAGTAAAACACCCCCCTCAAAAGAAAAACTAGTGTCCTGAATATGACATTAAACAATCTGATGGTGAGGCTCCAGTAATGGTGGAGCTTTGGGAATGCAGACTACCCCTTCATTGCCATCGCTCCTGCGTCCACCCTGGCTTGGAGTGGTAGCACCTGATAGGGCCCTGTCTATGGGTCGCACACAGTTAAATGATCAAACAGAAAAGTAAATTAGAAATCTGTGGAGCTTTTACTCATGCGCTAACTATCACTAACTATACATACTTGAATTGAAGTCTCCAACATCTGGGTTGTCAGCCTGTTGTGAAAGTTGCTGAAACAAATTGCTAGTGCATTGTTTTAGATAAAATTTTTGAAAAAAAAAGCTTGACATCAAATACTATTTTGTTAGGTATCAAAAGGCTTTGAATGTTCTTTTAACCCTTCTCAAGCTAAATTTTAAAATTTTATTCCAATTTAGATTTGAAAGAGATTTGAAAACACATTTAAATAGTGTATACAACTCTACTGCCAATTGTTATAAGTAGATTAAGTTGTAAACAAATGTCAGTTTTTAGCCAAGTAAATCTGGCCAGATTATGTAGAAGAGATTAAATTTTGATTTTTCTTTTATTTTCTTTGTCTCTTTATTCAGTGATGATTCTTTATATAGTTTTTAAAGCTTAAACATTTGAGCTATATCAACTTGTTTTTCTTTTCCTTCGATCTTCAGAATCCCAATGTTTTTGACATTGTTTGAGTTAATTTTAGAAAATTAGAGAGAAGAAAGTTTATTTCCCCCCACCTTTTTTTTTTTCTTTCTTTCTTCTTATTCTTATCAGGTAAAAAATTGGTCAGCTCTAAAGTTTAATCAAATCAACTATTAGTTGCAACATAATGTTTTTCTGCAAAATAAAAGCAGAAATTAAGTATTTTAATGTGGTTGTTTTGTTTGTGGTCAGAAATAAGTTTAAAAAAGAAAAAACACTTCAAAAACTGACCATCCCTTTTAGTTCTATTTTATGTTTTTATAATTTTTTTTTTTTTTTTTTTTTTTTTTTTCTTAACCAAATTAAAATGAATTTAAACCACACAGCAAATAGTTTAATCAATATTAGATAAATAGTGTTTCAAAAAAGTTGGTCATTTTGTAATTTAATAACTTGACCAATTCTCAGCATGTATAAGTTGTTTGGCGGCTTTAGTTGAGGGTGATCCGAAGGCTCCCTTTTCAATAGCTACTATACCGATGTGTAGAGAAGGGCGCTACTCCATTCCCAGGATTGCTCCACTTTACCTTTGATCCTCACTTTATAATGCTGAGTGCTAAGCAAGGCGGCATCAAATACCATTTTTTGAGTCTTTGGTATGATTCAACCTCGGATTGAACCCTGGTCTCCCAGACCATTAGCGAATGGCCCAGTAATCAGCATGTATAAAAACAACTCAAAGTTATTTTGAATTTTTTTTCTTCCTTTCCATGTATAGTAATGCCATTTACTGGAAAAGAAAACACATTTAAACATTAAACATAGCATTTTGATTTGTTCCGACACACACCATAAAAATTTGAGATCTTTTGAATGAAAATTTATCAAGTTATTAGATTACAATATGATATCAAAATTTTTTTAAACACCCTGTATTTGTGTGTGATATTCTAAACTCTAAAATATTTATTTGTAATTAATGAACATGTAAGAAAGTGTTGTTATGCTAATATTTCAATGTTTATTCCTGACATTATTGCAGTGGCCTATTCGTCATGGTATTGTTGATGATTGGGATTTGATGGAAAGATTCTGGGAACAAAGTATATTCAAGTATCTTCGTGCTGAACCTGAAGATCATTACTTCTTGTTGGTAAGTAATACATAAAATGATTTTTTTTTTTTTTCCTTTTTCTCTTTTACTTTGTATGACTTTTCAATTTAATTATTCAGTGAGGTGAGCAAAAATAGTTTTTGAAATTAGTTTAAACAATGTCCTCACTTCAAAAATACACAGCTCTGTTAGCAAAGCTGAGAAAACTGTATTCCAAGAAGAGGGATAAGGCGACCCCCTCCTCCTCCAAAAAAAAAGAATGTGTCCTGGGTATGTGAGGCTCCAGTTCTGGAGCTTTGAAGAGGCGTTCAGTCACTCCTGTAGAGTGATAATACTTGGTAGGGTCCCATCTATGAGTCAAATAGATGTTTGAAAATTATTAGTTTTAGATAAGAATACTTGAAACCATATAACTGCAAATCATAAATTATTATCATAATTATTAAATAGGCATACCTTCTTGAAAACATAATTGTGTATAAATTATTAATATTAGATAAGAATACTTGAAACCATATAACTGTAAACGATAAATTATTTACTTTTTGAGAGTTTTTCACATCAGTGTTAGCTGATGGTCTTTCATTGGTGTTTGAGTGATAGCAAGTCTCCTTGATTCTCCCGGACTTTTCTTGGTATTCTGGCTGATCTCAATAATGCAGTAGTTTCGATGGTATCCACTCGTCCTCTTATTTCCAAGTCTTCTAATCCCTTTATTAATCCTTCGGTGACTGTACCAAGAGCACCAATTACAATTGGTATAAACATCATTGTCATGTTTCACAGTTTTTTCAATTCCCTAGCAAGGTCGAGGTATTTATCCTTCTTTTCACTTTCTTTCAATTTTACTCTGTGGTCAGCTGGAACAGCAAAGTCCACGATTTTGCAAGTTATCTTTTTTTGTTAATTATTATAGGTATGTCAAAATCCCTGAGGAGTTTGTGTGTGTCATTCTCCAAGACAGATGTTGGGTTATGCGTATATTTTGTTTGTATGGTCAAATTTCAATTTCTTGCACAATTCCCATTGGCTACATTGTTGTGTCTCATCTATTCTTGCTTTGATATGATTGGTTCTTATAGCATTGTTTTGTGCTGTTATTAGAAGAGATTCAGTTTCTCTCTTAAGGTTTCCCTTTCTTAGCCACATCCATGTTTTCTCATGTGAGATATTGGTTATTAGTCGCTTAAAACGTCCAATTATTGTTTTTCTTCCCATTTTTATTTTCTGGTTATTGTCATTCTGTTGGTCCTCGTGTTTTCAGTATTGTTTCTGGTGGCTGTAATCAGTCTTCCTCCATGCTTTTGTATGTAGTCTTCAAGTCATCGTATTGATGCCTCAATACTGTCTTCAATGCTGGCAAGTTCTCTTCCTTCTTTTCCTAATACATATAGTCTGTCAATGTCATCTCTGGGATGTAATGCCTTATGCATGGTCATTAGTTTTCTTGTTCTCTGGTCCATTTGTTTAAGTTATTCTCAGGTACACTGCAAGAATGGTCCCAAATATCTTACGAGGGGGACAGCCCAGGTATTTATTCTTTTGATAAGGTTTCTCCTATATAGTTTTGTTTTGAGTAGTTTTCTGGTTCTCCTAGAATATTCTTTCTTAATTTTTTTCTTTCATCTCGTCTTGTTTGATGGTGTCAGGTTCTAATATCTCAAAGTATTTGTAGGTTTACTTTTCCTTTAGTAGTTCCATTCCATCCATAAGGTGTCGTTTGCCGCTTTTAACTATTATTAGCATGGCGCATTTTTCTATGCCAAATTCCATTGCTATGTCCTGACTGTATATACTAACTGCATGTATTAGAGTTTCCAATTCTTTTCCATTTTTGCCAGTTTGATGTCGTCCATGTACATTAGGTGATTTATTTTTACCTGTGATTTAGTAAGTTTTTTATTATTATTATTATTATTAAATAGGCATACTTGAAAACAATTGTGTATAAATTATTAATATTAGATAAGAATACTTGAAACCTTGTAACTGCAATCAAATTATTATTAAATAGGCATACTTACTTGAAAACAATTGTGTATAAATTATTTGTATTGAAACCATATAACTGAGTGCAAATTATTTGTATTGGATTAATAGTTATTATAATTGAACATTTACAAATGAAATTTTGGCATAAATAACACAAAAAAGATTGATATACCATTAAACAAATAAACCTAACCCTACCCTAAAATTGCCCAACTGCTTCTCTGCAGAGGGGTAAGACCCTCTCCCTTTGAGTGTCCCGAATATGACTCTAAACAATCTGATGTTGACGTTCCAGTAATGCTAGAGCTTTGGGTAATATGGAATACCTCTTCATTGCCATCGCTCCCAGGTCCGCTCTGGTTCAGAGTGGTAGCATCTGATAGGGTCCTATCTGTGGGTCAATTAGAACTAAACTGTGTATTCATGCTAAACTAAATTGTTTGAAATAGAACCGTTTCGATCTTTAAGTGTTTGTAAACAAAAACTATACTTACACTAAACTAAATTGTTTGAAATTCAACTCGGCGTTAAATGGCCTGAAAAGGGTTGATACACCATAAAACAGGTTACTCGAGAATTTTTTTTATATGCTACCAGGTAAATCTGTTTAAAATGTTTATAGTTATTGTGTAAATGTGATTGTCAAATACATTGAACTGTCTAGAATTCTGTTTTAATATTTGAAAAAAAAGAATGAACAGTTTCTGTTTAAAAATAATAAGGGTAATTTTTGAAATAGTTTCAAATAATTTTTAACATTTGTTTTTTTTTTTTGTTTTTTTTTAATTATGATAGATAATGCTAAATATAAGGGCACTTTTAGGCTTTTTGACTCTATTTTAAAAATCTAATTTGTTGGAGTTCAAAACATGAATTATCCCACAAAAAATTTGATCTTGATCCCCTATATAACTTAATTACTCGTAAAATTCTTTGATAGCGCATTTTAATTTAACCCAGAAAATAAACACTAAGTACACACACACTCAGTCGGCTGGGGCTGTAGAATACACTGACTGCTTCTTTGCTGAGGGGTAAGACCCCCTCCCAACGAGTGTCCTGATATATGACATTAAACAATCTGATGGTGAGATTCCAGCATTGCTGGAGCTTTGGGGAATGCAGAGTATCCCTTTATTGCCATCGCTCCCAGGTCCACTCTGGCCCGGAGTGGTAGCACCTGATAAGGGTCTTATCTATGGGTTGAATAGAACTAAACGGTGGTTGGTGTTTATTGTTTTTATACATTTAAACTGCGTATTTATGCTGAACTGAATTGTTTAAAATAGAATTGTTTTGACATCTAAACTGTGTACTTATGCTAAATTGAATTATCTAAAATAAAACTGGTTTGACATTAACTCTGTGTATTGCCCAGTCAGTTGGGGCTGTAGAATACACTGACTGCACCTCTGCAGAGGGGTAAGACCTCCCCCCTAACGAGTGTCCTGGATATGACCCTAAACAATCTAATGGTGAGGTTCCAGTGATGCTAGGGTTTTGGGGAATGCAGAGCACCCCCTTCATTGCCATTGCTCCCAGGTCCACTCTGGTCCGGAGTGGTAGCACCTGATAGGGCCCTATCTATGGGTTAAATAGAACTAACGGCATACTTATGCTAAACTGAATATCTTGAAATAGAAATGATTTTCACAATTAAACCATACTTACATTTAAACTGTGTGCTTATGCTAAACTGAATTATTTAGAATAGAACTGTTTTTGACATTGAAATTATTTACTCTATTGTTTAACATAGAACTGTTTTGACATTTAACTGAGTATAAACAAAATCTGTACTTATATTAAACAGAGTTAGCTTATCTAGAACTGCTTGACTAAACTGAATAGCTTGAAATAGAAATGTTTTTCACAATTAAACTGTACTTACATTTAAACCGCGTGCTTATGCTAAACTGAATTATTTGAAATTGAACTGTTTTTGACATTGAAACTGTACTTACACTAAACTGAATAGTTATATATAAATATATAGTTTGAAATAGAAATGTTTTTAACAAACTATGTACTCATGCTAAACTGAATTGTTTTAAATGGAACAGATTATTTGAATAAAATGGATTTGGCGTTAAATAACCTACAAAGGTTGATATGCCATAAAACCCAACAAACCAAACCAAGTACACACACACACACTAAGTACACACGAACACAAAAGTCATACAAATCTCAATGTAAACATTTGCCTGACTGTATTTTTCTATTTTTTTTTTTTTTTTCAATTTTTCAAATAATTTTCTTTGTCTGCCTGATGATTGTCATAAGATGGCATGAAACCAATGGTCACAGATAAGCATCCATGCTATTAAATATATATAAGAACTAATATATATGTATTTATTATTATCATTATTATATATATATACTTTTTTGTTTGAAAAAAAAAAAACCCAAAAAAACAAGAAATTTAGAAATAATATTCCATTTCCATAATAGATCTATTTCATTTATTCAAGCTCATCAGATGGAATTCAAATGGATTTTTGGTTAGATATTCAGTCATTATTTACTTGAGACATATGAATTTCAGTTTGTTAAGCATAGATTTGCTGAGATAGTGCTGTGGATTTAGTACCTAGTAGGAATGGAGTTGCTTGCTTAATATGCACTTGGTTTTTATTTTTGAGTTGTCCTGCTCCAAGACAAACCAAGGCTAGAGTGCCCAGTCTGCTCTGCTACCTTGCCCATCGCTATTGGGAGAAGAGATGGATTCATGCCTTTCTCAGGGGAATTAGAACTTGGTTTGTCAATTCCATTTTCTATGACATTAACTATTAAATCAAAACACATGGTAAAATTTACTAAAGGAAATTACAATATTCTTAACATACAATTTGTCTTTCATATACTCTTCTATGTTATGTGTATTTATTGATTATTGTAACCTTTTACAGACAGAACCACCACTGAACACACCAGAAAATCGAGAATATACTGCAGAGATTATGTTTGAATCTTTCAATGTTCCTGGACTTTATATAGCAGTTCAGGTAAGTTTCTGAGAAATTTCAATACTACCATAGAAGTATACAACTTTGATATTTTTCTTTATTCACTCAAGAATAGCTCTCGCTTGTGTGAGGATACAGGATATATCCTTCCCAAGAAAAATTATGCTTGATAAAGTTAGTGAAACTCTTCAGGTAGTTGATGGTTTCTTCTTCTTCCTTTTTTTTTTTTTTAAGTTTCATGTCTTCTTTGGACAAGGTGTCTTGATTACTATTTTTGTCTTCATTGGTTTTATCAGTACATTTCAGCTTGTGTTTGGACTTACAAAGAACAATCAAAACCAACAAAGAATCTATATAAATGGAATAAGGATAATGAATGATCTTTGGATTTTAATTGATATTCATCAATTTTATTTTAAAATTTTATAAAGCTTCTTGATGCTTTGATACTATTTATATGTAAATGTATATATTTACTCAACCCCTCAACCAGCTGCAAGATGTGACAAATGGTCAGTTTATCAAACAGTAAAACTGGTTTGAATTCAGTTTTCCTTCTCCTAGTGAAGGCTAAAGAATCCAATCTGTCTTACTATATTCCTATAGATAGATTCATGCTTTTCTCTTGATTATTAGAATAATGCTATATGCCATCAGCCTTGTCCAGGATTTGAACTCAAGTCACTGATTCTATTTCCTACAATAATAACCGTTACATTAAACATGACTCCACTTGATATGGATGCATTATGAAACGAGATAGTGTCATCTGATCCTTCATTTGAACACATGTTCAAAAGGAAATCTTTATCAGCATGCAGAATTGATTGAACATTGTCAACCTTTAAAATCAGTCATTAATTGTGATTACAGTGACTAAGGGGAGGTAACTTAAGCTATTTCTGGCATTCATTCTGCTTCCAAACTTCGTTTTTGTTAAGTTTCTTCCCCCATCTCAATCCATTATGGTTGCCTCCTTCATGGCGTCCTGATGAATTTTTTAATACTCTATGTATTCCAATATGGCTGCTGCTGTTTGTACTTCACTTGAGCTGATGATATCAAACCAAACAGATTCACACAATTTTTATCTGAATTTCTGTGACAAGGATTTATTTGGACTAGTATCTTTGTCTTGATTGTTTTTATAACAATTTGATGTCTTCTTTAGTATTAGGTTTGAAACTGATGTTTGTATGATTGATTCTTTGGTGTGTTCCCAGGTCGAGTCATACCAAAGACTCAAAAAATGGTACTTGATTCCGCCTTGCTTAGCACTCGGTACAATAAGGGGAGGATCAAGGGTAAAGTGGAGCAATCCTGGGAATAAAGTAGCGCCCTCCCCTACACATCGGTGTAGTAGCTATTGAAAAGGGAGCTTTTGAGTCACTCTTGACTAAGGTTGCCAACTTACTGTAGTACAGTTTGTCTTGAAAGGTCTCAGATGAATTTGGCAGTAAAATGTGTAAGGTATCTCTAGGAAAAAGGATTCAGTTTTCGATTAACCCAGGTATTTGGTATGTGCAAAAGATCCCAGTGGAGTAAAGCTGGTTTAAATTCAGTTTTCCTTCTCCTAGGCTGGTTGCCATATGGAGACTAAAAAAAGTGTGCCCTACTATTTACCCATAACTGGGAGTAGACGGGATGGATTTATGCCTTAAGTGCATTAGTGAGAAGTGAAATGCAAAGAGCCTTGTCCAGGATTTGAACAAGGTTGTAATTCTATTTCATCAGACAATAACCATTATGCTAAGTGTGCTTTCACGCAATAATGTGTGCAGAAAAGCTCATAAAATGTCATTTCTTCTGTTGGTGACTTTTTTAACCAATGAGATCTTAATCCTGCAATATTAATGGAAGAAGTGTGTGGACCTCAATGGGGATTGTTGAAAAGTAAACCTCATTTGGTCACATTTCATGAAAATATCTTGGCCAGCCTATGAACTTTTCAGCTGGCCCTTGTATGAAATGATTTTAACTTTTGCACACACCTTATATTTCCTTCAACTTTACAAAAATTTCTGACCACCATAAAATCAATATTAGAAATTTACTACTTGAGATAGAAACTGAATAAATATAAATTGTTTTTTTTTTATCATAATTCTGGCCATCATTTTATGGTCATTATAGTTCCATACAATATTATAACCTGAATTTTTTATGCTAATATTTAATTAGTAACTAGTATTTGCAGTTTACTTTCTTGTTTGTTCAATTTGTCAGCTTTTTATAAAGGCAATAAATCTGCTTGGTAATAAAATAATTATTTATTTATTCTTATCAGAAAAACAAAATTGCATAATACTTTTTAATTAATGCCGAAAAGTAGAAAAAACAAATTTGATGAATTCGTTATGAAAGTCAATGTTGAATGTTTTGGTTATAATAACCTTCTTCAGGACTTTAAAATTAATGAAAAGTGTTGTTAAAATAGTGGTGGATGTTTGATGAAATAGCAGGAGAAAAGAAAGTGTGTATAAAAAGAAAGATTCATAACAGTATGTTAATTTTATTCATATAGACATCAGTTTATTAAAACAAAATAAATGATTTTATAGGCTGTCCTTGCCTTGGCTGCTTCCTGGACATCTCGCCAAGTTGGGAATCGTACACTTACTGGTGCTGTTATTGATTCTGGTGACGGTGTTACCCATGTTATCCCTGTGGTAAGTACACAATACAGAACTTTTTAAAAAGTATATTGCCTTCAATATTTGGTAGGAGTTTTTATTTCAAAGGTCAGAAGATTGATGTAGCCAAATGTTTTTTTTTTTTATTAATTCATTTTATGTTTGAGTTTCTTGGCTCAAAATTATTTTTAAGACAAGAAAAATTAATAGCTCTTAAATTGAATCTATATCTTAGGAACATCAAGATTTTGTCTTTTTAATAGTTTTAAATCTCAAGTTATTTCATGCTCAATTACACTGTCAGCAGGGCTTAGAATACATTTAATTGCATCCCCTGTTGTTGGGTAAGACTCCCTCCAAAAACCGTGTCCTGGGTATAATATTAAATTGCATCATTGCCATTACTCCCAGTTCCAGTACTTGTTAGAGTCCGATAGATCTGTTTGAAAATCATTAGTATTAGATTAGAATACTTTAAACTATATAACTCTATGCTAATTATTTGTATTAAGAAAAGTTATTTGAAACTATATAACTATGCTAATTATTTGTATTAAGAAAAGTTACTTGAAACTATATAACTCTATGCTAATTATTTGTATTAAGAAAAGTTACTTGAGGCTAAAATTGTTTATAAATGTTTATAATTAAATAACAATAGTTATAATTGCTTGAATGATCCAATATGTGTTATCATGCGATATTACCAACCAACCAACCTGTATGACTTGGGGAAATTATTTTATCCATAACACCAGAGAGAAAATATGTTGAAACTGTCATTGATAGGTAAGGTTGTTTTTGGTTATACACAAAACAATATCATTCTTTGTAGATGGGGAAAGAAGAGATAGAGATTCGGATCTCAATAATGTGGTGATAACACACTAAATAAATGAATTATTGGAAAATAACAAATTGTGATGATATATTATCACCAGTTTTATGTCTTAATTTTTAAAAAAATTTAAAAAAAGAAGGGTGTCAACAAATTAGACATTATAATCACAAAGTGGTGGGGTGGGGACATTTATTTTGACTCCACCAGATTTTTCTACAGTGGTTAAATGGTTTGAACATATAGAAATAACGATTTAAAAAGAAGAATAAAGAAATAAAGATTTAAAAAGAAGAATTTTCCTTTTTCACTATATCAGTTGAATTTAACCCTTTATGGTAAATATTTTTGAGGAGCACTATTTTACAATCCAAAGTTTTAGACTTAGGGTGATCACTTAAAAGGCTTTTTTTTATGGAATGATGGGATAGCTTTAAATGAAGATGTTGGTACTATTTACCAACCCCTCCGCTCGGGCAGGATATGACACAAGGTCAATTTTTAAGCGGAGTTTAACAGGTTTGAATTCAGAGTTTTCCTTCTCCTAGACTAGTTGCCTCAACAAGGCTGAAGAACCTAGTCCGTCCTACTATTTACCCATAGCTGGAGGGAGAATAAGGGGGTTCATACCTTTCCCAAGGGTATTTGCCCGAAAGTGAACATAATAGCGCGACTGGAGTACGAACTCGCGTACTACGATTCCGCAGTTCATCGCTTTAACCATTACACCACAAGGACACCCCCAAATGAAGATGTTGGTGCCTTGAACAAAGTTTGAATATTTGTGCTCTTTTTTTTTTTTTTTTTGTTCTCTTTAAGGATTAAGTGTATCTAAGGGGGTTAAATATTTAAAAGGTTAACAGATCAAGATATCAAAATGCTTTCAAAATTGTTCTTATTTGTGTTTCTTTTCTCTTTTTACAGGCTGAAGGTTATGTGATTGGTAGTTGTATCAAACACATTCCTATTGCAGGGAGAGATATCACTTACTTCATTCAACAGTTGTTGAGAGAGCGAGAAGCTGGCATCCCACCTGAACAATCTTTAGAAACAGCCAAAGCTATCAAGGTAAACATACAATACTAGAATTGGGTGCATGCTAATGGCTATAAGAAAGGCATGAACTCCAACACATGAATTGCATACTCTTACAAACAAAAACACATCTGAGCTATCAGATCATTAGTGAATTTCTAACCACTGAACTATGATTCAAGTACAAGTTCCCCATCAATTTTTATGGCTTCAGCTGCACTTTTCATTTCCTTAATCTTTAAAAAATATAAACAATAATTTATCCCACTTATTCAATTGAAAAGTAATAAAAGAAGAGGTTTGTTATTTATTCAACACAATTCCATCATTTGAGGGAGGGGGTTCCCCATGGTGTAGTGCCAAATGTGATCGACTGTGACATTTGTAGTGAGTTCAAACTCCAGTTGTGCTATTTAGTGATCCAACATCCTCATTTTTGCTTAGTATTATCACAATACTTGAATGATGTATATATTTAAGACTGTTCATTGGATGTTTCATTTAACTGTGGTTTACTGGCTAATGTGCTGGGCTGTGACATCATAATAAGCAAGTTTGAATGCCAGTGGTATTATTACATTCGCTTTCAGACTAAATAGCCTTGGGAAAGGTGTGTGAACCCTCTTATCCCTCCAGCTATGGGTTAAATAGTCCCACAACTGTTATTCTAAAAGAATGGTGTTAAGTATTAAAAAACTTGCTTAGGTTGATATGCCATTAAACAAAGAAACCATGCCATCGTTTTCATGTTGGGTCATTAAAGACTTGAGGAAGATTTTTTTTTCTTTTTAGTTTTTTTTTTTTTTATCAGAAGCTGATGTAATAAAGAGACAGCATGTAAGTTTTTTTTTTTTTTTTTTTTTTTTTAACAGATTTATATTTGAATGTTTTTTTGTTTTTTTTTTACAACTAAAAAGCCCCATTTCATGATTTGTTGTGTTAGTTTACACTTATAGTTATGTAATTTGCTTAAAAAAAAAACTTTCTTGTTAAATGCAAAAATATGCAAAAACTAGTTTTGAAGCTTTCCCCATCAATTTACTTGAGATCTAAATTCTTTTTTTTTTTTTTTTTTTTTTACTACCCAGATCTTGAATATGGGAGACAACTCAAAAAGTTTTTTTTTTTTAACCTCATTAGCAAACATAGAGGGAAAACATCAATCATCATTAATAATAATAATAATTTTGATTTGTCCCACCAATAGAATAGCAATCAATTTATTACATGCAATGACTAGTGGAATGTGTGATATTAGCCACTCCATTTCTCAAATCTTGTTCTTTTTTAGATGACAAGAAATAATTTAAAATTGTGTAATTTATAATTGGATTCATCACACCAAATGTAAAATAATCAGGTTGTGTAATGTTTACTGATCTTTTGTTTCAGTAATAATTATAATATTAAAAAAACACCAGTTATCGTTCTATGGTTTATTCCAGCTTTTCTTTTATTTAGATGTAGAATGAAGAGAGAATGAAGCATCATACAAGGGACAAAGCTTTTTTAATTTCAGATTGGTTTCTTGTTTTCGACAATGTGCACTGAGGTTCGGAGGCAAATCTTTCCCAGGAGGAGTCTCCATAGCGTAGTGGCTAACATGCTAGACTGTGACACTGTAGTAAGCAAGTTCACGCTATTATATTCACTTTCAGTCTTATACTCTTGGGAAAGGCATGAAACCCGTGCTATGGGTTAAATAGTACCGCTACTGTTCTTCTACCTGGATAGCTTTGGCATTAAATAATTATCTTAGCAACCACAAACTTACACCTCTTTTATATCAATTATACAAAATGCTAAGATGAATATTATCAAACATCAGCTGTCAGTAACTTAATGTCAATTCACACTGAAGGTAGTTTTTGTGGTGTAGTGGCTAACATGCTGAAATGTGATATTATAGTGAGTTTGAACTCAAGTCATGCTATTGCGGTCACTTTTGGACTAATACCCATGGTAGAAGTATAAACTCCCTTATTTCCTTACTATGAGTTAGTACAACGACAGTTCTTTTCAAAGGATCCCTTTGACATTAAATAACTCTGATATGGCACTAAACAAAGACAAAACCAAATCTTTACTTGTCATTTTCATATTTGTGGTCCCCATGCCAAATTCTCACCAGCTTCTGGTGACCTGTACTTGTTTATATGATTCTTCAACATATCAACTTTTTATCTTGTCATTTTATCAATCACGAGACTTGTCCTTTGATTACACTATGACATGCTTCATTGTTGAAGACATTACAATAGGTAGTTTGGTTAGTCCATTATTTGCATCTATTTTCTTCTAAAGTTGTTTTTTTTTTTTTTTTTTTTTTTTAACTTTTAGTCATGATTAGTTTGTATTTTTAAAAATACCTGCTTTTATTTAATAGTTGGGAAACGTAGTCGAGGGCTACCAGAAGGCTCCCTTTTCAATAGCTACTTCACCTAGGTGTGGGGGAGGGCACTACTTCTTTCCCTGGATTGCTCCACTTTACCCTTGATACGTACCTTCTATAGCTGAGTGTTAAGCAAGGAGGTATCAAGTACCATTTTTTTAGTCTTTGGTATGACTCAACCTGGGATTGAATCCTGGTCTTCCGGACCATTGGCAAACACTCTACCCACGTGTGGATAATTTATATCAGGATATTATTAAAAAAGCAAATGAACCTCTTGATGGTACATAACACTGTATTTCTAATTTTCTTTTGTTTCAGGAACGTTTCTCATATGTGTGCCCAGACATCGCAAAAGAGTTCAGCAAATACGATCAAGATCCTGGCAAATGGTTGAAGAAATATGATGGAGTCAACAGTATCACCAAGAATGCCTTCAGTGTTGATGTTGGATATGAACGCTTTTTGGGGCCAGAGATTTTCTTCCATCCTGAGGTTAACATTTTATTATGTATTGTCTACAGTACTTAACCAACATCATCTCTCACACATCTACGATTGTACACAAAAATTTAAACAGGGACACATTTTGTATATTTTTAAAATGTTATATAATCAGTTTTCTGATTTTCATTTATTCTGCTGGTCAGAAATCTTAATATTGATTCCTTGAATCTTTTTAATGACTTTGCCTTGTTGGCAGGGCTTAGAAGATGCTTAATGTATCTTTTGATGAGGTGTAAGAGCAACCTAGCCAAAAAAAAGGAGGGGTATATCATCAGACTACATCTGATGGTGAGACTCCAGTTCTGATGATCTGTGGAGTATGGAGGGAGTACCTCTTTTATTGCCATTACTCCCAGGTCCACTCTGATCCAGAGTAATAGTATCTGTTAGTACCTGGGTCAAATAGATTTGTTTAAAAATTATTCATATTTGATAGGACCATGAGGTCGGGGAGAAAAACCTTGTTAAGAAATAACTACAGAAAAAAACCCTAAATATGGACATATGCTGAATAACTTCTCGGCATAAAATAAACCGAGACTCTTTGGCATGCCATTAAAACCAATGTATTATTTTTAACCACTTGATATATTTTTTAATAATCCAATTTTTTGTATAGATGAATATCATTGATTGAATATTGTTTTATTAAAAACATACTAACCTTATAGTTTTTGTTTGCATTACTGAATCAATGATTAACTTTTGTACTTTTTATCATCTTAAAAAAATTGTTGCAGATGCAATTACACTGAATGACCTTTTCTTTGTTATAATGATGATCTGTTTTCTTGGGTCAGTTTGTTACCATGATATTATTTAAATAGTACATTGGAGCAAAATTTTATTACATTAGTATTTAAGATGCTGTTATAAAATACGACTCCCAATCCCATTTTCAACTTGATAATAATATGAGGTCTGTGTCTGCATTTACCCTCTGATTATAGTTTTTCTTTGTAGATAACTATTAAATGCTCATTAAAGAGTATTTATTTACAAATAGTTTAAAATTCTATAAGATATAAAATGACATTTAGATTAATGAACACCAAAGGTGGCTTAATGAATAGAATTCTTCTTATATTGCAAATGTAAAATCAATAAATAAAAGCATTCAGTGTTTTTTTTTTTGTTTTTTTTTTTCCAGTTTTCTAACCCTGACTTCACAATACCCATCTCTGAAATAGTAGATAATGTTATTCAAAATTGCCCTATTGATGTCCGACGTGGTCTCTACAAAGTAAGTATTTAGTAACTTTTATCTCCAGTTTTGATGACTCACCATAAAGTAAAAGAACATTGTTTTAAATATCTTATGCATTTGCTGAATTAAGAATTCTTTAATAAAATTATGAATGTCTTTACCCTATGGTTAACATTTTCTTACATTAAATAAAAAA
>OY757921.1:21984759-21987259 GCA_963585895.1 Sepioteuthis lessoniana | reverse complement strand
TTTGGTAGTAGTAATAATATATAATAATACATGTATGAAATAAGAGAGAAAAATGACAGTCTCTTTTTCCGATCGTCTTCTCCAAAGGAAAAATGCCCCAAACTCACCTGTAACGAGTACAGTGGTAACGATCAGAAATTCCACGGCCAACAGGTGCAAGTTTAAAACCAAGTCACGGCTCCGACAGGTCGTACATGGCGCATACGTACAACTATCTTAACATGGATAGCAGCCGCTGCGCACAGACACCATATTGGAACCGGAATATGCCGAGTGTTGACGGAAGAAACGCTCGCGTGGGCTGCTAACGGTTTCAACTCTGGAACTACGGTTTACCGTACGCAACATAAAAAAAACTCTAAACGCGTTATTTGAATATGAAAATATGGGAGATGGTCAAATTCCTGGTATTGTGGCATAAAATTCGGGCACAAAACTAAAGCAAAACATGAATTGGATGTATAAACGAAAAATAGGATAAATAATAGAAAAATATCTAGATACGTTTGAGTCATTTGTAAATTTAAAACAAAAATCGAAAGTTTTAGAATTTAGAATAAAATCTTAAGTTTGGGAATTTACAACACAATTCTAATCGAACATGAAAGTCCGAAGAGCCTGATCAAATTTTAAAATCTACTTTGAGAATAGGAAAAATAAATTTTAGAATTAAGGGTGCTAATAAATTGACATTATTTTGATTAATGTCATATATATATATATAAAAAAAGAATTTTCTTTAAAAAAAATTTCTTAGATATATGATAAAGAATTTTGGCCAAAAATATAAAACCTGTATTTTGTACAGGTAAATGTTTTTCCAATATACAAGTATGCATGTATATAAACTATAGGAGAAATAATGGTTTTTAGCAAAGAAAAGGGGAATTGGTTCAAATTTTGGTTAGGACTGTTCACACACTATTGTCTTTTGAAAAGACTTGAATAGTAGATCAGTCTGTGCTCTATTTTTCGTAAGGCAACCAGTCAAGGAGAAAGTAAACAATGAACATGTTATAGGCCAGCTTGGCAAAGTAAGGATCATTACTCCTCATATCTTTTAAAACATGGGGAAAAACTGAATCCAGCTGTGGACTTAGGAGAAGTCATAAGATGAGGTAGGATGGGATGGTACACACACACACACACACACACACATATATATATATATATATATATATATATTCTTCCATCAAAGTCAACCCAACAGTCCAGTTAAACATATAAACTGTTGGTCTACTTGCACAGGAGATTTGTTTATTGTGGTGAAGGTTTATGTAGAACCAGGCACACTTTTGGATTAGCTGATAACAGAAGAATGATGCACTAATTCACTGCAGATTCTCCTGAATGGTCCACACAGATATATATATATATATATATATATATATATATATATATATATATATATATATACATGAGGATTGGTCAAAAATTTCTAAGCTTAACTAAGAAAGAAGAGCATAGCTGAACATTATTGTTGGGCCAATACCACGTAGCACGTCGCGATCACGGAGCCGGCTTGCCTCTTCCAGAGTTATGCCGGGGTTACTGCCGAAGCCAATATGATGCAGAAATAACCCAAAATTGGCAATGAAGACAGTTGCATCACTGAAGACCTTGATGCATCTAGGATGTATGATTGAAATGAAAAGCAACAAAAATGTTAAGTGATGCTCTTCTTTCTGGGTGAAGCTTAGAACTTTTTGAGCCATTGTACTTAAAATTATGATACTATGTTACTCCTTCAGTTACTTAGAGTAATACTGGTAGGATATGACACATTGTCAATTCTTAAGCATAGTTTAATGGGTTTGAATTCAATTTTCCTTCTCCTTGACAGGTTGCTTAACCAAGGCGAAAGAATCCAGTCTGCTTTACTATTTACCCATAGGGAAAATAATTGGATTCATACCTTTCTCAAGGGTATTAGTGCTACACGAAATGCAATCAACCTCGTCCAAGATTTGAATTCGTGTCACTGTGTCCATTTTCTACAACGATAACCATTACACCATCAGCACCTACAGAAGCAGTAGCGAGGGATCATAATTTGATATTTTTGGTTTTAAACCTACTTTGCAAAAAAAGCATAAAGCACTTTTTAGCCCTTTTCTTACATAATTTAACAAAGTTATTATTATTTATTTTATATATATATATATATATATATATATATATATTTACTAATCTAATATCTACCAGCATTCACGGTACCAGAAAAAAACAAAAAACCCACGCCAGGAAGAGATAAAAGTATCTTGAATCACCGCCCGGGGGAAAAAGAAAAAATTATAAGTCAAAAAGAAAGAAAAGGCCAACCTCATCCGCCCCTTGAAAAAAATCAAGGGATACGCAGTCAGTGGTCAAAAGAAAACTAAAAACCTTCGCGAATCCTGCAGTGCTACAATTACTAAAGTGCTCAACACAAGTGGAGCCAATTATATATATATATATATATATATATATATATATATATATATATATATATATATATATA
>OY757921.1:21742259-21982259 GCA_963585895.1 Sepioteuthis lessoniana | reverse complement strand
TGTGTGTGTGTGGGAGAGTAGTTTCAGATTTCACTTGATTATGGACATGGGAACGATGGCAATGAAGGGGTACTCCACATTCCCCAAAGCTCCAGCACTGCTGGAACCTCACCATCAGATTGTTTAGTGTCATATCCAGGACACTCATTGGGGGGGGGTCTTACCCCTTTGCAGAGGTGCAGTCAGTGTATTCTCTACAGCCCCAGCTGACTGGGCAATACACAGATTTCAATGTCAGACAGTTTTATTTCAGATAATTCAGTTCAGCATAAGTACACAGTTTAGACGTCAAAAACAGTTCTATTTCGAGCAATTCAGTTCAGCATAAGTACGCAATTCCTATGTCAAAACAGTTCTATTTTAAACAATTCCGTTTAGCATAAATATACAGTTTAAATGCAAAAATCAGTATTGTGAAAGAAGCACGGTTTTGTTCTATTTAACCCATAGATAGGACCCTTATCAGGTGCTACCACTCCGGGCCAGAGTGGACCTGGGAGCGATGGCAATGAAGGGGTACTCCGCATTCCCCAAAGCTCTAGCACTGCTGGAACCTCACCATCAGATTGTTTAGTGTCATATGCAGAACACCTCGTTGGGGATTGGGGGGTCTTACCCCTCTGCAGAGAAGCAGTCGGTGTATTCTACAGCCCCAGCCGACTGGGCAAAGGTTTTTAAAGGTAAAAGATTTGCCCTTCTATAATTATATCACATATTTTACATCATTTATTATTGCATTTGGTAACCTCTTGTGTTGTGTTTTCTCCGAATGTAGAAAAGGTGAGTATTCTTTTCAGATTTTTGGGCTGTTTGGCTTTTAATTTTTTTTGTCTCGTATTTCTTTGATTTTGTCATTGTTTTTAAATTCTTCTAGATTTTTTTATTATTTCTGTGAATAGTTCTGGGGTTGTTTTTTGTAGGTGGCGATGAAAAATTAAAAAGGGTGAGGCAGCAGCAACAACAACAACATTATAATGATACAAAAGAAATATTGAAAATTTTCAAAAATAATAAATAAATACAAATTAGGTCGATGAGAAAAATAGCCTGTTTACTTAATTTTTTTTTTTTTTCACAATGTTTTTACAAGAAATAAATCAAATAATTGGTCAGATCAGAGATTGTTTCTTGCTACTGGTACCATATAACTCTAAATAATCTGTTAAATGTTACTTGGAGAGGAGGTGGACACTATAAAGTAACTCTTATTATTCTAAGAGACGCCATAAAAGGAAAAAGCAGCATGCCATTGATGACCAAATTGGTTTTGAGACACATACAAATATTTAACAAACAACAAAAAAAAAAGCAAGAAATTGAAGGTACAGTCTCAAGTTGCAGGAGAAAATACTTTGGCAATATATTCCACCTGGAGCTGTATTTACTAAGATAGAAATAAGCAATGAATTAAATGTTAATTTTCTTCAAAATGGTTCCCTTGGCATTTAACATACTTTTACTATTGATTGATTGATTTTAATAGCATATCAACCTGTCTAGGGTTATTTTATGTCTAGAGATTAAGGAATCACATTCCTATGTTTATAATCAGCAAACTTTTTTTTCAAATTGACTCATCTTAATTTCGTCTTAATATCTAGATAACAATTTAGACATTGAGACATCATTATGTTATATAAATTGCTTAGATATGTACGTATGCTTTATTTTACATTTTAGATTTTAAAACTAAAGATATTAAAAGTTTAAGTCTCAATACTTTTTCATCAGACATTGTATTTCCAGTATTTGTACTAGTAAGCTTAATCCTCCTTTTTTTTATCTGTTAAAAAAGACAAATTTTTATTTATTTATTTATTTATTTATCTATTTTTTTCTGTCAACTACTTCAAATGTTTAATTGGTTTATTGTGCCTGGATCAGAGCCTGCACAAGAGCTCTAAGTAGAATTGAACCCTAAGCAGAAGAGAACACTCAGCAAAATTGAACCCTCAGCAGAAGAGGATCCAAAGCAGAATTGAATCCTAGGCAGAAAAGAACACACAGCAAAATTGAATCCTCAGCAGAAGAGGATCCAAAGCAGAATTGAACCCTAAGCAGAAAAGAACACACAGCAAAATTGAATCCTCAGCAGAAGAGGATCCAAAGCAGAATTGAATCCTAGGCAGAAAAGAACACTCAGCAAAATTGAACCCTCAGCAGAAGAGGATCCAAAGCAGAATTGAATCCTAGGCAGAAAAGAACACACAGCAAAATTGAATCCTCAGCAGAAGAGGACCCAAAGCAGAATTGAACCCTAAGCAGAAGAGAACACTCAGCAAAATTGAATCCTCAGCAGAAGAGGATCCAAAGCAGAATTGAATCCTAGGCAGAAAAGAACACACAGCAAAATTGAACCCTCAGCAGAAGAGAATCAAAAGCAGAATTGAACCCTAAGAAGAAGAGAACACACAGCAAAATTGAACCCTCAGCAGAAGAGGACCCAAAGCAGAATTGAATCCTAGGCAGAAAAGAACACACAGCAAAATTGAACCCTCAGTAGAAGAGGATCCAAAGCAGAATTGAATCCTAAGCAGAAGAGAACACACAGCAAAATTGAACCCTCAGCAGAAGAGGACCCAAAGCAGAATTGAATTCTTGGCAGAAAAGAACACTCAGCAAAATTGAACCCTCAGCAGAAGAGGATCCAAAGCAGAATTGAATCCTAGGCAGAAAAGAACACTCAGCAAAATTGAACCCTCAGCAGAAGAGGACCCAAAGCAGAATTGAATCCTAGGCAGAAAAGAACACTCAGCAAAATTGAACCCTCAGCAGAAGAGGACCCAAAGCAGAATTGAATCCTAGGCAGAAAAGAACACTCAGCAAAATTGAACTCTAAGTAGAAGAGAAACCTAAGCTGAATTGAACTGTAAGGAAAAGACCTTAAGTAGAATTGGACCCGAAGCAGAAAATAACTCTAGGCATCAACTGTAAAAAAATATGGACAATAATCTTTGCTTATTTGTTTTCCCACCAACTATAAAAAAAAAAAAAAAAAAAAAAAAAAGCTTTTATTGTATATGCCATCACTTTTTAAGGTAAGGGTATACTATTGTAGTTGGTAGGAGAAACTTGCAAAATAAACTTTGAACAGCAGACAAAAACACAAATCTTCTATTTTCAAGAGTTGTGGCGATATGTCATATTGTTTCTCTGGAAATAAATATATAACGTGTAGGGATCAAATGGCTTCAAAATAGATTCGCGGCTCGAGCCCTGCTGGCTTTGATGCACCTCGCCCATCCGAAGGTAGCCGGGGGCTGTATTTATCTCTGCCTCCCACCAGACAGGACTTGACACAAGGTCAATAACCCGAAGGTCGATTAAAGTGGGGATTAGATGAGGTGGAAGTCGGGCACGAGCCGAGGCTCGAGCCCTGGTGACTATGATGCCTCTTAGCCCACCCGAAGCCGGAGGGCTTATGGCCTCAAGTCTACTTCTCCCCTAATCCCTACTGTAATCGACCTTCGGGTCATTGACCTTGTGTCAAGTCTTGTCTGGTGGGAGGCAGTGACAAATATCGGCTTCAAAACGGATTCAGAGTAGCAATTGGCTGAAAATTGCCATTTCATTTATTACTATACTCAGTTGTTTTCAAGTAAATAAAATCAAAATATCTTAGTTAAGTTTTTATATCTTCTTTTCAAATTATTATTTTAATAAAGCAGTTGGGATGAATAAAACTGCGTCAGTCTAGCGCACTACTGATAGTTATTTCTTTTTAAAGAAGCAAAAACTATATAGCCTCAAATCTTAGTAAAAATTTTCTTGATGAAGACATTTATTCATTCAAAATTTACAAAAAAATAACAAGTTTTATTAGCCTTTGAAAAGCAAAAAACATAATAATCAACCAGCTTACCTTTTTTTAGTTGAATACGCAGACTTGTAATTTTCGGCAACATTAGTAAAATATACAAAAAAAAAAAAAAAATAAACATGTTTGTTGCTGTTTTTACAAACAAATCTTTGTATTCCTTTTTTTTTTTTTTTTTTTTTGATTTACCAAATGTCTATTATATGTTTTAAAATATTGGTGTAATATAAAACAAAGAAAACGTATTTACAATTTTTTATTAAAATGATAATTTGAAAAGATACGAGAACTTAACTCAGAGAAATATCAATATTATTTGCTTGTAAACAAAAGAGTTGTAATAAATTTAAAAAAATATATATTTATCTAAAAACAAACATATTTCTTTAGTTATAACCCTTAAAGATTTATTTCTAACAAAAAAAATACGAGTCATAAATACGATAAAAGTTCAAATCTTAAAGAAAATAACTTCAAAGCCTTTCTCCAGAGTGACTGACGCCTTTGAAGAGACTTTTTCCAGACTGTCTCCGGTTTTCTAAGAAAAATGGTCCATCAGAAATGTAGCACCTAGCTGACAAATCATGCTTGCTTCTCAACAAAAATCTGGGAAGAAGTTCAAATTTTTCGAGTTTCATGTCTAATTTTCATGTATAACTCGACCCGCCCCAGTTTCTCTGTCTCTGTCTCTGTCTGTCTCTGTCTCTATCTCTCTCTCACATACATTTAACACAGTTATAAAAAAAAAACCCAAAGAGTTTAGCTCAAACTTTCCTTTCTTTTCTTTTCTTTTTTATTGTTTAATGTTTTAAAAAAATTCAAATAAAATTGGAGCAAGGAGCGCAAAAATCACTCTTTAGCCCCAAATAGAGTTGCTCACGCTCCACTCCGGCTAAATATAAAATGACACCTCTTTCGCTCCAGCAAAAAGCGGTGCGTTCTAGGAGCGCACAGCTTTTTTGGAGGGCTCCGTAAAACCCTGGGTATAGCTATAGTTAAGAAAGACTATGAGAGCAAAGTCCATGCATAATCTTTATTACTTTGTCGTCAGCTGTTATTGTATAATCTAGTTGGTCATATGATATAGTTTGGTAAATTTCGGCTACTGTCATGTCTTTGTTGAGATTGTCGCTGCTCAGTGGTTAGTCAACGTCTCAGTGAGACTGCTGGGGGCCAATCATGTTGACTGTCATGATGTTTGAGTTGCCCGCTGGACATGTTCCCTTTCTGCTACTGGGACCCTTTCTGCAGCTGAATCAAATTAACCTTTCTTATGCACCACACAAGTGGTTCAGAATCGAATTGCTGAGAGTCATGTAACTAAATTTCTGATTGGTCAGAAAATATTTTTAAGACTCTTTATTTTTCTCTTGTTAGAATAAAATACAAACGGAATAATATCTGAACCAAAATATCTCGCACCAAAATTAGCTCAGTCGGCTGAGGCTGTAGAATACACAGATTGCGTCTCGGCAGAGGGGTAAGAACCCCCACCCCAAACGAGTGTCTAGGATATAACATTAAGCAATCTGATGCTGAGGTTTCAGTAATGCTGGAGCTTTGAAGAATGTGAAGCACCTCTTCATTGTTATCACTCCCAAGCCCACTCTGGCTCAGAGTGGTAGCACCTGATAGGGTCCTATCAATGGGTCAAATAGAACTGTTTGGCATTTAAACTGTGTGCAAACAAATGACTTCTGGTAAATTGAATTGTTTGAAAAACAGCTGTTTGTAATGACTGGTGTTTAAATTAATTGTTAATGATACATAGCAATACTTGAAACCATTCAACTTTGTTGACTTGAGCTAAGTTGAGTTGTTTGAAATAGATCTGTTTGATCATTTAACTGTGTGTATCTATAAAATGTGTTTACAAATCATATATTTAATGTATATGTAAAAAGATGATTTGTCATTAAATAACCAACAATGGTTGATATGCCAGAAAATCAAACCAAACTGAACCAAAATAAATATGCACAACTAAGAAAAACAATAAGCTAGTTCCTGACAGGATATGTGTGGGAAAACTATTTCAAATACATTATAAAAAATGTATAAAGCTCTTATAAATAAAAGTTACTAATATAGATGATATACAAATCAAATACGTTTGTTATCATTCAAAAAAGATAATATATAACATGACACTCACGTTTATCCCAGAAGTACTGGTTGAGTTTCAGTCTGGCGATGCCAAATGAGTTGTGGTTGTCTAAATTAACATTTCTACATGGGTTAATGAAAGGTGTTTCAACAGGATATGATAACAGTGTTTGGGCTGAATTTCCAGATGAATTTTGGTTGGAAATCAATTAAAGAATATTATTTTCGTGTTGTAGGGAAGAGGAAAATCTCGTATTTTGGTTTGGCGCTCAATTTATTTCAACACTTAATTTCACCCAATCAGGATGACTTATCCTATTCAGCCCGGCCCTTCATTTCCGGCTTGCAAAACGGGTGAGCGGCCAAACCCACTCTCTTTGGCTTGAGACGGCGACCAGAACAGACGTACTTCTTGCCGTCCCTACTTAGCGATGCTTTTTAGCTAAACAAGCCACCCAGTGTAGACATCTCACTGTGGCTCTAACACCAGTAGCAGCAACATGGACACTCACGAGGGAACTATCTAATTTATAGATTCCTTACGAGGAATCCCAGTTGAATATGAATTGGATGCATTCTACAGGCACCACTTCATGTCACCCCAAAAATTGGCTATGTCGATCTGAGCGTAACTCCGCTCTCGACAACATGGAGACAACGCAGACTCTCCCCGCAAATATCAGATACAAAACTACACGGTGACTCTAAACACAATCCCTCACACGTCCAGCAACACACGCTGTTTTCTTAACATCCCGCTACGCCATTTCGTCTCCAACACTAACAAGCGAAAACTCCACGAGTCTTGCAGCACCAAAAGCAAACCATATTCAATGCTGCAAATAAAATCTTTCTTTGTTGTGTTGTTAAAGAAAAGTTTCGTCATTCATTTGTGTTGCCTAAAAAATATAGTGTTAGAGAAATTAACAATTTCCCGAAACGCTATAGTGTTAATCTAGTATTGCTGCAATAAGCGTCATTCTAATCTGAGAAAACATTTACAGGAGATATACGATGTGCATACGATAAGTTTCAAGACTTTTTTCGTATGGGCATTTAAAATTGTCGTAGACTCTTGAATATTCAGTATGTTATTGCTATATATCTTATGAGATGACAGATCAATTTTTATAATTATAGGTTCAAATGAACAGCTACAGCAGCAATTGGAATACACCCTACAAAATCCTGATCCTCACAGCTGGTGAATTTCAGAAATGCAATCTGGACGTGAGGACATTTTAGAAGAACGATATGCAATAACATTCTGTTTTAAACTTGGAAAAAATGCTGCCACAGAAACGTATGGAATTCTTCAGACTGCTTTTCGACCATCTTGCATGAATCGAGCATCAATTTTTGAGTGACATAAGAGATTCAAGGAAGGCAGGCAGTCTGTGAGGGATGATGAGAGGTGTGGAAGGAGTAAGGAAGTAAATACACCAGAGTTGATTGGCCAAAGGGTTAGGCTTAGGGTTACTATGTTGAGGTTTTAAGGGAGTTCAGGAAAAGATTCTGTCGGAAGAGGCCAGCACTCTTCAAATCGAGACAGTGGCATTTCCAGCAGGACAATGCACCAGTCCACAACTCCATCCTTGTCACAGACTATTTGACTAAGATGGGCATCAAGACAGTTCCTCACCCTTCCTATAGTCCAGACCTTGCTCCCTGTGACTTTTGGTTATTCTCTAAGCTCAGAGGCTGTCGTTATGATACAATTGAAGAGATGAAAGAGGCTGTGACGAAGGTCATTGACACGCTCACACAAGAGGACTTCCATGAGGCCTTCCAGAAGTTGTTGGAACAGTACAACAAGTGCATTGCAGCCGAAGGAGATGACTTCGAAGGGGACTAGAGTTTCATGTGTGTATTATCAATAAAAGTGCCCATACAAAAAAAAGTCTGGAAAATTATCGTATTTGTTCACTTACACTAACGTGCTGTGGCAGAATCTGCACAGTGTAGTGGCTAATGTGCAAGACTGTAATATTACAGTGAGCAAGTTCGAACTCTTGTCATGCTATTATGTTTGCTTTTGGACTAATACCCTTGAGAAAGGTATGAACTCCCTTATCCCCACAGTTATGAGTTAAACTGTACAACTACTGTCCTTCTACAAGGATGGCTTTGGCATTATATAACCCACAGTCTGCCCTACTATTTACCTATAGCTGATGAAAAAAATATGGATTCATGTCTTTCCCAAAAGTATTAGCGTGAAATGAAATGCAAACGGCTTCATTCAGGATTTGAACTTTGCTTGTCACGTACATTTCCTATAATAACTGTTTCACAACACTTTAGTTTGGTCTGGTTTCTTTGTTATATGGCATACCAACCTTTGTGGGTTATTTACTACCAAAGCCATCCTTGTAGGAAGAATATGTAAATATATGCATTGTGTGCCACAGGAATGCCTTTATGGTGAGTGAAAGAAATTTAAAAACTTCATGAGAGAGCTATGAGAGGTGGTAGCTGTGTGGTTCTGTTTTGTCTAATGGATGAAGATTAACCATGTTACTTCACACAGTAACTGACAGAAAGTGAGTATCTGGTCTGTGTACAATATTTCTTATATAGCCAATTAACTTCTAACTGTTAATTAAGTCACAAGAATTTTAAAAACAAAAATAAAAAAACACTTGGATTTGTAAAGTTGTTCAAGTCAGCACTCAGTTGTGAAGCAAAGTTGCCAAAAAAGAACACCACTTGAGGGGAAGGAGGACTATTTATGGAGCATCTCATTGTGCACATACGGGCAAGTCATTGCATGGGCTGTGATTGGCTGCTAGTAAAATGAGTAGAGGTAATTCTCTATATATGCCAGATTCAGTTTAGCACTGTTACAGGGACATTATGGCGGTAAGTGCTATTATTATTATTATTATTATTATTCTACAACACTTGTTACATAGCCATACATGAATACGTGAAATAGACACATTCATACCAGTACGCAAAACGTTCATAATGTCCATAACGCACATATGTGGATAACATAGGAATCCCGAAACACAAAAAACACTTACGACTTCTTAGTTCAGATACGAAACTTTTTATTACCTTTGAGTTTAAAGGTTTTTCGACATAAGGAGAGAGATACACAATCTTTCTATGCTGACTTTTCCATCTGCCCCCCCACACACACCATCACCACCACCACATGCGGCACCCTTCTTCGGAGGCAAAAACTCAACTCACTGACTTTTCTCAAATCTCAACCCATGCTTCCGGTGTGTGATGTCATTCATACCTCCTGGTCCCATTTCCTATCTGGGGCTTTATTTTGAAATCTGTGAATGACGCATTCTCCCCACGCGCGCGTGAACACCTGCACTCATGTTTGCACCTAACTAACCCATGCGCTAAGCGAAAGGTTCTCTGCCGAACTAAACCGAAAGGCAAGATATATAAAACGAAATCCCTCGGCCATTATATTACACACTGACAATATTTTATTTCCTTAATGTTATTAACTGTTTAAATTCGAATATGTGCGTTGGGTTGATTAATGCTAGGGAGGATATCTAATCCAATCCCTACTCAACAAAGTCCCATATTGTATTAGTATATCCAATGATACACCAATACTGAATAAATGGAAAGACAAGATAAGCTCATCTACATCTACAGAAACATTTAATACATGCATAGTAAACATGCAAGAAGTATTGATAAGAATATACAAACATGTCCCAACAGGTAGAATAGGAACATATTGTTCTATAAACAAGCAGTATATGAAAGAGGGACCAAAACAATAAAAGTCTTACTTGATAAAAAAAAGTATAACAGCCATGGTCAAGAGAAGAGACAATGTCTTCACTGTTCAAAGAACTGAAGCAAAAAGAGTATGTCTTTACTGTTCAAAGAACAAACATAAAAGGGATCAAAAATGGATTGCGGGATTCTTATGTGACCACAAGGTACTCAATAGACACACCCAAAATATCCAAAGGCGACAATTACCTATTGTCGTACAAAATGTGCAATAAAGAATGATCTAAGACATGCTGTTGTTATATAATTTAGCTATTTATTTATATTTTACATTGTTAAGTAAGTAAGTAAAGTTGGCAACCGTAGTTGCTACACCACGATGTATTGCCCAGTCAGCTGGGAAGGCTGTAGAATACACTGACTGCACCTCTACAGAGGGGTAAGACCCCCCCCAAGAGTGTCCTGCATATGACACTAAACAATCTGATGGTGAGGTTCCAGCAGTGCTGGAGCTTTGGGGAATGCGAAGTACCCCTTCATTGCCATTGCTCCCAGGCCCACTCTGGCCCGGAGTGGTAGCACCTGATAGGGCCCTATCTATGGGTTAAATAGAACTAACAGCATACTTATGCTAAAATGAATTGAGTAAACTGAATAGCTTGAAATAGGAACGTTTTTGACAATTAAACCGTACTTACACTTAAACTGCGTGCTTATGCTTAACTGAATTATTTCAAATAGAACTGTTTTTCGACATTAAAGCTGTGTTTACACTTAACTGAATTATTACATATAACTGCTTGAATAGTTTGAAATGGAAATGTTTTTGACAATTAAACTGTGTACTTATGCTAAACTGAACTGTTTTCAATAGAACAGATTATTTACATAAAAATAGATTTGGCGTTAAATAACCTCCAAAGGTTGAGATGCCATAAAACCAACCAACCAACCAACCAACCAACTACGATGTAGGTGGGGGACACTACTTCTTTCCCTAGATTGTTCCACTTTACCCTTTATCCGTACCTTATAATGCTACGTATTAATCAAGGAGGTATCAAGTACCATTTTTTTTGAGTCTTTGGTATGACTCGACCTGGGATTGAACCCAGGTCTCCTAAGCCATTGCTGCACACTCTGACCATCAGTAATTGCATTGAAAAAAAATCACACTAGATTATAAACAAGAGAATATCAAAGACAATATTTCGATGTGCCCGTGGTGTAATGGTTATCGGCGTAGGAAATGGACACAACGACACGAGTTCAAATCCTGGACGAGATTGATTGCATTTCACATAGCATAATACCCTTGGGAAAGGTATGAATCCAATTATTCTCCCTCCAGCTATGGGTAAATAGTAGGACAGACTGGGTTCTTCAGCCTTGGTTAGGCAACTAGTCTAGGAGAAGGAATACTCTGAATTCAAACCTGTTAGACTCCGCTTAAAAATTGACCTTGTGTCATATCCTGCCCGAGCAGAGAGGTTGGTAAATATGATATTGCGATATATTAAAAGAGAAAAAAATCACCTAAACTGAAACATTAAGGTTCATGAAAACAATCACCGAGAAAGTATTGTTGATAAAATAGAAGTTGTATCACCCGAGAGGAGAGCGATATAAACTGGATTGCCTTCATGTTTGTTTTATTACTCTACTTTACTCATGTTTGTTTGCTTCAAATATGAAGTTGTAGGTTAGGTGATCCTTTTTTTCCATTTTAATTATATTGGTTTGTTTTGGTTTTTTGGTATATCAACCATTGTAGGTTATTTAATGCTAAATCCGTTTTATATATATATATATTAAATGTATACGATTTGGTTTGGTTTGATTTTATGGCATATCAACCATTGTAGGTTATTTAATGCTAAATCCTCTTTATATATATATATATTAAATATATACGATTTGGTTTGGTTTGATTTTATGGCATATCAACCATTGTAGGTTATTTAATGCTAAATCCTCTTTATATATATATATATTAAATGTATACGATTTGGTTTGGTTTGATTTTATAGCATATCAACCATTGTAGGTTATTTAATGCTAAATCCTCTTTATATATATATATATATATTAAATGTATACGATTTGGTTTGGTTTGATTTTATGGCATATCAACCATTGTAGGTTATTTAATGCCATATCCTCTTTATTCATATACATTAAATATATGATTTGATTGGGTTGGTTTTTATGGCATATCAACTATTGTAGGTTATTTAATGTCAAATACTCTTTATACATATATATCAAATATATATGATTTGGTTGGGTTGGGTTGGGTTTTATAGCATATCACCCATTATAGGTTATTCAATGCAAAATCCTCTTTATACATATATATTAAACATTTAATATTTGGTTTGTTTGTGTTTTCTGGGATATCAACCATTGTAGGTTATTTAATACCAAATCCATTTAATACATATATATTAAATATATATGATTTGGTTTGGTTTGGTTTTATGGTATATCAACCATTGTAGGTTATTTAATGGTAAATCCCCTTTATACATATATATTAAATCTATATGATTTGGTTGGGTTTGGGTTATTTAATGCAAAATCCTCTTTATACATATATATTAGATATATATGATTTGTAAACATAAGCCAACCAAGTTAAATAGGTCCAAGTATTGCTATGTATTGCTAACAATTCAATTAAACATCAGTTAAATGATCAAACAGTTCTATTTCAAGCAATTCAATTTAGCATTTGTCATTTGTTTGCATTCAGTTTAAATATGAAACATTTCTATTTGACCCATAGATAGGACCCTATCAAGTGCTACCACTCCAGGCCAGAGTGGACCTGGGAGTGATGGCAATGAAGGGGTACTCTGCATTCACCAATGCTTGAGCATTACTAGAGCTTCACCATCAGATTGTTTAGTGTTATATCCAGGACTCTTTTTTTTAATGAGCAGGGGGTGGGTCTTACACCTCTGCAGAGATGCAGTCTGTGTATTCTACAGCCCCAGCCAACACAGCTTTGGATGTTATTGCATTTGATCAACACTATTTTCTGTCATGTAGAGTTTTACTTTTGACTGTTTTTTTTTTTTTTGTTTTTTTTTTACTGTTTTAGTTTTTAAACTTATAGAGCCAATTGTCAACTTTCACTTCTCGGCTAAGATATTTCAGCAATTTGGTTAAGAAATTTGTGTTCATTTTCTATATTTCAAATCCTGGATGACGTTTGCTTTTCATTTTGTGCTAATGCCCTTGGGAAAGGCATGAATCTATCCCTTCTCCCACACCTCTCAGTTATAGGTAAATAGTAGGGTAGAAAGGCTTTGGTACAGCAATCAGTCTAGCAGAAAGAAGACTCTGAATTCAAAACCAACTTTACACTGCTCAAAAACTGACTTTATGTCATGTCCTATGACAGAGAAATTGTATAAATACATATATTAAGTACAACAGGAGTGCCTTTCAAATTTGAAATCAACTTTTCTTTTTTGTATTATTCTACATTTAAAATCAACTTTTTCTATTTGTATTATTCTCCATTTAAAATCAACCTTTTTTTAAAAACTTCACAAGCGATCTGTGAGAGATGGTGGCTGTGTGGTTCCACTTTGTCTAATTGATGAAGACAGATTATGTTGCTTCACATATTGAATGACCAAAAGGGAGCATGTAGTTGAGGGTACAATGTTTCTTATCTAGCCAATCCTCAACTTCTAGCTCTGTCTGTCAACTAATAAATTTCAGTAATTTGGCCTAGAATTGGTGTTTATTCTCTATATTTAACTTATATGTTAATTATGTTTGCTAAATGACAGCAAATTAGAGGAATACTACTGCTGCATTTATGCTATTGACTGTATAAAGCAGGGTTGTTAAACATGTCTGGATTTGGAAACATAAACTAGATTTTGTGGGCTGAACAAGGACAATTAATCTTCCTCTATTCACAGGAAGCCCTGTCTGTGGGGCTTAAAATATATCATCTGTATACCCTGCTGAGGGATAAGACCTCCTTCCTGAAAAGAGTGGTCCAAATTTGACACTAAAATGCATCTGGTGATGAGGCTTCAATTCAAGAGCTATGTAGAGTGTGTAGTAACCCTTCATTGTCATTACTCTCAGGCCCACTCTGGCCATGAGTGGTCGTACCTATTAGGGTTCCATCTATGGATTAAATGGATCTGTCTTGAAAATTATTTGTATTAAATATTAATACTTGAAACCATATAATAGTTGATTAATTTATTGATTGATTTTAATGGCATGTCAACCTATCTTGGGTCATTTTATGTTTAGAGGCCAGGAAAGCATATTTATTTTACATTCATATTTACATTTTTTTGTATAGTTGTTTCTTAAAACATTTTTGCACACAAAATGGAATACTAATAATTTTGAAACAGATATATTAGACCCATAGATGAAATCCAAACAGGTGCTACCACTCCAGGTTCAGAGTGGACTTGCGAGTAATGGCAATAATGAGATACTCAAAATTCCCCTGAACTCCAGAACTGGAGCATCAATAGCAGGTGCAATTTACTATCATACCTAAGACACCCCGTTTCGGGGGGGGGGGCTCTTACTCCTCTGCAGAGGATTCTATATGATTGTGTATAAATTATTGGTATGAGATAGGAATACTTGAAACCATACAACTGTGTTCGAACGATTTGCATTTGATAGGAATACCTGATATCATATAACTGTGTGCAAACAAATGATTATGGACAGATAAGTGCAATGGAATACTGAAAATATAGCTACGATTGTAATTAAGCATTTAGAAATTAATCATATTTTGGCATTAAAATACCCATAAGGAGTTGATATGCCATTAAACAAATAAAACCAAACTAATGTATTCATATGGTAGGCCAAAGCAAATACAATTCTTAAAAAACTATAGATCTGCCCATTTGTTTGTTTTTTTCTGTACTATTTATTCTACATTTAAAATTAAATTTTCTATTTTGTATAATTCTATATTTAAAATCAACTTTTCAACATTTAAAATTAAATTTTCTTTTTTTGTACTAGTCTACATCTAAATAAACTTTTCTTTTTATACTATTCTACATTTAAAATCAACTTTTCTACATTTAAAATTAAATTTTTCTTTTTTTGTACTAGTCTACATCTAAATAAACTTTTCTTTTTGTACTATTCTACATTTAAAATCAACTTTTCTACATCTAAAATTAAATTTTTTTTTTGTGTTATACAACATTTAAAATCAACCTTTCATTTTGCACTATTATATACTTTAAATCAAATTTTCTTTTCTGCAATAAACCACATTTAAAATCATTTTTTCTTTTTATACTTTATGTTTAGAATTGACTTTTTTTGTATTATTCTTATTTAAAATGACCTTTTATTTTTGTACTATTCTACATTTAAAATCAAATTTTGTTCATTTGAAATCAACTGTTCCTATTCGTATTAATTCATATTTAAAATCAATTTTTCTTTTTTGTATTATTCTATGTTTAAAATCAGTATTTCTTTTTGAAACTATTCTACATTTAAAACCAACTTTTCTTTTTTGCAGTAATCTACATTTTAAATCAACTTTTTTTGTATTATTCTATGTTTAAAATCAACTTTTCAACATTGAAAATCAACTTTACTTTTTTGTACTATTCTACATTTAAAATCATTTCTTTCTTTTTTTGTAACTTTTCTTTTCTGTATTATTCTACATTTAAAATCATCTTTTTTTGTACTATTTTCATTTAAAATCCACTTCTCTTTTTTGTACTAACCTATATTTAAAATCACCTTTTTTATATCTAAAATCACCTTTTCTTTTCTTTGATTGCCCAGTTGGCTGGGGCTGTAGAATACACCGTCTGCTTCTCTGCAGAGGGGTAAGGACCCCCAGACGAGTGTCCTGGATATGAGACTAAAAAATCTGATGGTGAGGTTCCAGCAGTGCTGGAGCTTTGGGGAATGCGGAGTACCCCTTCATTGCCATTGCTCCCAGGTCCACTATGGCCCGGAGTGGTAGCACCTGATAGGGCCCTATCTATGGGTTAAATAGAACTAACTGCATACTTATGCTAAATTGAATTGTTTGAGTAAACTGAATAGCTTCAAATAGAAATGTTTTTGACAATTAAATCGTTCTTACATTTGAACTGCATGCTTGTGCTTAACTGAATTGTTTGAAATAGAACTGTTTTTTCGACATTAAAACTGTATTTACACTTAACTGAATTGTTACATATAACTGCAACTGTTTTTTGACATTGAAACTGTATTTACACTAAACTAAATTGTTTAACATAGAACTGTTCTGACATATAACTGTGTTTAAACAAAATCTGTACTTTTACAAAACTGAATTAGCTGAAGTAGAATTGTTTGACTAAACTGAATAGCTCGAAATAAAAATATTTTTTTACAATTAAACTGTACTTACATTTAAAACTGTGTGCTTTTGCAAAACTGAATTGTTTTAAATTGAACTATTTTTGACACTGAAACTGTACTTACACTAAACTGAATTGTTATATATAACTGAGTGGCTTGAAATGGAAATTTTTTTTGACAATTAAACTGTGTACTCATGCTAAACCGAAATGTTTTAAATAGAACTGATTATTTACATAAAAAAAGATTTGGCGTTAAATAACCTACAAAGGTTGATATGCCATAAAACCAAATCAAACCAAACCAAATCTTTTCTTTGATATTATGATGTAAGGTAGATAAAGAAAATTTGAAATAATTTGTAAAACTAGAATTACCTTCAGCAAAAGCAGTTGTAACACTGTAAGTTCTTTTGTTTACACCATTAGATGTAATAATGGATATGCGTGTAGGGGTGAGCATGTCTATATGAGTATGTATGTAAATGGGCATAGGATATATGTATGTATATGCAGGTAGCGATGAGCATATCTTTACAAGTTTTTATGTCCATAGGTAGCATTCATGTATATATATACATGGATGTGTGTGTATAATAATTTCAAAAAGATTACTAAACAAGTTGGAAAAATCAGGTAAAATTTAATAGATGATAAAATAGAAAGAGAAGGATTCTAGGATGGGGATGAAAGGATTAGTTTTTAATGCCCTTAATAAATAGAGGTATTTGGCACTGGTACAGTCAGAGGTCAGTAAATAAGAGTTTCATTTTTTTATGTACTTTAATAAATGGAAGTCCATGTGAATGGCATAGGGGTTCTTTTCTCCATGAATAAGGACCCTCCAAATTCATGGAAGCAGTTATGAGATAGACAGATAAGCTGCAGTCTGAAGCAGAGTTAGTCGTACTGTCAGGCTGCACAATCCCCATTCCATTATGGTCGATTGAAGCATTGCTTGTGGAGATAGCTGACCATTGGACAGTATGAGATAATCGCAATAGTAATGAATCAGTAACCAAGTTCATGTTTGCAAAGTGTCACACATGCCCCTCCTCCTCTAATCTGGGAGAACTCGTGAAGAAAATAGAAAACAGCAAGTATATTCTCAGATTTCATTTTGCTTCTTTATTTGACTTTATGGAGTTGAGTATGGTTTTAACCAAAACTTGTAAACAACTAATCTTGTCTTAAAAAAAAAACTCAGCACAAAATGGAGTTGAATTGTTTTACAGGTGAAATCATGTGGGCTAGGAATAAAGATTGCTTCGCAGTAAACTATCAATGACTAGAAAAAACAGAATTTACTGGGATGACTGTGTGGCATGTTTGTTCTACCGGGTAAACACAGATCCATTAAGGAAGATACAGTCTTTGCTACAGCAATGTGTTTGAGGATCTTCAACAGTTCCTCTTTGATAATTAACAGTTGATGGCTAAAGATAAACAATTTTATAACTTCTGTATCATATGGAAATCAGACCTAACCGATAAAATGAAACACAGTTTCTTCCAGGCAGCGGTTGTATCGATACTACTATATGGATGCACTACTTAGACGCTAACTAAATGGCTGAAGAAGAAACTAGACAGCAATTACACAAGAATGTTGAGAGCAATATTGAACAAGTCCTGGCGTCAACACCTCACAAGACATCAACTATACAGCCAATTGGCTCCCATCATGAAAGCTATACAAGTTAGACAAACCAGACACGCATGACACTGCTGGAGAAGCAAGGACGAACTCATCAGTGATGTACTCCTATGGACACCCGCATATGGCCAAGCAAAAGCAGGACAACCAGCTCGAACATACATACAGCAGTTATGTGAGGATATGGGATGTAACTCTGAAGACCTGCCAAAAGCAATGAATGATAGGGAGAAGTGGCGAGAGAGGGTCAGGGATATCCGTGCTGGCAGCACGACTTGATGATGATGATGATAACTTCTATAGATATACATTTAACAGAATATCTTAAAATTTAAAAGATATTCATTTTTTTAAAAGATGAAATTGAGCTGCGAGCCAGACTAAACATGTTTGACACCCCTGGAATAAAACTCACAGTATAATGTACATGGATCAAATAAATGAATAAACATACAGGAGTTTTTAGCTGGTCATTACTGCAATAAATTAAGAAGTACAAATGTAGAACTTTGTAAACAGTTGAATTCTATGCTGAGAATAAAGTAAGTAATTTGTACAACTGACATATACATTTATTTTACATGATGTATAATCTTGATGAGCTTATGATTGCTTGAGTATGTGCCTTAAAGAAAGCATTTGGTTCTGACACAACTTAAGCAAGTTTACACAGCTGCTACCAAGGATGTATAGCAAGCAAATCAAGACTTAAATTGCTATTAACACAGTTAATACATCACTGAAATGTGAATGTTCACAGCAAATGATGAGTGATTTCTTTCATTACTAAATCTATTTATTTATATCACACTCAGTTAGAAGTTTACAAGTATTTAAATGTATTGACCGTCCCATCAATTTTCATTGTTAAATAAAAGTCACAGCACAATTCAACTTTGAAATACAAATCAAGTATTTAAATGTATTGACAGTCCCATCAATTTTCATTATTAAATAAAAGTCACAGCACAATTGAACTTTGAAATACAAATCAAGTATTTAAATGTATTGACAGTCAGATCTATTCTTGTTGTTAAATAAAAGTCACAGCACAATTCAACTTCAAAATACAACAACAATAAACAGGGTTTTACACCAAATGGAACTAACAACAAATATGTAAGAGTTCAAAAAAGAGTTCAATGTTCAGATAGGTGGTAGGGTTTTGTAAGGTTTGTAAGGTTTAGTTGTAAGGTTGTTATAAGGTAAAGTTATAAGGTAAAGGTGTAAGATAAAGTTATAAGGTAAAGGTTTAAGGTAAGGTAAGGTTAGGTTTGCAGATAAAATGCCTGCTGGAACTTAGCTGTGTGTCCTGTTCCTTTTAACTCAGCATGTGCGTTCGTCACTCTTGGCTCCTGGCTGGTGGAAGGTACCAAATACGTTTGCCGTCAAGAGCTGCTAGGAATGGACCTGTTGCTAACAGTGGTGGGAGTGGAAAAAAGAGGAAGAATCTTCAGTTGTTGCTCTTTTTATAGTGGACGCCACGTGACCCCAAGGGGCTGCTGATATTCGGTGAAACAGGATCACCAGTTCCTTAACAAATTTCCACAGATCATGAAGTTGACTCATCTACCTTCTCAGTGTCATTATCCATGTCCCTGTCTCTGTCTCTTTACCACTATATCACTGTTACTGTCTCTGAATCTGTGTCACTGTATTTGAGTCTCTGTCTCTGTCCCTGTCTCTGTGTTACTGTCTCTATCACTATCATTGTCTCTCTGCCCCTGTCCCTGTGTCACTGTATTTGAGTCTCTGTCTCTGTCCCTGTCTCAGTGTTACTGTCTCTATCACTATCATTGTCTCTCTGCCCCTGTCCCTGTGTCACTGTATTTGTGTCTCTGTCTCTGACTCTCTCTGTGTTACTGTCTCTATCACAATTACAATCAAACATTTACAAACAAATCAAATTCTAGCATTAAATAATGCATAAGGAGTTGATATGCAGTTAAAAAATAAACCAAAACAAACCAAACCATATTAAGTATTTATAGCTTAGATTTTATATAGATTCAGTAAACAGAAAGAAAGATCCATAGATCTGATGACATATTGTCACCATCTTTTCTTCTTCTTACCCTCCCCCACTTGATCTTTTCATTGATGTGGAATAGGTACCTACCATGACTCAAGATTAATAGTGTCATGTTGTTCCCAAGACCCCTTGTCAGGAATACTTCTGGGCATAATCAATTTTTAGAAATCAAAAAAGTATAACCAACTATATTAAAGGATGAAAAATTTATGCAGATTTTTACATCATTTTGGTGTAATTTTTTAAAAATTAGTTGAAATAAGTGTGAATTTTTTTTTTCACAATGGATAAAGAAATAAAGGCCACATTGTTTTTTTTTTCTAAATTTTTATTTTGGTTTGGACTGTTGTTAAGGTTTGATATGAACTAGTATAAAACAATAATTACTAGGTTTCATTTACTTTCTTATGCTTAGTACTTTTTGTATCATCGTTTAAAAATTTTAGTTTTGGATTTTCTTCAATGACTTGAAAATTTGCTTTTATTTTCATGAGGTAAAAATTGTCTTTTTTTCTTCTTTTTGAAATGGCCTAGCGGTTAGAGTGTTCGCTAATGGCCCGGGAGACCTGGGTTCAATCCCAGGTCGAGTCATACCAAAGACTCAAAAAATGGTACTTGATGCCTCCTTGCTTAACACTCAGCATTATAAGGTACGGATCAAGGGTAAAGTGGAGCAATCCAGGGAAAGGAGTAGCGCCCTCCCCTACGCCTTGGTGTAGTAAGCTATCGAAAAGGGAGCCTTCGGGTTACCCTCGACTATGGTCGCCTACTTTACTTTTTTATTAATTAATTGTTGTTAAATTGTTCTGTAATAAAACATGGACACCACAATTTCGAGACTAAATAGTTCAAAATATATACTATTTATTTCCTAAACAGTTTAATGGTGCTTTCATTATACTACTAACTACTAGAGATGATAACAAAGTTACCCTCACGAAAAACATTTTACTTTTGGGACAGTTTAAAATTGTTTTCGTATACTTCCAGAACTTGTAGAAATTTTGGTAAGGAACTGGTGATCCTGTTTCACCGATCAGCAGCAGCCCCTTGGGGTCACGTGGTGTCCATTATAAAAAAAGAGCCCCATAGGAGATTCTCTTTCTTTTGGTTCCACTCCCACAACTGTTAGCATCAGGTCCATTGTAGCAGCCCCTTGACGGCATACGTATTTTGGTACCTTCCACCACCAGCCAGGACCCAAGAGCGACGAACGCACGTGCTGAGTTAAAAGGAACAGGACACACACAGTTAAGTTTCAGCAGGCATTTTATCTGCAACCTTCAAACACCGTCACAAAACCTTTACCTTATCAAACCTACTTTACCGTCAACCTTATAACCTTCACAACAAACCTAACCATATTTTACATCTTGAACTCTTCCTTGAACTCTCTTTTATGAACTGTTACACATTCGTTGTTTATTCCATTTGGTGTAAAACCCTGTTTGTTGTTGTTGTTGTTGTTGTATATAAATTTTGTTGCATGCATAAGTCGTTCGTCTTCCTTTCTTCAAAAGCGGTCTACAGCTGGTTTGAGTACAGTATATTCTTTTACAAAACGTAGGAATAAACCGGGCTTTTCAGGGTTTATAAAATTCCCCATAAACTTTGGAGAAAAAAAAGTTATTCTGGAGCTCAGGTACCCACCCACATTTGTTATGACTGGTCTACAATATTTGAAATTACAAATGGTTATATTTATCCAACCTCCCACCAGGTAAGATTTGACACAAGGTTATTTTAATGTCGGGAGCCACACATGAATCAAGACTCATATGCTGCTGTCACAAAAAATGGTTGATCTTATCACCATTCCCTTACTGGGGTATCTCAAGTGCCAAAGAATGAGCTCAGCCCTGCAAGGAAGGTATTGCCTAGAGGAATGGCCTCCTGGGACCAGGCGAGTCAGATGTAATATTCAATACCACCCACCCAAGGCATGCACATGAGGATGGTATATTGCATTGGCAGAAACCTGTAGCATAAAGAATTTCACATTTTTGTTTGGCGCGTAATTTAATTCGACCATTAGAGTCGACACATAATCTCACCCAATTATGATGACTTATCCTATTCAGCCCGGACTATCTTTCCAGGCAGCAAAAACTGGGGAAATCTGCCAAACACTTTCCTTTCGCAAAACTCCTTCGTTCAGTACAGACATCTTACTATCTGCTCTTCAATAGCAGCCGCAGCATCACACCACCATAAGGGAAGCCGTCTAATTTATGGACCCCTGGCATCTATTTCTCTTAGACCAAGGGTTCCCAGTTGAATATGAATTAGATAAATTCAATACGCCACACACAGGAACAACTTTATGTCACCCCTGAAATTGGCTATGTCGACTGCGATGCAATATTCCGTTCCAACACCTAGCTACTTCTTCACTGGGCAACATTTTCTGGAGACATTCATGCTTCTCCCCGAAACAATCAGAACCACAAACTCATAGTGACTTCAATGTTTCTCTCCTCAAACAGCAAACACGACTTTTGCTACACTATGGCGAACATATCTCCCTCACACATCCAACAATGCCTTAACCTAACAATGCACTTTTCGCTCAGGCATTTAGCTGCTAACATGCTTTCTCAACTCTATCCTAACTTCATTTTGTTTCCTTACTTCTTTCCTTCCAACGAGACTTGCAGCATAAACGTAAACTCTTTATTCCATGCTGCCATTAAAAACCTTCATATAAAAGCTAACGGCATCTTTGTCTTCTTCATTCTCCTTTATTTTACAACAACACTTAGCGAGGGAATAACACACACTCGCAAGAACACATCTCTTCACTAAAAATGGTAACAAACATTCCTATCACTAAAAACTGAAAACCCTGCAAGAGGCTGTCACTTATTGAAATTGCAAATGATCACCTATTCAGAAATTGACTTTTACAAGTGTTTTTGATGACATTCATATTTCCTTAACTCTGCACCCAACAATACCAAGACCACCTGACCAGGCCATCACACCAGATATCTATTTGCATGTAATGACATCTATTCTGGGTGACACAACTATCATCTTGTCATATCACATTTGATAAGAGTCACAGAACAACTGACCTTGTATACAGGAAACTGATCTTCATGTTGTACCTAAAGTAAAGAGTAAATACATTCAATAATATCTGTAACACATCACTCAATATGTCCTCAGCCTAACTAATAAAACAACTTTTTGGCAAAATTCGACTTTATTCATCAACATAGTCTCCTTCTAGGGTAATACACTGATTCCAACACTACTCTAACAATTTGATGTCTTTTTTGTGGAACGATTTGTCCTTGGCCTCAAAATACACCTCAGTTTATGACGTCACTTCTTTATTGGAGCCAAATCTCTTTCCCTGGAGTATTCTTTTGAGGTCTGCAAACAGCCAGCAGTTGCTGGGGGGGGGGGGGGCAAATCTGGAGAATAGGGTGGGTACGGAAGCAATTCAAAGTATAATTCATGTAGTTTTGCCATCGTTGCAATCAACTTGTGACACGGTGCATTGTCTTGGTGAAAGAGCACTTTTTTCTTCTTCATTTGTAGCTGTTTTTTGGCAATTTCTTCCTTCAAATGTACCAATAATGCTATATAATATTCGCTATTGATGGTTCTTTTTTTCTCAAGGTAATTGAGGAGCAAAATACCTTGTATATTCCAAAATATGGAGGCCAAAACCTTGACTGCTGATATTTGCATCTTTAGTTGCTTTAGACAGCTTTCACTTGCTGCTGTCCACTTAGCTGACTGCCAATTTGACTCTGGAGTGAAGTGGTGGATCCATGTTTCATCCATTGTCACATATTTATGCAAAAACTCCTTTTTGTTGCATTGAAACAGTTGCAAACAATTCTCTGAACTGTCAACGCGGTGTTGTTTTTGATTGACTGTGAGGAAATGCAACACCCATTTTGAACATAGCTTTCTCATTGACAAATGTTTTTGCAAAATGAATACACTGCCTTCTGATATCTTTAACTCTTCTGCTATCTCCTGCAACTTCAATTCATGATTAGTCAAAATGAATTTGTGGAGTTTTTCTTGTTTTCCAGGACAACTTCTGAATTTGGGCAACCTGAGTGTTCCGCATCATTTGTGTTTGTATGACTGCATTTAAAGTCAGCATACCACCTCTTAACCGTTGTTTCCAATGGAGCACTTATCAAACCATAGCTTTGCTTGAACAGTATTTTTCCTATCAGAAAGCAATGGTTTATCAACACAAAAAAAATTCAGATTTTTCATTGTTTTGAAAATTTGCAACAGTCGTTTCACTTACATAACTGTAATTTGTAAACTAATAATCCGATTAGGCTCAAATTTTGACATGTGCCATTTGAAGGTTAGTACTTTATAAAAATCATGTGGATTAGTGGCGCCATCTATATGTGAGGCCTGGGACTTATTGAGTGATGTGTTAGTTTTACAGAAATATCGCAAACATTTTTTTTTATGAGAGTGAGGAGAGCTGACAGCCAAATTGCCGACTTCTTACTGGTGTCTAATATTTGAATAATAATGTTGTAACTACTTACTTCCCGTCATCTGTAACATTTGGTAGTTGTCACACTTAAGGAATAGGGATGGATAGATAAAGCTAAGTGAAACCGACCCCCACATACCCATAAACATATGCTTTTATTATACAGACCAGCAGTTGAACCAGGTTAAGAAATTCTTACCATATCAGCTCTCACTACGATCACTTTGCCACAACAGCTGTCACAGCCAACTGTAATAATGGAACTGTATGTAACTTCTTTTTTTTTAAATTTCATAAACTTTAAATATACTTAAGAAGTAAACAGGCATATCCAATCTCCATAACCAGATATCATATCGATGAGGCTGTGGAATATGCTGACTGCATCTCTGTAGATTGCAAGAAAACAAATGTCCGATATGCCACTTAACCCCATCTGATGGTGGGGCTCCAGTTCAGGAGCTTTGGGGAATGTAGAGTACTTCTCCAGGTCAACTCTGACTTGGAGTGGTAGTAATTGCTAGGGACCCATCAATATGTCAAATTAAACTGCTTAATCATTTACTAGACTTGAAACCATTTATGTTGAATAAAAATTCTAGTGTTAAATAGTAATATTTGAAACTATTTAACTATGTGCAAATAAAACTATTATTGTTAGATAGCACTACTTAAAACCATTTAATTGAATACAATCAAATGAGCTGTGGCTTATTAAAAAAATGTTACCTACAAACTATTCACTTAAAAATTATATATTTAATATATATGTATAAACAGGATTTGGCATTAAATAACCTACAACCAACCATATTGATTTGGTTTGGTTTGGTTTTATGGCACATCAACCATTTCAGGTTATTTAATGCCAAATTTTCTTTATACATATATATTAAATATATATGATTTGTTAATATATTTTCTAGATAACATTCTTAAACGAGCCTAAGCTATTTTTTGCACACAGTTAAATGGTTTCAAGTATTGTTATATAACAGTCACAATTTAACATTAGTCATTTGTTTGCACATAGTTTTTTCTATTTGACTCATAGATAGGACCCTTTCAGTCAGAGTGGACCTGGGAGTAATCCTATTTACCAACCCCTCCGCTCGGGCAGGATATGACACAAGGTCAATTTTTTTAAGCGGAGTTTAACAGGTTTGAATTCAGAGTTTTCCTTCTCCTAGACTAGTTGCCTAACCAAGGCTGAAGAACCTAGTCTGTCCTACTATTTACCCATAGCTGGAGGGAGAATAATTGGATTCATACCTTTCCCAAGGGTATTAGTGCTATGTGAAAATGCAATCAGTCTCGTCCAGGATTTGAACTTGTGTCGCCGTGTTCATTTCCTACGACGTTAACAATTACACCACGGGCACCTCCACCTGGGAGTAATGGCAATGAAGGGGTACTCCATATTCCCTAAATCTTGAATGTCACATCCAGGACACTTGTTAGTGGGGAGGGGTCTTACTCCTCTGCAGAGATGCAGTTGGTGTATTCTACAGTCCAGCTGACTGGGCATCAACCATATTGAGGAGTTAAAGATGATAGAATACAACTACATGCATCATTAAGTTGTGCTGATAGCATAGATTCCCTTGACTCTCTCTTGCTATCCATCCCTACCAACCATTGCTCTTGGTGAGTTCTGTAGACTGCATCTAGTTTCCGCTCAGAGCTGATTTATCTAAGTTTTTGGTGGCTGTTCAATACTAGTATGTCCATGTGTAGGAGTCCACAAGAGAACATCACTTAAGAGTTTATCTCTGCTTCTCCAACAGTGCCCAACATTTGTTCATCTTACTTGGATACTTTGTCAGATGGGAAGTAAGTGGCAGCTGCTTTGTTGGGTGCTGCTTTCAGGATTAATTCGAAACAGCATGCAGCATTCTTGTGTAGTTCCTGCTTAACGTTTCTCAAAGCATTTTGCTTGAGTCCTGGTGGTACAACCATACAGTAGTACTGATACAGTCACAGCTTGGAAGAATTCCGATTTAATCAGAACTTAGGTTTGGCTTCTTCCTTTAATGGTATATCAACCTTCCTGAGTTATTCAATGACAAAGCCATCCTTGTAGAAAAACAGCAGTGATACTATTTAACCCTTAGCATTTTCTCAAGGGTATCAGGGAGTGTTCTCATGGTGTAATGGTTAAAGCGATGGACTGCGGAATCGTAGTATGCGAGTTCATACTCCAGTCGCGCTATTACATTCACTTTCGGGCAAGTACCCTTAGGAAAGGTATGAACCCCCCTTATCCTCCCAGCTATGGGTTAAATAGTACCACTACTGTTCTTCTTGGAGAATGGCTTTGGCATTAAATAACCTACAAAGCCATTAAACAAAGAAACCAAACCAAACTAAACCAAGGGTATCAGTCCAAAATTGAATATGATAGTGCAACTGGAGTTTGAACTTGCTTACTTAAGGTTCGCTGGCTGCTCTCCAGCTATTATATCATGGGAACTCCTCCCCAGATCTGGAGCCTCACTATCAGATGTAGTTTAGTGTCGTACTCAAGGTACATCTTTTTGGGAGGGTCTTAACCCACTGCAAGGAACACAATCAGTGTATTCTAAGACGTGCTGATAGGGATAGTGTCGATTAGAGTACCTGTTCGAGTGGTCACTCATCTAATTTCATCTCATAGAATTTTCCAGTCAGCTGGGGCAGCAGAATACACTTACTGCATCTTTGCAGAGGGGTAAAACTCCCCCAAAGATTGTCCTAGATATGACACTAAACAATCTGATGGTAAAGCTCCAGTAATGCTGGAGCTTTGGGGAATGTGGAGTACCCTTTATTGCCATTGCTCCCAGGTTCACTCTGCCCAGGAGTAGTAGCACCTGAGATGATCCTATCTATAGGTTATATAGAACTATGCTTAAACTATACTTATGCTAAACTGACTTGTTTGTAATAGAACTGTTTGATCATTTAAACTATATACTTATACTAAACTGAATTGTTTAAAATAGATCTGTTTATATGTATAAAAATGGATTTGGTGTTAAATAACGTACAATAGTTGATATGCTATCAAACCATATATATTTAATGTATATATATAAAGAGGATTTGGCATTAAATAATCTATAATGGTTGACATGCCATAAAATCCAACCAACCAAATCATATATATTTAATATATATGTATAAAAATGGATTTGGCATTAAATAACCAACAATGGTTGATATGCCATCAAACCAAACCAAATTAGATAAAGACTCATCAATTTCTTTCATAGTTGCTCCTTATAACACTAGTAGTATTAGTAGTAATAGTCGACTTTAGTCGAGGGTGATCTGAAGGCTCCCTTTTCAATAGTTACGACACCGAGGTATAGGGAAGGATGCAACTCCTTTCCCTGAATTGCTCCTCTTTGCCCTTGATCCTTACCTTATAATACTGAGTGTTAAGCAAGGTAGCATCAAGTACCATTTTTTGAGTCTTTGGTATGACTCGCCCAAGGATTGAACCCCGGTCTCCCAGACCATAGGCGAATACTCTACTTATTAGACCAATGGCCTAATCCTAGGTCAAGTCATACCTAAGACTCAAAAAAATGGTACTTGATGCCTCTTTGCTTAACACTCAGCATTAAAAGTAAGGATCAAGGGTGAAGTGGAGCAATCCAGGGAAGTAGTAGTGCCCTCCCCTACACCTTGGTGTAGTAGCTATTGAAAAGGGAGCCTTAGGGTCACACTCGACTAAAGTTGCCAACTTTACTTAGTTTATTTGTAGTTATATTCAAATTTCTTAGGTGAAGCATTGTCAATCATGGTTTGGTTTCTTTGTTTAATGGCATATCAACCTTTATGGGTTATTTAATGCCAAAGCCATTCTTGTTGAAGAACAGCAGTGATACTATTTAACCTACAGCAGAGAGGGGATAAGGGGTTTCATACCTTTCTCAAGGGTATGTCTGAATGGGAACGTAATCGTGTGACTGGAGTTTGAACTCATTAACTTCAAGGTTGTAGTCCAGCATTTTAGCCATTACACCATGAGGGATGACCTCTGTCAGTTATTTCTATCTCAAATAACACAATGACCCATTGGGTCTCCCTTTGAGCATTTACAAATAAAAATGGAGATTACTGAATGATTAACCTGTTGATGATGCTTAGAATATGCTGTATCCCTTGCAGATGGTAAGAATCCCTCACTGTTAGTAGGGTGCTGATTCCAGGATTTGTTCAAAGCAGCATTCACATATAGTTCCTGTCTAGCTTTTTCTTAAAGCATTTTGCTCAAGTCCAAGTGGTGCAATTATACGGTAGTACTGATACATAGTGGGAGACAATATCAAGATGCAATAACAAATTTACAGATAGACTCTAATTTTTTTTTTTTAACTAATCAAAAATATATATGCAACAATCATTTTTGAGAATCATGCCATTGATGGTTTTTAATATTTTTAGCACTTGTGTAATATAATAGCCGAGGGATTTTGGTTCATGCCTTTGGGTTTAGTTAGGCTGAGAACCTTTTGGCTCAGCACATGGGTTAGTTAGGTGCAACCTTGATGCAGGTGGTAACGTGTGCGCGTGCACAGAGTGGACATGTCACTCAGAGACGTCACAATAGCCTGAGATGATGAAGCGGGTGACGTCACACATCAGAAGCGCGCGGAGGATTTTGGGGATTTCGAAGAAAGTTAGAGAGTTGAAACAAGACGCCGAACGAGAAGGTTTGACTTTTGGGGCTCGCTGAGGTGAGTCAAATTTGCGCGCCATGGGTGCCGCACGAGATGGGGACCAGATGAAGAAGCCAACATAAAAAGATTGTGTCTCTCTCCTTATGTCAAAACCTTTAACTCAAAAGTAATAAAAAGGTTTCCTACCTGAACTAAGAAGTCATTACGCATTTTCGAATATTGAGATCCTATGTTCTATGTATATATGTTACCAACATTCGATGTCCATTTCGCACATGGTCGTATCTCGCGTTAATTGTGAATATGGTGCACTTGGAGTAAATCCCTATCTTATCAGGACTGACTTTGAGAAAAACATTTTGATACATCAGTTGAATAAAAAAAAGTGGCATACCAGTTGACTGAGCATATAAGTCAACCTCAATTTTTAGTTTAAAATTCTGGGTTAAACATATACCTTCTGTATAGGTTGACCCTCAAACATACAGTAGGCTACTGTGATGTCCTGGTTATCATTTACAGTCAGTACATCAGCTGTTGGAAACAATGTGTGATATAGTGTTAATACTTAATTTGTATTACAGTTTTATTATTTCAAATTAACCTGTGTTAATTTGTTAAATATGTTCAACAAAAACAAGTTTAAATTGGAAATGTTTGTGGCAGTCTGCTAAAGTTAAAGTAAATGGTATTTATCCATTGCAGGAAGAAGTGTTTCACTGGTTGACCTATCTAAGGTGGTTTCTTTGCTTAATGGCATATCGAATTTTGTGGGTTATTTAATGCCAAAGCTATCCTTGTAGAAGAACAACAGTCATACTATTTAACCCATAAAGAGGGGGGGTAAGGAGGTTCATACTTTTCCCAAGGGTATTAGCCTGAAAGTGAATATAATAGTGAGACTGGATTTCAAATTTGCTTACTTCAAAGCAGTACTTTAGCCATAACGCCACAGGGATTCCCTTCAGTGGTAAAGGTTTGGATTTTAGCCTTATCATACAAGACAAACCCTAATTTTGTAGAAAATTTTTCAGGCTTAAAAAAATTTATTGTATAGCCATAATGATAATACGAAATTCAATGAACGAACGAAACACACTTGTTTATAAAAATATATCTCTCTCATTTTATTCTCAAAAGAGGTCCACAGTTTGTTGTTAGTTTGAGATAGATGGAGAGACATGTACTCAGAAAGGGGACTTCTTGTCCCATATCTTCTTCCAGGAGCCAGGGGGTGCCAATGCTTGCACCCCCTTGCAAGCTGTATTTTCCTAGATGACCTAACCCACTGATCGGCTGTGTGTCCCTCACTTGACTCCTGATTCTCTGCCTCTGTCTAAATCTGACTGCATGGTTCTCATCAAGTAGTCTCCTTCTGGTTACACACCTGTTGGACTTGACTGCCACGATGTACTGTCATCCTCCTGTTTACTAATCACAACCTGACAGCTTGTCAAAGCACACGGGGTCACTAGGAACAAACCAAAAATCCATGTCATATGTTATATAATAAATTGACTTGTATGTTGCAGTTTACAGTAGATAACCTGGGAAGACAATGAGTTCAAGTAACAAAGTATAGTCTGTATCAATACTAGTTTCTACAGGATATCGTAGCAGCATTTAAGTAAGGAAAAATAAAAGTAACGAAAAAGAAAGACAAAGTCTGAATCAGCAAACAAAAGCAGTCAATGCTGCATGTTTATTGAAAGAATAGTTGTGGGTAAGAAGAGGGTGTGGATGTTGGCCAGAGATAAATCAAAAGTCGTCCTTCTCCAAAACTCTGTTTCCCTTTGAGAACAAAGGCTAAAGAGTGGGAAGGGACAAATCAAAGCATAAACAAAAAGAGAGATGAACCTCAGCCCTGATGGAAATTTGCATTACTCTAACTTACCAACAAAACAGGTAAGCATTGTATGCTATTGGGAATGCTGAGAAATCCAAGCAATTCAGATTCAATAAATCTGAATGTCTCCTCTTCTGCTTTGTAAACAAAATGGGTTTTTACTTCTTCTTTCCAGATAATCCAGCACCAGCGTTAAATTTAAACAAGATGATGTCACCATCCTCAACAATGTAATCCCGTCCTTTTTGTTTGTACTTGCCAGCAGCCTGAAACAAGATTAAAAAAAAAATAGTTCTTGGTTATATCAAAACAAATTGTATTTTGTGTAGCTGAAAAATTCAGAGGCTGACCAAGATACATACAACGAATGTAACCAAATGAGGTTTATTTTTCAATATAGTGCTTCTTGCAGTCCACACACTTCTTCCATCAGTGTTGCAGTGCTTGGATCTCATTAGTTAAAAAAGTCATCAACAATAGATGTGATGTTATCCTATGAACTTTTCATCCTACCTTTGAATGTACTTACTCAACTTTTAAGCCATGGTTTATATTTGAATAAGGGGAAATTTTTTTTTAGTTACATTTGGTTTTCTGAGAGTTGTAGTTGGGATATATTTTTTTTAGTAGTGTGATATGCATCGTCAAGTATGGGGCCTGGTAACAGGACATGGCCGCAGGTGAGTGACAAATTAAAGTTATCGGTATAGATGAAATCTGGTGTAGAAGTGATTTAGAATAGTGAGTGAGTGTCCAGACTCTGACTGGATTTTTGATTGTCACATGGTGGAAAATGGAAAAAGACTCAGTTTTTCAAAGTTATGTTCGGATTTTTGAGATATATAAAAGAACAGATATATTTGAGAGGTTCAAGTGTTTAACCTTTTCTTGGTCAGTTTCACTACCATACTTAAGATGGCTAGAGAGCTTTTCTTTTCTCCCTAAAGACAGTATGAAAACAAAAACACTATTAAAAAAGGTTTGGTTTGGTTTTATGGCATGTCAATCTTTGTAGGTTATTCAATGCCAAATCCTGTTTATATATATATATATATATATATATATGATTTGTAAACACATTTTGTTGATAACATTTTTAAATGAACCTGAGCTCATTGTTTTTTTGCATATGGTTAAATGGTTTCAAGTATTGCTATGTAACACTAACAATTCAATTAAACATCAGTCATTTGTTTACACACAGTTAAATGATCAAACAGTTCTATTTCCAAAAATTAAATTTAGCATAAGTCATTTGTTTGCACAGACTTTAAATGTTAAACAGTACTATTTGACTGATAGATAGGACCTTATCAGGTGCTATCACTCCGGATCAGAGTGGACTTGGGAGTGAAAGCAATGAAGAAGTACCCTATATTCCCCAAAGCTCTAGTATTATTGGAGTTTCTCCATTAGATTGTTTAGTGTCATAACACTCGTTGGGGTGGGGGTCTTACCCCTTTGCAGAGATGCAGTTGGTGTATTCTACAGCCTGAGATAGAATAATGAAGTTTTTAGATAACTTTGTTTACTATTCATATTTCTACATATTACATGCAAAGGTATTATAAAAAGTAAATAATGATAAGTAAAAACTTAATTATCTTAACGAATAGTCTTTGTTTAGTTATAGGCTATGCAAGACACTTTGAATTGAAGTAAAAATAAGGTAAACTTCAGTTTCAAAAGCATATTTTGTGTAATAAATAACACTTTGCTTTTCAGGTAAATGGTTAGAGTGTTCGCCAATGGCCTGGGAGACCTGGGGTCATACCCAGGTCGAGTCATACCAAAGACTCAAAAAATGGTACTTGATGCTATCTTGCTTAGCACTCAGCATTATAAGGTAAGGACCAAGGGTAAAGTGGAGTAATCCAGAAAAAGGAGTAGTGCCCTCCCCTACATCTTGGTGTAGTATCTATCAAAAATGGAGCCTTTGGGTCACCCTTGATTATGGTCGCCAACTTACTTAATTGGTCTAAAAAAGTCGTTCTTTACATGAGTATATTTGCTATGTCTGAAAAGTAAAGCACAAACACTTACTAATCCAACACATTTATTACTATACACAAAAAACATTGTGCATATGTTACCAGCACTACTATGCTACTTTTCCATGTAATTGTCATTGACATTGATACACTTGTTCTATTGGACATTAGCAATTTTACATACTAAACATTCACACACATAAGTTGGCGACTGTAGTCGAGGATGATCAGAAGGCTCCCTTTTCAATAGCTACTACACTGAGGTGTAGAAGAGGGCGCTACTTCTTTCCCTGAATTGCTCCACTTTACCCTTGATATGTACCTTATATTGCTGAGTGTTAAGCAAGGAGGTATCAAGTACCATTTTTAAAGTCTTTGGTATGACGTGACCTAGGATTGAACCCAGGTCTCCCGGACCATTAGCAAACACTCTACCCACTAAGCCAATTACAAAGTATTAACAACATGATTTCAGTCTCAAATGATGAAATTCCATTGTTACAGTATATGGTTATCTTACTTTTTCAACACACTTCATATACAAGGATCAGCTAAAAAGTTCATAGGCTGACCAAGATACTCTCATTGAATGTGACAAAAAAAGTTTTATTTTTTGACATAGTCCCCCTTGTGGTCCATGCACCTCTTCCATCAGTCTTGCAGTGCTTGGATCCCATTTGTCAAAAAAGTCACCAACGGAAGATATGATGTCATCATGTGAACATTTCAGCTCTCCTATTTTGACAATTTTATGTCACAGTACTGATGCATTCTTAAGACTTGATGATGTTGCCTTGTATATTACTGTACAGCTAAAACATTGTGCATATGGTACCAGCACTACTATGCTACTTTTCCATATAGTTACCACTGATATTGATGCACATGTTCTATTGGTGAATAAACACATAAATATCCTTCTTGAAGAATGTGACGTCATGTCAATTACTTTGGGATGCAATGAGATGATATCTCAATTTCTAGGGGACAATGGACTTTGCAAGATCAAGTCCCACAGCGATATCAGAAAGTTTGCATTGTTATCTTGAATCAAAGCTTCAATGTGCATAATATTGTCTCCTGTTGTTGAAAACATTGCATGTATTGAAGTTTTGATTAAAGATGTAAGTATTGAAAACTTCAGAATATGGTTGTGGGACTTGATCTTGTAAAGTGCAGGAAATTAAAGTGAACAATTGAATAATTGACTTGATGCCACATTCTTTGAGAGTATTTATGCACAAACGGGACAAGTCTATCATTCTCAGTAGTAACTACATTGAAAAGTAACATAGTAGTGCTGGTAACATATGCACAATCTTTTATTTGTATATATTCATCCAACCCTTCTGCCATGAGCAGGATGTGACACAAATTCAATTTTTTAAGTAGAGTATATCTGGTTTAAATTCAGAATTTTTCTTCTCTTAGACTGGTTGCCTTACCAAGGCTAAAGAACCCAATATACCCTGCTATTAAATCAAAGTTAAGTAAAGATAGAGATTCATACTTTTTCAAAGACATTCAGTGCAAAGTGAAACACAAACAGCTTTGGTTAGAATTTAAATTTGGTTCATTAAGTCCACTTCCTATGACGACAAATGTGTTTTTAGTATTGTATTAGCAGAACGATCTAGTGTTGCCCAGGATGAGAAAATAAATTTAATATAAGTTGAGTCAAAGGTTTTGCAATATTTTAGTATGTGTTAGTTTGTGGCACATATATCCTGTGATCAATTCAAACCATGAAAGATATTCTCAGTGGTTGGTAGTGGCATGGTAGTTGGTGCACTGACATGTTGTGCACCGCTTCACTCTGTGCTAGATTTGAAATCTGCATGGATGAACATGCAAACCTAGCCTAATACAGGAATTTATACTTTATGAGCTTGAACGCAGGTTATAACATAACGGAAGCAACCAAAAACATTTGCTGTGCTAACAGGTGACGTCACAGTCGATTACAGGACAATAATTAGATTGATTTGCTGAGGTTGTAAGAACTTTGATGATCAGTCAAGATTAAGTAGGCCTAAAACTGCAGATTCTGAAGCAATAGAAGCAAATCTGGCAAGACTCAATTGGAGAGTATCAGGTGAGCAGTATAATGTAGTTTGTCACTTCACAAACTTGGCAAAAGCATACAGAGTTGGTGAGTTGTACTTTGTGTTACTAAAATATTGCAAAACTTTTAGCATCGTATAAAAATAAATAATATTAAACCAAACAAATTGTTTTTGTTTTTTTTTAAATCTATTAGTTTCTAACATAAAGTATTGTTAATCAGTATAATTAATTTAAAATACTATTTTCCTTTATCTTAATTTTAATTGATTTTTATAGCAGCTCACAGAGTTTGTTATTTTTATGAAAGAACCATTATACATTAGATAAAACAAAACCAGATAAATTCTTAGTTCTCTTTACCAGCTGTCTTACTCCCTTAGTTACAAACTGAAAGCGATTATCTTGTCCTAGATCTAAGTGCTTTCTGTACTTTATCTTCTAGAAGATGAGAACTATTTGTCGCTGCCTCCCACCAGGCAGGACTTGACACAAGGTCAAAAGCCCAAAGGCCAATTAAAGTGGGGATAAGGGGAGGGAAGGGCGGGATCTTGTCCTAGATCTAAGTGCTTTCTGTACTTTATCTACTAGAAGATGAGAACTATTTGTCGCTGCCTCCCACCAGACAGGACTTGACACAAGGTCAAAAGCCCAAAGGCCGATTAAAGTGGGGATAAGGGGAGGGAAGGGCGGGATCTTGTCCTAGATCTAAGTGCTTTCTGTACTTTTTCTACTAGAAGATGAGAACTATTTGTCGCTGCCTCCCACCAGACAGGACTTGACACAAGGTCAAAAGCCCAAAGGCCGATTAAAGTGGGGATAAGGGGAGGGAAGGGCGGGATCTTGTCCTAGATCTAAGTGCTTTCTGTACTTTTTCTACTAGAAGATGAGAACTATTTGTCGCTGCCTCCCACCAGACAGGACTTGACACAAGGTCAAAAGCCCAAAGGCTGATTAAAGTGGGGATAAGGGGAAGGAAGGTCGGGAACGAGTCGAGACTCGAACCCTGCTGGTCTATGCTGCTCATTGGCTCACTTGGTGCAATGTGAACCTGATGAGGCAAGCAGTTTTACAAACCCAAATGTGGGTCCGGGTACGTATGCCGGGTTATGGCTTGAACTAGATAACAAGGTCTAGTGCCATACATAGGTTCCTGAGAGCTTCCAAGGACATCTTCTAGAAGATGAGAAGTCATTTTCTAAGCTTAGATCAGTTGGTTGGTTGATTTTATGGCATGTCAATCCTTGTTGGGTTATTAAATACCGAAACCAGTCATTTTTTAAGCAATTATATGGTTTCAAGTAACTAATGATAATCATTTGTAAATAATTATAGTTTCAAGTGATTATTCTTAATACATGTTAGGTTATATGGTTTAATGGCACATCAATCCTTGATGTTTATTTAATGCCAAATCCTGTTTATAAAGTAAAGTAAAATAAAGTTGGCGACCTTAGTAGAGGGTAACCTGAAGGATCCCTTTTAAATAGCTATCACACTAAGATGTAGGGTGGGCGCTACTCCTCTCCCTGGATTATTCCACTTTACCCTTGACCCTTACTTTATAATGCTGACTGCTAAGCAAGGCAGCATCAAGTACCATTTTTTGCATATTTGGTATCACTCGACCTGAGATTGAATGCAGGTTTCCCGGACCATTGGTGAACACTTTACTCATTAGGCCAATGGCCTGGTAAAATCCTGTTTATACATATATGATTTTTAAGTGAATAGTTTGTAAGCAACATCATTTTTAAAAAAGCCGGAAATCATTTGTTTGTAGACAGTAAAATGTTTTCAAGCATTGATGTTGTTTGCACTCAGTTAAATGGTTTCAAGTATTGCTATCAAATACTAATAATTCTATTTAATATTAATCATTTATTTGCATAGATTTAAAATGGTTTCAAGTATTGCTATCTAATACTAATAATTCTATTTAATATTAATCATTTGTTTGTATAGACTCAACTGGTTTTCAGACCAGTTGGCTGGAACTGTAGAATACACTGACTGCATCTCTGCAGAGGGGTAAGAGACTCCCAATAAGTGTCCTGGATATGACATTAAACAATCTGATGGTCAGGCTCCAGTAATGCTGGAGCACTGGAGAATGCAGAGTACCCCTTCATTGCCATTGCTCCCAGGTCTACTCTGGCCCGAAGTGGTAACACCTGAAAGGGTCCTAACTATGGGTCAAATACAACTGACATTTAAACTGTGTGCAAACAAATGACTTATGCTAAATAGAACTGTTTGATTATTTAACTGTGTGTAAACAAATGACTGATATTAAATTTAATTGTTAGTGATACATAATAATTGGAACAATTTAACTTTGTTGACATATGTCTACAAATCGTATATAAACTGGATTTGGCATTAAATAACCAACAATGGTTGATATGTCACGAAAGCGAACAAATCAACTAGTTTTAAATAAAGTAAATGATTAAAAAGTTGTTTGACTCATAGATAAGATCCAAACAGGTACTACCACTCTGGGTCAGAGTGAACCAGGGAGTAATGACAAAGAAGGAGTACTCCATATTCCCTAAAGCTCCAAGACTGCAGTTTAGTGTCATATCCAGGACCCTCACTGAGAGGGGTCTTCCTCCACTGCAGAGATGCCGTTGGCATATTCTACAGACTCAGCTGACTGAGCTATTCTTAATACAATTAACTTGCACAGTTATATGCTTACAAGTATTCCAATCTAATACTAATAATTTGCACATCAATCTATTTGACCCATATAAGTAAAGTAAAGTTGGCGACTGTAGTTGAGGGCGACCAGAAGGCTCCCTTTTCAATATCTACTACATCAAGGTGTAAGGGAGGGCGCTACTCCTTTCACTGGATTGCTCCACTTTACCCTTGATACATACCTTATATAGCTGAGTGTTAAGCAAGGAGGTATCAAGTATCATTTTTAAAGTCTTTGGTATGACGCGACCTGGGATTTAACACAGGTCTCCCAGAACATTGGCGAACACTCTATCCACTTAGGATTTTAATCAGTACTACCACTCTTTTTAATGACTGTCCCTACATGATAAATTTACTTAAAAATAAATTGATTTATATTAATTGAATAAATCAAGAGGTAGGATTCTCTTAATGTTTGTAGTGTAAGACAATGGGAAAGAGAGATTTCACAAAAATCAATAACACAAAAAATGAGCCCACAACTGTACCATTGAACCAAGTTGGCATTTTAGTCGATCTGGGAGTAACAAAGGATCAACTCTGCATGAACAAGAACTTGAGAACTGAAGCTACACCTCTGGATGCAGTTTAGTTTCATACCCAGTAAGGTTAGGTTTGGTTTGTTTAATGGCACATCAACCTTTGTGGGTTATTTAATGCCAAAGCCACCCTTGAGAGGATAAGTGGGTTCGTGCCTTTTCCCAAAGCTTTTAGTCCAAAAGTGAACTCAATAGTGTAACTAGAGTTTGAACTCATTTACTTTGAGGCCACAGTCCAGCACTTTAGCCATTATGCAATGGAGTCTTCTCTTCTTCAAATAGGGTGTTAGTCTGAAAATAAATGTATTAACCCAACTACATTCATAAGATGTGATTTAAAATGTTTCTATTAACCTAGCTCACTAATTGCTTTTTCATGTGAGGTGACTGGTATAAAATGAGTTTTGATTTGTCATTTAAAGAACTTAAAAGAAAAAAATTGACTTTTTCTGTTTTGTTTTGGCACTGAGCTTAGCTAAGTTTAGCACAAGGCCAGAAGTATGGTATACCCAGTAAGAACTGAACCCACTAACAATAGTCTGCTAATCTAGTTTGTTAACTATTACACCATACAATTACCTTATTAGTTATGTCAAGAACTTTTCAGCAATAGCTTGTACCCCCCCCCCATATGAACTCACCATCTTTAGAAAATGTTTCTTTCATAATTCTTAATCCATAAAAAATAAACTAAGCACAAATCTGAAACAAAGCCTATTTTATCTAATAAGCTAAACTTTCTGGTTTTATGGAACATACCTCAAATTGATTAAAATAATTTATCTTAATTAATAATCAAAGTTTTTTTTAACATAAGATAGAGAAACAAATTATAGAATCACTAAATTTTTAAGAACAAATTATGAAATCAACAACAAAAAATTTCATCAGTATTTTGTTGTTGCTTCCCTGGCTTTTATGACAGCCTCAATTCTTGAAAGCATGGACTTAAATAATGAAAAACAATACCTTTTTATCAAGCTACTTCCAGTTTTCTCAAATAACGTTTAACATCTTTTTCATAGACTAGTTTTTTTAATTTCCACCATGAATTTTTGATCATATTGGTCTGGTCTGGATTGTTTGCTGGCTATTTCATAGAGTTGATATACTTTTCCGAAAGCTTTGATCCTCACTATTTTGTGAGAAGATGCAAAAATAACATCTTTATTATCAAACATATTTTCTATCATATTAAAAACATAAGATTGCAACTTACTTTACATGCTGCCTCCGATTCATGCTCTTTGAAGTCGTTGTAAGCCATCACTTCAGCCATGATAAATCCTTTTTCAAAGTCTGTATGAATTTTACCAGCAGCCTGGGGGGCTTTTGTGTTTTTCTTAAAAAAAAAAAAAAAAAAAAAAAAAAAAATTTTTTTTTTTTTTAAAATTTCAATAAAAAAAAACCTACAGCAACAACAAAACAAAACACTACAATAATTTATTATCCTGATCATAAGTATCAGCAAAGCTTATTTCATTTCTTTTATATTAAAAAGATTTTTGTCGAGAGATAAGTGAAAATAAATATTTTTGATGATTGTGTAAATTAAAAAGAAAATAACAATAAAAAATATCTATAGTAGCTCTAAAAATCAAGACTATGCGTCCTGGGATTGAACCCCGGTCTCCCGGACCATTGGTAAACACTCTACTCATTAAGCCAATGGTTCAATCTTTTTCATCTTAAAAAAAAAACAAAAAAAAAAAAAACAATTAAAAAAATTTACTATCAGTGACTATTCTGAATAGAAATGATTTGGAGTTATATGGGTTCAAGTATTCCGACACAATCAGTCATGGAGGAGCTCATGGTGTAATGGTTATCACTGTTTGAAATAGACATAGTGATACAATTTCAATTCTTTGAAGAGGCTGTTTGCATTTCACATAGTGCCAATACCCTTGATGAAGGTACAAATACAATTATTCACTCTCCAGCAATGGGTTTGGTTAGGCTTAATGCCACACTGGAGGTTATTTAATGCCAAATCATCTATATATATTAAATATATATATATATATATATATATATATATATATATATATGACTTAGAGTTGGTTTGGGTTTTATAGCATATCAACTATTGTAGATTCTTTAATGCCAAATACTCTTTATACATATATATTAAATATATATGATTTGGTTGGCTTGGGTTTTATGGCATATCAACCATTAGAGGTTATTAAATGCCAAATCCTCTTTATACAAATATAGGAAATATATATAATTTGGTTTGGTTTGGCTTGAGGCCATATCAACCATTGTAGGTTATTTAATGCCAAATCATCTTTATACATATATATTAAATATATAAGAATTGGTTTGGTTTGGCTTGATGCCATATAAAACATTGTAGGTTATTTAATGCCAAATCTCCAAGGTTGGAACCTTGCCATCATATGGTTGAATGCCACATCTAAGATACTTGGTGGGGGTGGGGTCTTACCCTTCTGCAGAGATGCAGTTGGTATATTCTACGGCTTGAGCCGACTGGGCTTTCCAGCTAAAAAGTAGGGCAGACTGTGCCCTTAACCTTGGTATGGCAACTGGTCTTGGAGAAGGAAAACTGATTTCAAACCTATTAAACTCCACTTAAAAATTGATCCTGCTTATCATTAGGCTAAGTAGGAATAGTAGGTAGGGTGAATAGTCTTACTGAAAGGAGGGAAGTATCAAACAAAGAAGGTCAGAAGGAAGTCAATCTATTCTTCCTCTTTTATGGATATATAAGTATGATTTTCTCCTTTACTCATGTGATAAATACCTTACACTTGTTGGTTGGTTGGTTATTTTGTTTAATGGCATATCAACCCTTGTGAGCTATCTTATGCCAAATCTTGTTTTTGGTTTGGTTTTATGGCATATCAACCATTACAGGTTATTTAATGCCAAATCTAGTTTATACATATATATATATTAGATATATATGATTTGTAAACATGAGTCAACGAAGTTAAATAGTCCCAAATATTACTATGTATCACTAACAATTCAATTAAACATCAGTCACTTATTTACATACAATTAAATGATCAAACAGTTCTTTTTCAAATAATTCAACTTAGCATAAGTCATTTGTTTTCACTTAGTTTAAATGTCAAAGCTCTATTTGACCAACAGATAGGACACTTTCAGGTGCACTCACTTCGGGTCAGAGTAGACCTGGGAGCAATGGCAATGAAGGGGTACTCCATATTTCCCAAAGCTTCAGCATTACTGGAGCCTCACTATCAGATTGTTTAGTGTCATATCTAGGACACTCATTGGGCAGGGTGGTCTTACCTCTCTGCAGAGATGCAGTTGGTGTATTTTACAGCTCCAGCCGTCTGGGCCATTGTTTTTTGTATATATATGATTTATATATATGATTTTATGCGTATTAATAAAAGTAAAGTAGGCGAACTTAATCGAGGGTGACCTGAAGGTTCCTTTTTCATTAGCTACTACACCGAGGTGTAGAGGAGGGTGCTACTCCATTTTCTGGATTGCTCCACATTATCCTTGATCTGTACCTTATAATGCTGAGTGTTGAGCAAGGCTGCACCAAGTACCATTTTTTGAGTCTTTGATAACACTCAACCTGGGATTGAACCTTGGTCTCCCAGGCCATTGGCAAACACCCTACTCATTAATTTTCTTTAACTGTTTCTACGTATGGCTGACCCTTAGTCACCACCTTCTAGCACCTTTCAGATGAAAAGGGTTGGGTGTTTGCTATAAGAACAAGAATACAGTTGGGACTTAATTATATGGTTTGACATCACCAACCAAAGGATAGGATCTGGCCACTCTGACCACTCATCTAGCACAAGTAGGGACCAAAATGGTGTGGTGCAGACAATGTAACTACTCAGTACTTGGATCTTGGACTGCTCAGCTACCAGGATCATGTCCTTAGGCATTATGGGTTGCCACACCCAGTTGACAGGTAACCTCATTAGGGTGGGATCCTTACTCCTCTGCAGAGTATATTCTACAGCCCCAGCTGACTGGGGGGGGGGATACTTATAAGTCTGTTAGGTTAGGTTTTTCATTTAATCGTATATCAACCCTCATAAGTTATTTAATGCCAAACTCTGCTTTGTTATATATATATGATTTGTAAGCGAGTAGTTTGTAGGTAGATATTTTGTTTTTTAAATGAATTGCTAGAGTGTGAGATTCAAGTTACTAGACAATTTCTTATTATAAAGTTTGTTTGTTTTTTTTTTAGATATTTTGTTTTGTAGATATATTTTACATACTTATATTTTTGGTATAATTTTATTTCTCTCAAGAAGGACAAAAAACTTGTAGGTAGGTAAGGATGTAGATATCATGGTACTAATATAGGGGTATCTTGACTTTCATTGCAACTAAATATCATTATTTTCTAAAGCAATTATCTTATCATAGATTAATTCAATTTTCTTTTATTGTAATTAATTAATTGAAATTAGTCAAGTCAATAGCATATAAACAGATGTAAATATTTATAAAATATTATTAACTTACTTGGATAGTCCATGCCTTCACTTCATCCTTACCAGATGTAAAGAAGTACAATAACTGCAGCGCTTTGTAACCTTGGACAATGATCTTATCCATGGCACTGAAAAAGAAAAACATTGTATTTTAGAAACTAGTGAATCCTGTTCCACTTCACTGTGTAAAATTTTACCTTTCTGAAATTCACCTTTCTCTCCTTATATATATATATATATATAGAGAGAGAGAGAGAGAGATAGAGAGAGAGAGCATGTAATAAGTTTCTTATTTCTAAAAGAACTTTTTTTAATTTAAGAATTAATTTTTTAAAATTAATTGAAAGAAATCTTATATTAACTCTGTCCCATAAAAGTTCTTACATTCAATATAAGAAATTTATATGGAAATGTAACAACTATTCTGGGTCAGAAGTAGAATATAATTACCAAAATTCATAGAAAATTAAAATTCTAAAAAATATTGTAAATGACTTAAAGTCTTGTAACATTAAAAGCACTGATTCCTGTAAGATGACCTGAGTTAAGCAGTGTGGTTATTAAGAATTTGGATGAGGGACCATTTATTCACATGCCAAGTTTCATCAATATTTGTCCATTAGCTTAGGAGTCTATAGGTAACAAACAAACAAGAAAATGAATAATTGATTTTCGTTTAATGGCACTTCATCACTTATGGGTTACTTTAAGCCAGAATAAGTAATTTATATTGGGATGATTTTTTAAAATTTTTTAATTGAATTGGTTTGGTTTGGTTTGATGGCATATCAACCACTGTAGGTTAATTAATGCCAAATCCAATTTATACATATATATTGAAAATATATGATCTGTAAACATGTTTTGAAGCTTATTTTTTTGTACAAAATTAAATGGTTTCAAGTATTGCTATGTAACAGTAATAATCTAACATCAGTCATTTGTTTGCACACATTTAAATATATATATATATATATATATAATATGTAAGAGATTAGTTTATCAGTAATTTCCTTTTTAAATGAGAACTAATTTGTTAGCCCACTGCTATTGCTATTGTTTCTACACAGATAAACGGTTTCAATTATTGCTATCTGACACTTATAATTCTATTCAATATTAAATCGTTCGTCTGCACACAGTTAAATAGTTCCAAGTATTATGTATCACTAACAATTTAATCAAACATCAGTCATTTGTTTACACACAGTTAAATGATCAAACAGTTCTGTTTCAAACAATTCAATTTAGCATAAATCATTTGTTTGCACTCAGTTCTATTTAACCCATAGATAGGACCCTATCATGTGCTACCACTCGAGACCAGAGTGGACCCAGGAACAATGGCAATGATGGGGTACTCCGCATTCCCCCAATGCTCTAGCATTACTAGAGCCTCACCATCAACTTGTTTAATGTCACATATCTAGGACACTCTGGGTGGTGCGGTGGGTGTTCTTACTCCTTTGCAGAGTTGCAGTTGGTGTATTCTACAGCCCCAGCCGACTGGATTGTTTTTTGATTAGATTTTCAAATAGTCTCAAGTAATTTTTAAAGATCAGTTGGCTGATTAATTATAAAAACATGTCAGCCCAACTCGGGTTATTTTATGCCTAGAGGTTAGAGAATCACATTCACTGTATGTTCATATTTAAATTTTTTGTGTCGTTGTTACTTAAGAGTTCTTTTTTTGGCACACAATTATATTGAATACCGATAACTTTTAAACAGATCTATTTGAGCCATAGATGGGACACTAATAAGTATAATCACTTTAGGTCAGAGTGGACCTAGGTTTAATTGCAATCATGGGGTACACCACACTTGCCAGAGCTTCAGAATTGGAGCCTTAACATCAAATGCAGTTTAGTGTTATATCAAGGACACCACTTTTCATAAGGTGTCTTACACCTCAGCAGGGGATACAGTCAGCATATCCTAAGCCCTGTTGACAGGGCATTGGAAAGTCAAGGAGTTTTGGAGAATGAGGATTTTTGAATAAGTCTGGTAGAACCTACTTTTGAATAAGTCTGGTAGAATCTATTTTTGAATAAGTCTGGTAGAACCTACTTTTGAATAAGTCTGATAGAATCTATTTTTGAATAAGTCTGATAGAATCTATTTTTGAATAAGTCTGGTAGAACCTACTTTTGAATAAGTCTGGTAGAATCTATTTTTGAATAAGTCTGGTAGAACCTACTTTTGAATAAGTCTGGTAGAACCTACTTTTGAATAAGCCTGGTAGAACCTACTTTTGAATAAGTCTGGTAGAACCTACTTTTGAATAAGTCTGGTAGAATCTATTTTTGAATAAGTCTGGTAGAACCTACTTTTGAATAAGTCTGGTAGAATCTATTTTTGAATAAGTCTGGTAGAACCTACTTTTGAATAAGTCTGGTAGAATCTATTTTTGAATAAGTCTGGTAGAATCTATTTTTCAATGAGTTGCATTTATGTTCAAATGTTTAAAAAGAAAGTTTTTAAAAGATTCACTTTTCTAAGAAAGCCTTGTATTGGAGAAAGGGTAACATTTTTAAAACTGTATTTTGAGATTTTAGGCTTTATAATCTTTACTGTGTACGTGTGTATATCCTTCACATTCTATCAGATTGATTGATTGATTTTAAAGGTATGTCAACTCATCTTGGGTTATTTTATGCCTAAAGGTTAGGGAATCACATTTATTGTACACTTATATTTTCATTTTTTGTCTGGTTGTTCCTTGAGTTTTTTTGCATTAGATTATATACTTTCAAGCATTCTCATCTGAAAATAATGATAATTAGATAGTTTCAAGAATTTATAATTAATAAGTCATTTGTTTGCATATAGTTAATATGGTTTCAAATAATTAATAATAATCCTTAGTAGACAATTATAGCTTCAAGTAACTATCATTAATACAAATAATTTAGTTATATTCAAGTATCATCTTCTAGGTTTTAGAAGTCTAGTCGAAGTGGAATCAACCTACTGAGCGGTAGTCAACTTACTTAACATGCAAAATGAACTGATGGATGTTCACCAATCAGACATAAGCAAAATGCTGTTCTCTTCCACTTCAAATCTAGTTTCTTTTATGCTCATTAAATCTTGCTACTTCATGTGGGCTTATCACGTTCTCCTCCATAAAACAAGTCACACTTCTTGCGTCCTTTTCTTCTTTTGGTTTCCACGTGCCAGTAGCAGAGAGAGCACACCTTTTGTTTCTTCAAGGTAAGATTGTTTGTGGCATTACTACTACATATTCCTATAAATATGAATAATTTTTAAACAGATCTTTTTAACCAATTGATGGGACTCTAGCAAATACTACCACTCTAGGTGAGAGTGGAACTGGGAGTAATGGCAAAGAATACTCTACACTTCCTAGATCTGGAGTCTCACTATCAGATGCACTTTTATGTTCTAACCATAATGCCCTGCTTGGGGGAGGGGTATTACTTCTCAGCAAGGGATACAGTCAGTATATTCCAAGTCCTACCGATAGGCTACATTCCATTAGAATGTGTTTGACTGTTAATTATTAGCCACAAAAGGTGCACTGGGACACAGCCTTAGGTAGATATATATATATATATATATATATATATATATATATATATATATATATATGTGGGGTATATGTGATCGATTCGAGCTCATGTCAGCACAATATCTTGTCTTGCGTAAATGTTATGTGTACTAACATGCTATCAGGTGACTATACCTCATGATATATAGAAGCTTGATGGGGGGCATTGTTTTATGCTTTCATCTGAAGATATTGTAAACACATGAAACTTTAAGTAACGGACTTATAGTGTCCATAATTCTACTATCCATAGGTTTTACACCTGCTCTGCCATAAGAGCATTGAGCACTCTTTTATACAAAATCCTTTCTTATTTACAGTTTTCTCCAAGGCAGTTGACTCCATACACAGAGGGAAGATGGAGCAAATACTTCTAGCCTATGGTCGTCCCAAAGAAACCGTCGCAGCCATAATGATGCTCTATAAAAACATGAAAGTAAAAGTTTGCTCACCGGATGGAGACACAGACTTCTTTGACATTGTTGCTGGTGTTCTGCAAGTGGATACATTAGCCCCATATCTGTTCATAATCTGCCTAGACTACGTACTTCGAACGTCGATAGATCTAATGAAAGAAAATGGTTTTACACTAAAAAAGGCAAGAAGCAGACAATACCCCGCAGAAACTATTATGAACACAGACTACGCAGATGACAGTGCACTTCTCGCAAATACACCTACCCAAGCCAAATCCCTGCTGCAAGTGGCATTAGCTTCCATGTGAATGCAGACAAAATGGAGTACATGTGTTTTAATCAAAAAGGACACATCTCCACACTAAATGATGGTTCTCTGAAACTAGTGAACAAGTTCCTCTACCTTGGAAGTAGCATCTCATCAACTGAAAACGACATTAATATACGACTGGCAAAGGCATGGACTGCTATTGATAGGTTATTGATCATATGGAAGTCAGAATTATCTGATAAAATAAAACGCAATTTTTTCCAAGCAGTGATTGTGTCAATTCTACCACATGGATGCTGACTAAGCCTATAGAGAAAAAGCTAGATGGGAATTGCACAAGAATGCTATGAGCTATATTGAACAAATCCTGGAAGCAATATCCCACAAAATGGCAGTTGTATGGCCACCTACCTCCTATCTCTAAAACCATCCAAATAAGTCAGACAAGACTTGCGGGACACTGTTGGAGAAGTAAGAATGAACTCATAAGCGACGTTCTCCTAGGGAGCCCTTCACACAGATGTGCAAGTGTTGGACGACCAACTAGAACTTATCTACAACAGTTCTGTAAGGATACAGGATGTTAACTTGAAGACCTGCCAGAAGCGATGGACGATAGAAACAAATGGCATGAGAGAGAGATTCAGGAAAATCTGTGTTAGCAGCACAACATGATGATGGTATATATATATATATATATATATATATATATATATAAACTTGGATAATAAATTATTTTAACACATTCACAGACAGTCTACAAAGTCCATTGTATAATATGACAATTTATAATAAACTTACCTATTACAGCTGTTTTCTTTCATATATTTTTCTTTTTCCTCTGGATCCATTTCAAAAAGCTTCAATTCCAAAGAACAGCTAAATGGTATGAGCAAAGATCCTGCATCATGAGTATCTACCCAGGATTTGATTTTTGCAAGCCTAAAAAACAAACATCAAAGATGGAATTTTTAAATATTTTGTTTCATTGCAAAATTCTTTCAGGCGTAACATGTGGTAGTCTGACTAGAATATAAAACAAAATGTGGCAGTCTGCCTTGAATATAAAATTAAACACCAATGAAAGTAGGCTTTGACTAGAATTCAAATGTAGTATCTGAATGTGGCTCCCTTCCCTATTGCTAGGGATCATTAATATGTAAAAATAATCAAAGATAGAAAAATGAAACAAGAAATAACAGATAATAATAAGAGATTTTTATACAGATAATTGATAATGGAGGAATTTTGCAGTTGAAATATTAAAAAATAATAAGTTTGTAAAGTTGGCGACCATAATCAAGGGTGAGCTGAAGGCTCCCTTTTCGATAGCTAATACACTAAGGTGTAGGGGAGGGCACTACTCCTTTCTCTGGATTGACCCACTTTACCCTTGATCTGTACCTTATAATGCTGAGTGTTAAGCAAGGAGGCATCAAGTATCATTTTTTGAGTCTTTGGTATGACTCAACCTGGGATTGAACCCAGGTCTCCCAGGTCATTGGCGAATGCTCTAACCATTATGCCAATTAAAATAAAAAGAAAATATTAAATATAATAAATTAATAAAATTCATTCATTTTAATATATGTCTCACAACTTAGTTTGGTTTTGGGGGTGCTTAGTAATGTAGCATGTCTTAGGTAGAAATAGTCTGGTGGAGCCCTTTCTTTTCCAGATCTACAACTTTTCCTTCTCCTAAACTGGTTGCTATATCAAGGTTAAAGAACAGGGAGAATAGTTGGATTCATACCATTCCTAAGGGTAGACAAAATGCAAACAGCCTTGTTTAGGATTTGAACCCTGGTAGCCAAATTCACTTTCTACAATGATTACCATTATGCCATGAGTACCTCCAATAATATATTCATTCAGCATCAAATGACTAAAATTTGGACCAAAGATTTATAACAATACAACAAATACAAAACAAATAAATATTCAAAAGAGGTTTGTTTGTTTGGTTTCAATATTAGTTGTTATAACATTAATCCTTTTGTAAGCAGAGAGACGTTTTTGTTGTCAACTCTGTTGTCAACTCTTTTTTTTTTTTTTTAAAGCTCAAAGTAAGGCATTTTCTTATTGGCTGCTCATTTGTCTAATTCAAGGTTAATGTATAGAAAGATCACTAGGAGGCACCACTAAAGTGTAGAATTGTATAGAAGTCATTTTGGAAAATATCATAATTAAAAGTGAGTGATTTATAGTTTTTATGCTATTGTAAGTTGTTGGCAGCCTTAGTCAAGGGGGACCCGAAGGCTCCCTTTTCAATAGCTACTACACCGTGGTATGGGGAGGGAGCTACGCCTTTCCTTGGATTGTTTCACTTTACCCTTGATCCCTACCTTATAATGCTGAGTGTTAAGCGAGGCAGCATCAAGTACCATTTTATTTTTAAGTCTTTGGTATGACTCGACATGGGATTGAATCCGGACCACTAGCGAACACTCTACTCATTAGGCTAATGGCCCGGTAAAAAAAATGCTATTGTACTATGACATAATTGCCAATGAAATTATCATGCAGTGTTTTTTTGTTTTTTTTTCATATATATATTTAATTTGTTTAAACAAACCCACTATTTTATAAATTCTCTAAAAATAATTTGCCCATTTTACAAGGATTGTAAAGCCTTATCTGCTTACAGAAGGGTTTGGTTTGGTTTTATGGCATATCAACCATCATTGGTTATTTAATGCCAAATCTTCTTTTTACATATATATCAAATATATATATGATTTGTAAACACATTTTGTAAATACACACAGTTAAATGATCAAATAGTTCTATTTCTAACAATTCGATTTGACATAAGTCAAAGTTAAATGGTTTCAAGTATTGCTATGTATCACCAACTATTCAATTAAACATCAGTCATTTGTTTACACACAATTAAATGATCAAACAGTTCTATTTTAAGCAATTCAATTAAGCATATGTCATTTGTTTGCTCACAGTTTAAATGTCAAACACTTCTATAGAACCCTATCAGGTGCTACCACTCTGAGCCAGAGGGACATGTGAGTGATGGCAATGAAGAGATACTCTGCATTCCCCAATGCTCCAGCATTACTGGAGCCTCACCATCAGATTGCTTAATGTCATATCCAGAACAATCATTGGTGGTGATGGGGAGGGGGTCTTACCCCTCTTCAGACATACAGTCAGTGTATTCTACAGCCCCAGCTGAATGGGCTGTGTGGAAGGATTAATATGACATATAAAATTTACATCTACTCATTTAGATATCCAAAAGATAAGGAATCAGTCTCCAACTTGGGAAAGACCCAACAATTTTTAAGTATAAATTGACAAAAATATGTTTATAAAAATGAAAACTTCAGTTAACTGATTATTAGAGTGATTTCTCTTAAATAAGTAAATAAAAGGAATAAACAGGGAAGAATCCTTGACCTGTCTACACTCCTCCCCATCAAACATATTGACATACCAGTGATGATATTTGAATGACAATGATAATAATTACTAATTATGATAACCAAGCTTAGTGATAATTCATCAGTCTCGTAACCCCAGATGGTGGATGTGTGATTGGGTTTATGTAGAGGCGCCACTGATGACTCTCTGACAATCATCAACCATTTATCTTGGTCATGAGCTGCACTCAGTGACTTGGCTGAAGACAATGTTAATAGGCTGTCATGTGACACAAGAGCTGCAGTTATTCTATTTCTGACCTCCTAATTTGTGATGTGACCTCAATATGAAATGTTCAAGTTCTTTGGTGATAATTAGCATTTACACGTAAACATGATTAGGATTTTATAAATAAAAAGTGAATTAAGATACAGCGGAGGCTGACAAAGATGACATCTAAAAAAGGTTATTATAAAAAGAAATTATTTAAGGGCTGCACTTTGCCCAAAATCTGAAACAGTCAAAGAGTATATAAGAATTGAATTTTCTAAAACAAATTTTTCTCTTAAATTCATAAATAAGTAGATAAATACAGTACCATTTATTTTTTTTACGAACATAATCCTTCTCAGACAAGTTGACCAGGTATATCACAGGTTTTGCAGTGAGTAATAAATGCTGATTCAAAACATCAATCTGAAAAGAAAACAATCTATTATTAAGTTTAATTAATATTTTTTTTGAGAGCCATGAGATCATAAAAGTCATTTTGTCACATAAACTATTAGCGTGACCAGATGTCTGGCTAGTGGGTTGGCTATCTTCTATCTGGCACTGGTTTAGTCAACACCTGTTTTGATCTTCATGTATTGTAACAGGATTCTAAGCCACCTCCCCCTCTATTCTTGCATATAGACTGAGTCCCTGTTGAGAACATTTAGTAGTGTTGTAACCTAACAAAAGGTTACTGAATAAGTAATAACCAAAACAGAGGTTGGAAATGAAATGGAAATCGTTATAACATTAACAAAATACAATACTTGCCAGTGGCGTGAAGAAGGTAACCACTGCTAGTGGTGTACTACTTAGTATACTTTTAACCCCTCACAATAGTGTTCAACATATTTATAAGGAATGGGATGTGCCCATTAATTTTCATAGGTAGGGAATATAACAAATAGGAAGGCTTGTGTGCTTATTAAACTTCAGAAAAAAATGCCAAAAAGAAAGACCAAATTTAACCATGAATGGACTAAAGAATTTGAATTTATATCTAGAAGCAGAAACAATGATTTTCACGCCTTCTGTACAGTATGCCGTTGTGATGTGAAAATTGACAGTCAAGTGAAAACTGTAGTTTATTGACACATCTACAGAAAACATAAGTTCTTTTTTTTGTCCAAATCCTCCTTTCTGGTTAGCAATGCCCTCATTTAGGGAAATTTGTAAATGGCTACCCTATTAACTATCAAATTTTTTGGTAAGGGATAAAGAGACAAACTTTTAAAAAAAGTCCCCAACCCAAATGTTCTACCGTATATAAATATAGGAAAATACCAATGCACATCATAACTTCCAAAAAATAACTTTTCTGTAAGTTACTGCCAAAAAGCTAGTTGGTATGAATACCAGAATCCACCATGCTGGTCAGTAGTAATCCAGTAGTTAAAGAAAACAGATGTTAGCTTCCCCAAAAATATCAGTCTTAAATTTCATGATGGTAACCAAATTTTATCCTCAATGGAATTCAAGGCAGACATAAAAATAAGCAATTAAAAGGAATAGTAAAAATATTGATATACACTGTACACATAAAGATTATTAATATTCACACAAAAACATATTTTGTAAATTATTGCCAAAAATATATAAAAAAGATAATGTCTGTTCAACTCAATTTCCTGTTAATTTTTTAATTTAGAATTCAATTGAGTATTAAGCTTTTTATCATCACAGGACCCAAAAGAATCCTTTGCAACAATATTAAAATATGTTTTCTTACAAACTCATTAAGCATAATTTGCTACAATATTCATTCTACCCTCATAGCAAATGCTAAGTAAGGTACATTGAACAAACTTTTTTAGTTACATCTGCAAAATGAACTCTAGAAATAATCCAAGTTTGTTTAATTTTACAGTCCTTGGGTTTTGGAGTTGTTGACGATACATTCAATAACAGTTGCAAAGTTATTGTCTTTAATTGGAATCATTTTGAGATGAGGCTTCTTATTCTGAGAATTAATTTTTATTTATTGCGGACTTTTTCCAGGTGAGCATTGTCAGAAGATAGCGGTTTCAAATCCTACCCAAGCCGGCCAGAGGTTTACTTGGTCAAAAACGTGGTGCAATAGACAACAACTATGGAAGGCAGTAATTACTGGGGATACAGTTACAAGACTCAGCATTCCTATCCGAGGTCGCGGTAAATCACCTGAAGAAGGCCAGAGGTGAAATTTGGCCGAAACGTAGTGAAAGAAGAAACAACACAAAAACTACGAAGATGAGGACAAAAAGTCTGCAATAAATAAAAAAATTACTTCTCAGTTGCAAAGTACTTGTAAAAAAAAAAAAAAAAAAAAATCCAGTGTATTTCTATATTTCCTGCAGAATTGAAAGGGCATTGTTGTCCACTCACAACAAAAAATTATGACTGACTGATTTTAATGGCATATCAATCCAGTTAGAGTGATTTTATGCCCAGCATTCATATTTACATTTTTTCTGTAGTGGTTTCTTAAGAGTTTTTAGCACATGGTCCAATCAAATATAAATAATTTTCAAACGGATCTATTTGACTCGAAGACAGGATCCTAACAGGTACTACAACTCCGAATAATAGTGGACCTGGGAGTAATAGCAATAAAAGCATGACATTTCACTCGCCAGAGTTCCAGAACTGGAGCCTCACTACCGGATTAAGGTTATTGCCATATACAGGACACTTCCTTTTATTAGGAGTGGGAGGTCTTCTCCCATGCAGGTTATACAGTCATCATATTGAAAGCCCTGGGCAAAAATTTAATTTAAAACACTATTGAGCTCAGTAGCCCTACAGCTATAGCCACACATATGCGCATCCTAGAATTTCTTCAGTCTTAGCATTCAATAAATAAGAAAGTTTGTTATAGTCCATATGTTCACTGCATTTATTGAAGACTTCTAATGAATGCCTAACTCATGAAAGCTGAAATTAGTTACAGAGAGGGTTTACAGTATTTCTTAATCTTTTAAGGTTAAAAAAAAAAAAAGCATCATTTGTTCTTCTTAACAATCAAAGAAATAACATACCTCCTTTGCATCCCAAATCATCTTCCGAGGAAGGACATTATCTTCAAGGTTTGAAAGGACTTTCACTAAAGTGTCCTAAAAACAATTAAAACAATACATAAAAAAAAATAAAAATAAAAAGTAAACAATCCAAATATATAGTCTTTTAAAAGAGAGAATAAATTGGAAAATATATAGATTCACAGAGTATAAAATATAAAAGATTTTTTCCCTAACAATTCTAATATCTCCATGAATTTCTTCAGAGACAATATACTTTATATTATAATTATAAATAAATAAGGGGAAGTCATCTAAAATTAGAATTTAACAGTTTTCTTATGTAGCTGTTAAAGAGATTTTTTTCTTTTTTTCCCCCACATAATTCTATCAAATATGAATCATTTTTAAACAGATCTATTTGACCCATAAATGGGATATCAACAGATACTACTACTCCAGGTCAGAGTAGACCTGGGAGTAATGGCCATGAAGAGGTTATCCAGATCTCCAGAACTGGAGCCTCACAACTAGATGTTGTTTAGTGTTATACCCGGAACCCCCTTTTTGGGGTGGGGGATCTTACTCCTCTGGAAGGGGATAGTCTAAGCCCTGCCAACCATGGAAGAAAAAGTTTAAGTTATATATCACCCAGGCTTTGGATTCAATAATACTTTTTGAATCCGAAATAAAAAACATTCTTGTTTTAGTAATTTTATACATATATAAAGCTCGTCTGAAAAGTTCATAGGCTGATCAAGATGCTCTCATGAAATGTTATCAGATAAGGTTTATTTTTCAACATAGTCCCCCTAGCGGTCCGCACATTTCTTCCATTGGTGTTGCAGTGCTTGGATCACATTGGTCAAAAAAGTCAACTGCAGATATGGCTTTTCAGCCCACCCTTATATGTAAAGTAAAAAAAGTACAGTTGGCGACCATAGTCGAGGGTAACCCGAAGGCTCCCTTTTCGATAGCTACTACACCAAGATGTAGGGGAGGGCGCTACTCCTTCCCTGGATGGCTCTACTTTACCCTTGATCCGCACCTTATAATGCTGAGTGTTAAGCAAGGAGGTATCAAGTACCATTTTTTTAGTCTTTGGTATGACTCGACCTGGGATTGAACCCAGGTCTCCCGGGCCATTGGCGAACACTCTAACCACTAGGCCAATGTCCGGTACACCCTTATATGTAAATGAAGTATATTGTGAAATTTCAGCTCGTGCCCTGTGTTATGTAAATAACATATTGACAAGTTGAATTTTGTTTAAATATTGTCCTCCAATATGTCTTATACACTGACAGAAAATAAACTTGTAACATCCTGTAAGATAAAGCTGATGTTGATCTGAGAACAGTATATGCATATGAGAAGGCAGTAAATATTCTGATATAATTTTCAGTATGGAATAATGTATGATATTTACTATATGTACGATCATAGCAAGTGAAATTACAAACCTGTGTTAATCTTCAAGGAGGATACTCAGTGTATCGATTTTGGAAACACGCTTAGCATAATGGTTATCATGGTACAAAATGGACATGGTGACCAGAGTTCAAATCCTAGACAAGGAAGTTTGCATTTCACTTTGCACTACTGTCTTTGGGAACAGCATGAATCCACCTATTCTTCCCTCAGCTATGGGCAGATTGGATTCTTCAGCCTTGGTTAGGCAATCAATATAGGAGAGGGAAAACTATGAATTTAAGCAAGCAGTAATCTGCTTAAAAATTGACCTTGTGTCATATTCTGCCTCATGTGGAAGTAAATAAAGTAAAGTTGGCGACTGTAGTTGATGGCGATCTGAAGGCTCCCTTTTCATTTGCTACTACATAGAGGTGAAGAGGAAGGGGCTACTACTTTCCCTGGATTGTTCCACTTACCCTTGATCCATACCGTATAATGCTAAGTATTAAGTAAGGTGGCATCAAGTACCATTTTTTGAGTCTCTGGTATGACTCGACCTGGGATTGAACCCCGGTCTCTCAGGCCATTGGCAAGCACTTTACTCATTAGACCAATGGCCCGGTTTAATGAGTAAATACAAACTGGAAATTACTTTATTTTTCCAGTTAAAGCATTTATACACTAACAAAACTTTAAGTAAAATGTGCAATCATCATAGGAAATGGATACAGCAACCTAAGTTCAAGTCCTGGATGAGGCTGTTTGCATTTCACATAACCCTAATAACTTTGGGAAAGGTATGAATCCAACTATTCTTCCTCCATCTATGGGTAAAATAGTAGGGCAGACTGAGCTCTTTATCCTTGGTATGGCAACTGGTCTAGGAGAAGGAAAACTCTGAATTCAAATTTGTTAAATTCTGCATAAAAAATAGGCCATGTGTCGCATCCTACTCAAGTGGAGGAGTTGGTAAATACATACATACAAAACTTAGATCATTTATGATATAAAATAATTAGTCATGCATAATATGATATACTATAATTAGTCATGCATAATATAGTAAAAAAAGTAAAGTAGAGGGCGACCAGAAGGCTCCCTTTTCAATAGCTACTACACCGAGGTGTAGGGGAGGGCGCTACTCCTTTCCCAGGATTGCTCCACTGTACCCTTGATAGGTATCTTATATTGCTGAGTGTGAATTAAGCAAGGAGGTATCAAGTACCATTTTTAAAGTCTTTGGTATGATGTGATCTGGGATTGAACCCAAGACTCCCGGTCCATGGGCAAACACTCTACCCATTAGGCCAATGAGCCAGTAATATACTATAATTAATCATATAATATAATATACAATAATTAGTCACGTATAATATAATATACAATTAGTCATGTATAATATGCACTGATAACTTTTGAAAAAAAAAATAATCTGTATATAATATGCATTGACCTTTTGGGAATTTGTAGGAAGCAAATCTAACATTTGTTCAACTTTTTATCTGGTTTGTATCAACTAAACATATGAATTTATTTACAGTAAAGGCAAAGACATATTTACAGAAAAACAAACTTTCAGCAAAATAATAGAAGAAACAAATTATAAACAAACACTGGTTATTCCTTTGTTGAACTATAAGACCAAAGTGTTTAGATAGTTTGGAACAAAGTTATCAAAAATGCCAATGCACATGGCCAGAAAGAAAATAGTTAATACATATTTTTTTATCATTTAAAGTATTTGAACTATTGCCTTCATCTTTATAGTTATATTCACAATGTTTCAGCTGATGTATCCTTCAGCCTTTTTCATGTCAAACTCAGGAGCCTACATAGAACTTGAAACTGAACCCTTTATTGAGTCCATGGGGGCAGATCGTTCTAATTCCATTAACCATGACCAGGTACGAGTGTTAAGCTATAGTAAGTATTACTTGTTATTTTTACCTGTGGTTAGGATTGAATCTGCAACTTCCAGATGATTTCATTCCAAAGTTCATTAGCCAAATGCCTATATCTGTTATACTACGTGTCCTGCTAGACAATTCAGAGTGAGTTTTTGGGACTTATAAACCTGATGTTTCTATCAACACTATGAGTGACTACTTATTACTATAATGTATGACTTTTTTTCATCTTAGCTCATATTCTGATTTTTTTGTCAGCTCCTGAGTTTGATAAGAAATACTTGAAGAAGGCTGTAAGTTGCATTGGCCAAAACATTGTGAATAGACCAACAAAGATAAAGACAATAGTCCAAATAAGCTAAATGATAAAACTTATCAAGCTTCATTTAAAAAATTTTGACAAATAGTTAATATATAGTTCTCATACATAATACACACCTCTAACTTTTGGGCTGAAAAATCTTGAAGGATAGTGCATCTTCAACACAAACAATTATGGTAGTTACATGTTCAGATTAGCAATGATTGGTTTTGGCCTTTTAAAGTGCAGTTGAATAAAGGATTTCACAGATTTTACAAGAATGATGTACTCAACTTATTTATATTGATTGAAAGATCTTACTAGAGAGATTTTTCAAGAATAAAGATAAACTTACATATTCTGGCTTCTTTTTCTTGTCACCTCCTCGATTCACAGATCGTTCCAAACCTTCTGTTTGTTTCTTCAGATATTCTATATCCTTAAAACGTAGTTCATCACTGATGATGCTGAGATCTCTCACTGGATCAACTTCTCCTTCAACATGAACAATCTCTTCATCATCAAACACTCCTGTAAGTAAAGTCAAAAGAACGTTTAAGTTTAATGACCATGAATCAGTATTTAACTACATCTCTTTGACTAACTTACATCTATGCTCTACATCCTGAGTTGTATGCAACATGTGGTCAGTTAAACAGTGGAACCAATGCATTTATATATAGGCAAGGCCAAAAATAGCTCTGGTCTCACTCAACAAGTATCATAAATTCTCTGTTTGCTTCATTTCTTTTTTGCTGTATCCTGTCTGAAGATGGGAACATAGCTGCAGAAGATAAACAGATACTACACTTGGATCCTAAATCTATAGAAGGTGGAGTGTCCATAATAATGCTCATTAGAGTCAAGTAAATTATGTTCAAAAGACGTATTTTTGGGTTTGGTTTCTTTGTTTAATGGCATATCAACTTTTATGAGTTATTTAATGCCAAAGTTATCTTTGCAGAAGAACAGCAGTGATACTGTAAACCCATAGATGGAGGAGGCGGAAAGAATAGGGGTTCATACCTTCCCCAAGAGTATTTGTCGGAAAGTGAGCATAATAGTATGATTGGAATTTGAACTCACTCACTTTGAGGTCACAGTCCAACACTTTAACCATTATGCCACGAATACTCTCCCACAATGTATTTTTAAGAAACTATAAAAACTGTCAAAATAAGAAATACAATCTACTTTATTAAAAATGAATATACTGCAGATGTCTACTAATCTGGCCCCATTGCGACATAAAGAGTCTGAGATTAGTGAAAATGTTAACTCACAGAAGAATTATCTCTTAACAAAAGCTAACCAATCACTATTCAGTTTGTCAGTTCATGGTCATCCACAAATTATGCAGAATGAAAAGCAACTAAAATTAAGATAAGAATATTTATAAGTCAAAAAATGAATTATGGTCGCCAGTAAAGTAAGTCAAGTTGGCGACTGTAGTTGATGGCGACCTGAAGACTCCCTTTTCATTAGCTACTACATAGAGGTGTAGAGGAATGTGCTACTACTTTCCCTGGATTGTTCCACTTACCCTTGATCCACACCTTATAATGCTGAGTGTTAAGCAAGGTGACATCAAGTACCATTTTTTGAGTCTTTATTATGACTCAACTTGGGATTAAACCCAGATCTCCTGAGCCATTAGCAAACACTCTACCCACAAGGCCAATGAGCTGATATTCTCGAAGAGACTCGCCCCCACCCCCCACAAAAAAAAAAGAAAAAAAGATTCCTAATGATCTGAGAAAGATGAACAATAAGTTTAAATGGTTAGATATTGTGATATTAGCATATGTTTGTAGGGTGGAACGAGGGAGACACGAGATAGGTTCTTACTTGTATCTTTATTATTAAGCGACGAATGAATATGATACAGGTTTAATGCAAGGGAGGCAACTCTTATACGTTAGAGAGCTCTACCTTGTCACAGATATTATCCATCTTCTATCTTTGAAAATTCTTCAGTAGAGCAGCAGTCTTACCAGGATCGAATCCTTTATTTCTAATCCACTTTTTACTGACAGTTGATATTTTGAATAGTTTTAATGAAAAACAAGAAAAAACTAAGATAAAAGAAAAATACAACTCATAAAATCAATAAAAAAAAGGTCATATAGCCGGACTTTTCCCAATCCAGGACTATTGGGGACTAAAGAGTGTCAATTAATGGAAATAAAAAAACTAGGGCTTCTCAAACTTTTTATTTGATGCACCTCTAGTAACCAAATTGAATTTCCATTCACCCCCAAATAAATTAATTGAATATTGTCAACATTTTTTCTAGTCTCACTGGATATCATGAAAAGTTTTCTTTTTTAAGATTAAAATTTAAAAAAAAAAAAAATATAGAAAAATTATCATATTTTCCTAGTCTCACTGGATATCATGAGGTTTTGTTTTTTTAAAATGTTTTTCAGTTTCAAGATTAGAATTTTTAAAAAATACAGAAAAATTATCATTCCTAGGTTCACTGGATATCATGAGACGTTTTCTTTCTTTTTTAAAAAAAAAAAAAATTTTTTTTCAGTTTTAAGATTAGAATTTTTAAAAAAGACGGAAAAATTATTATATTTTCCTAGTCTCACTGGATATCATGAGAGGTTTTCTTCTTTTTTTAAAAATGTGTTTCAGTTTCAAGATTAAAATATATAAAAAATACAGAAAATTTTTTATTAATGGGTTAATAAATCATATAACACCCACACCAACAAATATCTAGTAATACTGAAACCAACTTAACAGAGGATTTTTTGTTAACAATTTAATTTTATTCATTAAAAATCTCTTATCGTGGATAAGAATGAAAATTTCAGACATTGTATTTGAAATTTACTTTTTAATTATTTTTCTTTCTTTTTTAATCCTATATTTTTATACTAATTAAAGAATTTTTTTTTTTAAACATCTCACAACCTATTATAAAATGAGACATTTTAGGATTCAGTATTTTTATAAAATAATTTGTTCAAAATATAATTATTTTTTAATGTTTTCTTTAGTGAAAATATGATTCCTTGCATCATTAATGATGATCAGAGCCAGATTGTATGTTCAATTAATGTTTTGGTTTGGTTTGATTTGATTTTATGACACACCAACCATTGTAGGTTATTTAATGCCAAATCAATTTTCATACATTAAACAGTTCTATTTCAAACAATTCAATTTAGCATAAGTTCAATTTAGTTCTATTTGACCCATAGATAGTAACCCTATTAAGTGCTACCACTCCGGGCCAGAGTGGACCTGGGAGTGATGACAATGAAGGCATACTCTACAGGACTTAAACTGGCCCTGAATACAAATTAGATAAAGGAATAGAAACATTAAATAAAAAGCAAGTGAAATATTAATGATATAATCAACTAAACAGGCAGCTCCCAGATTTATAAATCTTTATTCTTCAATATTGTTTGCTAAGGAACTCTTTTAAACAAATACAAACATTTCACAAGTTTCATTAGCAAAACATATTTAGTGAAAAAAACAATTAATTGTACTAAAAAAAAATATTGAGACATTCTAAAACTCACTTAAAATAAAAAAGAGTTAAATTTTTGAATAGAGGTGAAATACCAATCCAAGGGAGATAAATCAATTACAATAACCTAAATTTATTTATCTGTTTATTTATTTAAATTTACTTAAAGACAACTTTGCCGACTATTAAGCTCATTGCTGAGTCACATTGTATTTATAGAAATTTACATTATAATTGCAAATACATAAATATGGGAAAGTACTCAGATTTAATAGCTCTCTTGTGAAATTATAATGATTAGAGTGAATGCAAATGAATATTCTAAGGTTATATTTGTTGATATTAAGACCATAATAAAGTTATATGTGCTGATATTAAGCATATTTACCAAACTCTCTGCTCGAGCAGGATATGACACAAGGTCAAATTTTAAGCGGCGTTTAACAGGTTTGAATTCAGATTTTTCCTTCTCCTAGACTAGTTGCTTTACCAAGACTGAAGAACCCAGTCTGCCCTGATATTAAGGTTACATAAGTTGTCATTAACTAATATTTAAAGTACATGGTGTCCCAAAAAATTTGACATCATTTTGTAAGCCAGTAATTTTGGTAATTCTTGTTGAAATAACCTCACATTTTCATAGAATGTATTGAAACAGATCAAGATTTTATATTTAAAGGAAGAGGACAGTACCTGCTTACCTCAATGAGAATCTGCCAAAGAGATGGATTCAATGTGATGGAGATGAAGGGTTTTCTGATGAAATGGCTCCTGCAGTCACTGGACCAGTGATTTCTTTTTATGAGTATATGTGAAGGGACTGGTGTATATCCCCTTTCTTCCAGCTAGAATTGATGAACTCAAGCAGAGAATCACTTCTGCACTGGATAATGTTACCGGAGACATGTTACAGCATGTTTGGGAAGAGGTTAACTATCGACTTGACATGTACCGTATCACAGGTGGTGCACACATTAAACACTTATAAAATCAGTCCCAGAATAAACTTATGATGTTCAACACTTAAACTGTTCAATTTCATTGAGCTAGACTTAGAAGTTTTCAAGATAATTGCTTTTAAAATGATGTCAATTTTTTGGGGACACCATGTATAAACTGAAATCAACACGGATTTAACTAAGAACATCTATCCACTTTACAAAATGATACAAGAGCTGTCATTAATGGAAAAAAAAAATGCTTCAGCTACTTATTTTTTTATTTGCCAAAATGAAAGAGCAGCATGGAATAAATCAGGATAAAAGCATCAGTGAGAGAATGCAAAAGATGCGAATGTCTATGTGAAGAGAAGCAGCAAGAAATTTTCAACTGTAACAGACAGAAGATGCATAAAGCTTAGAATTTCCATAATTTCAACTAGTACAGATGTAAAGCTATTTTATTGTGACATTATAAAGTACTTCCCTGTAATTATTCATTTGTAATTAATTATAATATAAATGCTAGAGATAAGATTCAACTCAACAATAAGCTTCATGACTACAAAAGACAACACAGCTTCTTAATAAAAAATATTTTTGCAGATTATCTCTTGATTCAACATAGGGTTAACTATCTATCCACAGTAAGCTGATCAATAGTATTTAAGAAATTTTTTTTGATAAAGAAAATATGATTCATCAGCTATTTCATCCTACATCATTTTGAACATGACCTTTGAAAATATCTGCTTGTTTTAAGTGGTTTTAAGTACTCCTCACATCTCCCTTTCCTGAACAGCTACTTGATTTGGGATCAGTTGTTGCAGTGGTGGGTCATGGTCAATTAAGACTGCTTGATGTGACATCCGGTTAAGGCCAGCAGCCGCATCTCACAGGCAAAACTGACCCACTCCTTGAGCCTCAGAGCCCCCCAACTGATTCTAATCTTCCTTGGAGAAACTAGGTTTATTGTCTGGCACCTGAGGTGCTTCTTTTCAGGGGAATGTCGATGGTGCCCAAATGCCCCATGTATCTGAACTATGGTCCTGCACCTAGACCCACCTTAAAAAAGGCCCTGTGCCACATTTGCACATTTGGTGGGGTGCGCAATAAATATCTGTTTTAAGTAGTTATTTGGTTTAATGGCATATCAACTTGTGATGGTTATTGAATGCCAAATCCTATATATATATATATATATATATGATTCATAAGTGAATAGTTTGTAGGTAACTTTATTTTTAAATGAGTCAGGGCTCATTTGTTTGCACACAGTAAAAGTAAAGTAAAATTGGTGACCTTAATCAAGGGTGACCCGAAAGTTTTCTTTTCAATAGCTACCACACCAGGGAGTAGAGGAGGGCGCTACTCCATTCCCTGGATTGCTCCAGTTTATACTTGATCCTTACCTTATAATGCTGAGTGTTAAGCAAGGCGGCATCAAGTACCATTTTTTTGAGTCTTTGGTATGACTCGACCTGGGATTGAATCCCGGTCTCCCGGACCATTGGCGAACACAGTAAATGGTCTCAAATATTGCTATTTAACATCAGTAATTTTATTTATGTAGTATTCTTATCTGATATAAACAATTTGTACACAGCTGTATAGTTTCTAATAATAATAATAATCTCTAGAAAACGATCGAAGAGTTCTATTTGATCCATAAAAAGAACCCTAAAAGGTACTATGGAGCAGTGGAACTGAGAGTAATGTTAATGAAGAGATACTCCACATTCTTTAAACTCCAAGACTGGAGCCACACCATCAGATGCAGTTTAATGCCATATCTAGGACATGAAATGGTTTCAAGTATTGCTATCTAACACTAATAATTCTATCAAATATCAATCATTTGTTTGTACTCCATTAAATGGTTTCAACTATTACTATTTAACAATAATTATTCTACTTAAAATTAAACATTTGTTTGCACACAGTTTAGATGGTTTTAAGTATTGCTATCTCAGCACAATTGACTCTCAGCCACCACCTTCTAGCACCTTTAAGATAAAATAGGGTTGGTACTTGTTTGTAGCAAGCAATTTGAAGAACACATTTGGGATAATCATATAGATGCTAGGGTTTGATATAACCAGGCGATAGATCAGATCAGGCTCCTCCGACCACCAGTCTACTCCCAGAGGATCGTTGCAAGTCATTTGATCACTTTTGTTGCTGGGTCAAAGATTACTCAGCCACTAGAATCTTGTCCTGAGGCATTATGAGTTACCACCCATGGCCAACAGGTGGCCATGTTAAGAGTGGAGAGCTTAACCCTCAACAGACGTGCAGTTAGTGTATTTTACAGCCCTAGCCGACAGGACAGGTTTTGTTTTGAGGTGTATAATAAGAAAGGACTTACTGACAACATGAAAGATAGCATCACATGCACTGATGTTGGAAAGGAAAGCATTGCCCAGGCCTTTTCCCTCATGGGCCCCCTGTACCAATCCGGCAATGTCAACCACATTCAAAAATGCAGGAACTTTGCTGAAAAGAAAAAAAACAAAAAATAATAAGCTATTGGTAAAATAACAATTTAAAAAAAAAATTATTTTGCTTTTTTTTAAAGCAAAAATCTCCTAGAAATAGTTAACAGCCTGACACTTGAAAGCATTAAAAAAATAAACTAGATAAATGATAAACACTGGGGAAATTATATATATATATTTTATACACACACACACCCAAGGATCATTCAATAAATAGGATGAACTTTGTCAAACGAGTTGGCAATAAGAAGCATTGGTTACAGTTTCACCTTTTTCAAGGAAATCAAAAGAGTCCTTTCATGTCCCAGAAGACCCCCAGCATGACCTTCTTTATTGACTGCTGCATCCAAAACTTTTTCTTTATTGGAAAATCAGTGTTTCCACTCTATGAACTATCTTTTCATTTGTACACATTTTTTTTTGACTAAAACATGCTTCTCTGTACACATCAAAGATTTTTTGTAAAGTTTGCACTTCTCAGCCAGCAAAAATCTGATGACAGTCCTCTGTTCAAGCCTGGAGCACTCTGGTATGCCACCATTTTGAATAGCCTTAAAACAAATATATTAACAAGATGAAAATAATTTTTGCTAAAAAAACAATTGCAAACAACGCAGAGTTTGCATTTATGTAAAAAATGTTTTTTGTTTTCTTGAAAAAAAAAGTCCCTTATTTATTGATTAACTCTCATATATATATATATATATACATATATATATTAATACTTACCTTCATCCTCAGAATTTGGTATACATCAGATTATTCTTAATACTAATAATTTTACACAGTTATATGGTTTCAAGTATTCTTATCTAAAATAAATAATTTGAACAGTTATATGGTTTCAAGTATTCCTTTCTAACAAAAATAATTTTCAAACAGATCTATTTGATCCATAGATGGGACTTTAATAGGTACTACCATTTCATGTCCAGGTAATAAAGAGGAACTCAACACTCCTTAGAGCTTTGAAACTGGAACCTCACCACTGAATGCAGTTTAGTTTAGTCTGGTTAGGTTTTATGGCATATTAACCATTGTAGGTTATTTAATACCAAATCCTGCTTATATATATATATGTCAAATATATATATGATTTGTAAATATATCTTGTAGATAACACTTAAATGAGTCTAAGCTCTTTTTTGCATACAGTTAAATGGTTTCAAGTATTGCTATATGCCACAATTTAACATCAGTCATTTGTTTGCACACAGTTTAGTTCTATTTGACCCATAGATAGGACCCTATCAGGTGCTACCACTCTGGGTCAGAGAAGACCTGGAAGCAATGGCAATGAAGGAGTGCTCCATATTTCCTAAATCACCAAGGTTGAAACCTCACCATCAGATATGTCATATCCAGGACACTTGTTTGGGGGAGGGGGTCTTACCCCTTTGCAGAGATGCACTAGGTGTATTCTCCAGCCCCAGCCAACTGGGCTTGGATGCATTTTAGTGTCATACCCAGGATATGCTTTTTGGTAAGGGTCTTACTCTTCTGTGGGGATAGTCAATGTATTCTAGGATCAACTGACTGAGTCATATTGTGTCTGATTGGTTTGGTTAGGTTTTATGGCATATCAACCATTGTTGGTTATTTAATGCCATATCCTGTTTATACATATATGATATATAATTTGTAAACAGATTTTGTAGATACACACAGTTAAATGATCAAATACTTCTATTTCTAACAATTCAATTTAGCATAAGCCATTAGTCAGTTTAAATGTTAAACAGTTCTATTTGACCCGAAGATAGGACCCTATCAGGTGCTACCACTCCAGGCCAGAGTGGACTTGAGAGTGATGGCAATGAAGGAGTACTCCGCATTTCCCAAAGCTCCAACATTACAGGAGCCTCACCATCAGATTATTTAATGTCATATCCAGAACACTGCAGAGATGCAGTCAGTGTATTCTACAGCTCCAGCCAACTTGGCTGTATTGTGTCAGAGTTTTCTATCAAGTTATATACTGAAATGAAGGTACCAAAAAAATATTAATAAAACCTGAACTATTATTACCTGGCTGGTTTATAATGTTCACAAAGGTGAGTAAACCGTTCATCAGGTACAGGTACTCGACCTAGAAATTAACAAAGATACATTCATGAATTTACTTAAAATACACAAAAAGAAAAAAAAAGTTATTGATTACAGTATGTAGTTTTTCATTACACACAAAATTATTGTATCTGAATGTTCAAAGTTCAGCTGAAAAGTTCACAGGTTAACTGAAATAACCTCATGGAATGGGACCAAATGAGGTTTATTTTTTTAACATAATCGCCCTTGTGTTTCCCACACTTCATTAATTGGTGTAGCAGTGCTTGCATCCCATTGGTCAAAAATGTCAACTGCAGATATGACATCAGCCTATGAACTTTTCAGCCCATTCTTATATGTTATTGATTAAAGATAAAGACTGTTTTAGTGCAAGATTAGAGGAATGTAACAACTTTTGTTAGCCTGAAACAAGAAGAACATGCAGCTTTATGTGTCTTTTGTGGAAGCAGCCATTTGTAATCAGGGTTGTGAACATGTGTAGATTACTATCGATTATGAATAAGTATGAATTACATAAAAACTCCTAAGTGACAGATAGCAGACTTTAGTCAATGACAGTTGGATAAGAACCAGAAAAGTGACACTTGGGTGAAACATAAAGAGCAAACTTTTGAAAGAGAGAGTTTGGTTTGGTTTGATGGCATATCAACCATTGTAGGTCATGAATGCCAAATCCATTTTTATACATATAAACAGTTCTATTTCAAACAATTCAGTTTAGCAAAAGTACACTGGTTCAATTTCAAACAGTTCAGTTTAGCATAAGTACACAGTTTCAATGTCAAAACAGTTCTATTTCAAACAATTCAGTTTAGCATACAAAAACAGTTCTATTTCAAACAATTCAGTTTAGAATACAAAAACAATTCTATTTCAAACAATTCAGTTTAGCATAAGTACACAGTTTAGTTCTATTTGACCCATAGATAGGACCCTATCAGGTGCTACCACTCCTGGCCAGAGTGGACTTGGGATGATGGCAATGAAGGGGTACTCTGCATTCCCCAATGCTCCAGCATTACTGAAACCTCACCAACAGATTGTTTAGTGTCATATCAGAGACACTTGTTTGGGGGTCCTTACTCCTCTGCAGAGAAGCAGTCAGTATATTCTACAGCTCCAACCAACTGGGCAAGATTTGTGAGAGAGAGAGAAGAAATGAACATGTTCATTGAAAGAGCAAGACTTTATCATGAAGAAGGAAAATGATTTCCATCCGCCTTGGTTGGTTATAGAAACAAATTTCTCAGCACTGTTTGTTACAAGCAGAAGAATCTTGTTAATCTCACTGGCAGGCTGAGCACTATTTTACTATACACTGTAGGCCTGGCTTGGTTTAGTTGTGTGGGTTATTAAATGCTAGATCTTGTTTATATATATATATTTTATATATATGATTTGAAAGCGAATAGTTAGCAACATTTTTAACACACCGGAGCTTATTTCTTTGCACACAGTTAAATGGTTTCAAGTATTGCTATTTATTGTTTGCACACAGTTAAATGATTTAAAGTATTGCTATTTAACACTAATAATTCTATTCAATATCATTCATTCATTTGCACACAGTTAATGGTATCAAGTATTGATATGTAATACCAATAATTCAATTTAACATTAATCATTTGTTTGCACACAAATGTTTCAAATATAGTAAAAGATCAAATAGTTCTATTTGACCCTATAGAATTCAAACCTGTTAAACTCCGCTTAAAAATTGACCTTGTGTCATATCCTGCCCGAGCGGAGGGGTTGGTAAATAGGATAGATGGAACTCTAATAGGTACCAATACTCTTCGCCAGAGTGGATCTGGGAGTAATGGCAATGAAGGGATACTTCACAAAAGTTCAGGATTGAAGCCTCACCATCAGATGGTTTAATGTCATATCCAGAACACTTGTTTGGGGAAGGGTCTTACCCTTCTGCAGAGGTGCAGTTGGTAAATACTACAGCCCCAGATGATATATAAATTAAATTTTTTTAAAAAAAGGTTTAAGTTTTTAGTGAATAAAAACCCTACAAAACATTGAAATTTAAATACTCACTTTCATTGGGATCAATTGTACAAAAAGGAAAATTTTCAGCAGCTGCTTGACTCTTCGTAAGAATGTTGAAGAAAGTTGATTTCCTGAAGAGAAGGAAATGTAATAATTATTATCACAAGTATTCCTTGTTAATCTTACCTGTTGTTGGGATTGAACGTGAATACTCACAATAGCTTAACACTTGTACCTGATCATAGTTAACAGAATTGGAACAGTCTACCCCTGTGCTTCAATTAAAGGAGTCAGTTTGAGATTCTGTGTGGACTCCCAAGTTTGACATTAAACACCTGAAAAAGGCTGAAGAATATATAGGCCGAAACATTCTGAGTATAACAATAAAAATGAGTTCAATAGTTTGAATATTCTAAGTGATAATAATTATCAAGCTTCATCTCAGTAATTTAGGCAAAAAAAGATGGATAAGTAATGCTCATCTTGATCTTATATCAAGTTAAATATATCTATATAGATATTTTATGATAATTAATGGGAGTACAAGATTTGTGTGGAACATCTGAATTTGCATATAAAAAAATTGACACATAAAACGTGAAAGTTTAAACCAGTTCATTGGCCTAGCAGGTAGAGTGTTCGCCAATGGTCCGGGAGACCAGAGTTCAATCCCAGGTTGAGTCACACCAGAGACTTTAAAAATGGTACTTGATACCTCCTTGCTTAACACTCAGCAATATAAGGTATGTATCAAGGGTAAAGTGGAACAATCCAGGGAACGGAGTAGCGCCCTCCCCTACACTTCAGTGTAGTAGCTATTGAAAAGGGAGCCTTCTGGTCGCCATCGACTACAACAACTACAGATGTAATGCTTATGTTGAGATTCACTGTCTGGAATTGATTATCTCCCCTTTTGATTATTGTTTGAAAGGATTCATATCAGTGGCGACTCTAGCCTATTTTTGCTACTCGTGCCCCCTCCCCGCCCTCTGTCAACTTCATTTCCCAACCCGTGGTCCGTGGACCCAAAGTAAGTCATCATAGTTGCTATTGCGTGATTCTCCATTGTATAGCACAGATTGACAAATGTATCTTGCATGGTGTTTTTTTTGTAAACAATCAAGATACTATATAATTTGTAGTCTTGTTAATACAGTAGATAAGATAATTTTTTTTCCTTTCAAAAGTATAAAAGAAAAGAGAAGATGTTCATTACTATGACGAGAAAAATATGTTTATTAGAATAAAGAAACTGATGACAATATACACAGACACGGCTAGTAGTTTCAATTTCGCTTAAAATAAAGATTATTTGTTGAAAATGTATTCAAATAAACAAATTTTAGTTACACAATGTAATATATGCAACATCCATTAAAGAAATAGACATCTGTTAGTGAAAAAACGAATTAAAACACGCTGTTTAACCAACATTTACCATAGCGATGATGATGACGTCGGCGACGGCTCTAATCTGCTATCCCCTCTCTCTCTCTCTCGGTCCCTCTCCCTCTTCCCAATACATCTATCAGCAGTCACTCGTGCTAAGATTTTTGAGCACAGTGTTAGGGTTGCACTTGCTATTGGCTAGAGCCAAAAGTGTATTTCTGTTATTATAAGGGTCTAGTGCCTGGCACGGATCGGGCGTTCAACATTATAGCTGATTTTATGGGATGTTCAATGAATCTGACGGTGGCTGGACAAAGACCATCCGTTCAAAACAACATCGTTGTATTATTCCCAGATATATTTATGAACTTTTGGCTACTTAGTTATCGAAACTTGAATAGATACGTAATTTAATTGAGATCAGACTAAGTATGTTTGCTTGAAATTAATGGATGATTTTTAATCCATTTTGAATAACATTGACCGAGTTATTGGTCGTGCTGGGCACGAGTAGCACTAGTCCCGTCTCCGCCCCTGATTCATATGTATCTTTAATAATATTTTTAAATACCCTGTCCGGTGGCAAAAGCTGCTTGGTAGCGCCAGGAGAGGCAATACTGCCTTGAGCTACCAAAACTGTGTTATCCCCCTGGTTGGCGGCTGATGAGGACAGAGTATCGCACATGCTTTCACACGTTGTATGATGAAAAAAAAAAAGAAGTTTATTGAGTTGTAGCTAGTGCCGGATTTATATATGGGCTAGTATGGTCTTGACCTCTCTGCAGGAGGACAGAGTCAGCATATTCTAACCCTACCCTGCCAACAAGATGGTCATTTAGAAGAGTTCATTTTTTAAGTGGAGTTTTTCATCCAACTGTTATGGTAGATTCCCTCTCAAAAGTATGAATATCTTTTCTCTTTCCCCAAATATTCATACAGTTCTGTGTCAGAATACTGCAATGGATCTCGCTAGTTGGTTTCCCAAGGCTTGGGCGTATTAACTCGAGTGCTTCTATTCTTCGTGTCCTGTGCTTTTCCTTTCTTCCTTCCGTCCGTCCCTCCTTCAAGTTGTAATGACACTTTTGAGTGTGGACGTCGGTTGACTCGCTCAGAAAGAATCGCCCGTTCCATCCGTCACCGTGCGTTTTTATGCTCGCAAGGTTTCACAAGAATTTGCATACATGCAAATTGACTCTCGCTGGTTCAAGATCTCTCAATGCTACATACGGTGCTTGAGGCAGCCATATCAGTTTCTTGCTTCTGCTCTACAGGCCAGACACATCCGTGCGCGCTTTGAATGTCCAGGTACATTGCGTCCATTACATTCACAAGTTCTGTAATAAAACTAATGTTTTAATAGGTAAGCCATGTAAGATGAGCTTCAGAGCTTGATATTTGTTCATCAAATGTCCCCATAAGACACTATTCCAAATACATCAGTGAATAAGTGTTATATATGTTCACATTTCCATAGTTCCTTCCTGAATTTGCTTGCTTTGTATAACAAGAAAAAGTTGGTCGTTTAATGAGTGAATCAGTGATTGTTGTTTTATATTACGTTATTTGACTGAATTAGAAATATTGTGTAGAATTTATGTTTCATTTGTTTATCAAGAAAGATTTCAAATCAAAAGGAGGAAGAAAAAGAAAAAGAGAAAGTATAAAATTATGATATATGTGGAATATATTAACTAAAGATGGAATATATTGTAGCTATTTAAAATGGATTTGCTCAAGTAAGGAGAAATATTGTAAAAGCCCGGATGAGTATTGAGGAAATTACAGAGTGAAATAGCAGTTGCTTCGAAAATTCATCTTAGTCTTTTATTATGAATGTAAATGAGCATCTTTGCAGAATTGAAATCGAAGTTGTGATTAGATTGAGAAATGTGTTCAAACAGTGCATTGTTTAAGTTACCAATTTTATGATATCAGGTATTTCTATCTAATACAAATAATCTTCACAGTTATATGGTTTCAAGTATTCCTATCAAATACAAATAATCTTCAAACAGATCTATTTGACCATAACAAGTATTATCACTCCAGGTCAGAGTTGAACTGGGAGTAATGGCAATAAAAGGGTACTCCACACTCCCCAGAACTCCAGTGCAGTCAGTTGGGGCTGTTGAATACATTGACATTTGTTTGCGTACAGTTTAAATGTAAAACAGTTCTATTTGACCCATAGATAAGACAGCCCAGTGAGCTGGGGCTGTAGAATACACCAACTGCATCTCTGCAGAAGGGTAAGACCTCTTAATAAGTGTCCTGATATGACATTAAACCATCTGATGGCAAGTCTCTAGCCTTGGAGATTTGGGGAATGTGGAATACTCCTTTATTGCCATCACTACCAGGTCCACTCTGACCTAGAGTGGTAGGACCTGATAGGGTTCTATCTATGGGTCAAATAGAACAAACTGTGTGTGCAAACAAATGAGTGATGCTCAATATTGACTGTTATATAGCAATACTTGAAATCATTTAACTGCGTGCAAAAAAGAGCTCAGGCTTGTTTAAGAATATTATCTACAAAACGTGTTTACAAAACATATATATCTACCTTGTATATAAATTTCAATAGGCCAGAACTTGCATAAAAGAGTATGCCAGCAGCAGAAGTGTGTTGTTGTTGTTCTTTGTGAACTGTTTTTTTTTTGACTGACAGAACGAACGAGTTGACCAGAGGTGTATGGAGGAAGGGCTGATAGTTGCGTGTGATATTTTTTTTGTCAACTGAGGCTACCCAATTGTCTGGAAACTGGGCTACTGCTCTTGTTTAACTACAATAAATACGATTTGACATGAAATAACCTACAATGGTTGATATGCCATAAAAACAAACCAAATAAAACCACAGAACTCAAGAACCAGAGCCTCACCATCAGATGCAATTTAGTGTCATACTCAGAATACTACCTGTGGGGGGGGTGTACCTCTCTGCAGCATATTCTAGTAGGAAAGTTGTTAATGTTATGTATAGATTTAGTTTCTTTGCTTAATGGCATATCAACCTTCATAGGTTATTTAATTCTAAAGCCATACTTGAAGAAGAATGGTAGTGATACTATTTAACTCTTAGCTAGGGTTACACAAAAATCAAGTGTTTTTTTTTATATTCCTCAGGTAATAACAATAAAGGATATAGGTTTATAGAATGGTGATTTTCTTTTAGCAGCTGATTAACTTATGAAATGAATTAAACATAAACTCACCCAACGTTGGGTAAACCAACAATACCAATCTTCAAATTTGTGCCGACACGACCGATTAAGGCTGGAACCTGCACTTCCTCTTTTTTCTTTGGTGGCATTCTGAAATATTGATAAACATCTTAATAAATCACTTTCAGGAAAAAGATCAATGGAAGAAATGCTAAATTATTCAACATGACATTATAACGATCTAACTATTATAAACACAAACAAGATGGCAGTTTATGGCGTTCGTTGGTTTTAGGGCATGTCATCATTGAGATATTTTTTTTACTAAAGTCAGTTTAATAATAATGATTGATTTTAATGGTAAGTCAACTTGTTTAGGATTATTTTATTCCTAGAGGCTAGAGAGTTGCATACTTTATATTGACATTTTTGTGTAGTTCCTTAAGTTTTTAGCACATAGTTATATGTTATCAAGTATTCCTATTGAATACAAATAATTTGCAAATAGATCAACTTGACACAAAGATGGGAACAGCTACTCTCATTCCATATCAGAGTAGACCTAGGAGTAATGAACAAGTAGAATTACACATTGCATTTAGTGAGTCTAAGTCCAGCAGGGTAACCTAGCTACGATTGCACTTAGAGAGCCTATGACCAACATACAGTACAGCAGGGCATGAGTCTTGACATGTGCCTGACTTTTCCCTCACCCCCCCCACTATAAAAAAAAGACCTTGTGTCAAATCCTGTCTGGTGAGAAGCATGTATAGATAAAGACTATGTAGGAATACTTCACACTCCCAGATCTCAAGAAATGGGATCTCATCATCAGATGTAGTTTAGTGTCAAACCACTGGGGTGGAAGGGGACTTTATCCCTCTGCAGGGGATGCATTCAGCATATTCTAAGCCCAGCTAACAGGGCAGTTATCAATTATGGTCTCCACAATCATTTTAAACAAGTAAACACTTCATTACCCACAAGTGTCGTACCCAGAGCAATCCATCTTTGTGTGTGGGGAAAGTCTTATTCCTCTGCAGGAAACAGTCATCATATTGTAAGCCCCACTGACAGGGCATGTAATTGAAAGAGGAAACAGATACTAGCTAAAGAATCAATAATAATTGTGTTTCATCTAAGAAATTCAAAACCTATTAAGCTAATAGACTTTGTTGTTTTTATATATATAAATATATATATATATACTGGCCAATTGGCATAGTAGGTAGAGTGTTTGCCAATGGTCTAGGAGACCGGGGTTCAATCTCAGGTTGAGTCATACCAAAGGCTCAAAAAATGGTACTTGAGGCCTCCTTGCTTAACACTCAGCATTATAGAGTACAGATCAAGGATAAGTGGAGCAATCCAGGGAAAGGAGTAGTGCCCTCTCCTACACCTTAGTGTAGTAGCTATTGAAAAGGGAGCTTTTGGGTTGCCCTTGACTACTTCCACAAGAGGAGGATGTGATACAAAGACTATTTCTTAAGCAGAGTTCAACAAGTTTAACTTCAGTTTTCCTTCTAGACTGGTTGCCATACCAAGGTTAAAGAGTCCAGTCTACCCTACTCTTTATCCATAACTGGAGGGAAATTAGTTGGATTCATACCTTTCCCAAGGGTATTTTATATATATATATATATATATATAAAGGTTGACTGATTAGGATTATATTTTACCCAAAGCAATACCAAATTATTTAATATTAAAGGCATCATGCTACATAATAAGATTTTATATCTTACAAGACAACTCAAAAACCTGTTACGTTCCTATTGAAATCGCAGTCCATGGTGATAATGATGCTTCTATCTAGGAAAAAAAATGAAGGATTCTGATTAGAATTTGATAATTATCTCAGTTATATTAAAAATTTGGATGTATTAAAAATGATAACACAAATGCAAACCTCAGATACAAATTGAACTGGAAATTAGAGTATTTTTAAGTGTCCTGCTTGGTTTGGTTTCTTTCTTTTAATGGCATATCAACCGTCATAGGTTATTTAATGCCAAAACCATCCTTGTAGAAGAAAAGTAGTGATATTATTCAACACATAGCTTGTGTGGTTTTTGTTGTGGAGCAATCCAGAGAAAGAAGTAGCACTCTTCCCTACACCTCGGTGGAGTAGCTATCGAAAAGGGAGCCTTTGGGTCGCACTCAGCTATGGTCAGCCAACATACTTCCGCAGGAGCAGGATGTGACACAAAGTCTATTTTTTTAATATCAATGAGTTTTGCCCTGGGTGGTGACTTTCTTTTTCTTTTGACCAGGGTCTGTGAGTGATTACAATATTTTCAGATTTTACAAGAATAATAAGTGTTTTTTTCTTCTTTTTCTTTTGTAAGTATGGCAAATGATTCTCAAAAAATAAACTTGATATGCATGTACAACTAAACTGAGACAATTGGGGCTGTAGAATACACTGACTGCACCTCTGCAGAGGGATAAGGCCCCCCACCCAAAAGAGTGTCCTGGATATGACACTAAACAATCTGATGGTGAGGTTCCAGCAGTGCTGGAGCTTTGGGGAATGCAGAGTACCCCTTTATTGCCATTGCTCCCAGGTCCACTCTGGCCCGGAGTGGTAGCACCTGATAGGGCCCTATCTATGGGTTAAATAGAACTAACAGCATACTAATGCTAAACTGAATTGTTTGAATAAACTGAATAGCTTGAAATAAAAATGTTTTTGACAATTAAACCGTACTTACATTTAAACTGCGTGCTTATGCTTAACTGAATTATTTGAAATAGAATTGTTTTTCGACATTAAAACTGTATTTACACTTAACTGAATTGATACATATAACTGCTTGAATAGTTTGAAATAAATGTTTTTGACCATTAAACTGTGTACTTATGCTAAACTGAATTGTTTTAAAAAGAACGGATTATTTACATAAAAATGGATTTGGCGTTAAATAACCTACAAAGGTTGATATGCCATAAAACCCAAGAAACCAATAAACCAAACCGAAACTGAGACAATGCTCCTTTTACAAGAGAGAAAAAGAGAAAGAGAGAGGGGGAGGAGAATTAATTATTTTGCCTTAAATTGTTTAGATTCTAATTGGAATGGTCAGTTTAGTTGTTTTGTACTGAAATAAAATTGTATGATTAATTGTTTCGCTGCTCGGAAAATCTTTAAAAAAATGAAAAAGAATTTTTTTTAAGACCCCCCCCAAAAAACAGGTAAGTTAAATTTGTAAACATAGATAGCTTTGTCTTAGCTGTTTTTGACAAAAACACAATCAGAAATTCAGTTGCATTTCCCCTGGAACTCTCAAATAAAACAAGAACTATTTTCTTTTTTATCTAAAAGAATTCCTTCTCTTAAAATTCTTTACTGCAATATATCTTACTAATCATTTCCTCGGATTATTTTATATCTAGAGGTTAAAGAATTGTCTTCATTGTACATTAACACTCACATTTTTAGTGTAGTTGCTTTGTAAGAATTTTCTACATACAGTTATATCAAGTATTCCTATCTAATACAAATAATTGTATGGATTCAAGTATTCCTATCTAATACAAATAATTGTATGGATTGAGTATTCCTATCTAATACTAATAAGTACATAAGTAAAAAAAAAAGTAAAGTTGGCGACCTTAGTCAAGGGTTAACTGAAGGCTCCCTTTTCAAGAGCTACTACACCGAGGTATAGAGAAGAGTGCTACTTCTTTCCCTGGATTGCCCCACTTTACCCTTGATCTGTACCTTACAATGCTGATTATTAAGCAAGGCGGCATCAAGTACCATTTTTTGAGTTTTTGGTATGGCTCGACCTGGGATTGAACCCTGGTCTTCCTGACCATTAATGAACACTATACTCATTAGGCCAATGGCAACCGGACTAATGACAGTCAGATGTTTTCACACTGTTAAATGGTTTCAAGTAACTAATCATAATAATAATCCTTAGTAAACAATTATAACTTCATGTAACAATTCTTAATACAAATGATTTGCAGTTATATATAAAGTATTCCTATCTAACTCAAATAATTTGTACATAGTTGTATGGTTTCAAGTATTCCTATGTAATAGCAATAATTATATGGTTTCAAATAATTATCTCTATTTAATAATAGTGCTTGACACGGTTATATGATTTCAAGTAACTAATTATAATCCTTAATAAACAATTATAGCTTCAAGTAACTATTCTTAATACAAATAATTTAGTTACACAATATCAAATATTCCTATCTAATACAAATAATTTTCATACAGTTATATGGTTCCAAACATTTTTATCTAATATTAATAATCATATAGTTTCAAGTAATTATTTCATTTTAATGATAGTCATTGGTTTTCACATAGTTATATGGTCTTAAGTAACTAATTATAATCCTTAGTAAACAATTATAGCTTCAAGTAACTATTGTTAATACAAATAATTTCCACACAGTTATATGGTTTCAAGTAACTAATTATAATCCTTAGTAAACAATTATAGCTTCAAGTAACTATTGTTAATACAAATAATTTCCACACAGTTATATGGTTTCAAGTAACTAATTATAATCCTTAGTAAACAATTATAGCTTTAACTATTCTTAATACAAATAATTTCCACACAGTTATATGGTTATTACTACTACTAATAATAATAATAATAATAATCTTTAGTAAACAATTATAGCTTCAAGTAACTATTCTTAATACAAATAATTTACAATTCAATGGTATAAAGTATTCCTATGAAATACAAATAATTTTTAAACAGATCTATTTGACTCATAGATGGGACCCTAAAAGGTATTACCACTCCAGATCAGAATTAACTTAGGATTAATGTCAATGAAGGAGTACTTACTCCCCACTCCGCAGATCTCCAGAACTAAATTCTCACCATCAGATACAGTTTAACGTCATACCCTGGACACCTCTTTTTGGGGGGTGGGGTCTTATTTCTCTGCAGAGGTTACAGTAAGCATATTCTAAACCCCACAAACAAGACAATGTTTTATTTAAAAGAATTCCTTCTTTTACAATTCTTTCCAACAATATATCTTGCTAATCTTACAATCAGGTTTGTTGTAAATGAGTAAAAGCAGAGATTGTTAGGAAAATCATTAGTTAATTGAAAGTAAATAGTAAAATGAGTCAGAATGTTTCAAAGTTTACAAGTTTTTCTTTTAGAAAGGATTAAATACTGAACATTCTGACTAGCAATTTGTCTATTGTTCCTCCTAAACAATGCAAGAATAACAAACCTAAATTTCAAGTAATCAAACATACTAAACTCATTAGTTTGGGCAAGATTTTCTTTTGTGTTCTTATGAAAATCTATTTCTAAAAAATAAATTCCCATTTTTCTTGGATGTCATAAGCCCATGAATAGGGTAAGGGTTGAGTTAATTTTTCAGAACTTGAGACACAGCTGAAGGAGAATGCCAATGGACTCAAGCAATTATTAAAACCTAATTGGCCTAATGAGTAGAGTGTTCGCCAATGGTCCGGGAGACTGGGGTTCAATCCCAGGTAGGGTAATACCAAAGACTCGAAAAAAAGCTACTAGATGATGCTTTGCTTAACACTCGGCATTATAAGGTAAGAATCAAGGGAAGTGGAGCAATCCAGGGAATGGAGTAGCGCCCTCTCCTAGACCGTGGTGTAGTAGCTATTGAGAAAAGGGAGCCTTCGGGTCACCCTCGACTACGGTCGCCAACTTTACTTTTTACTTATTAAAACCTACGAGTTTTCATGAGTGTCATCTCACAATAAAAACCTCATAAACCCATAAGACAATAAACCTAGGGTTAATATATTTTAGATACTGTAGTCTATATAATAAAATTCTGTGCTCTGAGCGAGGATCAGGGTAATATCTGTGCACTCGGTGAAAAGTATGTGCTACACACAAACACTAAGGATCATTAGACATTATGGTTGGGTGGTAAAATCTCGACATAAGTCATTAACTAAGGTTAACTTAACACAATACCAGAAGTAAGGAACGGAGAGTGAGAATCGAACTCACTTCCAACTGTCCAACTTAGGTTACTGAATGAAATAAATAAATAAAGAAATGATAATCTGATAATGGTCAGTTAGTCAAGCTCGTTAACCATTCCATCAATATTGGTGAGGATCGTTTACCACACTCCCCAGAGATAGAAAGAAAACACTCGATCAATGGTTTTTCTTCCCTTCTCGTAGTAAATCCAGGGAAATATCTTAATTATTCATAGATCTAGCTCAGTGGTAGAACAGAAGACAAAAATTGGTGAGAAAAAATCGTAAAAATCATCATTTTTTTTTTTTCTACTGGTAAAGTCCACGATTTTCAAGTAACAATATTTAACTTTTTAAAATAATATGAAACAAATAGTAAAGTATTACATCAGACAAAAATCATTCAGTGAAAATCGTCATTTTAAAGATTTTACTGAGTTAGATTTAGAAATAACATAACTTGCCAAGTTGGGCATCGAAATAAAGAGAAAATAGATGTAAATGATTCATTTAGTTTACTTGATGATGTTAGAGGTAACGAGAATAATATCCACATGGCTTTTATCTTTCTTTACTTTTTTTAAAGAATCGGCATTATGTTCGTAAACATTCAATTTGTAAACAACTTTTCAAATATCTGGTGAGACAAACTCACTTGAAGTAGTAGTCACTTGAAGAACCGGGAATGCAAACGTATTTTTCTTGTTTAGAAGACAGGAAGGAGAGAAAAGTCCGTTTTTTTTCCGGCACCGACCGGCTTCTGACACACTCTATGCCAAAATGGCGAGACCAAGAGACAATTCAATCATCGGAAGTAGAAGGGATTATCTCCCTTCATTGCGGTCTCCCTTTCCAAATTATTCCTGGCTAATTTTTTGACCGCCAATTTGAACATTTTAATCTTAAATCGAAACTTCTAGCTTGTATGGAGATATAAAGTTGTTTACATATAGGCGATTCACCCTTAAGATAAAAACATTTCATTCTAGTTTGAAGGAATTTCTTTCTTTTTGACAGTACTCTAACTTGTCCTACTTGTTGGAATTAAGTTTCGCTTTTAATTTTATATGAATGTAATTGATATTTATACTGACAATAAGATTAACTCTCCTACATTTTTATAAAAATGATTTGGAGATGCAATTAAAGAATCTAGTTTAAGTCCTAAAATTTGGGTGAATATGTGTATGGAAAATCTTTTTAAAAAATCAACAAACAATCAAATGAATGTAATAAAAAATACATGTATTTAAATAAATTAAAATACGATTACCACCCTTGCAAGTAGAACTCTTGTAGCAATATCACATTTCTATAAAAAAACGCTTGCAGAAGAATTGAATCTTGTCAGTTGTGCTTAGAATATGCTGACTATATTTCCCTGCAGAAGGGTAAGACACCCCTACCCCACAAAAAGGGTGTCCTGAGTATGATACGAAACTGTTTCTGATGTTGATGCTCCAGATCTGGGGAGTATAGAGTACCCTTACATTGTCATTACTCTCAGGTCTACTCTGAACCGAAGTGGTTGTATTTATTAGGGTCCCATCTATGGGTTCAATTTTAAATTTAAAAAATTTTTTGTATTCGATAGGAATGCTTGACATATAATTGTGAATCATTTGTATTAAGAATAATTATTTGAAGCTATAATTGTTTACTAAGGATTATTTATTTATTTATTTATATAATTACTTGGAGCCATATAACTGTATGCAAACAAATGACTTAAATAGAAATAAATACCTGAAACCATATAATTATCAGTATTCAGTAGGAATACTTGAAACCATACAACTGTGTGAAAATAATTTATTTAGATAAAAATTCTTGTGGGGATTAATAGAAATAAAAAATAGAATAAAATAAATTTTAAAAGATGTAACAAATCCCAGAAGCCTCTGACAGACTTACTGGGACCAAAGAGAAATCTGTTCTCACTTCACTCAAGTTGCTGGGACTGAAAGGACCCTCTTTCACTTGGCTGCTAGCAAGGTAGCATGCCTGTTTGCCAAGTCTCAGAGCTTTGCTCCAGGCTATGTCTGCTGCTAGCAAGCTACTATTGCCAAACATATCTCACTGAATAACACTGACTGGACATAACCACTAACCTTAAACTCACCATCCACCGAAAATGACTTTAATGTATTTTAATGCCTTGACAGGGAGATGTGACTATTTCTACTGGTTTCAGGAAGGATCTCTCCACCAAAAAGAATAATCCTTAAACCCTGAAATAAAGTTTTGAGTTAGAAGTTATCTTTGTTCCTTTCCATCTTTCCTTAAATTCTTTTGTAGCCTTCCACAAACAAAGAAGCTGACAAATTAATAGAGTAACAAGAAGAACTAAGGAGTCTGATACAAAACTCAAAATTATGACAACAACCACTACAACCAACCAATGAAAATAACCAAAAAATCCTCCATTCCCTATATACTTGATATCCACTACCTGTGTGCAAAAAACTATTAAGAAGCAACTACACAAAACATGTAAATATAAACATCTAAAGTAAGTAAAGTTGTCGAGGGTGACCCGAAGGTTCCCTTTTCAATAGTTACCACACTGAGGTGTAGGGGAGGGCGCCACTGCATTCCCTGGATTGCTCCACTTTACCCTTGATCCTCACCTTATAGTGCTGAGTGCTAAGCAAGGCAGCATCAAGTACCATTTTTTGAGTCTTTGGTATGACTCGACCTGGGATTGAACGCTAGTCTCCCGGACCATTGGTGAACACTCTACTCATTAAGCCAATGGCCCGGTAACATCTAAAATGAACACAATTCTTTAAACTCTATGCATGAAATAACCCTTAGATGAGTTGACATGCTATTAAAATCAATCCATCAGTTTCATATGAAAGATGTGAGCGTGAATTCATCCCTACAAAGAGCATTCCAAAGAATAATGAAATATATGTTTTCTAAAATGAAATCTGCATTTATTTTTTATATTTATATTTCCTTTGAATTTTCATTATGTGCATTTTGAGTTGTTTATTTCTGCATGTATCATTCCTAATCCTGGACCAATTGATAATAAAATATTTATAGTTCTTCCTATGTAGCTAACATTCTTTAAAACCCAAACCATTCTATACTCTTTAAATCATGTGAATATTTGTTGGGTATTTACAGATTTAGAGCTATTCAGGAATTGATTGGCAACCTACTACCCAATAAAATACATTCTTGATGATTCTCAAAAGATAGAAGTCTGATCCACTTTTAGAGAGACAATAAATAATTATCTCTCTAAAAGAATAAATGTGTCTGTTAAGTACCTTGTGGGATGTCACATGACAATCCTAGAAACTGATTCTCAACCTTTGCTTCTGTTCTTTGAATATTAGAGATTTTGTTTTCTGCCTCTGTTATGGAACAGTAAAGCTATATGGCTATAGTTAGTTTTTTTACTTTCATAATCAAGCAAGCCTTTTGTCATTTTAGTACTGCTTTCATATACTGCTTGTTCATAGAACAATATATGCATACTTTTAGCTGTTCGGACACATTTGTGTATTTTTTCTTATTATTACCTTGGGTATGTATATTTTGTTTATAAAAAGTAAAATGTTCTCAATGTAAAATAAAATGTATTTATCTTGTTTTTCTTTCTATTGTGTACAGTGAATGTATCACAGATATCATCATCATCATCATGGTGTGCTGCTAGCACAGATTTCCCTGACACTCTTCCACCACTTGTCCCTATCGTCCATCACTCTTGATAGGTCTTCCATGCTACATCCTGTATCAGTACAGAGCTGTTGTAGGTAGGTTCTAGCTGGTCACCCTACCCAGTGTGAGAGGATCCACAGGAGTACATTGCAGATATACTAATGCTAATATTGGTCCTTAGTGAATGGAGACTTGACTAAATATCTTTTAGTGGGGAGATGCCTTTGATGTAATGGTTATCATCGTAGGAAATGGACACGGCGACACAAGTTCAAATCCTAGACGAGACTGATTGCATTTCACATAGCACTAATACCCTTGGGAAAGGTATGAATCCAATTATTCTCCCTCCAGCTATGGGTAAATAGGAGGACAGATTAGATTCTTCAGTTTTGGTGAGGCAACTAGTCTAGGAGAAGGAAAACTCTGAATTCAAACCTGTTAAACTCCGCTTAAAAATTGACCTTGTGTCATATCCTGCCCAAGCGGAGGGGTTGGTAAATATATAGATATCTTTTAGTGGGGAGTATGTATAGTATGATAGTTAAAGTACTGGACTATGAAGTCATAGTAAATATCTTTCCTGCCTCCAACCAATGTAATAGACTTTTCTCAGTGGTGAGAGTATAAAAGATGAATGGAATTAACTTTTGTCAGCAGACAGAGAGAGACTCACTATTGAGAGGATGAGAGTGAGTTTCCACAAGACACACCCATCAACTCTAGTCCACGTAGGCACTTGTAATATAACATGACATACTGATATGCATTCACACAGATGCATATGTGAGATTTAGCTCTTTTTCTACCATGGCTGCATCAATGCTAGCAATCAGAAGGAAGTAGACTATCATAAAAAGAACATTCTTTCCTTTATTTCACAACTAAATGTACAAACTTAGCAAATATAATTTTAATTGTTATAATGTTATTACTTGTCTTCTTTTATCACAGCTCATTATTTTCTTTCTTTTTGTGCTGCCTAATTAACACTGGCCTAGAAAAATCAACTTGCAAGCAGGAAGAGAACTTTTTTTTATATCTGTGGTGGTATAGAAAAAAATACAGAATAATATTTTTAAAAAAAGTAAAATGATAAAAATAAATAATATAAATTTACATTTTTCTCATCATGTAAGATATTTGACCCCATAGTTAGAAATTTTCATTTAAGTACTATGCTTTCTCCTTACCTGGATTTTTAGCCAGGCCATCTGGCATTCGTGTTGGATGGAGTAGCAAGGTCAATGATAGATTTGAGTCCAAATGGCCCTTGGCTTCAGCACTAAACCTTCAAGTTTATTAAAGCTTTGACCAGCAAGGTCACCTGATTTTGTGCTTGTCCAGAGACTTAGCAAAGGCTAGCATAGTTCACATTGCACCTAGTGAGCCAATGACCAGCATTGTCCAGCAAGGCATTAGTTTTGGCTCTTGCCGGACCCCCCCTCCCTAAATCCCCTCTATAAAAAGACCTTATATCAAATCCTCTCAGGTGGCAGGCAGAAATAAATAATGCTATGCTCTTCTTTTGTTTTTTTTCTGCTCGTTTTACTGCCAGCTTTGCTTGAAGAAGGATACTTTATCAGTAGCTCCTTAAACCCAAAGATATTGAAATAGCACACAAGCACCTCAAGTCAGTGACACATTGACTTGGCCAGGTGCTTGTACCCAAATTACACTAACTCTTCACACAAAGGAGCTAAACAGTAAATACATTTTTGTTGGTAGTCCATGTATCCATGTGTAGTAGTCCAAAGGAGAGCATCACTTTTGAGTTTGCCCTTACTTCTTTGGCGGTGCCATGTATGGTTTATGAGATCGGAGGTAAGTGGCCATACAGCTGTAATTTTTTACAGGATGCTACTTCCAGGATTTGTTCAAAACAGCTGACAGCATAGTTGAGTATTTCCCATTTAGCTTTTTTTGCCCCAGATGTTTCATTAATTCCAGGTTGTGCAACCATACAATAGTACTGACATAGCCACAGCTTGGAATGATTCCCATTTTATTTTATCAGAGAGATCAGATTTCTAGAACAAAAACTAATTTAGTTTTAATTTAAAAGTTAAATTAAACATTTTGTTTTAATCTAAAAGTTGAATTTAAAATTTGGTTTTGATTTAAAAGTTCAATTTAAAATTTGGTTTTAATTTAAAAGTTGAATTTAAAATTTGGTTTTCATCTAAAAGTTAAATTCAATATTTGGTTATAATTTAAAAGTTAAATTTAAAATTTAATTTTGATTTAAAATTTGAATTTAAAATTTGATTTTAATTGAATTAATTTTCTATTTAATAAAAATCGAAAATTTATTTGTATGTTGGGTCCTGACAAAAATATTGCAAAAATGTTATTTTTTTTACACTCTAGTATAATGCTATCATATCCCAATTTTGACATTGATATTCTACAATGCTAAAGAAACAGTATGAATCAGAAAAAAATACTTTATGACAGCCAGGAACAGTCTGGATTAGAAATAATAAGGATAAGCTCTAATTATTTCTGATTTATAGTGGGCTGGGCAGATCTGGCAGTAGGCCCAAGCCAGATTGGAAAGTAGCCCCCACCCATTTTCAAACAGATCCTTAAGTATTTTTGAAATCAGTACAAAATACTTATGGGTTTCTTTCATATTTATCAGTTTTTCTGGGCATTCAATTTGTTTTAATGGCATTGGTTTAATTTCATTGGTTATTTTAGTACCAAAATCATCCTTGTAGAAGAACAGTAGTGATACTATTTAACCCATAGCTGCGAGAATAAGGAGGTTCATCATATTTTTTTTTAGGATATTAGTCTGGAAGTGAATGTAATAGTAGGAGTAGAGTTTGAACTCACTGACTTCGAAGTTGCAGTCCAGTAATTTAACCATTACACCATGGACCCCCTCTTTTGTGTATTTAAACATTTAGTATAGAATTCTATATTTTGTTTTTATATAAATGTAAATAATTTTAATGTAAGATTTTTCACCAACTCTTTTTCTTGTAAATAATATAGTCTAATACAGTAAAATTAAATTTTTTACATGGGATTTTCTTTAGAGAGAGAGAGAGAGAGAGAGAGAGAGTTCTTAGAAATTCCTATACATTTGCAAGGGGTACAAATTTTTTTTTTTTTTTTTGAGAGAGAGAGAGAGAGAGAGAGAGAGAGAGAGAGAGAGAGAGAGAGAGAGAGAGTTTCTAGAAATTCCTATATATTTGCAAGGGGTACAAATTTTTTTGAGAGAGAGAGAGAGAGTTTCTAGAAATTCCTATACATTTGCAAGGGGCACTAATTTTTTTTTTTGAGAGAGAGAGAGAAAGAGAGAGAGAGAGAGAGAGAGAGAGAGAGAGTTTCTAGAAATTCCTATACATTTACAAGGGATACAAATTTTTTTTGAGAGAGAGAGAGAGAGAGAAAGAGAGAGAGAGAGAGAGAGAGAGAGAGAGAGAGAGAGTCCTTAGAAATTCCTATACATTTGCAAGGGATACAAATATTTTCTAGAGAGAGAGAGAGAGAGAGAGAGAGAGAGAGAGAGTCCTTAAGAATTCCGATTCATTTGCAAGGTGTACAAATATTTTTTAGAGAGAGAGAGAGAGAGAGCGAGAGAGAGAAAGAGAGAGAGAGAGAGTCCTTAGAAATTCCGATTCATTTGCAAGGAGCACAATTTTTCTAAGAGAGAGAGAGAGAGAGAGAGAGAGAGAGTTCTTAGAAATTCCTATACATTTGCAAGGGGCACAATTTTTTTTTGAGAGAGAGAGAGAGAGAAAGAGAGAGAGAGAGAGAGAGAGAGAGAGAGAGAGTTTCTAGAAATTCCTATACATTTGCAAGGGACACAATTCTTTTTTTGAGAGAGAGAGAGAAAGAGAGAGAGAGAGTTTCTAAAAATTCCTATACATTTGCAAGGGGCACAAATTTTTTTTTTTGAGAGAGAGAGAAAGAGAGAGAGAGAGTTTCTAGAAATTCCTATACATTTGCAAGGGGTACAAATTTTTTTTAGAGTGAGAGAAAGAGAAAGAGAGTCCTTAGAAATTCCTATGCATTTGCAAGGGATACAATTATTTTCTAGAGAGAGAGAGAGAGAGAGAGAGAAAGAGAGTCCTTATAAATTCCGATTCATTTGCAAGGGGTACAAATATTTTTTTTTTTTTTTTGAGAGAGAGAGAGAGAGTCCCTAGAAATTCCTATACATTTGCAAGGAGCACAATTTTTCTAAGAGAGAGAGAGGGAGAGAGAGAGAGAGAGAGAGAGAGAGAGAGAGAGAGAGAGAGACTCCTTAGAAATTCCTATACATTTGCAAGGGGTACAAATTTTTTTTAGACAGAGAGAAAGGAGAGAAAGAAAGAGAGAGAGAGAGAGAGAGAAAGAGATTCCCTAAAAATTCCTATACATTTGTAGGAGGTACAAATTTAATAATTTGCCAGAGTGTGCATTGCCACCTTCCATAATCAGAAAACTAATGATAAAATGTAATTTAATTTTTTTTAAACCAGCAATTATGCCATTCTGTATTAATTATGACATTTATATTAATTATGCAATTCTATATTAATTTTCAGTTTCCAAAACATTGAAACATATACTGTAATGTTGTATTTTGGATATCCTTTGTTATGTTAAATTTTCCTCTACATGTTCTTAAATTTCTACCCATAGCTGATATCATCTGTTAAATGTATGAAAAAACAGCAGCTGAACTTTGAAAATTTAAACTTTTTTTTTACTATTTTGAACAGTTTATTTAAAGACACTTCATGTGATTTCCCAAATTACTCAGGTCAAATTTTCAAAAGCATAAACCTAGCCTAGTTGTTTGGGGCAGCAGAATATGCAGACTGCATCTCTGCAGAGAGGTAAGACTCCCCCAATTTATGATACTAAATGATTCTGATGGTGAGGCTTCAGTAATGCTGGAACTTTGGAGAATGTGGAGTACCCCTTCATTGCCATCACTCTCAGGTCCACTCCAGTCTAGAGTGGTAGCACCTGATAGGATCCTATTGATGAGTCAAATAGAACTGTTTGACTTTTAAATTGTGTACTTTAAACTGAATTGTTTGAAATAGAACTGTTTAATCATTTAACTGTGTGTAAACAAATGACTGATGTTTAATTAAATTGTTTGTGATACATAGCAATACTTGGAACCATTTAACTTTGTTGACTTATGCTAAATCGAATTGTTTGAAATATAACTGTTTGACCTTTAAACAGTGTGCAAACAAATGACTTATGCTATATTGGATTGTTTGAAATAGAGCTGTTTGATCATTTAACTGTGTGTAAACAAATGACTGATGTTTAATTGAATTGCTAGTGATACATAGCAATTCTTAGAACCATTTAACTGTGTACAAACAAATGATTAATAGTAAATAGAATTATTTGTATTTGATGGAAATAAGTGAAACCATTTAACTGTGTGAAAAAAAATGAGCTCCAGCTTATTTAAAAATGTTATCTACAAAACGTGTTTAGAAATAATATATTTGATATCAAAAGGATTTAGCATTATATAGCTCACAATGGTTGACATGCCATAAAACCAAACCAAACAAAACCAAATTATAAACTCATCTCTTCTCCAACCAGTTATGAGTAAATAGTTGGGTAGTCTGGGTCACTAACCTTGATAGGGCAACTGGTCTAGGAGAAAGAAAATTCTGAATATAAATGCCCTACTAACACCACAGTGTAACTTGCTATTGTGGATTGGGAAAACCAGGTGAAATTACTTGATCAGTCTGACATTGTGTTCAACCTTGTTCTGGCAATTCTTTTGGTGATATCAATGCCAAATTCCATTGCATTTTACTCTTGTCTTGAATTGCATCAACATTTTGAAAAGAGAAGGTCTTTGATTAATTGATACATTCAGTGAATTTAGTGGCATGTCAACTTGTCAGAAGTATTTTATGCCCGGAGGTTAGGGAATTCTGAATATTGTATATTTATATCTACATTTTTTTGCATAGTTTATTTATTCATATTTGAAATATTTCATTTTAACAATATGTCAAAATCCTCTGGAATAGTTTTTTAATAATTGCTTTGTATGGTATTGATCATGTTTACATTTATAACTTTCAGGAAAATTCTATTTCTCTTAAGAACGAAAAAATGTCATCCATGTTAATATCTTTAATTAGGTCCTTCATGTCATTTGTGTTGAAAAAATATTGTCTAATGAGAGCAATATCCCCACATGCTATAAGAAAATGTTTCTCTGTGTAGGGTATTCAATTTGCTATACACTGAGTTTGTTCTTTGGTAATTTTGGGTTTCGAGTCAGTGTATTGAATTTTGACTTTGTTGGGGGAGGGGGGGTCATAATTTAAAGCTGACATAGCTGCTAAATCAGTTTAGCTGAGATCCAGGTGCAGATAGTCTTAAAAGACTGATAGTTGCTTGAATTTTAATTTAACTGTCAAATTTAAAGGCAATGAAATCATCACTTGGACATATAAACATGATAAATAAGTGTGTCTGACAATCCAAACAAAAATATGTAAATCTTACAATAATTAAGGAACAAAGTATTTAACTGTGACTTATCTCTTTGTTGGGAATGCAATCAGCATATTCTGAAAATAAAGCAATTTTTAATCTAATTCATTACTTAAGAATAGAAATGTGAAGGAGTCTGTATTGATGCCCATTCTGATTTTTATAATATCTCAAGGTAGATAATAATTAACTGATAGTGATAGAATATTTTCCTTGATTTATTTATTTGTAACTAATTATATGAATTCTATAAATAGCATCTGACTCAATGCTGTTCTTAATGATCAACCAAATATGATATTTAAACAAATTTATTTAGCAAAGTCTTCATAAATTCAAGGGACAGGTTTTCATAAGCAGTTGAGGATGTGTGCTATTGTTTTGAGTTAGCTGTCATATTGATTTCCTGGTGGAGCAATTGTTTAGATTCATTGCATAGTTTCTACCTGCCAACTATTACATGAAAACAGATAAGGTATTTTCAATATGGCTGAATGTCATAGTGTTGATAGATTGATTATATGATAACAGATGTCTTAAAAAGAAAAGAAAAAATACTCTACAAAAATAATTTACCCTATGTTTCTTTTTCTAATGATTACAATAAAATGAGCAGTTGAAAATATCTCTCATTAGTAATTATATTTTTCAAGACAAGAATTATCTGAAACTATTTTTCAAGACAAGAATTATCTGAAACTATTTGTCAAGACAAGAATTATCTGAAACTATTTTTCAAGACAAGAATTATCTGAAACTATTTCTGAATAATGTCTATAATGATTCCATTCTAGTAAATCCATCATAGTTAACTCTTTAAAACAAATCCATCACAATAAATCCCTCCCGATAAATCCCTCATTGTACATTTATCATAATGAATCCATTGTAAAGAATCTATCATAATAAATTCATCGTAGTAAATCCATCCTGGTAAATCCATTAGATTGAATACTTCATAACAAAACCATCATACAAGCACAATTAGCTCTGGGACCAGAGAATACGTTGACTGCATCTCTGCAGAGGAGTAAGACACATCCTCAACAAGTGTCCTGGATATGACACTAAACCATTTGATGGTAAGGTTCAAGTTCTGGAGCTTTGGGGAATGTGGAGTACTTTTTGGTTGACATTACTCTCAGGTCCACTCTGGCCTTGTGGGGTAGCACCCATTAGAGTCTCATCTTTGGGTCAAATAGAAATGTCTAATCATTTTCTATACTTGAAACCATTTAACTGTGTGCAAACAAATGATTAATGTAAAATTGAATAATTAGTATTACATAACAGAGAAATACTTGGAACCATTTAACTGTGTGAAAATGAATGAATAATGTTGAATAGAATTACTAGTCTTAGATAGCAATACTTGGAACCATTTAACTATGTGCAAATAGAGAAATTACTGTTAGATAGCAATACTTGAAAACATTTAACTGTGTGCAAGGAAATGAGCTCTGGCTCATTTAAAAATTGTTAACAATAAACTATTTGTTTACAAATCATTGGCCTAGTGGGTAGAGTGTTTGCCAATGGTCCAAGAGACCTGGGTTCAATCCCAGGTCACATCATACCAAAGACTTTAAAAATGGTACTTGATTTCTCCTTGTTTAACACTCAGCAATACAAGGTATGAATCGAGGAGCAATCCAGGGAAAGGAGTGGTGCCCTCCTCTACACCTCGGTGTAGTAGCTATCGAAAAGGGAGCCTTCTGGTCGCCCCCAACTATGGTCACCAACTTTACTTTTTTTTTTTCATATCTAATAACAAGGCTATGATACTGCATTGCTGTTTGGCCCTCTCTCTCTATCCATAAGGTTACCAAACCCAGAGCTATGAGTTTTACATTCATTTACACACTTTTGGGCCTTTGCTGGTATTACCATAAAATATGCTTCAAACAGAATAAGTCAGCCTTTTTAGCTAGCCGAGTGGAATGATACTGGTCAACTCAATGTAAGCAAGTACTAAATAGCCAAATATGCAACAGCAATAAATAGACAATATACATAACCTATTTCTAATCTCCTGTAAAGAAAAAGACTTTTTTTTTTTTTATTACTGATCAGCAGATTGATGTAAAATGCCAATGGCTGAACATTGTGCTTGATTCTCTACTGAGAGTTCATGAAGAACAGAAGTTCTCTCTTTAGATTTTCTTTCGAATTTGCTTGAGGTGTTTGTGTACAGCTGGACATAATGCATTGTGTCTTTATTTTTTATTTTTTTTGTTGCTAAATCTTTGCTGCTTTGACAAAGATCTGCTTCAACATATGCTTTGAAAAGATCATTATCCAAAGTGGTTGGTATTTCAGAATGAGGCTTATCAGAAAGATCACAGTCACTTTTTATAAACTCATTATACTGCCATTTACATACATTCATTGCATCTGGCCACACATTATAAATATTCTTCATTGTCTGTTTTATATCATTACTGCTACAAATTTAATAGTATGCGATAGTGAATATGATAATAAATAATGATAATAAATATAATACCATCATGTGAAACGTTGCCATAAAATATATACAGTTTGATTAAACGGATAAAGATGCAATAAATAATAATTTCCCTAATGGAATTGGCATGTAATTTAGGAGCCCTTTGGGGTGTCACATGACAGTCTCAGAAACTCTTTCTTGACTTTTACCTCTGTTCTTTGAATAGTTGTCTCGGACCCTGCCCAAGAACAGTAAAATCACATGGCTATATTACCTATATCTGGCTTCAAATTATATTCTTCATTGTCTATCTTGTATTATTACTTTAAAAATTTATTTTATGGAGGTGTCCGTGGTGTAATGGTTATCGTCGTAGGAAATGGACATGGCGACACGAGTTCAAATCCTGGACGAGACTGATTGCATTTCACGAAGCGCTAATACCCTTGGGAAAGGTATGAATCCAATTATTCTCCCTCCAGCTATGGGTAAATAGGAGGACAGATTAGATTCTTCAGTTTTGGTGAGGCAACTAGTCTAGGAGAAGGAAAACTCTGAATTCAAACCTGTTAAACTCCGCTTAAAAATTGACCTTGTGTCATATTCTGCCCGAGCGGAGGGGTTGGGTAAGTAGGATTACCTTAAAAAATTTTGTACAATGTATAATATAATAATAATGAATATAATCCCATGAGGCTAAACATTACCATAAATTGTATATAAATATAGTTAAATGGTTCCAAGCATTGCTAGGTATCACCAACAGTTTATTTAAGTATCAGTCATTTGTTTACACACAATTAAATGATCAAACAGTTCTATTTCTAACAATTCAATTTACCATAAGTCATTTGTTTGCATACAGTTTAAATGTCAAATTTGACCCATAGATAATGTAATATAATAGCAGAGGGCTTTCGTTTCATGCCTTTGGGTTTAGTTGGGCTGAGAACCTTTCGGCTCAGAGCATGGGTTACTTAGGTGCAACATTAAAACAGGTGTTCATGCGCGTGTGTGCAGAGCGGATGTGTCACTCAGAGATGTCACAATAGCCCAGATGGGAAACGGAGGCTAGTGAGTGCAAATGATGTCACACACCGGAAGCGCACAGAGGATTTTGGGAGATTTTGAAAAAGTCAGTTAGAGAGTTGAGAACTGGACACCGGACGAGACGGTTGATTTTCGTTAGCTCGCGGAGGCCTTGGGCAGGTGCTGTACGAGATGGGAGGCAGATGAAAAAGCCAGGATAGAAAGATTGTGCCTCTCTCTCCTTATGTCAAAGAACCTTTAAACTCAAAGGTAATAAAAAGTTTCGTACCTGAACTGAGAAGTCGTTATGTGTTTTTCGTGTTTTGAGATTCCTATGTTCTATTTTTATGGACATTCGATGTATGTTTCACACATAGCCATATCTTGGCTATGGTACAATAAGACAGCCCAGTGAGCTGAGGCTATAGAATACACTGACTGCGTCACTGCAGAGGGATAAGACCCCCCCCAACAACAACAACAACAAGTGTCTTAGATATGATATTAAACTATCTGATGGTGAAGAGTTTTGGGGAATGCTAAGTACCCCTTCATTGCTATTGCTCATAGGTCTACTCTCTTAATCCCAGAACCACCAGATTTTGGTGGCAAAATATAAAAAAGTCATTCTAGCAAATGATGACAGACTCAGGCCTTTTTCTAGAAATGGGTAATGTTATTTTTAGATGTGTTGAAAAACCTTTAAAGTGATTACATCCCTTGCAAGCCAAATAACAATTCTAATAGCCACTAGGTGACAGGACCAAAGCAGCATATAAAAGGAGGGCATAACAATGTCAAATTCTCTTTTGCCCATGGCCCTTGTAGAACATTTACATCTGCTTCAGCCCACATGAATAAAGGAGCTCACAACCCTTAATAACCTTATGTTACTTGGCCCATGATAGCATGTCTTAAACATGTCTTTATTCAACACTTCCATTCTACCTCATATATACATAATCAAGGACTCTTAACTCATACCAAAAGACTCTTCAACAACACAATAGGACTTTTCTCTATAATGTACTTTTTTTTTAGTATTTCACGTCACTTCTGTATTAATTCCATTAAGTTCACTCAGGCAATAAAATGTTCTTGTTCATTTGTCATAAATTGTTCTTTATATTGTTCTGAATGAGGAAATGTTAAACTATAATAGATTTCCTCTGCTACAAGTGTCCAAATTGTTTTCCTGTTACACAAATGATGTTAAATGTGAGTCATGGTATCCAGTTACGACAAACATTTGAAGGTAATTTTCAAGAGTTCAATATCATAGCCCTTTGTTACATTTTAACTTTAACTTAAAGACTCTTTCATACACTTATTTCCTTTGTTAGGAACGTACCAAATTTATTTAAGGCTTAGACATAAAGGATAATCCTAAGATATGCCTGGTTTAATGATTATCATTGCAGGAAATGGAATCAGTGATCAGAGTTCAAATCCTGGGTGAAGCTATTTGTGTTTCTTGAAGCATTAATACCTTTAGAAAAAGCATAAATCCATCTGATTGGTGTTATGGTACCCAACTTGCGATCAGTAATGAACTCTTCTGGGACTACTAATACCGGGCTCTGTACTTATTCCTGGCAAACATTTGACAGTCGGACTGACTTCTAACACTTTGTACATATGTTGTATTATACTTCGTTAATATACTTTGTTCCACGCAAACCCAAGTTGTGTTATTCTTCCAGACCCTTTATTAGTCCACAACAATTGGGCTCTTTAGTCTTTGTGAGATAACCAGTCAAGGTGAAGGAAAACTGAATTAAAATCAGCTAAAAACTTGACCTTCTATTGGGTGAATACATATTCTTCATATATTGATGTGAATATTATCACTGTATATTATTTATTAGGTTATCATTTGTACTTAAATGTCACCACAAACTATACACATATTGAACATAAAAGAAATATGATGATTTGGTTTTGGACTGAAGCTTTGACACAATAGACTACTGAATACCAAAGTGAGCAAAAAAAACAAAAAAAAACAAAAGGAATTGCTAACTTTTTATTACTTTAATGTTAACATGTTACAGGAAACAGAGAATGAGTTGCTGAGTATGTTTATATATAGAAATTATATCTCCTCCAACTTCCTTTGGCATCACAGGTGTGGTGCAGGAAATATAAGTTTATTATTTTCTATTTAAATGATGTTTGAAACACAAACAAATGCAGACAGATATTAAATAAAATCTTGGTTTTGCAGTTTACTTTTTAATCATGATTTTGCAAGAGTTGGTCCTAAAACTCTCTTTCTCTCTCTCACTCACTCTCTCACTCTCCGTTAACCTAGTAGGTAGAGTGTTTGGGAGATAGGCGTTTAATCTCAGGTTGAGTCCTACCAATGGTTCAAAAAATGGTACTTGATACCTCCTTGCTTAACATTCAGCATGATAAGGTAAGGTTCAAGTGGAGGAATCCAGGGAAAGGAGTAGCACCCTGCCATACACCTCGGTATAGTAGCTATTGAAAAGGGAGCCTTTGCATTGCCCTCGACTACAGTTGCCAACTTTACTTTTACTTATATATATACACATATGCTAATTTCAAAACACTAACACAGGAAGTCTTGATTTTACAGTTTACTATTTAATCATGTTTTTGCAAGGATTAGTTGGTGCTTTCTCTCTCTCTGCCTATACACAATGCTGGTGCGAGGTTCTTATGTGCAAACCTGATCTATGATACAGACCCCCACTCTACCACATTTTCATAAAGTAGTATTCATCGAAAACCTCACCTTTCTGAATCCCCCAAGCATACTTGCTCTTCTCCCAGTCGGAGAGGTGGTATGTGCTGGCTGAATATATATATATATATATATATATATATATATATATATCAATGACAATTTGAAAACATGGGCATGGATATTTAACAAAATGTTTAAATTTTCTTGTATTCTTTTCAAAAATAAGATTTTTTTTCAAATCATTATTTGACAAGATTTGTAAATTAGCAAAACATTACATTAAATAAATGTAAGCTTAAATTTTGGTTTTCTCATCATATTTTTTCCATTTTGTATGTCTTGTCAGGTGGGGCTGTCAAATATTTATCTCTGCCTCCAACCAGACAAGAACTGACAAGGTCTTTTTCAGAGTGGGGGTTTAGGGGTGGGGTATTATGGTGGTCATAGGTTTACTAGGTGCAATGTGAACTATGCTAGCCTTTGTTAAGTCTCCCAGCATGAAGCCAGATGACCTTGCTGGTCATAGTTTCAATTAGACCTGAAGGTCTAGAGCAATGCTTGTCATTGATCTATCCGTCTGCCTGAAGGCGGATCAGTTGAAGCTGGGAGAGAATAGCTGTAGAATATGCTGACTATACCTCAGTAGAGGAGTAAGACCCCCACCACTAGGACTACCTGTTGGCTGTGAGTGGCAACCTGTAAGGGTTGAGGATAGGATCCTAGTGGCTAAGCAGTCTGTGATCTGGGTTTTAAGTGATCATGTGATACTCCACTTTGCCCCTTACTTGGGTAGCCCAGTCAGCTGAGGGTGCAGAATACACTGACTGCATCTCTGTAGAGGGGTAAGACTCCCCCGAGTATCCTGGATATGAAACTAAACAATCTGATGATGAGGCTTCAGTAATGCTGGAGCTTTGGGGAATGCAGAGTACTCTTTCATTGCCATTGCTCCCAGGTCCACTTTGACTAAGAGTGGTTGCACCTGATAGGGTCCTATGTATGGGTCAAATAGAACTAAACTGTGTATTTATATTGGACTGAATTGTTTGAAATAGAACTGTTTTGACATTTAACTGTGTGTAAACAAAAACTACACTTTTATCAAACTGACTTAATTTGGCATTAAATGACCCAAAAAGGGTTGATACGTTGTAAAACGAACGAACGAACGAACGAACCAACCAACCAACCAATCAACCAACCCTTACTTGGGCTAGACAAGCTTTTGGAAAAGCTCGATCTGATCAATTAGTGAGTCATATCAAGCCCTAACAGCTATATAATTAAGTCCCAACTGTAGTTTACAAATTGCTCTAATAGCAAATACCCAAGCTTTTTTTAACTTAAAGGTGCTGGAAGGCAGTGTTGATTGTGTTGAGAAAAAATGTTAATGAAAATTATTTCTATCTAATTATTAATACATATGAAATCATATAGACAAAATAAAATCGGCATTAATTAACCCACAGGAAGTTGATATGCCATTGTAAAAATTACCAACCAACCAACCAACCAACCAACCATTATATGAGACATTTCATCCAATATGTCTATTCATATATATGCATGTATTTATGTATACATTTATCTATGTCTGTCTGTGTATATATATATATATATATGTATGTATGTGTACATCTATTTATGCATATATATATATATATCTATATATATATATATATATAAATGCATGTATATATTTATGTATGTATATATGCATGTTTTAAGTATGTATTTATGTAGGCATATATATGTATGTAGGTATATATTTTTGTATGTATGTACGTACATATGTATGTATGTATGTATGTATGTTTTGGTTTTGTTTTGTTTTATGATATCAACCATTGTAGATTATTTAATGCCAAATCCATTTTTATACAGATAAACAGTTCTGATTTCAGCAATTCAGTTTAGTATAAGTACAGTTTAGTTCTACTTGACCAATAGATTGGACTCTATCAGGTGCTACCACTCCAGGTCAGAGAAGACCTGGGAGTGATGACAATAAAGGTGTACTCTGCATTCCCCAAAGCTCCAGCATTACTGAAGTCTCACCATCAGATTGTTTTGTATCATATACAGTACACTCATTGGGGAAGTCATACCCCTTTGCAGAGATACAGTCAGTGTATTCTACATCCTCAGCTGACTGGGTCATGTATGTATGTATGTATGTATGTATGCGTGTATATATGTCTCTTTGTATGTATGAATGTGTTTACGTATGTATTTATGTATGTGTATATATACATATATGTATGTATGCATGCATATATCTATGTATGTATATGTATATGTACATATGTATATATGATTGGTTGGTTGTTTTGTTTTACGGCATATCATCACTTTTCGGGTCATTTAACACCGAATTAAGTCATTTTGATAAAAGTGTCAAACAATTCCGTTTTGTATAAATACAGTTTTGTTTACACAGAGTTAAATGTCAAAACTGTTCTATTTCAAATAATACAGTTTAGCATAAGTACACAGTTTAAATGTCAAAAACAGTTCTATTTCAAACAATTCAGTTTAGCATAAGTACACAGTTTTTTGTTTACTCACAGTTAAATAGAAAACATTTAATTTCAAACAATTTAGTTAATTGCCCAGTTGGCAGGGGCAGTAGAATACATAGACTGCACCTCTGCAGAGGAGTAAGACACCCCCACCCACCCAACGGTTGTCCTGGATATGACACTAAACAATCTGATGGGGAAGTTCCAGTAATGCTACTGCTTTGGGGAATGCGGAGTACCCCTTCATTGCCATTGTTCCCAGGTCCACTCTGGCCCAGAGTGGTAGAACCTGATAAGAGTCCTATCAATGGGTTAAATGAAACTAAACTGTGGTTTCTTGACTTTACTGTTTTTTGCATCTAAACTGAATTGTTTAAAATAGAACTGTTTTGACATTTAAACTACGTACTTATGCTAAACTGAATTGCTCGAAATAGAACTGTTTTGACATCTAGACTGCATACTTATGCTAAACTCAATTATCTGAAATAAAACTTTATTTACATTTAACTCTGTGTACTGCCCAGTCAGCTGGGGCAGTAGAATACACTGACTGCACCTTTGCATAGGGGTATGGACCCCCACCACGAGTGTCCTGGATAGGACATAAAACAATCTGATGGTGAGGTTCCAGTGATGCTGGGGTTTTGGGGTATGTGGAGTATCCCCTCATTGACATTGCTCCCATCTCCACTCTGGCCCAAAGTGGTGGCACCTGATAGGGCCCTATCTATGTGTTGAATTGAACTAAATTGCATACTTATACTAAACTGAATTGTTTGAATCAGAACTGTTTAACTTGACTGAATAGCTTGAATTAGAAATGTTTTTGAAAATTAAACTGTGTACTTATGCTAAACTGAATTGTTTGAAATGGAACTGTTTTTGACATTGAAATTGTACTAACACTAAACTGAATTGTTTAATATAGAACTGTTTTGACATTTTACTGTGTATAAACAAAATCTATACTTATACTAAACTGAATTGGCTGAATTAGAATTGTTTGAATAATCTGAATAGCTTTAAATAGAAATATTTTTAACAATTAAACTGTGTACTCATGCTAAACTTAATTGTTTGAAATAGAACTGATTATTTATATAAAAATGAATTTGGCATTAGATAACCTATAAAGATTGATATGCCATAAAACCAACCAACCAACCAACCAATTCAGTTTAGCGTGATTACAGTTTAGTTCTATTTGACTAATAGATAGAATCCTATCAGGTGTTACCACTCTGGACCAGAGTGGAATTGGGGGTAATGGCAATTAAGGAGTACTCCGCATTCCCGAAAGCTCCAGTATTACTGAGGCCTCACCATTAGATTGATTAATGTCATATCAGAATACTTGTTTAGGGAGTCATACCCCTCTACAGAGATGCAGTTGATGTATTCTATAGCCCAAGCTGACTGGGCAAGCATGTATGTATGTGTGTATGTATGTATTTATGAATATATTTATGTATGTATATATGTGTATATGCGTATATATATATATATATATATATGTATGTGTTTATCCATGCATTTATGAATGTATTTACCGATCCTTCCACACGGGTAAGATGTGACACAAAGTCAATTTCTAAGCAGAGTTTAACTGGTTTGAATTCATAGTTTTCATTCTCCTAGACTGGTTGCCTAACCAAGGCTGAAGAACCCAGTCTGTCCTACTATTTACCCATTGCTGGTGGGAGAATAATTGGATTCATATAATTCCCAAGGGTATTAGTGCTATGTGAAATGCAAACAGCCTCGTTCAGGAATTGAACTCGAGTTGCCGTGTCCATTTCCTACGATGAAGAATACCCATTAGACCATAGGTATGTATGTATTTATGTATGTATATATGCGTGTGTTTATGTATGTATGTATGAATGCATTCATGAATGTATGTTTGTGTATACGTATGTATTACATATATTTACATGTATATATGTATGTGTTAATGTATGTATTTATGTATGTAGATATATGTATGTATGTATACATATTATTTATGTATATATATATGTATGCGTTTATATGCATATATGTATGTATGTAACTATAAAAATTTATTTCTAAGAAAAATAACAAGCCGACCATGTGCCAGCAGTTGATTTGGCAAGAGTGGAAAAGGATCCCAGACAATACGGCACCAAAAAGCTACCTCCTCTTTTTGTTGAAAACTACTATTGAGACCAAACTGGAGGCATGAAAACTTAAGCCAACAGAAAGGTTTTTTCACTTGCTTCTTGAATAGCTGATAAACTATGAAGGCAAGAAGCTTCACAAGAAATAAAAGTAAAATTAAATGAAAGTCGGCTACTGAAATTCTACCAAGTTAAACGACTGAAAGAAAATTCAACTGAGAATTCTGCTAAAAAGAACTTTAAAGAAGACTTGAAATTAAATGAACATGGAAACATTTTGACAAAATGAAAAGAAAAGAAAAATACTCAAATTCAAAGAACTTTGTTTCGCAGACACTCTCTCAGATAAGTTCCTGCAAATTGTACCAAAATTTGCAACATTTTATCTTTTCTATCCTTTTCTTTTTTGTTTCTTTTGTATAAAATTCATTTTTAAAAAATTTATTGTCTGTGTTATCTTTTTGCATCAGTATCCAAACTAGAAAGCTGCGGAACTTACCGTTTGAACTTACCATTTAATATTGCACCCTAAAGCCCCTTAAAGACTTTACCCAGTTAAATACTAAACTTTGCTTTAGTCTCACTCTCTTCATATCAAATTTTATTTCCCCTAAATTCTTTACATTTCATATTTTATCCTTTTAAATTCTTTTATATTGCAACTTTTATTTTATCCTTTAAATTTCCTTCAACTCTAACAAAACCAAAGGGGGTGGCCTCGTGGTGTAATGGATTGTGGAATCGTAGTAAACGAGTTTGAACTCCAGGCATGCTGTTCTGTTCACTTTTGGACAAATACCCTTGGGAAAGGTATGAACCCCCTTATCCTCCTGGCTATGGGTTAAATAGTACCACAACTGTCCTTCTACAAGGGTGGATTTGGCATTAAATAACTCGAGCAGGTTGATGTGCCATTAAACAACAAAAAAACAACCAACCAAGCTAAAATGGTGCTGAGTGAGATTTCTATTTTTATATTTATCTATTAACTTAAAGTCGCCGCTAGCAACATAGATTCCTCCCCCTCCCCCTATAAACCAAGGATTAGAAATTAGCAAATGATTTAACAAAAGAGAAATGCTAATTAAGACCGAGTAAGACACTTATCAATCCTTGACTTAAAAAAAAAACAAGGTTATAGTTTGGAGGGAAATATTCATGAGGGAGTTTGATCCGCAATGCAGATTTTCAAGAAAAGAAGCTGTTGGAATGGAATATATATTTAGCATGGAGAAGACTCAGAAAGAATATGTGGTGCCTTCAATAAGTTTCCAGACTTTTTTTGTACAGGCATTTAAAATTGTCATAGACTCTTGAAAATTCAGTATGTTATTGCTATACATCTTATGAGATGACTGACGAATTTTTATGATTTCAGCTTCAAGTGAACAGCTACACCAGCAATTGGAATACACCCTACTAAAGCCTGATTGTCACAGCTGGTGAATTTCAAAAATGTAATCTGGACATGAGGGCACTTTAGAAGAATGATATGTAATAAAATTGTGTTTTAAACTTGGAAAAAATGCCACAGAAATATATGGAATACTTCAGACTGCTTTTCGACCAACTTGCATGAATCGAGCATCAGTTTTATATTGAACAAGTCCTGGCGGCAACACCCCACAAGGCACCAACTATATGGCCACCTGCCTCCCATCCCGAAAACAATTCAAGTTAGCCGAACTGCTGGAGAAGCAGAGACGAGCTCATAAGTGATGTATTCCTATGGACCCCTACATATGGCCGGGCAAAAGCAGGACGACCAGCTCGAACATACATTCAGCAGGTATGTGAGGATACAGGATGTAGCCCTGAAGACCTACCAGAGGCGATGAATGATAGGGAGAAGTGGCGAGAGAGGGTCAGGGATATCCGTGCCTGCAGCCCAACATGATGATGATGATGATAAGAGCTTCAAGGAAGGCAGGGAATCTGTGAGGGATGATGAGAGGTGTGGGAGGAGTAAGGAAGTCAATACACCAGAGTTGATTGGCCAAAGGGTTAGGGTTAGGGTTACTATGTTGAGGTTTTAAGGGAGTTCATGAAGAGATTCTATCGGAAAAGGCCAGCACTCTTCAAATCGGATCATTGGCATTTCCCAATAGGTTCTCTGGATGTAATAGTATAATACGAAATTCTTACTATGCTTAGTTAATTATTTGTTTTAATGGCATATCAACATTTGTAGGTTGTTTAATGCCAAATTCTGTTTATACATCCGCACACACACGCACACACACATGCGATTCATAAGCAAATAGCATGTAAAGTAAAAAAAAAAAGTAAAGTTGGCGACCTTAGTTGAGGGCGACCAGAAAGCTCCCTTTTCAATAGCTACTACACTGAGGTGTAGGGGAGGGCACTACTCCTTTCTCTGAATTGCTCCACTTTACCCTTGATATGTATCTTATATTGCTGAGTGTTAAGTAAGGAAGTATAAAGTACCATTTTTAAAGTCTTTGATATGACCCAGACCATTGGTGAACACTCTAACCACTACTAGCCCAAGAGTTCTTTTGTTTGCTCCCAGTCAAATAGTTTCAAGTATAATAAAGGATTGAAAAATTCTTTTCAACTCATAGATGGTACCCTAACAGGTACTACCACTACAAGTTCAAGTGAACCTGTGAGTAATGGCAATGAAGGGGTACTCCACTATCCCGAAAGCTCCAGGACAGAAGCCTCACCATTTCATGGTTCGTGTCATATCTAGGACACTCATTGGGAGAGGTCTTGCCCTTCTATAGTGGTATAGTTTGCATATTCTATGTCCTCTATTAATAGGGCCCTTTCTATGTTTATATATATATATATATATATATTTACTTGCAGCTTAGAGTAATGGTTATTGTAGTTGAAAATGGAATTGGCAACCAAATTTAAATTCTAGACAAAGCTGTTTGCATTTCCATTTGTGCTAATGCCCTTGGGAAAGACATGAATTCATCTTTTCTACTCCCACCTCTAAGTAAATAGTAGATCAGACTGAGTTCTTTAGCTTTGGTTAGACAACTAGTCTAGGGAAGGAAAACTGAATTCAAACTATCTTCTTTACTCCTCTTAAAAATTGATCTTGTATGACATCCTGCGAGGCAAAACGTTCTCTCTCTTTCTGTATATATATATATATATATATATATATAAGTCAGATCCAATTTGCAAAAAAAATAATTATGAAGCCAGCTCTGATACTTGCTGAGTTGCAGTTTTTGGTGAAACACAGAATCGTGCAAGTGCAGAATCTTCTATTCTATTCAGACCAAACTCAACTCAACTTTTTCCTTGTTTCCTAAACTGAAAATTAATCTCGGGATTAAGATTTAAAAATATAGAAGACATTAAAAAATACAACAGCATAGTTTAACATCATACCAAAAGGAATTTTTCAGAGGTGCTTTAACCAATAAAAAAATCACTGGATTAAGTGTGTTAAATACTGGGGAGACCTTAGTGAAGAAAATTATGGTTTCATTCATTGTTCTTTTCTGCCTTGGTAAATACAACTTCAGTTTTGATATCTTTTATTTCATATTTGTGTCAGTTTATATGTACATCTATTTTTAAGTTTAGATAATGCTCTACATACAATGTTTTTAAAATGATCTTTGCTCTTCCAAAAACTTGGAGTGCTAGGAGTCAGGTTATCCTCTACCTTGCTTGTCAAAGCATTATAATCAACAACTGATGACTTTATTTTCAAAGATAAGTCTTCCCTCTTCAAACACTTACACCAGTTTTGGACAGTTACTCAGATATTGTTCAGTTTACTTTAAATCAATGAATTCTGTGGGCAACTTCAGTGGCTTTGAGATCCAGTTTAAATTAATGCTAAAAGATCTCCTGAATCTCAGTACTTGTATCCACTATTATAAAATCTGAAAAGGAATGATAATTATGAGATAAATAATAATAATAATAATAATAATATAAAAATATTGGGGTATCACAGACAGTCCTTAAATGTGTATATGAAATGAGGTTTAGTGTAAAGATCTGTAAAAAATGAAAATGCTTTGAAAGCATTCTTATATAAGAAAGAGACTATTTTTCTTTGATTTCTGTATTCTATCATATATTGGAGGTGCCCGTGGTGTAATGGTTATCGCCGTAGGAAATGAACACGGCGATACGAGTTCAAATCCTGGACGATACTGATTGCATTTCACATAGCACTAATACCCTTGGGATAGGTATGAATCCAATTATTCTCCCTCCAGCTATGGGTAAATAGTAGGACAGACTAGGTTCTTCAGCCTTGGTTAGGCAACTAGTCTAGGAGAAGGAAAACTCTGAATTCAAACCTGTTAAACTCCGCTTAAAAATTGACCTTGTGTCATATCCTGCCCGAGCGGAGGGGTTGGTAAATAGTATCATATATTGGATGTTTTGGGGCCAATTACTCCCAATTGGGCCCTGTGCCTGGCTATATACTAAAGTATAATATACTCTTGGATAGCTAAGTACACAAGACAACACATTGCGATATATATGTCCTCACTTAATCTCCACACTTCCTTTGGTTAATACTATATATATATATATATATATATATGTATTGGTCTGTTCTCAATGATTTCATTTTTTTCTTACTCCTCAAAAAATATGCAGGAAACTGACAGATATGGGGAAGCCATAGAAGGGTGAGTGAAACTCCAGTCTATTTTAGGTTTTATCCTACTCTACTGTCTGGTATGGAGCACTTTTTTTGCTTTTTGAAATAACATTTTTTTTAAAAACCTGGATCATTCAGATAAAGAGGCTAGTCGACTGGGGCTATAGAATACACCGACTGCATCTCTCCAAAGGGTTATGACTCCTCCAATGAATGTCCTGGATATGATACAAAACCATCTGATGAAGTCTTGAAGCTTTTGGGGATATGGAATACCCCTTCATTGCTGCTACTCCGAGGTCCACTCTGACTCGGAGTGGTAGTACCTAATAGGATCCTATTAGAACCTTTTGATATTTAAACTGTTTGCAAACAAATGATTTATGTTGAATTGCATTGATAGAAATAGAAGTCATTGACTATTAAACATGTATAAACAAATGACTGTCAAATTTAATTTTTAGTGATACATAGCCATACTTGGAACCATTTAACAAATGAGTAATGTTGAATAGAATTAGTGTTAAATAGCAATACTTGAAACTCTTTAACTGTGTGCCTAAATTGAATTATTGGTATTACATAGCAATAAGTAAAGTTGGTGGCCATTGTCGAGGTTGACCTGGAGGCTCCCTTTTCAATAGCCACTACACCAAGGTGTCGGGGAGGGCACCACTCCTTTCCCTGGATTGTTCCACTTTACCCTTGATCTATACTTTATAATGTGGAGTGTTAAGCAAGGCAGTATCAAGTAAGATTTTTTGAGTCTTTGGTATGACTTTACCTGGGATTGAACCCCGGTCTCCCAGACCAATGGTGAACACTCTTACCATTATGCAAATGGCCCGGTTACATAGCAACACTTGTAACCATTTAACTGTGTGCAAATGAATGAATAGTATTGAATAGAATTAGTGCTAAATAGCAATACTTGTAACCACTTCACTGTGTGCAAATAAATGATTAATGTTGAATAGAATCTTAAGTGTGAGATAGCAACTATTGAAACTATGTAACTGTGTGCAAAAAAAAACAAACTCAGGTTCATTTAAAATGTTCCAAACAAAATGTGTTTACAAATCATATATATTCAATACATAATTCTAAACAGGATTTGGCATTAAATAACCAATAATGGTTGATATATCACAAAACCCAATCATTCAGAAAAATATATATATATATATATATATATACATGCAGGACACTGCTGGAGAAGCAGGGGCGAACTCATAAGAGATGTACTCTTATGGACCCCCACACATGGCTGTGCAAAAGCAGGACGACCAGCACAAACATACATTCAGCAGCTATGTGAGGATATGGGATGTTGTCCTGAAGACCTACCTAGGGCGATGAACGATAGGGAGGAGTGGCGAGAGAGGGTCAGGGATATCCGTGCTACCAGCGCGATATGATGATGATATATATATATATATATATATATGTTATCAACTGGACCATTGGCCCTAATGAGTAGAGTGTTTGCTAATGGTCCAGGAGACCGGGGTTCAATTCCTGGTCGAGTCATACAAAAGACTCAAAAAATGGTATTTGATGTCGCCTTGCATTATACTTAGCATTGTAAGGTAAGGATCAAGAGTAAGTGGAGCAATCAAGGGAATAGAGTTGCGCCTTCCCCTATATTTTGGTGTGGTAGCTATAGAAAAGGGTGACTCAAAGGTTGCCAACTTTACTTAAATATATATATATATATATGTGTGTGTGTGTGTGTAGCTGGACAGCAGTCCTTTGTTTAAGCAAGTTTGATTAAATAATAAAGACAGATGTTGACTACATGATTTTATTTGGATCCTTTCCAGTTTCCAGACAAGTGCTTTGGTTTTAGGTTGGAGTTGGTAGACGAATTTACAGAAATTTTCTCAAGCGCTTTCAAACCCTTCATCAGGGGGTTTAAAAGTACTTTGTGTAAAGTATTAGAGTTGATTTTGAGTGGGGGGATAGTTGGGTGGTGGTAAATATTATTTATAATGATATCAATTGTTTCTAGAACTAGAACATTTGTAAATAAATTTATAGCAGTAAAAAATATAAAAGAGCTCAATATATAGAGAGAAAGCTGTAATCATCATCATCATCATCATTATCATCATGTCGCGCCATCAACATGGATATCTCTGACCCTCTCTTGCTACCCTTCTCTATCATTCATTGTTTCCGGCAGGTCCTCAGAGCTACATCCCGTATCGGCACAGAGTTGTTGTATGTAGGTTCTAGCTGGTTGTCCTGCATTTGCTCATCCATGTGAAGGGTTCCACGGGAGTACATCACTTATGAGTTCATCCTTACTTCTCCACCAGTGTCCCACATGTCTGGTTTGTCTAACTTGGATAGATTTTGTGATAGGTAGTAGATGGCCGTACAGCTGCTACTTTGTGGGGTGCTGCCTCCATGTCTTGTTCAATATTGCTCACAGCATTCTTGTGTAGTTGCCATCAAGCTTTTTCTCCATATGTTTAGTTAGCATCCATGTAGTGCATCCATACAGCAGTATCGATATGACCGCTGCTTGGAAGAAACTGCATTCTATTTTATTGGTCAGGTCTGGCTTCCATATGACTGATAGCCTATTGATAGCTGTTCATGCTTTTGCTAGTCGCGTGTTGATGTCTGTCTTGGTTGATGAGACACTGTTTCCTAGGTAATAAGAACTAATATATCAAAGTATTAACTTACAATTCAACACACTGGGACTATGTAATTAGATCATCAGACTGTGAGTTATTATTTAAACATTTCAGTTCTTGCATATATTGCATTTGTATATATATATATATATAAGCCCAGTTGGCTGGAGCTGTAGAATACATCAACTGCATCTCAGTTAAGGGTAAGACCTCTGGCACTGAGTGTGTTAAATACCAATACTTGAAACTCTTTAACTGTGTACGTAAATTGAATTATTGGTATTACATAGCAATACTTGAAACTCTTTAACTGTGTACGTAAATTGAATTTCATAGCAATACTTGAAACTCTTTGACTGTGTGCCTAAATTGAATTATTGGTATTATATAGCAATACTTGAAACTCTTTGACTGTATGCCTAAACTGAATTATTGGTATTACATAGCAATACTTGAAACTCTTTGACTGTGTGCCTAAATTGAATTATTGGTATTACATAGCAATACTTGAAACTCTTTGACTGTGTGCCTAAATTGAATTATTGGTATTACATAGCAATACTTGAAACTCTTTGACTGTGTGCCTAAATTGAATTATTGGTATTACATAGCAATACTTGAAACTCTTTGACTGTATGCCTAAACTGAATTATTGGTATTACATAGCAATACTTGAAACTCTTTAACTGTGTACCTAAATTGAATTATTGGTATTACATAACAATAAGTAAAGTTGGTGACCATTGTTGAGGTTGACCTGAAGGCTCCCTCACAATCTAATAGTGAGACTTCTGTCCTGGAGCTTTGGTGAAAATGGAGTATCCTTTCATTGCCATTACTATCAGTTCCACTCTGGCCTGGTGTAGTAGCATCTGATATGGGTCAAATAGAACATTCAAACTGAGTACAAACAAATGTGTTATGTTGAATTGAATTGTTAGAAATAGAAATTATTTGATCATTTAACTGTAAGTAAACAAATGACTGATCTCTACTTGAATTGTCATTGATACATAGTAATATTTTGAACTGTGTATAAACAAATGAATAGTGTTGAATAGAATAAAAAGTGTGAAATAGCAATACTTGCTTGAAACTATTTAACAGTGTGCAAAAAAATTAGCTCAAGCTTGTTTAAAAGAATATCAACAAAACATTTTTACAAATCATATATATTTGATGTATATATTTGTATAAAAAGGATTTGGCATTAAATAACTTACACTAGTTGATATGCCATAAAACCCAACCAAACCAAACCAAACCACACTATATATATATATATATATATATATATATATATATATATATATATAGGTATTATTCAGTCCAGTTAAACTGGAGTTGGGAGTAATTCCATCAGGACACAAAAACTATTCAACAGTGAACATTCAAATTTTCCTGGTAAAGAGCTCAATGTAACTGACATTACAGAGCAATAAACCCTTAACAGGGTGGAAATAAATTTATAATCCTAATGTGATTGTTTTGTGTTTTTCTTAAAGAATATATATATATATATATATATATATATATATATATATATATATATATATATATATATATGAAATAGAGAAGTTATAGTATTTACCTGTTGTACATAAAGCAAATTTTGGAGTAAAGATTTGCAAAAAAATGAATGAAAAACAACTTTAAAGCTATTGGTATACCTAATGATATATTTGAGCAAGTTGCTTCTTTTCACCAGGATTGGAGAGCCTAATGCTATAAAGCCATCAAGAAGTTTGACCAAATGCATCCCCAGATTATTGATGCAAAAAGTGAAAGCCCGATAAGTCATGCAAGCTACTTCATCTATGAACTGTTCTGCATGTACTAGCTGCAGACTTGTGTGAAAATCTATGGCTGGGCTTGAAATCTCACATGAAACACAAGCATTAAAACTGATGAAAGCTGTTGCACTCTCACACATTGAAATCGAATGGGAGAATCCATCATACTATCATCATACGTAATATAGAAAGAAAGCATTGTCTTTTAATTTATACATAAAATAATCTTTGGAGTAAATGTCTGAAGAAAATGAATACATATTTGATACATCCTAATATATAAAATAATAGAGATAATGGGGGAGTGAGTCCCTGTGATGTAATGGCTTAAGTGCTGGCCTTTGGACTGAAATTCAGTGAGTTCACACTCTCGTTACATTAATATGTTCACTTTCAGACTAATACCCTAGGGAAAGGCATGTACCTCCTTATTCCCCCAACTATGAATTAAATAGTATCACTGCTGTTCTTCTCCAAGGATGGATTTGGTATTAAATTACCAACAATTGATATGCTATTAAAACAAAAAAACCCAGAAATTAAATAATGATAATAATGTAGAAAAGTCATTGATATTTTTTACATGTATATCTGAAATAATCGTTGGTCAGAGGAAAATGAATATGCAGTTGATACATCCTAATATATATACAATAACAATGTAAAAAAGTCATAGATATTTTTATATATGTATTTGAAATAATCTGTGGAGTGAAGATTTGAGGAAAATGATTATACAATTTATACATCCTAATATATATACAATAATAATGATAAAGTCAGTCATAGATATCTTTTATATATGTATTTGAAATAAGCTTTGGAAAATAAACTTTGTGAAAATTTAAAATACTTTTGATATACCCTAATTATTATGAGGAAACTGATTCATTAGGTAACATTGCCAATCAAATGCTTGCTTCCTTTTATATAATAAAAAACAGTAATAATCTTACATAGTAGTAGTTAGGAGTAAAACTTAAAAATGGCTCATTCTTGATATGTGATACTTTTAAAATAGGTTAGATGGATTAGGAGGTTATGCACTTGAACCTTCTGTCTTTTAAGATAAAATACTTAAAAGGCTTAGCAGGGAAGATTAAAATTACCTGCCTTACATAACCTGCATCTATCTATCTATCTATCTATCTATGTCTGTTCATATCTATCTATCTATCTATCTATTGATCTATATCCGTTCATATCTATCTATCAATTACAATCTGTTCACATCTATCTAAAATTAAAGCTGAAATTATCTGTATCACTGCAAAATTTGTGATTTCAAAAATGTTTTCATTAAAAGAATGTTTTTTTCTTACCTAAATAGACATATAAAGTTTAAAGAAAGAAGAGTGAAAGAAAGAATACAAGAAATACATGGAAAAAAGCTGCATTTCATTGAGTAAGTAAAGTAAACTAAAAGCCATTAAACTGTGTGCAAACAAATGACTATTATTAAATAGGAATAAGTAAGTAAAGTTGGTGACCGTAGTTGAGGGCGACCCAAAGACTCCCTTTTCAATAGCTACTACACTGACGTAGAGGGCAGGGCGCTACTCCTTTTCCTAGACTGCTCCACTTTACCCTTGATCCTTACCTTATAAAACTAAGTGTTAAGCAAGGAAGGATCAAGTACCATTTTTTGAGTCTTTAGTATGACTTGAACCCTGGTCTCCCAGGCCATTAGCAAACACTCTAACCATTATACCAATGGGCCAGTAAGTATCTTTTTTGAATTTTGATTGATTGATTTTAATGGCTAGTCAACCCATACAGGGTTATTTTATGCCTTGAGCTTAGTAAATTATGTTTATTGTTCATTTATATTTACATATTTTATGTGGTTGTTAAGGTTTTTACACACATTTGATATCAAGTTTTCCGATATAATACAAATAATTTGCATACAGTTGTATGATTTCAAGTATTCCTATCTAATAATTATATGGTTTGTCAAGTGGTTAGAGTCTTCACCAATGGCCTGGGAGACCGGAGTTCAATCCCAGGTCAAGTCATACCAAAGACTCAAAAAATGGTACTTGATGCCGCCTTGCTTAACACTCAGCATTATAAGGTATGTATCAAGGGTAAAGTGGAGCAATCCAGAGAAAGGAGTAGCACTCTCTCCTACACCTCGGTGTAGTCGCTATTGAAAAGGGAGCCTTAGGGTCACCTTCGAGTATGGTCGCCAACTTTACTTACTTATTTCTAACTAATAATATTTATTTGTTTGTACACAGTTTTATGGCTTTCAGTTACTAATAATAATCTTTAATAAACAATTATAACTTCAAGTAACTATTCTTAATACAAATAATTTACAGTTATATAAAATCAAGTATTCCTATCCAACTAGTTTTTAAACAGATGTATTTGATCCATAAATGAGATAGTTATTACCACTCTGGAAATAATGGTAATGAGGGGTAGTTTACTCTTCTCAGATCTCCAGAACTAAGCCTTCATCATCAGAAGTCATTTTGTGTTATACCTACAACACCCCTGGGGAAGGAGTCTTATCCTTCATCAGGAGGAATGCAGTCAGTGTATTTTAAATCCCACAAACAGGGTAGTTGAAATTTAATCACAATTTGGATCAGAAAACTACATTCCTTTAATGAAAACTTTTTTCCATTTTAAGTATAGATAATTCCCAGCTCAACTTTCTCTCTCTGTCTTTCTCTCTCTGTTTGTCTGTCAGTCTCTCTCTTTCTATATATATATATATATATATATATATATATATATATATATATATATATATATATATATTTCTGTTCAAAGTACTGTTCTGTTAAATTCAAACAAAAATATATTCTTTGAAAAATGGGGAGTCAAACTCATTTGAGATTTTTAAAGATTATTTTTATTATTTCAGCCAGAATTCTATTCATCTAAGTCATGTTATCAAAAAGATTTTGTTTTCATGGGAGTGAAATAACTTCACACATTATTTTTTCTTTGTTTAACATTATACCGGCTGGAGAAGAAGCTAGATGGTAATTACACAAGAATGTTGCGAGCAATATTGAACAAGTCCTGGCGGCAACACCCCACAAGGCACCAACTATACGGCCACCTGCCTCCCATCACGAAAACTATCCAAGTTAGACGAACCAGACATGCAGGTCACTGCTGGGGAAGCAGAGAACGAGCTCATAAGTGACATACTCCTATGGACCCCCACATATGGCCGGGCAAAAGCAGGACGACCAGCTCGAACATACATACAGCAGCTATGTGAGAATACGGGATGTAGCCCTGAAGACCTACCAGAGGTGATGAACGATAGGGAGAAGTGGCGAGAGAGGGTCAGGGATATCCGTGCCTGTGGCACAACATGATGATGATGATGATTAACATTATAATGAACTCTGTCTGCAAAATTTATCTAAATCAATATTTCAAGGCAAGAAAATAAAACAAAACTATAACAGTTAGTGAGTTAAGATAATTATACATGTTAGTTTGTGTCAGGATATTGAGTTCAATCAAAGAAATTGACTTGTTCTGCTTTGAAATAGATAGACTTGAGAGTATATATTTTTGGCCTGGGTCCCAAAAGCTCAACACCCATAGTTATATGACTGATATATATCTATATAAGTAAAAGTAAAGTTGGCGATTGTAGTTGAGGGTGACCTGAAGGCTCCTATTTTGATTGCTATTACACCAAGGTGTAGGGGAGGGCACTACTCCTTTCCCTGGATTGCTCTACTTTATCCTTGATCTGTTCTTTATAATGCTGAGTGTTAAGCAAGGAGGCATCAAGTACAATTTTTTAAGTCTTTGGTATGACTCAACCTGGGACTGAACTTAGGTCTCCCGGGCCATTGGTGAAGACTCTAACCATCATGCCAATGTCCAGTATATATATATATATAATATGATAGGGTCCCATCTATGGGTCAAATAGATATATTTAATCATTTTCTATACTTGAAATCATTTAACTGTTTGCAAATAAAGCTATTAGTGTTTGCAATGCTTGAAACCATTTTAACTGTGTGCAAATAAATGAGCTGAAGCTTATTTAAAAATCATGTTATTTGCAAAATATTTCTTTATTCAATATATATGTATAAACAAGATTTGGCATTAAATAACCTGCAAGAGTTGATATACCATAAAACACAACCAACTAACCAATGTTGAAAATTATAAGTTTGGCAGTTAATGCCAGCTCGAATCTGATTGGTTGTTTTGAAGTTGTGCCGTTAGCCTCTGCTCTTACTGTTATTTAAGTGAAACCCAGAAGGGTTCTCTCTCTTTTTTTTTTTTTCAGCATGAGCTGAAGCCTTTGTTTGGCTTGCTCTTTTTGCTTAGAGAGCTCTTGTTTATTTGCCTTTGACTTTAGGCAGTTTTTTCTTTAGCAGGGTAGCTTGAGCAAATAGGCCCATTTAGTTGCTATAGGCTAAGCCTCTTTTCCTTACAGGGTTTTTATTGTTACTTGTTGAAACAATAAGCCTAGTACAGACTATTTGTGGTTTTGGTATTTTGCCCCTTCAAAAGAAAGTTGAGTCTAAGGTCTGGAAGTGGTATTATTGGACTTTTTACAGACAAAGGAAGCTGTTAGCTCTGGTCAGAAAATATGGTAAAAACCGCCATAGGTTCAATAGAAGAAAATTCAAGTTGAAACAAAAGATATTTTTCTAAGAGGAGGAAGCAGTGGTCTCCTCAAAGTTCACTTAAAGAAATAGTAAACTTTTGTTTTCAATAAGTCTACACAGGAAACTAGAAGAACACGGTTGTCCAGGTTGATTCTACACAAGAAAGAGATACAGAGAAGAATAAACCCTAAAAATTGGCTTCAAAATGAATTTTGACATAAAATACCAAAGAAAGTGACATGTCCCAGGAAGGGATATATTTAATCAAAGTTGCTAGTTTGGCTACTGTAACAGGTGTTGTACAATCGAGTAGGTAGGTAATCGTACTGGTATTAGATGTGTGTTCGTACCAATACTGGATGTTTGTAGTCGTAGTTGTAGTCAGTGTACCTCTACATTGGTCTGCATTTATGGCTAACACCAGCCAATCATATTACTGTGAAGGGGGACTCAGATGTATGCATATTCATTACATCAGAAAGGTATTTTATTATAAACAAAAGTTAAACTGACAGTAGGTGGTTGACGGCATGGCTTCAAGCAAGTTAGTCATTACATTTCCTTATACCTTTCTTTTTTTGGTCATACTATTGTCGTTACTTGAATATATGTAATTTTTGTTACCTTATTTAATGCTTTCGACAATCATGGAGAAAAATATTCAAAGCCAGATTTTGTAAAGTTAATTTCTCTTGAAATAAATTACTTGGTGGGAACTGGTTGTTTTTGTTCTAAAGAAATATAGACACACTTCTCTTTCAGGTAAGTAAAAGTTAGCTTTCCCATGCCCTTTTTTATCTCATTTATTTTTTATAAGTTTCTCTATCCCTTCACTTAGCCTGACAGTTACTGCTAGATTTCTAGGGCTAGGCAGAGATAAAGCCTAGCATATTTTTTGAATTGAGTACAATTTCTCATATCTTGCATATTTTGTTTCTAATGTTACGTTCCGCTCTCTGGTCAAACAAACGACAACACGGAATTTATATATAACAATATATATTTATTTTCTCGACGGATGCTTGTGTGAAGTAGGAGCAGTCAGGAGAGGAATTAGGATCGTTTGTTGATGAGGCTTGAACTCTTCGAAGTAAGTAAATGATGGCTGAGACAACGCACACAGCGTGACGACGAGAGAGGTTTCATGAACAGAAGTAGTAAGGAAAAAATCCTTACTCCTTCTGTTCAATTCGTCGGCCTTATATAACCTTCAAACTCCCATGCGGAGATATGGACACGCCTCCACGCCTCCGCAATTTCTTCCGATATCTGGCGATCGGGATGTGTCACTTCCGCTATCTTTGGAATGGCCTGTGTGATCATCATCGAGCGGAAATAACTGTTATGCAGTTCACAGGTCACTCTCTTCCGGTGCATCACTCTGAAGTGGGACCTTCCCCTTGTCCCATATTATCAGTCGAGCACACCTGCGCGGTTTCTTTCGATTATTGACAATTGGGATGTGTCACTTCCACTATCTTCGGAATGGCAGGTGTGATCGTCATCGAGCGGAAATAACTATCATGCAGTTCATAGATCACTCTCTTCCGGTGCATCACTTTTTTTTTACAGCACAGCGAGAATTTTTTTTTTTACCTTGTCTCATATTGTGAGCTAAGCTGTATTTTACACTAATACCAACCAACCAAAACCATTTTAACTGTGTGCAAACAAATGAGCTCTGGCTCATTTAAAAATTATGTTATTTTCAAAATATTTCTTTACAAATTGTATATATTTAGTACATATGTATAAACAGGATTTGGCATTAAATAGCCTGCAAGAGTTTATATGCTATAAAGCACAAACAACCAACCAACCAACACTATTCTAATTGTGTGCAAACAAATGAGCTTCGGCTCATTTAAGAATTATATTACCTACAAACTATTCACTTACAAATCATATATGTGTGTGTGTGTGTGTGTGTGTGTGTGTGTTTGGCATTGAAAACCCTCAAGAGTTGATATGCCATAAAACAACCAAACCAAACCAAACCTTATTATCCACTTTGATACCATCCATTCCAATAGACATATGCCAATAAACAATGAAGTAACAATTTTACAAAGAAAATTAAAAGATGATGTATATAACATCTACAGAAATTTTATGATATATGTGTATGTTGGATCTTGAAAATGACAGAGTATATAATTCTTATTTGCACTTTTGATCTATATTAATCCATGTGGAAAAAGAAAATACAAAGTATATGATTAAAAGAATTAGTTACATTGGGAAAACATATGAAAGACTACATTAAATATGAATTATATATATATATATATATATATGTTTTCATGTATGTTTGTATGTGTGTGCGTGTGTATTTGTTTGTTTTGATAGCTAATTTCAATGTTGTATGTATTTTACTTGTATTAAGATAATTCTGATATATTAGTTTTGTAGGGAATATAAGAATAAAAAAGAATTAAATTGAATTAAAAATAATTATTGAAAATATGCAAACTCTCCCAGAAGCTCCTGACAGGAAGAGCATCGACGCATGTACAAAGAAAAGGAAAAGAAAGAATCTCATTCTCTTTCAGCTGTAACCAGCGGAGTGACAACACCAAAATCTTTCTTGCTAGTGGTGGAAGGTGCCATGCATCCGTCTGTAGACAGTGCATTGGCTAACCTTTCCACTAGTAGCAGCCGCCTCTTTTACTAACGACCCACAACTAAAAACACCGAATAATGAACTTGTCAGAATCACAATTAAGACACCAGACAACGGACTTAATGACTACAACTGAAAACACTGGATTTAGACATATTTCCCAAAAGCGTCTAACATGTTGTTAAAGCTTTAAATACCAAATTTGGACAGATATACCCAAGAATGACTAACACATTTTAACACCTTGACTGGGAGATTCAACTATTTCATTTGTATTCAGGAAGAATTTCCTCACCTACTGAATGGTTGTTGAACCCAGAAATAATGGCAAAATATAAAAGATATCTTTGTCTCCTATCTTTTACTATCTTCTTCTTTCATATAATTCTTTTACAGCCTTTATGTCCAAGAAGTTAAACCAGAAGTTAAACCAGGATAACATGGGGTAAGAATGGAGTCAGATAGCAAACAATATCATAAATTTCCTTTGAAACCCCATAGTTTAATAACATAAGAAATTATATATATATATATATATATATATATATATATATATATTATATATATAGAGAGAGAGGTTATATACAAAAACTGCTGCATAAATAGCAGTCTTGCTTTAAATAAAGTCTTCATCTGATGATGACCCTGGGTTCAGGCATAGTTTTGGGGCCAAAGCATCATTACCACTAACCCAGGGCATCCCAGCAGTATCTCACAATACTACCAGACTTTATTGGATGGTGTTTGCTCTGTATGAATGCCATATCCGCTCAGATGCAGTTACAGTCTTGTTTTGGATCTTTTTTATAGATTCCCTCTTCTCTGCCAGTGAAAGTCTGAGATTTTTTAAAAAGTCCCATCAGTTTTGGTACATATGTGTCAACTTAGAAATGTCATCAAACATCAAAATTATACATGCTCTTTCATATATTTACAATAAGGAAAAGTACAAAATTTAGTTTTGCCACGACCTGCCGATAAACATAAACATATCAAGTTACACGCCCGGTTTAGGACAATTATATCCGAGTACGACCGGAACTGACTAAGCCCTTTTTCTTTCTAACGACCTTGACATCTCGTTATAGCTAAAAGAAAAGGATGAATTAAAATTAATAACATTTACAAAGCACTTCGGCCAAAAATAACCTGATAAGACTGGAACTAATAGTCGTTGCCAGCCTATAGCAGGTTAGAAAAATACTTTATGGCTACACTCATTTTTTATCAAAGAATTTTATATTCACGCGGCTGGAGCTGTGTGTCACAGCCCCTTTTAATATCAGCAAGCCCTTTTTCAACGCTTGTCGGCTAGCTCTTGGCGAGCGCCCCGGGGCCTGTTCTGGACTTCGGTCCGGAGCGTGGCCCTGGAAAAGGAATAATGGCAGACTTGGGACCTTTAATTAGGCACCTAGTTTCGACTAGGCTACCTTCGGGTGGGCGAGCTGCATTTTTGTCTCCTTTGTCCCCCTTGTACGGCACTAGACCATGCGTCTAGTTTAAGCCGCAAACTGGCATACATGCCCGGACCCACATTTGGGTTTGTGAAACTGCTTGCCTCATCAGGCTCACATTGCACTAAGTGAGCCGATGAGCAGCACTGACAAGCAGGGTTCGAGTCTCGGCTCATTCCCGACCTCCCCTCCCCTTTATCCCCACTTTAATTGGTCTTCGGGCTTTTGACCTTGTGTCAAGTCGTGTCTGGTGGGAGGCAGCGACAAATATCCGGCTAGCTCTTGGCGAAGCTCTTTAAGGAGGAATCCTGCATTTTGTGCGGTCGCAATCACCTTACCTTCCGGCGTTGGCCCCACTTCTCGTGGTAGACCTGCCTTTCTTCCACCTACATAGGTATGCACAAAGGTCCTTTTTAGGACCATAAGAGGTCTCTGTCTGCAGGTCAGAGCATCTCTGGCGGTCAGTAATGACCAGTCGAAGTAGACGGCCAGGCGGCAAACACGAAGACGGATTCTAAGACCAACCGGTCTTAACTCTCGCTCGGTTCCGATTGTCCGATAAGCTGCGCAGCGCTAATGGCACGGTCCAGCCTTTAGCTACTGCTTCGCTATCTGCGCAGCGCTAAGATAACGCCCATCTTAGCCTCGGCCTTCTGGCCTGTCCACTCGTCCGCACGGCTTTGACCTGACAAAGCCTTCGCTCTCGTCTGCACGTCCGCACGGCTTTGACCCGACAAAGCCTTCGCTCTCGTCCGCACATCCGCACAGCTTTGACCCGACAAAGCCTTCGCTCTCGTCCGCACAGCTTTGACCCGACAAAGCCTTCGCTCTCGTCCGCACGTCCGCACGGCTTTGACCTGACAAAGCCTTCGCTCTTGTCCGCTCGTCCGCACGGCTTTGACACGACAAAGCCTTCGCTCTCGTCCGCTCGTCCGCACGGCTTTGACACGACAAAGCCTTCGCTCCCGTCCGATACATCCGCACGGCTAGGAGGCCCAGCAAAGCCCTAGCCTTTCCTTGACCTCAACGCTCTTGCAAGGTACAACGCAGTCCACGTAACGACTCGCTGTTACGGACTGTTCTACCACTGCAACACCTGACTCACGTACCACCCGCCGTGCGAGCCAGCAACCGGATCGATACACCCTTGGTTAACCACAACATACCGTCATAACCGGGGATATCGATCTACCAACCTCGACCGACCTCAGCTGCCCGCGACGACTGTCCAGCTGAACTCAACGACTCGACCGACCTCAGCTTACCAGCATCCAACATCCAGCTGAACTCAACGACTCGACCGACCTCAGCTTACCAGCATCCAACATCTAGCTGTACTTGACGACTCAACCGACCTCAGCTTACCAGCATCAAACAACCAGCTGTATCTCCACGACCCGACCTACACCAGCGACCCTCGTTGAACGCCCAGCTGCGAACATCTACAACACGATCATACCAGCTACCAACTTCACCCATCTAGCTGAAGACCACATACAACCGCCACGGACATTTACATACACGCTTGTAAATACGACAAAATAAATTGTCACTTGTTATAATTGTTATCTCGCCTTTGTTCCTTCCTATTGTTTTGGCTGTTCTCATTCACATAATTCATTTGCGGGGTCGACATACTTATCGGCTCCATAACAGTTTTTGATTTTTACTGATTAAATGATATAATTCGATAACTAAAAATCAATCGATTAATGGAACTCTTCTCAGTTCTTCATCAGTTTAAAAAACACATTTAACTCTAAAAATAAATCATGAAAATATTTCAAACCAAGGGGTATGGTTTTAAAATACTATTTTCAATGTAAACCAAAAGAAAAAAAATTGTATAATAAGGAAATCTACAAAATTTAGTTTTTGATTTTTACTGATTAAATGATATAATTCAATAACTAAAAATCAATCGATTAATGGAACTATTCTCAGTTCTTCATCAGTTTAAAACTCTTCAGTTCTTCTTGAGCCTATCATACTTAAATATCACTCAAATTCTATATACAAATTTTAAATTCAATACTCTTTGGAAAATTATTGTTTTGTAATTTATGGTATGGAAATAAAATATGGAATAATTTTTAAAACATTTTTTTAGTCTGATTCGTCCATTTAAAAAAAAAACGTGATAAATCTAAATTTTCATGTTTAGTTCTATTACTAAAGCACTTTTTCATTTAAATGCAGCCCAATATGAGTGAGCAAGAAAATAAATAATGACGAATCTATGATTTGCTTAACAGCAAAATCTGATAAAAAATATAAAAATTCCAAAATAATTAGATTTTCTTTATGGCCTCCATCAAGCCTCCCTTGATTACGCTATATGGGGCATTTTAGAAAACAAAACAAATGCAACTTCCCATTCAAATATTGGTTCACTGCTATTGAGGAGGAATAGAATAAAATGTCTGGAGAACTTATTTTGAAGGCATACAAATTGTTTTGAAGGTGTGTTAATACAATAGTCAAAAAAAAATAACGGCCTTGTTGAGTAAATTTATTGTTTTGTGTCTATCTTATTGTTGTTTATTTTTTTAAATTAAAATTAATCTAGTTTTATAAGAAAGTTGTTTATCATTATAACAGAATATTCCTAATTTTGTTTCCACAACTGGTAATTGTAAAAAAAAGTAAGTAAAAAAGTAAAGTTGGCGATCTTAGTCGAGGGCGATCAGAAGGCTCCCTTTTCAATAGCTATGTAGCAGAAGGTATTTTGGTTTGGCCAAAATTTAATTCGACACATAATTTCACCCAATCAGGATGACTTATCCTATTCATCCTGGGCCTCCTTTAAGGGCAGCAGAAATTGGGTAAGCTGCCAAACACACTCTCTTTGGCTGAACAACGCTGTCCAGTGCAGACGGCCACTGGCCGTTTTTCAATAGCAGCAGCAGCATGGACACATGAGGGAACCTATCTAATTTATGGATTCCTTGCGTCTATCACAGACCAAGGATCCCAGTTGAATATGAATTAGATACATTCAATATGCCACCACAGGAACAATTTTATGTCACCCCCAAAATTGGCTATGTCGATGCGATGCCTTATTTCCGCTCTCGACACCTAGCTCTCAATTCACCTCTGGGCCACCTTAATGAAGACGACGCACGCCTCTCCACCAGATGCACAAAACTCACGGTGACTCCAAAGTTCATTTCCTCCAATAGCAACATGGCTTTCGCTAAACTACGGCGAACACAATCCCTCGCACATCCGACAATACGCGCTGCCTTTCTCAACTTTCTCATAACTCCATTTCATCTCCTTACTCGTTACAAGACTTGCAGCACAAAAAGCAAACCCAATATTCCATGCAGCAAATAAAAACTATTCATAAAAACACATTTCGACTATCGGCATCTTACTTCTTCATCCTTCCTTTATTACCTTACAAACATAGTGAGGAAACAACACAACGTAAACACACACAAACATGTCACAACCATTCCTCGCTAAAAACAACAATATATTCTACACTGAGGTGTAGGGAAGGGTGCTATTCCTTTCTCTGGATTGCTCTGCTTTACCTTTGATATATATCTTATATTGTTGAGTGTTAAGCAAAGTGGTATCAAGTACCATTTTAAAAGTTTTTGGTATGACGCGACCTGGGATTGAACCCAGGTCTCATGGACCATTGGTAAACACTCTACCCACTCTTAAATTTTTGGAGAACTAAAAATAAATCATGAAAATATTTCAAACCAAGGGGTACGGTTTTAAAATACTATTTTGAATGTAAACCAAAAGAAAAAAAATTGTAATATGAAAAATTTCACATTTTAATTTCTGAGCTTTTTATCATAAGAACACTTCTTAATTTCTTTTTATTGTTGCTACCTATAATGTTATACAGTATAACCCTGATATAAGAGAGTTGCTGGGACCTGAGAATAAGTCTCTTATATTCGGGTTTGGTGTATTTTGTTTAGGTAACACAGGCTCTAATTTTGGCCCAGAGAAAACCTCTCTTATATCCGGGTATCTTATATCCGGGTTACATTGTATATTTTTAGAAGGTAAAAAAGAAAAAATAACAAAAACTAAATGGAAGAATTGTATATTGTTAACTTGATAATTGATTTTATAAATCAATACTTTTCATATTTCTTAGAACAAAATATATCAATTTTTAATCAGAGTAACTCAAAATTTTTTTAAAATAAATAAACTATCAATAGAATAAACGGATACTTTTCATTGGAATTGATATGCAAAATTTTCCACCTAAAATAAGGACACATTTTAAATTATTAGCTTCTTTTTATTGTTACATTTTTATAGGATAAAAAAAAGAAATATACAAAAACAATTTATATCTCTGTAACTCAACAGGAAATTAAAAACAGGAATTAAAATTTTTGTCGTGTCTTTTAAAAAAGTCTTTTGAAAAATAAAATTATCATAATATTTCAAATCTCTCATGAGTATAGGGTTACATTTTAAAAATATTTTAAATGTAAACAAAAAAAGAAAAATTCCTTAAGTGGAAGAATGTTGTTTGGATTTCTTTTATCGTTAAATTTTTAGAGGGTAAATAAAAAGTTGAATTAAAGCAATGCTGCATTTTTTGAATAATTATTAACTAAAAAATTGTTTTGTAACTGAGCATTAATTGTAAAAATAAAAATTTATAGGAGACCAAAAAAAAAAAAATGAAAATGCTTTAAACCCTTTTACCTGTAAATGGGCCCCTCAGGTGGTGTAATGGTTCGCAAGCCAGACTTGCAAATCTTTACGAATGAGTTCGAGTTTCTGTGGGTGCTCCATTCATGCGACCTCATGCAACTACTAAGCAAAAAGTTTAGAGTGTAACAACTTTTACCTATATAGGGTTACATTTTTATATATTACAGTGTAACCCGGATATAAGAGAGCCGGATATAAGAGAGATTTTTCTCTGGTCCCAAATTAGAGCCTGTGTTACCTAAACAAAATAGACCAAACCCGGATATAAGAGACTTTGTCCCTGGTCCCAACAACTCTCTTATATCCAGGCTACACTGTATTTAAATGTAAATTAAAAAGAATTTTAAAAAAAATCAATTCATGAGATAAAATGATACTTTTTATTTGAATTAATGAGCAAAATTGTATTTATTGGGAATCCTTTTGAGATGAGGCTTCTTAAACAGAGAATTAATTTTATTGCGGCTTTTGTCCTCATCTTGGTAGTTTTTGTTGTTTTTCTCACTATATTTCAGCCAAATTTCACTCTTCAGGTGATTAACCGCGACCTCGGATAGGAATGCTGAATCTTGTAACCATATCCCAAGTAATTACTGCCTTCCATAGTTGTTGTCTATCACACCACGTTTTTTGACCAAGAAACCCTCTGGCAGGTTTGGGTAGGAATTGAAACTGCTATCTTCTGACAATGCTTACCTGGAACCGTAGAGACTCAACACCTCTATCCGCTGTGCCACAAGCCCCGAAGGGCGATCAAGGTTGGATTTTTTGGTCTTATAAATCCAATTATTTGTTCTCCTTATCTTGTCTTCCATAGTTGGGTCTGTACTGAATTTGTAATTGTCTTTATTCGGAATCCTTTTGAGATGAGGCTTCTTAATCTGAGAATTAATTTTTTATTTATTGCGGACTTTACCAGAAAAGTGTTTTATATTTTGTATATTCAATTTAAATATTAGATAAAGGCATTTTATTATTTGTGTGTGTGTGTGTGTGTGTGTGTGTGTGTTCTAATAATTTTTTCAGGTACATGAACAACGATCAATGAACCATACAAATCAGAGACACAAACACAAAACATGGACCAGGGAAGATAACCAACTTGCACTGCACTGCTATTTTAGGAGCAACCCGACACGAAGAGGATATAGAGAAAGAATGATAGCAATCGGGCAAGAATGTGCTAGTTTTCAGACAGCAAGCCTTATACTTGCTAACCAAGTTAGGACAATAATAAAGAAAGGTTGGTTTTATGACCTTGAAATACTAGAAATACACCAGAAAACAATTAATGAACAAGATAGTAATACAATATCAGACATATCAAGTATTGATAAACAAGAACAGTTTAACCAAAATGAACCGTCAACTTCTGAAAATAGAAACACCACTCAACCAAACACCACACAACCAAACAATACAATGCAAACACTATTATTAGAACAAAAAATAAATTTAGAAAATTTAAAGAGACTTATGAATGGAAAAAAGACTACCTTACCATCATTAAGAAACATACAATGGAGAACAGTCAAGACAAAAACGTAAAAAGTAAATCATGTACTAACATATATATCAACAAATAACATAACCGAATTAAATGAACCAATCTATGCAGGAGCAAAATTAGTTTGCAAAAAAATTGAGGTCCCCTTAAAAAGGATGAAGAAAAAAATCAAAAACTGGATGGGAAATTTGACTAGAAAAGCAGATAAAAAATCTATGAAAACAGGCAAAAATGAAAAAACAAAGGAAAAATGCTGGAACATGTAGAGACAAAAAGGAAAAAGCAACACAAGAAAAATAATAATACAACTTTAGGAAATAAACCAGAAAGTACTGGCAAAAGAAGGAAGACTAAAAAGATATCAAGAAAGGGTTAAACAATACAGACAAAACAGGACATTCTAAAATAACGACAGGAAATTCAACCAAGTTGAGGGAGATGACACAAAAACATACCAACAACTGGATGTAAGACAAACTGAACAATTTTGGAGTAAAATATGGCAACCAAGAGAATATAATAAAAAAGCTGAATGGATGAACAACATAGCAAAAGGGTTAGAAGGACTCAAAGAAGGTCCAAAAGCAGAAATACACATCAGTTTACTCAGAACAACACTAAAAAAATATCAAATTGGAAAATGCCTGGCTATGATGGAATACATGGATTCTGGTTCAAGAAATTCACCTCCATTCGTGACAAACTAGCACTCAAAATGAACAGATGCCTACAAGGAGCATGAGTATCCATATGGACGACAAAAGGATAGACCACATTGATCCAGAAAGACCCGCTCAAAAGAACAGCCCCCAAACAACTACAGACCTATAAAGTGCCTACCTATGATGTGGAAAATATTAGCAGCCCAAATAAAGGAAGAAATTTATCACTTGCTAACAAGCTGTGGATTGTTCCCTGAAGAACAGAAAGGATGCTGCAAAGGATCCAGAGGCACAGGAGACCTACTCTACATTGATCAGCATGTTCTCAACGAGAGCAAGACCAGGTGGAAAAACCTAGCTATAGCTTGGATTGATTACAAAAAGGCAAATGATATGATCCCGCAAAGCTGGATAATAAAATGCCTCAAAATGTACAAAATATCAGAAGTCATAAACTTTATCAAGAAAACAATGAAAACCTGGAAAGTGGAATTGACAGCAAGAGGGAAAAGCTTAACTGAAGTGAAAATCAAAAGAGGTATATTTCATGGAGATCCTACTTACCCAACCCCTCCGCTCGGGCAGGATATGACACAAAGTCAATTTTTAAAGCAGAGTTTAGCGGGTTTGAATTCAGAGTTTTCCTTCTCCTAGACTAGTTGCCTCACCAAGGCTGAAGAACCTAGTCTGCCCTACTATTTACCCATCGCTGGAGGGAGAATAATTGGATTCATACCTTTCCCAAGGGTATTAGTGCTATGTGAAATGCAATCAGCCTTGTCCAGGAATTGAACTCGTATCGCCCTGTCCATATCTGTTGACGATAACCATTACACCACGGGCACCTTGGTATATTTCATGGAGATGCACTCTCACCATTACTATTTATAATTGCGATGATGCCACTTCATCAAATACTCAGAAAATGTACAGTTGGTACAAACTTACTAAATTGCAGAAAAAGATTGTAGCGTTTTGGGAAAATGTTGTTAATTTCCCTTACACAATATTTTTTAGGCACACAAATGAATAACAAAACTTCTTTTAACAACACAACAAAGTAAGGTTTATTACAGTAGCAGGCGTGAAGGAGTGAGAGTGAGAAAGTGTCTCTTTGCGTCGCTGGTCTGTATGCTGGTCCTTGGTTCGTATGAAGCGTGTTTAAAGCTAGCAGTAAGCGAAGTGTTCCAAGTGGAATCAGTGCAGTCATGTGAGAGAGATATGTTTCTTCTTCTAGCTCCAGACTCTCTCTGACGTTGTCCGTTCTACAGAAAAGGGACCAGAAAAATAGTTCCTGAGAGGGAGAAGGAATCAATGCGCTCTGCCAGTTGATTAGTCAGTGAGTGACTGACTCTCTTAACAGGAGCATTGATTCGCGAAAGGAAATAGATCTGTGGCTGCTACAAGATCAATCACCTAATGTACATGGATGACATCAAACTGTTTGCAAAAAATGAAAAATAATTGGAAACTCTAATACATGCAGTGAGAATATACAGTCAGGACACAGGGGGGGAATTTGGCATAGAAAAATGTGCCATGCTAGTAATGAGAAGTGGCAAATGGCACCTGACAGAGGGAATGGAACTACCAAATCGAGAAAAAATTAGAATGCTTGGAGCAAAGGAAACCTACTAATATTTAGGGATATTGGAAGCTGACATCATCAAACAAGAGGAGACAAAAGAAAAAATTAAGAAAGAGTAGCTCGGGAGAACTAGAAAGCTACTCAAGACAAAACAATGTAGCAGAAACCTTATCAAAAGAATAAATACCTGGGCTGTTCTCCTCAAAAGATATTTGGGACCATTCTTGAAGTTGACCAGAGAAGAACTTAAGCAAATGGACCAAAGAACAAGAAAACTAATGACCATGCATAAGGCATTACATCCCAGAGATGACATTGACAGACTATATGTATCAAGAAAAAAAGGAAGAATAGGACTTGCCAGCATTGAAGATAGCATTTACACATCGATACAATGACTCAAAGACTACATAGAAAAGCACTGAGAAGGACTGATTACAGCCACCAGAAACAATACTGACAATACAAGAACCAACAGAACGACAATAACTAGAAAACAAAAATGGGAAGTAAAACAACCCTATGGAAGTTTTAAATGACTAATAAGCAACATCTCATGCGAGAAAACCTGGATGTGGCTAAGAAAGAGAAACCCTAAGAGAGAAACTGAATCTCTCCTAATAGCAGCACAAAACAACACAAGAACCAATCATATAAAATGAGAATAGATAAGACGCAACAAAATAGCAAATGTAGGTTATGTGGTACTAGAGATGAAACGATCAATCACATAATAAGCGAATGCAGCAAATTAGCACAGAAAGAGTATAAGACTAGACATGACTGGGTGGACAGAGTTAGTCATAGATCCACTTGGAGTTGTACAAGAAATTTGAATTTGACCATATAAACAAATGGTATATGCACAACCCAGTATCTGTCCTGGAGAATGAGATACATAAACTTCTATGGGATTTTAACATACAAATGGATCACCTAATCTCAACCAGCTGACCAGACCTTATAATAATCAACAAAAAAGAAAAACTTTCAAAATTTTAGACTTTGCTGTCCCAGTTGACCATAGAGTAAAATTGAAAGAACGTGAAAAGAAGGACAAGTACCTGGATCTTGCCTGGGAATTGAAAAAACTGAGGAACATGAAAAGGACAATTATACCAATTGTGATTGGTGCTCTTGGTACAGTTACCGAAGGACTATTAATGGGACTGGAGGACTTGGAAATAAGAGGATGAGTGGAGACCATCCAAACTACTACATTATTGAGAATGGCCAGAATATTGAGAAGAGTCCTGGAGACTTGAGGAGACCTGCTGTCATTCAAACTTCGGTGAAAGACTATCAGCTGATGCTAATTTGAAAAACTCTCAAGAATGAATACATATATATATATATATATATAGTCATCCACAGACAGACTGTTTCGTTCTATCAGAACTCTTCAGTGTGGCTAGACACGTAGGACGCTCGAAGTCGGGATTGAAACCCGTCCAACTTTACGTTAGACTGTGATTCTGACCACTCGGCCACCAAGCGGACCACGTTGGCTAAGGGAATTTTAAGGTATTTTTATTTTTAGAAACAGCAGTAGCAGCAGCCTTTGTTTACATTTTTTTACATTTTTTATACCCTATCGGCCACCAGAGTGCTCAATTCTTTCGAAGAGCTTTGCATTACGCTAGCGGTGGCCGGCAATTCCTTCGCCAGAGAGCTCAACCCCCATGGGGGAGAATATATGTATATATATATAAGATATTTTTCAATCCAATAAATCTGGAGTAGGGAACAATTCCGTCAGGACAAATGAATTATTCAAATTTTGAATATCTTAATATTCCTGGTAAAGTGCTCAATGTAGATAAATTCACAGAGCAAATGATATTATTTCAATATTGGTTTTTTCTTGAAATAATATATATATATATATATATATATATATATCCCAGGGAAAAGGAGTGGTGCCTTCCCCTACTCCTTGGTGTGGTAGCTATTGAAAAGGGAGCCTTCGGGTCACTCTTGACTATGGTCGCCAACTTTACTTACACACATATATATAAATATATATATATATATATATGTACTAGCAGGCATTCCTGGCATTGCTTGGAACTCAAGAACAAATTCAATAAATGAATAAATCATTACAAAACAAAGCAGATTGAATAAATTAGATGATTAATTTTATGTACATTACTTCATGAATAAATGTGAGCACCTCTAATGGTTATTGAGATAGGCACATAGACGACTTTAAGTGTGTTTGATTCTCATTTGTTTCTCCCTACTTCTTATCTTGTGCCAAACTAAGCTAAGCTTAGTAAATGATTACTTAAAAATAAACATTTCAGAAATTAAATTTTAGATTTAAAACTTTTTAAAAGATACTTATTTTTCTTTATTAACTGAAACTATGACTAGGTAGAACCTAATGAGAATCAAACTCACTAAGTTGTATATGAATCTATCTTAATAACCATTGTGGTGTAATGGTTATCGTCGTAGGAAATGGACATGGCGACACGAGTTCAAATCCTGGACAAGGCTAATTGCATTTTCATTTATTCTCCCTCCAGCTATGGGTAAATAGTTGGGCAGACCAGGTTCTTCAGCCTTGGTGAGGCAACTAGTCTAGGAGAAGGAAAAACTCTGAATTCAAACCTGTTAAACTTTGCTTAGAAATTGACCTTGCGTCATATCCTGTCTGAGCGGAGGGGTTGGTAAATATGAATAACCATTACAGGTGCTCAAAATTATTTATGAAGTAATGTACATAAAAAAGTAATAAAAGTTATTCTATCTGTATTGTTTAATTATGAATTATTTATCTATTGAATTTGTTCTTGTGTTCCAGGCAATGCCAAGAATGCCCGCTAGTTCACACACACACACACACACACGTATATATATATATATATATATATGTATATGTATTTTTCATGTCATGTCCTCAGTGGTTAGAGAGTAACCTCAAACGGCTCACTGACCATTCTATTTTTTGATTGTGCTGAAGAGTTTATGAATCATAATGAGATTAGTGTTTAACACAAAGCAATTTAATTATAAAAGCAATCAACTAAAGAATTAATTATTTATAGAAATCTCAAAAGACTAGATTGAAAATGAATTATAAAACAAAATTATTTGTTACAGTTTGATTTTAAATTGAATATTAAAATTAGGTATTTATATTAATAATTGAATTTATATTAATAATTCATATTAATAATTTGTCATTATAATTCAATATTCAGATTTAGTATTTATATTAAACAGAAGCCATTAAGTTTGATAAATTATAAGAGGCTTTTTGGATAGATGCGAATAATTAGTCTTTGAACTAGTTCCTGCCAGATTCCCAAAGTTAAGCAGTGACGAGTCTATTCAATACTTGGATGGGTGACCACTTAAGCAACAACAAGTACTTTAAACAACCTGAGGCCTGTGTGTCATTTCTAAGCAAAGTTCAGTAAATGATAACAAAAATCAGGAATGGGTCCCTCACATGGTTTAATGGTTAACAAGCTAGGTTAACAAACCCAGTGTTAGTGAGTTTGATTCTCATTGAGTGCCTATACTTCTGTTCCTTGTGTCACAACTAAGCTAAGGTTATTAACTTACTAAGTGACTTATCATTAAGTGATGCTAAAACAACCAATTCCCACTAGATCATTGAAGTTAAGCAATCATGAGACTGCTCATTACTTAGAGGGGTGACCACTTTAGTTGGTTGGGTTTTATGACATATAAACCTTTATAGGTTATTTAATGCCAAATCTATTTTTATGAAAATAATTCTATTTCAAACAATTCAGTTTAGCATAAGTATGCAGTTTAAATGTAAGTACATAGTTTAACTATCAAAAACATTTCTATTTCAAGTTATTCAGTTTAGTCAAACAGAGCTAATTCAGTTTAATATTAGTACAGATTTTGTTTACACACAGTTAAATGTCAAAACAGTTCTATATTAAACAATTCAGTTTAGTGTAAGAACAGTTTCTATGTCAAAAAACAATTCCATTTCAAATAATTCATTTTAGCATAAGCACACAGTTTAAATGTAAGTATGGTTTAATTGTTAAAAACATTTCTATTTCAAGCTATTCAGTTTAGTCAAAGAATTCAGTTTAGCATAAGTATGCTGTTAGTTCTATTTAACCCATAGATAGGGCCCTATCAGGTGCTACCACGCCGGGCCAGAGTGGACCTGGGAGTGATGACATTAAAGGGGTACTCTACATTTCCCAAAGCTCCAGCATTACTGGAGTGTCACCATCAGATTGTTTAGTGTCATATATCCAGGACACTCGTATTCTACAGCCCCAGCCGATTGGGCAAGACCACTTTGGCAACTGTAGTTGCTGTAAGCAACCTGAAGCCCATGTGCCATATTTAAGCAAAGTATAGTCAATAACAATAAATAGTTTCCACGTTTCATCATTGTAAACTGTGGCTATTTTGATGTCACAATTTTGCATAATCTATATACACACATTGATACTGACAACCAATTTTATGTATATAACAAACTAGCAGAAATACCCAACATTACCTGGGATAAAAATAATATCTTAAAGGATATTTTGTTAAACAAAGATTATTGACAATGGAATATATTCTTCTCAAGCATGCATGTTTTTTGTGGGGTGGGGAGGAATATTGAACGAACACATTTGAAAAAAAATGTCTGACTCATAAAGTGACTATTTTGGCATCAGTCTTTTATCAATACAAGTTTGAGTTAAGATGATAAGATAAATTTTAAATTATTGCCTTACATTTTATTTAGTGTGATGACTCGATGGATGACAAAGGAAAAGGAAGAGATAATACATTGGTGGGAAGAGAGAGAGAGAGAGAGAGAGAGAGAGAGAGAGAGAGAGAGAGATTTTGGATGTATTAGTGGAACTAAAGAGAAAGGGAGGAAAAGCATGTATAAGTTGTGAGAAGCAAAAAAGAAAAAAAGAAAGAGGAAGATGTCAGATTTAACAAAGGAAATAAAAAGTCATGGAAAATTTACCCTTTAGACTTATACCTACAGTATAGGTCGACCACCAAATATACAGTTGGCTACGAGTGAGCCAAAACTTACCCAGTGAGCATAAATGAGAATAGACTTTGATAACTTGTAAGAAAAGCATATAATAAATCCAGACTGCTTGCAGCTGGCCTAATTGGTAGAGTGTTTGCCAATGGCCTGGGAGACGGGGTTCAATCGCAGGTTGAGTCATACCAAAGATTTAAAAAATGGTACTTGATACCTTCTTGCTTAACACTCAGCACACAGGTACATATCAAGGGTAAAGTGGATCAATCCAGGGGAAGGAATAGCACCCTCCCCTACACCTTGGTATATTAGCTATTGAAAAGGAGCCTTCAGGTTGCCCCCGACTACAGTCGCCAACTTTACTTTGTACCCGCTCATTGGCCTTTGTGGGTAGAGTGTTTGTACCGGCTTATTGGCCTAGTGGGTAGAGTGTTTGCCTGGGTTCAATCCCAGGTTGCGTCATACCAAAGACTTTAAAATGGTACTTGATACCTCCTTGCTTAACACTCAGCAATATAAAGTACTTATCAAGGGTAAAGTGGATCAATCCAGGGAAAGGAGTAGTGCCCTCCCCTACACCTCTGTGTAGTAGCTATTGAAAAGGGAGCCTTCTAGTAGCTCTTAACTACGGTTGCCAACTTTACTTTTTACTTGCAGCAAGACATCGACTGTAATACTATTCTCTATATGGGTTATTATAAATAATTTTCAAGGCATATTATAGTGAAAGGCATATTATAGTGAAACTACAAAATTTTTCTGTGGATCTTGATTTGTATTACAGTTTTATTTTATGTTAATTTCTGTTTTAATTTGTTAAACAAATATATTCACCAAAATTGAGTTTAAGTTGAAAATGTTTGTGACAGTCTGCTAGAGTTATGGTAAGTGGGTTTCGGTTTCTTTCTTTAATGGTATATCAACCTTTGTAGGTTATTTAATGCCAAAGCCATCCTTCTAGAAGAATAGTAGTGGTGCTATTTAACCCATAGCTGGGAGGATAAGGGGGTTTATACTATTCCCAAGGGAATTTGTCCGAAAATGAATGTAGTAGCACGACTGGAGTTTGAACTCATTTACTACGATTCCGCAGTCCAGCGCTTTCACCATTACACCACGAGGACACCCTATAGGACGTGATGTATATCGGCTATTAGGAGTTCTGTTTTATTGCTTGACCACACTGCAGTAAAGGTTTGGATTTTAGCTCTGCTGTATAAGTAAACCCTTATGGGATACACATTTTTTCTAGTCTTAAAATAAGCAATAAAAACATACTTAAGAACATTCTAGAAATTTAGGATCAAAACTTCATTAGCATTTAAGTTACATTTTTATATTTTTCAACCAATCAGCTAAAACATAGAATAAGAACATTTTAGAAAAATAGGATCAGAAGTCAACTAACAGAAAATATTTAGGCTCTAAAATAAAATAGTAAAATACAAATCTGATGGGTCAATAAATGTCTACACGCCAAAATTTTAGGACGATTCTTTGATCCACTATTAGGGTATAAGTAACACACAGTTAGAGAATCATTCACTAAGGCACTAAGTCAATAAAGCAGTAGCCGATACTCTGTCAGGCAAATTTCTTTTCTTCTACAGCCAAAGTTCATGACCTAGCTACAGATGGCCGCGAATCGCGTTCAAAAGAAAAAAACTAACAAACTTTCTTTCATCAATGTGACACGCTGTCGCCACAATCATAAAACACGATATGAACTTAATGTAAGTAAGAACTACTTATTTACAGACTCTGTTAACATCTAAACATACACACATGTAAACAAATTTATTTTCTTCCAACTTGCCAAACTTTATTTTCCAAAAGGCCATTTACACATGTTTTTTATTTGTTTTCACATTCTGTTTTATGTATATTAAATTGTTTGTTATTTAATGTTTGTTGTGTCCTATTCCATTTCTTTTAAGCAATTGTAAAGTTTTGTGTTGTATTTGTGGTGGAAATAATATTGAGAGCAATACCCGTGAAATACGGATGCATATCCACTGAAATTACTAAATACATACCACCTCCGCACCCTCTAGTTTAGTAGAGATATTTTCAGGCTTGAAAGGTTGACTTGTATACTACAATTTATGGTAAGTTATGGGAGAATATCTTTCAGAGAAGTATGTAAAAGGCTGAAAGGTATGAAAACCAACAAAAATAGGAACTCATTTTGGTCATGTAGCAAATTTAGGATTAAAAAAAACCCCGATAAAACTTCCACTCACTCACATACACAATCGCAAGAGCATGTGCAACTCATATACATATACATATACAGGTGTGTATGTTTACGAGTATTTCTGTGTATTTGAGAGAGAGAGAGAGAGAGAGAGAGAGAGAGAGAGGCAATCCACCTGATTACAAAGACTGCCAACTACAGTGAGAAAACTAATCAAAATGCCCATAAAAAGGTTTAAAATAAATGTTAGAACAAATTTTAATGGCTTCTGCAACAAGCTTTTTATCTTTTGTTTTTTTTTATTCCATTCATCACATGTATGGATACTTTTACAGCATTACCGAAACCTGTGTTTACCTACAACCTTTACAACATGGAACAGATAAAATTAAAGAAGAAGAAGAAGAAGAAGAAGAGGAAGAAGAATATGAAGCCTTCGAGGTGCAAACTAAATATTTCATTAACAGAATAAATATTCTAATGTACAAATAGTAACACATTTGCATAAAAATAACTTCAAGAAATAAAAGAAAATAATATGTATGAGGTAATGATATATAATTACAAACTATTCACAAACCAAATATAAACAGAATTTGGCATTAGATAAAACACAAGGGTTGATATGCCATAAAATACTAACCAATTAAAATTTTTTTTGAAAACTGAAACTATCTAACTCTTTTCTTATGAATCTCATATATATTAAACAAGATTTCGCATTAAATAACCCTCAAGAGTTGATAAACCAAATAATCTAATCATTTCTTTCTGTATGAATAATTGCTGTCATATATTTTCTTCCGAAATGTCCTCCTACAAATTGGGGAGAAACTCCTGCAGATGTCAATTCTTTTTGCCTTCTGGACAAATTAGCCCTTTCGGTTCAATCTTAATCTAAAATGTTTGAGGCAAACTTACATCCACCTTCCCAACAAATACCATTAAAATACTTTAAAGTGTTTACATGACCAGTTTAATCAAGATTTGCCTTGGAGTCCATTGGTTTGGTTTTGTAGTGTTTTATGGCATATTAGCCATTGTAGGTTATTTAATGGCAAATCCTCTTTATACACATATATTAGATATATATGATTTGGTTTGGTTTGGTTTTATGGCATATCAACCATTGTAGGTTGTTTAATGCCAAACCCTCTTTATACATATATATTAAATATATAGGATTTGATTTGGTTTGGTTTGGTTTTATGGCATATCAACTATTGTAGGTTGTTTAATGCCAAACCCTCTTTATACATATATATTAAATATATAGGATTTGATTTGGTTTGGTTTGGTTTTATGGCATATCAACCATTGTAGGTTGTTTAATGCCAAACCCTCTTTATACATATATATTAAATATATAGGATTTGATTTGGTTGGGTTTGGTTTTATGGCATATCAACCATTGTAGGTTATTTAATGCCAAACCCTCTTTATACATATATATCAAATATATAGGATTTGTAAACATTTTGTTGATAACATTTCTAAAGCTCATTTTTTTCTGAGCTCATTTTTTATGGCATATCAACCATTGTAGGTTGTTTAATGCCAAACCCTCTTTATACATATATATCAAATATATAGGATTTGATTTGGTTTGGTTTGGTTTTATGGCATATCAACTATTGTAGGTTATTTAATGCCAAATCCTCTTTATACATATATATTAAATATATAGGATTTGGTTTGGTTGGGTTTTATGGCATATCAACCATTGTAGGTTATATAATGCCAAACCCTCTTCATACATATATATTAAATATATAGGATTTGTAAACATTTTGTTGATAACATTTCTAAAGCTCATTTTTTTCTGAGCTCATTTTTTTTGCAAACAGTTAAATGGTCTCAAGTATTGCTATCAAATATGAATAATTCTATTGACTATTAATCATTAGTTTACACAGTTAAATAGATAAACATGATATGTAAGAGATTAGTTTGTTGGTACTACACAGTTAGATAGTTTCAATTATTGCTATCTAACACTTATAATTCTGTTCCATATTAATCATTTGTTTGCAGACAGTAAAATGGTTATAATTACTGCAATTCAACACTAATTATTTTATTCAACATTACTCATTTGTTTGCACTCTGTTAAATGGTTCTGAGTATTGCTATGTATCACCAACAATTCAATTAGACATCAGTCATTTGTTTACACACAGTTAAATGATCAAACAGTTCTATTTGAAGCCATTCAATTTAGCACATGGCATTTGTTTGCACACAGTTTCAATGTTAAACATTTCTATTTGACCCATAGATAAGTCTCTATCAGGTGCTATCACTGCGGGCTAGAGTGGATTAGGGAATGATGGTAATGAAGGGGTACTCTGTATTCCCCAAAGCCCCGGCATTACTGGAGCCTCACCACCAGATTGTTTAATGTCATATTCAAGACACTCATGGGGGGGTCCTACCCCTCTGCAGAAATGCAGTTGGTGTATTCTACAGCCCGAGCTGACTGGGCTTTGGAGTCCAATGGTAACAAACAAGAAAGTAAGCAAAATGAATTATATATACAGCTATATATATCTTAGCATTGACCCTGTTTTGTAATTGCCATAGTTATATTTTTCTGCACTGGGTTTAATTTTCAAGCCCAGGTGAAAGTTGATAATTTCAATGCTGATAATTCAAGTAAGCAGGTTTTCTTTGCTTGGATGATTAGAGCATCATAACTTTCCTTCTATCTTCATTTCCTTTCAATTAGCCTTCAAACCAAAAAACTATCTTTAATGGCGTATAAAACCCTCTATTTTTCCTAAAAATAGCAAAGAAATATCCCCCAGCACTTATAATGGAATTTGATGTATCTGGCAGATTAATGTTTAACCAGATGTTGTAGACCAACTTTATAATACTGTAAACTTAAATGCTAATATAGTTAGGGGTTTTATATACCATAAGATTTGGTAAATTAAGCTCAGAGTACATATATGTTTTCATATCTACAAAACTATGTATTAAACGAAGAAAAAAGGTATACCAGAAGAAATTAAAAGCAAAGAATAAGTTTCAAAATTTATTATCATTAATTCTATTTATTTTTCACTTCTTTTTAAACACCACAACAACTATTATTCCTCTCTTCCTCCTCTGACTTTGTTGGTTGGGGCTGTAAAATATGTCAACTGCACCTCTGCTGAGGATCAGACATCCCCCACCAACAAGTGTCCTGGGTATGATACTAAATTACTTGATGGTGAGGCTCCAATTCTGGAGGTTTGGGGAATGTGGAGTACTCTTTCATTTCCATTACTCCCAGGTCCATTCTGTCCTGGTGTGGTTTTGGTTTGGATTGATTTGATTTTATGGCACATCAACCATTGTAGGTTATTAATGCCAAATCCATGTTTAAACATATAAACAGTTCTATTTCAAATTATTCAGTTTAACATACAAAAACAGTTACTTTTCAAACAATTCAGTTTAGCATAAGGACACAGTTTAGTTCTATTTGACCCACAGATAGGACCCTATCAGGTGCTGCCACTACAGGCTAGAGTGGACCTGGGAGCAGTGGCAATGAAGGGGTACTCCACATTTCCCAAATCTTGCATTACTGGAACCTCACCATCAGATGGTTTAGTATCATATCCAGGACACTCGTTGGGTGGGGTCTCACTCCTCTGTAGAGAAGTAGTCATAGTATTCTTCAACCCCAACTGGGCAACTTTGAGTTGTTAATACCTGTTAGGATCCCATCTATGGTCAAAAAGATTTAATCATTTATCATACTTGAAACCATTTAACTGTGTGCAAACAAATAAGCTCTTGCTCATTTAAAAATATTGTTACCAAGAAACCTTTGGCAACAAACCAAATACCAGCCTGTTGGCTTAGTGAGTAGAGTGTTCATCAGTGGTCCAGGAGACTGAGGTTCAATCCCTGGTCGAGTCATACCAATGACTCAAAAAATGGTACTTGATGCCTCCTTGCTTAACACTCAAAATTATCAGGAAAAATCAAAGGTAAGTGGAGCAATCCAGGGAAAGGAGTAGAGCCCTCTATTGAAAAGGGAGCCTTTGGGTCATCCTTGACTACAGCTGGCTAACTTATTTAACTTATATGTATAAACAGGATTTGGTATTCAATAACCCACAAGGATTGATATGCCATTAAATTGAATAACTTATTTTCCTCCTCCTAATCATCATTATCGTCATCAGCATTTTTTCTATAACATATTTAAACCATGATTATCAAATTCTCATCAATGTCATCATATTATATTGATCACTAAAATTACTTCTATATTTTTTACCTGACTTCAGAACCACAATAGGGCTGTTTGCCTTTCACTTTGTGCTAATACCCTTGGGAAAGGTATGAATTCATCTCTTCTCCTCCTACCTATGGTTAGATAGTAGGGCAGACTAAGTTCTTCAGCCTTGATTAGGCAACCAGTCTAGGAGAAGGAAAACTCTGAATTCAGACCAGCTTTACTCGGCTTAAAATTTAACCTTGCATCACATCCTGTCTGTAGTGGGGTTGGGTTAAGACATACTTTTATATTTTCGAAAAGATGATAATATTCATGATTTAACAACTCTTTAACTTGGAAAAAGATTATTGGTGAAACTATCAGTTTACTCTGTGTAAGTTTTTCACACCAACATTAGCAAGTGACAGCAAGTCACCTCAGGAGTCTGAGTGACAGTAATTCTCCTCAGGCCTCCTGAATTTTTCTCAGTATTGTTGCTGATTTCAATCATGCTGTCGTCTGGAGGGTCTTGATTTTTTCTCTGATTTCCAATTCCACCAGTTCCCTTTCCAAGCTTTCAGGGACTGTTCTAAGCTCTTCAACAACTTTCTTTAATTTTCACTCTATGGAATGCCAGAACAGTAAAATCTACTAAATTCTCTTTTTCTTCTTAATTAACATGAGTTCTTGTCTTCTGGCCAGGATTAAATGATCTGTTTGTATCCCACAATCCCTGAGAATTTTATGCATCTTATTTTCTTGGACAGACCCAGTTTGTGCATATACGGTCGAATTTTAATCTCTTGCACAATTCCCAGTGGATCACCTTTCCCATCCAGTCATACCTAGTTCTGTACACCTTCTGTACTAGTTTGCTGCATTCATTTATTATGTAATTAATCATTTCATTTTTTCTCCACATAACCTACACTTACTATTCTGTTGTGTCTGAGCAATTTTTGCTTTAACATAATTGGTCTTTATGGCGTTGTTTTGTGCTGCTATTAGTAGTGCTTTAGTTTCTCTCTTGATATTTCCTTTTCTTTGCCATATCCATGTCTTTTTGTGTGCAATATCTCAAGTTTGTTGCTTGAAATATCCATACAGTTGTTTTTTTTTTCCCATTTCTGTTTCCTAATTTTTGTTGTTTCTCTGTCTACTTATGTTGATAATGCTGTTATTGGCTGCTGTAATTAACCTTTCTTCTCTCTTTTAAAGTATTTCTCAAGTCCTTATATTGATGCATCTATGCAATTCTCAGTACTGGCAAGTCCTCTCTCTTTCTTTTCTTGACACATATAGTCTGTCTTTGTCATCTCTTGAATGTAAAGTCTTGTACATAGTTATCAACTTCTCGTCCTTTGTTCCATCTGTCTGAATTCCTCTTTTGTTCATTTTAAAAATGATCCTGAGAATCTTACAAGGGGAACTGCCCAAGTGTCGATCTCTTTGAAGAAATTTCTGCTGAAGACACTTTATTATCCAAGTTTGTGGGATCATATAGACTTTTGTAGTCAATCCATGCCATAGCTACTTTTCCAGCCTCATTTTGGCCTCTTTGAGGATGTACTGGTCTGTATATAGTAGGTCATTTGATCCTCTTATTTCCCTGCTGCATCCTTTTTGGTCTCCTAGACATAGTCTGTGGCATATGAGTGAATAATAAATTTGTTCTCTTATCTGCAGTCAATATCTTCCACATCATAGGTAAACATGTTATTGGTTTATAGTTGCTGGAGAGGTTGTTTTTTTTCTGGACCAGAGTAGTTTTCCCCTTCATCATCCATTCAGGTGAGCTTGCTTCTTGTAGGCATTTACTCAGCTACCGAGCCAGTTTGTCCTGGCTGGACATTAATTTTTTTAACCAGAATCCATGTACGTCATTGTGGCCAGGTGTATGTTCATAGCTTTCTTAAAGTTCTTCAAAATCTTTTTTTATGTTATTTATCCAATCAGCATTCTCTGTTTTATTCTTTTCATTTCAATATCTTATTCCAAGATTGTTTTGATTCTTTTACATCAGGTTGTTGATTTGTCCTTGTACCCTTGCCACCAACTTGTTGGTATTATTATTATTATTATTATACTCCTCATGAGTTTTTCACTCCAGCATTAGCTGAGGGTCTTTTACTGAAGTCTGAGTGACAGCAAGTCTACTCAGGTCTACAAGATTCCTTAGAGTATTCAGGCCAATCTCAACAATGTTGTAGTCTTAGTCATCTTGATTCGTCCCCTGATTTCCAACTCTTCCAGCCTCCTTTTCAAGCCTTTGGGGACCATTCCAAGCATAACCAATAACAATTAGTATCACTGTCACTCTCATTTCTCCCAGCTTTTTTAGTTCTCTGGCAAGGTCCAAGAGCTTGTTTCTCTTTTTGCTTTCTTTGATTTTTACTTTGTGGTCCACTGGAATGGTAAGATCTACTCTTTAGAAATTTATTTATTTATTTTTTATTTTTTATTTTTTTTTATTAATCAGCACCAGATCTGGTCTTCTGGATTAGGTAATCCATTTTTATCTCAAAATACCAGAGAATTTTATATATCTCATTCTCCAGGGCATTATTATTTTACTCCTTGTGAGGTTTTCACACCAGCATTAACTGATGGTTTTTCACTGGAGTCTGAATGACAAGTTTCTTCAGGTCTCCAGGACCTTTCTCAGTATTCTGGCTGATTTCAACAATGCTGTTGTATGGATGGTCTTGATTTATTCCCCCGATTTCCAACTCTTCCAATCCCCTTTCCAAATCTTATGAGACCACTCCAAGTGTGCCAACTATATCATTATTTTATTCTTTTGAGAGTTTTTCACATCAGCATTAGCTGATGGTTTCTCATTGAAGTTTGAGAAACAGCAAGACTCTTCAAGTCTCCTGGACTCTCCTCAGTATTCTAGCTGATCTTAATAATACAGTAACCTAGTTGGTCTCTATTTGTACTCTTATTTCTAAATCTTTCAGTCCCTATACCAATCCTTTGGGAACTGTTCCAAGTGCACCGATTACAATTGGTATCACTACCACCTTCATGTTCCATTGTTTTTTTTAGTTATCATTATTATTTTACTCTTTATTAGTTTTCCCGCTTATAGTAACTATTGGCTTTCTCTGGAGCCTGAATGATAGTAAGTCTACTCAGTTCTCCAGGACTCTTCTCAGTATTCTCTCTGATCTTAATACCAGTAGTATGGTCTGGATGCTCTAAATCCCCCCATAGGTTCAGCAGTTCTCCCAGTCTTTTTTTAAAAGTTCTTTGGAATTGTTCCAAAGGTGGTAGAGACACCATCACCACCACCATCATCATCATTATCATTATCACTACGATCATGATCATCAACAATACAATTGCTCTTATTATTGTAATAATAATAATAATAATATCACCACTTTTCCAAATATTTATTTTAAACTTCTTTTAGCACATGTGACCACTATGTTTGTTATAATTATTATTATTATTGCCAATATTACTACTATCGATATTATTATTGCTTTATTTTCTGCCGTATTAAGCTTATGTTATTTCTCTTCCCCTTATCTTAATCATCATCATCAATATCATTGTCAGCTAATTAACACTATTTGTGATAAATTAATGTATATTAATTATCATAATTACTTTGTCATGATTTCACTTCAGTGTTTCCTAAGAGTTTATAAAAATAAAAACTTGGAAAAATTAACTGAACAATTCTTATGAGAAGTTGTCGGGAGATTCGAGAAAAGAAAGCAAAAGAAAAATGAGGGAAGAAAAGAGAAAAGAAACAGTAGAAGAAAAATAGAGTTGAAAATATTGGGGACGAGAGAAAGAAAGAGGAAGAGAGACAGAGAGACAGAGAGATAGAGAAAGAATGGGGTTAGAAGTAGAGAGAGGTGGAGGGAAGGGCAAGAGAAGAAAGACTCGGTCGCTAGACGTGAGTAATCGCTTGCAGGTGCTTGCAGTGATGACTAGTCGCTGTTACGAAAGCGAGGCAGCAGCAGCAGCAGCAGCGAAAGAAGAGAGAGAGGGAGAGAGAAATGCGAGAGTGTTGTAAGTGTCGTCATGCCGGCCGCCGGACCCTGTTCTAAGAAGAAGAAGAAGAGGCCGACCCCAGGACATAGCTAGAGACGGACATTGGTCAGGCATTCTAGTGGCTTTGGCCCGTGCATGGAACAATAATAACCCATGCGGCCATGTCATGTTTAGCTGGGTTTTAAAGAGAGAACAGTGAGTAGCGGTGAAAATATATATATATATATATATATATATATGCATACATACATATACATATATATATATATATATATATATATATATAAGAAAAAAAAATAGAAAAGAAAAAGAAAAAAAAGTGACGTCCATATCATTCTACTGCTAAAGAAGAGAAAAGATATTTAATACTATTATCATGATCGTTGTTAGCACGACATTATAAACTCAATTAGACATTTCATTCATATCTTCCTTCTCTGGACATTCCACTTTTTATTTGACTCAGAAAAAGCCTCATGTGGAAAAAAATGCCACTTTAAAAACCTGTTCTATATTGTTGTCCCTAGAGAGAGATCTTGCGAAAACATATTTTTTGTTTGTGTTTCATATTATATGAATATAATATACTACAACAATTAACTAATATATATATATATATAAATGTGTATATATATATATGTCTGTTTTTTGATTGATTGAAAAAAAAAAAACTAAAAAAAAACCAAACAAACAAAAAAAGCAGATCTCATTTTTTTTCTAGTCTCATATTTTTAAACCCACCTCTTCCCTTCAGATATTTTGTCTCCCACCAACAACGAAATAACCCCCTTCTATTTACATCGATATTATTTGGAGGTGTTTCTTTTTTTAAAATTTTAAGTCTTTCTTTGTATTTATCGGGATATATATAGATATATCTATATATATCCTGTTTTTTTTTTGTTTGTTTTTTTGGGGTTTTTTGCAACTGAAAACGGACTTTGAAAAAAATAAAAGGAAAGACGACTGTAGTGTTGTCCCTTTAACAGCTGAATATGGCCACAGCAAATAACAACATTGTATAAAATAAGTAAATATTTACCCATCGACACCTATTTGTAAATATATTTACACACAAGTATTGGTATATGTGGGTATATACCGGGTATCAATGGCCTTACTGGCAGGTCCTTTAGGTTTTGCTTATTACCGTAAAAGTACCTTGTGAATTTAAACTTATTTTTAAGTACCCAGGTATAGGTGGTTGTTTTTGTCTCCTTACAGCTGTTTTATTATTATTATTATTATTTTTTTTTTTTTGTGAGGATGTTTTTAGTTTGTCTTAAAAAGACAGATAGTTCCCGATTTTTTTCTTTTTGTAAACCAAAATAGAAATTCCTAGGATTATTCGCGGTAATTTTTTTAGATATTTATATTTTTTTTATTATTTCCTGCTATCCAAAAAAAAAAAAAAAAAAAAAAAGTCTCATGTAAATTCAAAGTTACTCTGGCAAACATTCTTTGGGGGGGAAAAGATCACTTCTTTAAAAAAAAAAGAAATACCGAAGTGTTATCTGTCCACCCCCTCAAAAGTATCGTTTTTCAACAACTAAAGTATTTATTGTAATTAAAACAAACTTTGATATTGATTAATAATTTAAAACAAGAAAAATAAAAGCACTCAAATTTGGTGGTATTAAAAAAAAATCAAAGAAATCAACATTCTTTTGAATTCTAAAGAAAGCCCCTTGAAGAATGGGCAATAGTCAATCATGTTGTGCTTACTCTAGCCCCAAACAAATACAAAATGCTCGTCATAAAAGAAAAGAGGATATCTATCGTCCAGCATGCACTGAAGATATTGGAGCACCTGGCCCAGGTGGGGCAGGTGTGGTCGGAGGGCTGACCAGCGGGGGTCCCCAAAAACAGAGCCACAGTAACTTGCAACATATCAGTGACCGTGAACCAGAGGGTGAGTATATTTTTGATTTCATTTCAAGTTTGATTTCATTTAGACATTTTTGGATTATTTTGATTATTAAATCACCACCTTCAGCTAATAATTAATAAAATCAAGACTTGATTGACGAAGAACAAGTGATTCCTTTTCAACAACAATCAGGTATCTATCTAGTTTCTTTCGAAGGCACTTAAATGATTTTTTAAAAAATGGCCCTTCGGCATATACAATAAATAGATGTGCAGGTTCTATATTCATTAATAAGGAAAACTGCATACCAAACCCTGCAAGAATGTTCTTTTTTATAACCTTACCCCCATGAATATCATTCTTGAAATATTAGGACACTGAAGAAAAAAGAAACTGTTTTATGTTATGGTGAAAATTATGAAAAAATGTACAAAATATTGAATATAATTCTGCAATTGGATTTTGAAGTGTTTGATATTATTAAAGTATATGGAAATGCAGTGTGATAAATTGATGTATTGCATGAAATATAGGGAAATATGCAGAGTAGATTATGAGTTGGTCCTTACTTCTCAAGTATGCCTTGCTTGTCTTACTTTGATGATTTGTGAGATGGGAGGCAAGTGGCCGTAGAGCTGTAGTTTTGTTGGATGATACTTCTAGGATTTGTTCAAAACAGTGGGCAAAATCTTTGTGTAGTTCTCATCTTTTCTCTGGGTGTTTCATCAAGGTCCATGTGGTGCTGCTGTTCAGTAATACTGACAGAGCTAATGTTTGGAAAATTTCCCATTTTATTTCATCAGAGAGAGATCAGATTTTCATTTGATGGTTAACCTGTCTCTAGTAGTTCATGCTTTATGGACTCCTACACATGGACACACCAATAACAATGGCTGGTAGGGATGGATAGTGAGAAAGTCAAGAGAATCTGTTGTCAGCATCTCTTCATGATGATGATGATGATAGAGGATCTGTTTGCTGTTATTTGGCATAGATAATCAGTTGATTTTCATTATTTAATGTCAAATTTTAACCCATTACTACATTTATCAACACCTCAGATCATCCCACCAATCCTCAGGGCTCAATATCACCCACTTTGATGATCCCTGATTTAAATCTGGAAAAATTACCTGATTTTTGTCTGGTATAGCTCATAGCATAAATTAAATGTGTTAGTCCCAGAAATTTATACCAATAATTATTGATGGTCAAATAATTCGATGTGCAGAGCCACCAAATTAATTTGGTGTGCATAATTATAGAATGCCATGGAAGGTTTTAATGTAAAAATTTTTTTGTTCTTCATGGGTAAATAAAGGTGGGTGGTTCATCAAGAAGAATTGGAAGACGCGTTGCTTCAAGACTAAATTTGAATTTCCAGACTTCAAAAGAAAAAAGTTAGTGATTTATTTGGCTTGCTAAAATAGTTATTCATATTAAATCAAACATTACAAATTTGGTTTATTAATAACTTTTCAACTTGGAAATGAAAATAACTAAATAGTATTATTGCTTAGTTAGGACTAACAAACTGCACAAAAAATGTTTGTATAAACTCCTTATTTCTTTATTCCACTATTTTTCTATAAGGATAGATTTAGCATTAAATAACCCATAAAGGTTGGTATGCCATTTAACAAAGAAACCTGACCAAACCAAAAAATGTTTAAATCTTAAGTGTCACTTGGTTAAATCTTTATCATAATTCTGCTTATTTGTCCGTTCATTTGCATATTAAGTTCATTCACATATCCTCCCTGTAGCCAAGTGGGATATTCTTCCACTGTATCCCTCAATCAATTGGGATATTCTTTTATGTAGATGTTGCTCCTTCTGGTCAAACACTACTCTGATAAAATTGTCCTTCATCTACCTAGCATAGTAAACATAGATTATTGTATATTGGTTTGCTGAAGATCAGACGAGCTACAACAGTGTTCTATGGATGACTGAAAAGGAAAAAGATCTCTGAAGATTTCTTGGTACCAGCAATACCATTATCCATAGAAAAGAATATGCAATTATTTATTGATCTTGTAATTTTATGACAATTGGTTTGGTTTCTTTGTTTAATGGTATATTAACCCTTATGGGTTAGTGAATGTCCTAAGCCATCCTTGTAGAAAAAGCAGTTGGAGTAATATTTAACCCATTGCTAGTGGGGATAAGGGAGTTTGTCCTTTTCCCAAGAGTATTAGTTTGGAAGTGAACATAATAATATTACTTGTGTTTACTAGGATGTTGCAGTCCAACATGTTAGCCACTATTCCTTCAAGGCTCCCTCTTTGTTTGGTTTGGTTTGGTTTCTTTGTTTAATCGCATATCAACCTTTGTAGGTTATTTAATGTCAAAGCTAATCTCCTAGAGGAACAGTAGTGGTACTATTTAACCCATAGCTGGGAGGATAAGGGGGTTCATACCTTTCCCAAAGGGTATTTGCACTGTTTGGATTAGTGTTTATCTTTATAAATAAGATACTGAGCAATATAGATAAATAATATCCACATGACTTTCGTAGATTTGTGTTGGATATATTTCTCATCAACCTTTGGTTTGGTTTCTTTGTTTAATGGCATATCAACCTTTGTAGGTTATTTAATGCCAAAGCTATTCTCATAGAAGAACATTAGTGGTACTAATTAAACCATAGCTGCAAGGAAAGGGAGTTCATACCTTTCCCAAAGGGTATTTGCCTGAAAGTGAACATAATAGCGCGACTGGAGTACGAACTTGCTTTGTATGATTCCGCAGTCCATCGCTTTAACTATTACATCACAAGGACACCTCCACTCACTTTGTTAGAATAAGTACTAACAAATGATATGTGTATCAAGTATGATATAGATTGTTATTGTATATTTTTGTATTATTGTAAAGGCAATGATAATATTTATATGTAATAAAATGGCAAATCATCCCTTCTTGTTTAAATAGCTCCTCTTCATGTTTTTTTTTTTTCATGCTAGCTAAATTTATCCCTATGAAATGTTTCCCAGAAAAATGTTAACTTTATAAGATAAAAAGTACCAAAAGAATCATTTTATTACCATTATGAGCAGCTTCACTCCAAGATTTTACCTCCTATTTGGTTTACATAAGTTCTTCAGTTAGTCGAGAAATAATTCTGTTTAGTATTGTAATTTAAAGTGTTCTTAGGCATCATTGTCATTCTCTGGATGTTTATCTTGGAGAAATATCATCTGGTCCAATACTCTGCCAGGAATCCAATATAAAGAAAAAATGAAATTGGGAAATTTATTTCAATTGATTAAACTGTTCTTGGGAAATAAATTTTTACATATTATTTGTGTAAGTGTTGTGTGTGTACATATATATCTATATCTAAGTTAGAAAAAGTTTCTCATCTTTGTTTCATTTAATAACTTATGCACCCTGATGAAGGTCTAAAAACCAAAATGTTTAATGTTGGCAAATATTTCTACAAATCAAATCATCCTCTGAGGACTGTGTTTTTTCATACTGTCAGATTTATTTCTCATTTATCCTATATATATATATATATATATATATATATATATATACGCTTTCTGCATGAGCAGGATGTCAGATAAAGTCAATTTTCTAAGTGGATTTTGAATTTAGTTTTCCTTCTCCTAAACTGGTTGCCATACCAAGTTTAAAAAGCACAGTCTACCCTACTATTTACCCATAGCTGGAGGGAGATTATTCAGAACTTTACCTTTCCTAAGGGTATCAGTACTATGTGAAAAGCAAACAGCTTCATCCAGGTTTTGAACTGTGGTCTACAACAATAATCATTTCAGCGATAGCACCTCCATAAATAAAAAATACACACACACACACACACACACACACACACACACTTGAAAAATAGTTGAAGTTATAATTGATTCTTAAGAAATTCGATAAATTATAGCCAGAAAGATTCTAAGCTGGTCCACAAGAATATCTAAATATTACTAAAATTCTCATTGTGTTTTTATGTAACCATAACCTACAAAAACAGCACATCATAGAGAGATTTTTATTTGAGCAGTTTCCTGTCCAATTTTGTGAGGTATGCATGTGTTGATAATCTTTTTTAATCCTTCAAATTCTCAATATCATGATAAGAATTATAAAATGTTAATCACTGTTACAATGGTAAACAAATCTATTCATTGGTCATCTAGTATTTGTATAAAATTCAAATAAATGATAAAAATAAACCAATATTTTGGTTAGTTCAAGTGGAATGTGATGACACATATATTAAAATCACACAGGAAAATTCTGACAAATAAAAAATCTTATAATTCCATCCATGTAAATGAAGTGTAATCAAATAAATAAAATGCAGGAATTTAAAGAAATATGGCAGACTACTAAAAGTATTTTATTCTAATTAAGTTATTTTATTTGTAGTATAGAGAAAATGTATAACAACATATTCTCAAAAGCATATATATATATATATATATATATATATATACAAACACACACACACACCCATTCAATAAATAAGGTGAATTTGTTTGAAAAAAGTAAAATGATTTTTCAGAATTTTTTCCATAAATGTTAACTTGGTATTGTTTGGAATTGGTTTATAGCAAAAATTATTTTAATCTCACAAAAATATTTGTTTTGAGCCTATTCAAAATGGCGGCAATTCAAACGGTGTGCTCCAGACAGATGTCTATCATAAAATTTTTACTGGCTGAGAAGTGCAAACCATGTGACATTTACAGAAGAATGTGTGATGTGTACAGAGAAACATGTTTTAGTCACAAGAAGATGCTCCCGGCTTGAACAGAGGTCTGTCATCAAATTTTTGGTGGTTGTAAAATGCAAACCATGTGAAATTTACAGAAGAATATGTGATGTGTACAGAAAAACATGTTTTAGTCATAAAAAGATGCTCCCGGCTTGAACAGAGGTCTGTCATCAAATTTTTGGTGGTTGTAAAGTGCAAACCATGTGAAATTTACAGAAGAATGTGTGATGTGTACAGAGAAACATGTTTTAGTCACAAAAAGATGCTCCCGGCTTGAACAGAGGTCTGTCATCAAATTTTTGGTGGTTGTAAAATGCAAACCATGTGAAATTTACAGAAGAATATGGGATGTGTACAGAAAAACATGTTTTAGTCACAAAAAGGTGCTCCCGGCTTGAACAGAGGTCTGTCATCAAATTTTTGGTGGTTGTAAAGTGCAAACCATGTGAAATTTACAGAAGAATGTGTGATGTGTACAGAGAAACATGTTTTAGTCACAAAAAGATGCTCCCGGCTTGAACAGAGGTCTGTCATCAAATTTTTGGTGGTTGTAAAATGCAAACAATGTGACATTTACAGAAGAATGTATGATGTGTACAGAGAAACATGTTTTAGTCACAAAAAGATGCTCCTGGCTTGAACAGAGGTCTGTCATCAAATTTTTGGTGGTTGTAAAATGCAAACCATGTGACATTTACAGAAGAATGTATGATGTGTACAGAGAAACATGTTATAATAAAAAAAAAAAGAAAATGTTGACAAATGGACTAAACATGGGTTTGCCATGATGAACCTGAGTCAAAAAGACAGTCCATGGAGTGGAAACACACTGACTCTTTGGTAAAGAAAGTCAGTAAAGAAGGTCATGCTGGCAGTCTTCTGAGACATAAAGACTCATTACTATTGATTTTCTTGAAAAAGGTTCAACTGTAAACAGTGCTTCCTATTGTCAATTCCTTAGGCAAAATTCACCTTATTTATTGAATGATCCACATATATTTACTTCAATAGTCTTTGTTTTAAGTTCACTGACAGAGCAATATCGAGGTACTGGCTCATTGGCCTAGTGGATAGAGTGTTTGCCAATGGTCTGGGAGACCAGGGTTCAATCCCAGGATGAGTCATACCAAAGACTTAAAAAATGGTACTTGATGTCTCCTTGCTTAACACTCAGCATTTTAAGGTATGTATCAAGGGTAAAGTGGAGCAATCCAGGAAAAAGAGTTGCGCCCTTCCTAGACCTTGGTGTAGTAGCTACTGAAAAGAAAGCCTTCGGGTCACTCTCAACTACAGTCACCAACTTTACTTACTTTTATATGGATCGAATTAGGAATTTTTTTGTTTATTCAGCTACAAATTTGTCAAAATGCCAAAAATGCTAAGTTTTAATAATCCTGTGTGACATCAGTACATTCCACTTGGGACTACTTCTTTAGACAAGTACTTAATGTTTTAACCCTTGATTGTACTGTAATGAAGCGTGCAATTAGTTTTTTTTATACCTAGGGAGAGAAGATTAACTTGACTTTAATGAGTATCGTTGATGAAATAAATTTGATGTTTATAAAAGCAACAAGATATTTGTTAGTCAATCAAATGCATTCATTTATTCAGATAATATATTTGCAAAATTTTGTTGATCAGCCAATGTTGTATTGTTTGTATTTACAACTAAAGAATTTATAATTGTTTACTTTGAAATTCTATCCTTTATTGGTCAGGTTGCCCAGTTGGTTGGGGCTGTAGAATACTCCAACTGCACCTCTGCAGAGGGGTAACACCCCCCTCAATGAGTGTCCTGGATATGACACTAAACAAGGTGCCCATGGTGTAATGGTTATCGTCGCAGGAATTGGACACGGCGACACGAGTTCAAATCCTGGACTGATTGCATTTCACATAGCACTAATACCCTTGGGAAAAGTATGGATCCTATTATTCTCCCTCAGCTATGGGTAAATAGTAGGGCAGACTAGGTTCTTCAGCCTTGGTGAGGCAACTAGTCTAGGAGAAGAAAAACTCTGAATTGAAACCTGTTAAACTCCGCTTAAAAATTGACCTTGTGTCATATCCTGTCCGAGCGGAGGGATTGGGTAAATATGATTACACTAAACAATCTGATGGTAAGGTTCTATTAATGCTGGAGCTTTAGGGAATGCGGAGTACCCCTTCATTACCATTGCTCCCAGGTCCACTTTGGCCTGGCGTGGTAGCACCTTATAGAGCCCTATCTATGAGTTAAATAGAACTAACGGCATACTTATGATAAACTGAATTGGTTGACTAAACTGAATAGCTTGAAATAGAAATGTTTTTGACAATTAAACCATACTTACATTTAAACTGTGTACTTATGCTAAACTGAATTATTTGAAATGGAACTGTTTTTTGACATTGAAACTGTACTTACACTAAACTGAATTGTTTAATAGGGAACTGTTTTGACATTTAACTGTGTAAACAAAATCTGTACTTATACTAAACTGAATTAGCTGAATTAGAACTGTTTGAATAAACTGAATCGCTTGAAATAGAAATGTTTTTGACAAACTGTGTATCCATGCTAAACTGAATTATTTGAAATAGAACCAATTATTCATATAAAAATGGATTTGGGATTAAATAACCTACAAAGGTTGATATGCCATAAAACCCAACCAACCATTTATTGGTCAGGAAGATGAATTCCTGTTTTTTCATTCCTAACAATATAGTAATTTTTAAAAATTTATATATTCTCATGTTTTGTTTTTTCTTTATCAGAAAATCATTTCTTTAAATTCAGTTGAATTGGAGTTAAAGGTCTTATTATTTACACTGTTTGGATGAGTGTTTATCTTTATAAATAAGATACTGAGCAATATAGATAAACAATATCCACATGACTTTTGTAGATTTGTGTTGGATATATTTCTCATCAACCTTTTGGCTTAATGGCATATCAACCTTTGTAGGTTATTTAATGCCAAAGCCATTCTCCTAGAAGAACAGTAGTAGTACTATTTAAGCCACAGCTGGGAGGATAAGGGGGTTCATACCTTTTCCAAGGGTATTTGCTCAAAAGGGAATGTAACAGTGCAACTGGAGTATGAACTTGCTTACTTCAGTCCTGCATTCCATCGCTTTAACCATTACATTACAAGGACACCCCCTTCAACCTTTTGGAACAAATATTTTACATCTAGTTACTTTTCTTAAAACCAAATTATATTTTCAAGAAATTTACTCTGCTCACAGATACTGCCAAGTAACCCTCCCATTGCTATGAGAGATAAATTACTTGGTATGATAACCTGAAAAAGGTTGTGTGACTACCATATCTTCATAGGATTAGGTATTTTCTTGTGGTTAGTGAACTTGTATTTTATAGTTAATCTTAGCATAGAGACAAAATTACTACTACTAAGTGCCCCACATACTTTTAGCCTTGTGCCATACCTAAGTTATGCTTAATTCTAGGCTTCTCTCACAAGGTGTAATAGTTAAAAGACTGTTATTAGTGAGTTTGATTCTGAGTGCTCTATAGTTCTAGCCTTGTGCCAAACTAACCTAGACTTAGTAGATTAGTGTCCTAAGTAGGACACTAAACTGTATCTCAGTCAAATCTGTTTAAAAATAATTCATTTTCAGTAGGACTGTGTCAAAAAAACTCTTAAACAATTGTATAATGTAAACATAAAGGCGATTCCTTAACTTTTAGGCATAAAATATCCTTAGATAGGTTGATGTGCCATTAAAATCAATCAGGCAATGACTACTATCCTCATAAGGTTGTTAGCTCAGTTGGCTGTGACTGTAGAATAAATATGACATTAAAAAATCTGATGGTAAAGCTGTTATGTTGGAGCTTTGGGGAATGCAGAATACCCATTCATTGCCATTGCTCCCAGGTCCATTCTGGCCCGGAGAGGTAGCACCTTGAAAGAATCCTATCTATGAGTCAAATAGAACAGTTTGACATTTTAACTGTGTGTAAACAAATGACTGATGTTTAATTGTTAGTGATACATAGCAATATTTGAAACCATTTAACTTTGTTGAATTATGCTATATTAAATTGTTAGAAATAGAACTGCTTGGTCATTAAACTGTGTGTAAACAAATAATTGATGTTTAATTGAATTGTTAGTGATACATAGCAATATTTGGAACTATTTAACTTTGTTGACTTATGTTTACAAAACATGTATATCTATGTATAAATCAGATTAAATAACTTGCAATGGTTAATATGCCATTAAATTAAACCAAACCTAATCTTATATACATGTATAAAGAGGATTTGGCATTAAATAACCTACAATGGTTGATATGTCATAAAACCAAACCAAACCCTATATATCTAATATATATGTATAAAGAGGATTTGGCATTAAATAACCTACAATGGTTGATATGTCATAAAACCAAACCAAACCAAACCCTATATATCTAATATATATGTATAAAGAAGATTTGGCATTTAATAACCAACAATGGTTGATATGCCATTAAACCCAACCCAACCAAATCATATATATTTGATATATATATATATATATATATATATATATATATATATAAAGAGGATTTGGCATTAAATAACCTACAATGGTTGATATGCCATAAAACCCAACCCAACCAAATCCTATATATTTAATATATTTGTATAAAGAGGATTTGGCATTAAATAACTAACAATGGTTGATATGCTATAAAAGCCAACCCAACCAAATCATAAAGTTGTTATGTTCTCTTAAAGGGACATTACTCACTTTATATGTTCAGTTTCTTTTTCTCATTGTATTACTCACTTCTGTACCTTTTCTACATGAAATAATTCTTTATATATGCATATATTTATTTCTCTCTCACCATAAATTGAATTCTTTGCTAATACAAAATTGCAGTTACAATCTTATATCTTTATGCTTTTTTTTTTTTTTTTTTTTAATTTCATTTTTCTATATTTATCTATATCTATAAATATACATAGTTTGTTTCAGAGGGAAAAATAACCAACATCACTTATATAGGAATTGATGATACTGACTCCTCTGGCATGACTTAGTTTGATTGTCATTGTCATAGGAAATGGAATTGGTGATCAGAGTTCAAATCCTTGATGAGTTCATTTGCATTTCACTTGGGAAAGGCATGAATCCATCTGTTCTCAACCAGTCAGGGGAAGATGATAGGGTAGACTGGGTTCTTTAGCCTTGGTTAGGTAACCACTTAAAGTTGGGAGTTCTCATGGCGTAGTGGTTAACATGTTGGACTGCAGTGTCATAGTAAGCAAGTTCAAACTTTGTACTTTTACGTTTGTTTTTTGATTAATACCTTTGGGGAAAATATGAACCCCCTTATCCCCCCCAGCTATGTGTTAAATAGTATCGCTGCTTTTCTTTGACAATGATGGCTTTGGCATTAAATGACTTATGAAGGTTGATATGCCATTAAACAAACCAAAACCTACTCTCCTAAAAAAATTGACCTTGTGTCACATTTTACCTCTGGTAGAGGGTTTTGATAAATGCTTATATTATGGCATCTTATTCCGTAATGGTGAAGAAAGATGGTTCAATTCCACTTGTGTGAATTAAATATGTAGTTATTGGTGTGCAAAAGTTTTCAGCATTTGTTTATTTTTATTAAAAAAATAATGCTTTTTATTATTTATTCCTTGTTTGTGGTTAACTAAGTGAAATAAATAAATAAAAAAAAAGAATTAAAAAAAATGAGCCAAGCAGTTTCAGGAATCTAAATTTGGATCTGGGCCCGGATGCCAGGTTATAGCTTGAACTAGACAGCAAGGTCTTCTCCTATACATAGGGGACAAAGGTTGCAGTTTGCCCACCCGAAGCTGGGGGGCCTTTCGGCCTCAAATCTGCTATTGATTTCGATACCCCATCCGGCACGAATGCCAGATGGCCCAGCAAAAGCCAGGGAAGTATAAAATTAAAAATAAAAGATACTCACTAATAATGATTAAAAAATGATTCACTAAAAAAAATAAGATATGCTGTTAACACTACTTGTATGTAAAATAAACATAGTACTGACTGATCGAGAGACAAAGGGATAAATTTATTGGTCCCATTTTATGTTCCTGGAATGTCAGTGTCTCTTGTTGCAACTAGTACAGTTAAATAGGTTTTTTTAATTACACAGTATAATTGTCATGAAAATAGACTCGGTGTACCAAGTTTACATGCACACATACATATTTGCCCAGTTGGCTGGGTCTGTAGAATACACCAACTGCACTTCTGCAGAGGGGTAAGACCCCACCAATGAGTGTCCTGGATATATAACCCTAAACAATATGATGGTGAGGTTCTGGTGATGCTGAGGCTTTGGGGAATGCGGAGCACCCCTTCATTGCCATTGCTCCCAGGTCCCCTCTGGCTCAGAATGGTAGCACCTGATAGAGCCCTATCTATGAGTTAAATAGAACTAACTGCATACTTATGCTAAACTGAATTGTTTGAATTAGAACTGTTTGACTAAACTGAATAGCTTGAAATAGAAATGGTTTTGACGATTAAACTGTACTTACATTTAAACTTCGTGCTTATGCTAAACTGAATTGTTTGAAATGGAAATGTTTTTGACATTGAAACTGTACTTACACTAAACTGAACTGAATTATCATATATAGAACTGTTTTGACATTTAACTGTGTGTAAACAAAATCTGTACTTATACTAAACTGAATTAGCTCGAAATAGAAATGTTTTTGACAATTAAACTGTGTACTCATGCTAAACTGAATTGTTTGAAATAGAACTATTTGCATAAAAATGGATTTGGCGTTAAATAACCTACAAAGGTTGATATGCCTCAGAACCCAACCAACCAACGCATACATATGACTATGCAACAGTCAAAATATTAGCAACTATTAAAAACAATTATTCAAAACCTAAAAAACCCATTAAAATCAATCCTCACACAGCCCAGGTGGCTGGAGCTGTAGAATACACCGACTGCATCTCTGCAGAGAGATAAGACCCCCAATACCATCACCAACAAGTGTCCTGGATATGACATTAAACCATCTGATGGTGAGGCTCTAGCCTTGGAGATTTAGGGAATGTGGAGTACCCCTTCATTGCCATTGCTCCCAGGTCCACTCTGACCTGGAGTTGTAGCACCTGAAAGGGTCCTATCAATGAGTCAAATAAAAAAAAAACAAAACAAAAAAAAAACGTGCAAACAAATGACTGATGTTAAATTGTGACTTTTATATAGCAATACTTCAAACCATTTAACTGTGTGCTTAACTGAATTATTTGAAATAGAACTGTTTTTCAACATTAAAATTGTATTTACACTTAACTGAATTGTTACATATAACTTCTTGAATAGTTTGAAATAAATGTTTTTGACAATTAAACTGTGTACTTATGCTAAACTGAATTGTTTTAAAAAGAACAGATTATTTACATAAAAATGGATTTGGCGTTAAATAACCTACAAAGGTTGATATGCCATAAAACCCAACAAACCAAACCAACCAACTATTTAACTGTGTGCAAAAAAGAGCTTAGGCTTATTTAAGAATGTTATCTACAAAATGTGTTTACAAATCATACACATATTTAATATGTGAGAGGAAATTGAATGAATCTGACAAAATATGTAAAAGATAACAAAATAAATGAATGAGAAGTTATATATCTAGTGTAAATGATGATTTTTTTTAAATATATTTATTTATTTATTTATTAATATTTGTCAACATATTTCAACTTCACTGAAGCATAAGATTTCAACATCCATTTATAAAAAAAAGAAGCCTTTTTCTAGACATTTAAAATTGTAAACCGTTAAAAATTTGTTCTCAAACAGTAAAATGATGTTGCTCCCGCTTTTGTTTTTAATGGAATATCTTTGTATAGTGGTAAATTTGAAGTTGAAACACATTGGCGAATATTAATAAATACATTTAAAAAATCATTAATTACACCAAATTGTATACCTTCTTGCTGTTTATTTTGTTCAACATGTATTTAATATATATGTATAAATCAGATTTGGCATTAAATAACCTACAATAGTTGATATGCCATAAACCCAAACAAACCAAATCATATATATTTGATATATATTTATAAAGAGGATTTGCCATTAAATAACCTACAATGGTTGATATACCATAAAACCTGACCCAACCAAACCAAATCATATATATTTAATATATATGTATAAAGAGGATTTGCCATTAAATAACCTACAATGGTTGATATGACATAAAACCCAACAAAACCAAATCATATATATTTAATATATATGTATAAAGAGGATTTGCCATTAAATAACTTACAATGGTTGATATACCATAAAACCCGACCTGACCAAATCCTATATATCTATTATATATGTATAAAGAGGATTTGCCATTAAATAACCTACAATGGTTGATATACCATAAAACCCAACCAAACCAAATCATATATATCTAATATATATGTATAAAGAGGATTTGCCATTAAATAACCTACAATGGTTGATATACCATAAAACCCGACCTGACCAAATCCTATATATCTAATATATATGTATAAAGAGGATTTGCCATTAAATAACCTACAATGGTTGATATACCATAAAACCCAACCAAACCAAATCATATATATCTAATATATATGTATAAAGAGGATTTGCCATTAAATAACCTACAATGGTTGATATACCATAAAACCCAACCAAACCAAATCATATATATCTAATATATATGTATAAAGAGGATTTGCCATTAAATAACCTACAATGGTTGATATACCATAAAACCTGACCTGACCAAATCCTATATATCTAATATATATGTATAAAGAGGATTTGCCATTAAATAACCTACAATGGTTGATATGCCATAAAACCCAACCAAACCAAATCATATATATCTAATATATATATGTATAAAGAGGATTTGCCATTAAATAACCTACAATGGTTGATATGCCATAAAACCCAACCAAACCAACCTTTACAAATGTTTAGTATGACTACTAGTTTCATGACCCATTAGGGAACCTGGTGATTGACTTTGGTTGTGAAACTGGCAGTTGTACTAAATGCTTCTGATGGCTGATTTAATTTTTTTTCTTTTCTTTTTTTTTTTTTTTCTTTTTTATTGCTCTCCAATATTTTGCCTGTTATGTGGCTCTATCCTGAATATTGAGCACTATCGCTAAAACAACACTAGTTTTGTTTCAAATATTACTTATATATCTATGAGGTTCGTTCTAAAAGTTCTAAGCTTTTTTTTCGTAAAAAAAGAACAGCATAGCTGAACATTTTTGTTGTAGCAACACAGTAGCACTTTTTATAAAACTAAAAAAAAAACTCAATGAAATTTTTGTATTAATTTTTGTGCAGGTGAGACTTATTCAAAGGTGAGAGGTGTGTGAAAAATCTAAAATCTGGGTGAGGCTTGGAACCTTTTGAACAACCCATGCGTGCGTGTGTGCACGTGTGCATATATATATATATATATATATATATATATATATATATATATATATATATATATAACTTAATTTCTTCTATTGTCTTTTTCTTATATAATCAGATTTTATTCCAAACCACACACACACACACACACATATATATATATGAGAGAGAGAGAGAGATAGGTAGGGAAAAAAAACGAGAGAAAATTAAGTTGACATGTTTTTTGCTATAAAGAAAGCTTTATCAGAAATTAACTTTTAATTCACATTAGTTGAACAGTTCTTTAATCAATCTTCTACTTTGACCCCCCCCCCTGTTATTAGGGCTTAGAATTTTGCTGACTGTATCCCAGGTCTACTCTAACCCAGTTGGCCGGGACTTTGTAGAATACACCAACTGCATCTCTGTAGAGAGGGGTAAGACCATACCCAACAAGTCTCTTGGATATGACACTAAACCATCTGATGGTGAGGCTAAAGTAATTCTGAAGCTTTGGGGGGGAATGTGGAGTACCCCTTTATTGCCGTTGCTCCCAGGTCCACTGTGACCTGGAGTGGTAGTACCTGATAGGGTCCTATTTATATGTCAGCTAGAATTATTTGACATTTAAATTGAGTGCAAACAAGTGACTATGATAAATTGAATTGTTTGAAATAAAACTGTTTGATCATTTAACTGTGCATAAGCAAATGACTGATGTTTAATTGAATTTTTGATGATACATAGCAATACTTGGAACCATTTAATTTTGTTGACTTATGGTAAATTGAATTGTTAGAAATAGAACTGTTTGATTAATTTAACTGTGTGTATCTACAAAATGTGTTTATAAATTATTTATTTAATATATGTGTAAAAACAGGATTTGGCATTAAATAACCAACAGTGGTTGATATGCCATAAAACCAAACCAAACCAATGTCTAGTCTGACCCAGAGTGGTAGTGCCTGTTAGGGTCCCATCTACTTAAAACTTATTTGTATTCAATAGGACTGTGTGAAAAAAGAAACCTCAAGAAACAACTACCCAAACAAATGTGAATGTGCAGTACAATAAGCACAGTTCCCTAACATCTAGGCATAAAATAACCCTAGACAGGTTGACATGTTCTTAAAATCAATCAAGTGATCAATCTGAGAAATGGAAGATTATATCTCTTTCTCTCTATCCCAAACATAACCTTTATTACCTCCCTTGGACCTTGCTTCTCTGAAATAAGTAAGTAAAGTTGGCAACCTTAATTGAGGGTGACCCGAAGGCTCCTTTTTTGATAGCTACTACACCGAGGTGTAGGGGAAGGCATTACTCCTTTCCTTGGATTGCTCCACTTTACTCTTGATCCCTACCTTATGTTGCTGAGTGTTAAGCAAGGAGGCATCAAGTACCATTTTTTTGTGTCTTAGGTATGACTCGACTTGGGATTGAACACAGGTTTCCCGGGCCATTGGCGAACACTCTAACCATTCTCTGAAATAAAGAAGTTGAATAAAAGATAATTTCTTTTGTTTATTAGCTTTAGTTGATTCTCCACTCTCCAAAGACCAATATTAGCATTAATATATCTTTTGATTGTTCTGGCGACAACACCCCACGAGACACCAACTATACGGCCACTTGCCTCCCATCACGAAAACTATACAAGCTGGACGAACCAGACACGCAGGACACTGCTGGAGAAGCAAGGACGAGCTCATAAGTGATGTACTCCTATGGACTCCCACATATGGCCAAGCAAAAGCAGGACGACCAGCTCGAACTTACATACAGCAGCTATGTGAGGACACAGGATATAACCCTGAAGACCTGCCAGAGGCGATGGATGATAGGGAGAAGTGGCGAGAGAGGGTCAGGGATATCCGTACTGGCGGCACGACATGATGATGATGATATCTTTTGATATACTCATGTTGTATGTAACAGAAGGAAAGAAATGGCCTGGGAGACTGGGGTTCAATTCCAGGTTGAGTCATACCAAAGACTCAGAAAATGGTACTTGATATCGCCTTGCTTAACACTCAGCATTATAAGGTATGTATTAAGGGTAAAGCGGAGCAATCCAGGGAAAGGAGGAGTGCCCTCTCCTACACCTATTAAAAAGGGAACCTTCAGGTCACCCTTGACTACAGTCACTAACTTTACTTTTTAAAATTAGAAAAGGAAAAAATACACAAATGTGTCCCAACAGCTAAAATTAGAAACATCTTGTTCCATAAACAATTGGTGTGTAGGCTTACTTGACTAGTGTTGGTAATATAGCCATGTGGCTTTACTGTTCCTTGTGAGGGTCAGATACAACATCTCTACAATTTTTGAACCAGAAATGAAAAGAGATTGAGGATGGGCTTCTGGCTCTGTCATGTTGCCTACTAAGGGGCGCCCCCTATTTGACATGCAAATTATGTAAGGGAGATAATCATTTATTGTATCCTACACTAGGATTTAAGATGAGTAACAAAACATTTTAAGAATTGTACTCACATTCATGTTGCACTGCTGACTGTATCCATTGTCAAAGAGTAAGTACTCCCCCTCCCCCTAAAAAAGGGGTAATCTGCATAATGAGGCTCCACCTCTGGATCTCTGGGGAGTGTGGAGTACCTCTTTATTGACATTACTTCCAGGTCCACTCTTGCCTGGAGTGGTAATACCTAATAGGGTCCATCTATGGGTCAAATAGATCTGTTTAAAAATTATTTATATTTGATGGGACCATGTATAAAAAAAAAACAAAAACAAAAAAATTTCAAGAAACTATACAAAAAAAGGTGAATATAAATGTAAAATAAATGCAATTCTGTCTTGGCTTGAAATAATCCTGGATGGGTTGATATGCTGTTAAATTCAATCAATCCAGTTATATTCGTGATAATGAAAAATTCTGATGTGCTAGTGAGGAAATTTTTTTACCTTTAGGTTATTTTTATTTGTATTCTAAAAATTATTGCATAAAGAAAGAACAAAATACTTGAAAGGATTCTTGCAGAAGTCTGTTTAGACTATAATTTCTGAATTATTTGGGTGTGATAATTTTTGGAATTGTGTGTGTTTTGTTTTTTTAATATATATAAAAAAAAGTAATTTGGAAGAAGTGATATTAAATAAATAAAAATGATAAATGATTTTTTTTTTTTTTTTTTTTTTTTTTTTTAAATATCAAAGCACTGTATCAGTAGAAATTCAACATCTTATAAAAAGTTATTTTTTCTAAAGAAAGAAAAAAGACTTACCCAGTAATCTGGTTTGGTTGTGCTATTCACGTAGCGTGTCTTGGGCAGGAATAGCCTGGTAGAACCCATACTTCTCTTGGTTGACAACTGGTTTGAATACAGTTTTCTTTCTCCTGGATGGGTTGTCATATCAAGGTTAAAGAGCTCAGTCTATCCTACTATTTTATGCAGAGCTGGAAAGAGAATAGTTTGATTAATACCTTTCCCAAGCACTATGTAAAATGCTAACAGCCTCGTTCAGAATTTTAATTTGGGTAGCTAAGTCCACTTTCTACTATAACTCTTATGCCACAAGCACCTTGTGGTGATTTAAAAGACATTTTCTTTTTTTTTCTTCATAAACAACTCTAATTAAAGGGGAAGAAGAAGGTTGTAAGTAAGTTGGCCGACTGTAGTCAAGGGCGATCTGAGGGGTCCCTTTTCAATAGCTACTACACAGAAGTGTAGGGGACAGTACTACTCCTTTCTCTGGATTGCTTCATTTCCACTTTATCTGTACCTTATAATGCTGAGTGTTAAGCCAGGAAGCATCAAGTAACATTTTGAGTCTTTGGTATGACTCGATGTTGGAGTGAACCCTGGTCTCCCAGGCTATTGGCAAACACTCTAATCATTATGCTAATTGGCTGGTCAAATTAAAATTATAATATGCATAAAAAAGAACAAAGACTTTTCTCTATTTATTTATTACTCAGTGTGGTGACTCAAAAGGGTCATTATGTCCTGGGGAAGAGGCACAGAGGGTCAAAAGTAAGATTAGGGCATAATTTTCACTAGTTATAATGCTAATCTATAAAACAGCTGATAGGCTGTTCTTTTATTTTTTCATCAAAATGAATACACATATAAAAGTAAGTGGGATATGTGATTTAGTACAAAATGTCAAGGGTCAAATTTACTATTTCTAGATTTTCCTTAAATCTGTTTTTACTTTTGATAAATTTCATCTTTTTTCATTTCATTATATTTCATGGGTAAATTGAATAAATAATAATTTAAATTTTATTAAAATAGAAAACAAAAGCAAAACTTAGTTTTATCACGTTTAAAGAAATGGCAGATATCTTCAACAAAAGCTTTTAAATTTTATTAAAACAGTTTTATTATGTTTAAAGAAATGGCAGATATCTTCAACGAAAGCTTTTAAAATTTTTAAAAAATCCAAATCAAGAAAGAAATTACATGTAAAAGTAGAATTGATGATATTTTTCTTTCATTTTGACATTTTTATAAAAGAACTTTTTTCTGAGGACATTTCATTGATGTACATATTTTTATTTTTTAAGTAGAGGAATTAATATTGTAAATTGAATTACCACGACCAGAAAATCCGCCGAACACCTATATACGGGAACACTGGACAGCTGTTTCGACCTTATTAGGTCTCAGCAGTGTATACCATAATACCAGTGGTAGAGATTATGGTATACACTGCTGATGAGACCTAATAAAGTCAAAACAGCTGTCCAGTGTTCCCGTATATCATGCATAGGTGTTCGGCAGATTTTCTGGTTGTGGTAATTCAATTCATGACATTTCATTGAGTTTGCATTTATTGTTCAACTGTGTGCCATAGATAAATAGTTTAAGGGCTGCGTGTTTGCGACTCCTCGTTTAGTAGTACTTAATTTCTTTATTTTACTCATTTCTCATGATTCCGTTTCTTCTCTATCTTCTTTTTTACCTCCCTTGGCCATTGGCCTAATGAGTAGTGTTCGCCAATGGTCCAGGAGACCGGGGTTCAATCCCAGGTCGAATCATACCAAAGACTAAAAAAATGGTACTTGATGCCACCTTGTTTAACACTCAGCATTATAAGGTGTGGAGTAATCTAGGGAATAGAGTAGTGCCCTCCCCGACACCTTTGTGTAGTAGCTATTGAAAAGGGAGCTTTCGGGTCACCCTTGACTAAGATTGCCAATTTACTTAAGTATTAGTATTATTACTTACGATTTCTCTCTTCCATTGTTTATCCCCGCTTTCTTTCCTCCAGTTCAGTTGGTGAGACTTAGAATATGCTTGACTGTATCCCCTGCTAAGGGGTAAGACTCTTCTCCTCTATAAGGGAGTGCATGATATAACACTACATCTGATGATGAGGCTCCAGTTCTGGAGAGTATGGAGTACCTCTTACTCTACTCCCCTTACTCTTGGATCCACTCTGTCCCAGAATGGTATTACCTGTTAGAGTCCCATCCATGGGTCAAATAGAACTATTTGAAAATTATTAGTATTAAATAGAATAATTGATACCATTTAACTTGGCCTAGTGGTTAGAGTGTTTGCCAATGGCCGGGGAGACCTGGGTTCAATCCCAGGTCGAGTCATAACAAAGACTCAAAAAATGGTACTTGATGCCTTCTGGCTTAACATTCAGCATTATAAGGTACGGGTCAAGGGTAAAGTGGAGCAATCCAGGGAAAGGAATATCGCCCTTCCCTACACCTTGGTGTAGTAGCTATCGAAAAGGGAGCCTTCGGGTCGCCAACTTTACTTACTTTACTATTATTGGTTATCTGAAACCATAAAACTGTATAGACAAATGATTTTTATTAAATAGAAATAATTACTTGAAATCATATAATTATTAGTATTAGATAGAAATACTTGAAACCATACAACCATGTGCCAATTGTTTGTATTTGTAAAACTTAATATCATATAACTGTTAAATTATTGTTTTGGTATAAGCCATAAACAACTTCCTTTAATAAATAACCATTGACATTGCATTCTGGAGAAAATGAATCTTCTAATTACTATTAAAAAAAAAAAACCCTAACTAATGTATGCCATTTGATGTGATGTCTCCTGCCAGGAAAGGGACATATTGCCAGTATTAAATATTTACTATTTGAAACTTTATCCTTTCTGGATTTAACACTACACTGGATTCTATAATCTTTATTGATTTGTGACTTAACTGGAACTAAAACCTTTTCACAAGTTTATTTTCTGTGTTATTGTTTCATGTCATATCTTCAAACTTGTGCAAAAAACTTTTTGAAAAATTACGCCAGAAATATAAACATACAGGGGACACAGTTTACTAATATCTAGGGATAAAATAACCCTAGATGGGTTGGCATGCTATTTAATCAATCAGTCATTTACTAGAAGTCAGCAACTTATTATTTCTGTTGTTAATGAAAAAATAAATATAGCAATATAATTTTGTTGAATATATATAACTATTACATCTATCCAATAATAGTGTGTTTAAATATGAATTGTTGTCTTGGGTATGTCATTAAATTGCATCTGGTGGTGAGGCTCCAGTCTTGGAGTTTGGGGAATGTGGAGTACCCCTGCAGTACCATTACTCTCAGGTTCACTCTGACCCAGAGTGGTAGTACCTGATAGAATCCCATCTATGCACCAAATAGAATTGTTTAATCTTTTATTTGGGAATATTAATATTAATATTAAATAAGATTATTAGTGTTAAATAGCAATGCTTGAAACCATTATATTGTGTGGAAACAAAGGATTAATATTGAATAGAATTATTAGTGTGACATGGCAATACTTGAAAACCTTTAACTGTGTGCAAAAAAATGAGTTTTAACTTGTCTAAAAATGATGTTACCTACAAACTATTCACTTACAAATCATGTGTGTTTATGTATGTATGTATAAACATGATTTGGCATTAAATAACTTACAAGGGTTTATCATATTTACCCAACCCCTCCGCTCGGGCAGGATATGACACAAGGTCAATTTTTAAGCGGAGTTTAACAGGTTTGAATTCAGAGTTTTCCTTCTCCTAGACTAGTTGCCTAACCAAGGCTAAAGAACCTAGTCTGCCCTACTATTTACCCATAGCTGGAGGGAGAATAATTGGATTCATACCTTTCCCAAGAGTATTAGTGCTATGTGAAATGCAATCAGTCACATCTAGGATTTGAACTCGTGTCGCTGTGTCAAATTCCTGCGACGATAAACATTACACCACGGGTTTATATGCCATCAAACCAAATAACCTAACTTTGCCCAATTGGCTGGGGCTGTAGAATACACTGACTGCACCTCTGCAGAGAGGTAAGACCCCCCCCCATGAGTGTCCTGGATATGACATGAAACAGTCTGTTGGTGAGGTCCCAGTAATGCTGGGGCCTTGGAGAATATGGAGCACCTCTTCATTGCCATTGTTCCCAGGTCCACTCTGGCCCGGTGTGGTAGCACCTGATAGGGCCCTATCTATGGGTTAAATACAACTAACGGCATACTTATGCTAAACTGAATTGTTTAATTAAACTGAAGAGCTTGAAATAGAAATGTTTTGACAATTAAACCGTACTTACATTTAAACTGTGTGCTTATACTAAACTGAATTATTTCAAATAATTATTTGAAACTGTATTTACTCTAAACTGAATTAACATGTAACTGTGTGTAAACAAATATGTACTTATACTGAACTGAATTAGCTGAATTAGAACTGCTTGACTAAACTGAATAGCTTGAAATTGAAATGTTTTTCACAATTAAACTGTACTTACATTTAAACTGTGTGCTTATGCTAAACTGAATTATTTGAAATTGAACTGTTTTTGACATTGAAACTGTACTTACACTAAACTGAATTGTTATATGTAACTGCTTGAATAGTTTGAAATAGAAATGTTTTTGACAATTATGTACTCATGCTAAATTGTTTTAAATGGAACTGATTATTTCCATAAAAATAGATTTGGCATTAAATAACCTACAAGGGTTTATATGCCATCAAACCAAATAACCTAACTGAATATAGGTTTGGTTTCTTTGTTTAATGGCATATATACCTTTGTAGGTTATTTAATGCCAAAGCCATTCTCCAAGAATAACAGTCGTGGTGCTATTTAACCCATAGCTGGGAGGATAAGGGGGTTCATACCTTTCCCAAGGGTATTTGCCCGAAAGTGAATGTAATAGCGCGACTGGAGTACGAACTCGCATACTACGATTTCACAGTCCATCGCTTTAACCATTACACCACGAGAACACCCCCCCTAACTGAATATAAATTCTATACACCAAATGTAACAACTATTATGGGACAGATTGTATTTCATTAAATAATAAAAAGATGAATTATAAAATAATATTTCTGTGACAAAATAACTTTGCTGGGCTCTGCATGTAAAGTAGATTATTTATTTCAATAATTTCTATATATTATTTATAAAGAAAAATCTGTAAACTAACTATAGTAAACTGTTGAATGTGAACCTAATGTCACTTATAAATACATGAGAGCAAAAGTGAGTAGTTTGCATAGTTGAGAAGGCTAAAGACCTTTATTTAGATAACTTATTATTAGCCAGATTAACATAAAAGCCAACAGTTAATTAATGTTTAACAGAAGAAAAAAGATTCAATCTTTAGAGGGAAGTTATACAATTGGAAGAACAACTCAACAGACTGTCATTTGGCTATTATAAATTTATTTTTGCTGGCCACTCGATGAGAAACCAGCCTCTTCAGATAGCCATCGTACAATAGAGAGAAAAAAATCATAAAAATGTTCTTTCAATGGATTCTTACTCACTAAAAAATATACATATATTTACCCACTCCTCCTCCACATGAGCAGGATGCAATAGCGTCAATTTTTAAATGAAGTTTCAGAGTTTTCCTTCTCCTTGACCAGTTGTCATACCGAGGTTGAAGAGCCCAGTCTGCCTTATTATCTACCCACAGCTGGAGAGTGAATAGTTGGATTCATTTGGAATGGGTATATATATATATATATATATATATATTTGCTTTATATGAAATTTATATATTAATTAGCATACATTGAGCACTCCTGGAAATTTATGAGAATCTTCTTACATATTCTCAAATTAGATCCTTCCCAACTCATCTTCTTTGGAGATATATATATATATAATTTTTTTCATCATTCATTCATTTTGTGAAATCCTGGATTTGACAAAGTTTTATGGAAGGCCTGCAGTAAGTCTCTTTTCTTCACCCTGCTAATATTGTTCAATGGAAGAGTAAGGGCATCTTGGCACCAGAATTGTCCAAGAATTACAGATCAAGTTTGAAGACTCTTAGAAACTCCAGCTGTTGATTTTGAATTAATATTTGTTCAATTAAATACAATTGTCTTCCAAGACTAAAAAAGCGTAGTGTGTCCTATTATTTTACTTGTGTAGCTGGGAGGGGAAAGGAGGAGATAGGTACTATTTACCAACCCCTCCGCTCGGGCAGGATATGACACAAGGTCAATTTTTAAGCGGAGTTTAACAGGTTTGAATTCAGAGTTTTCCTTCTCCTAGACTAGTTGCCTCAACAAGGCTGAAGAACCTAGTCCGTCCTACTATTTACCCATAGCTGGAGGGAGAATAAGGGGGTTCATACCTTTCCCAAGGGTATTTGCCCGAAAGTGAACATAATAGCGCGACTGGAGTACGAACTCGCGTACTACGATTCCGCAGTTCATCGCTTTAACCATTACACCACGAGGACACCCCCGAAGGAGATAGGTTCATACTTTTCCAGTGAAAATAACTTTGGATTGAATTTGAATTTGGTTTGTGAATAATATTTTCTGCACGGATAACAAACTGCTGGTCTTCCATGTCAAGTTTGTACACATCCATAACATCAGGAGACTAATGGATTCTGTCACTAATGAATAGAATTTTGTCCCCCCCCCAGACAATTTAAATATGACAGTAGTTATTTATTACTAACTCAGAATGGATAAAATTAATAAAAATCTAATTTATCTTTCTTATTTTTCCTATGACCTATCAATGAGGTTTAGAATATGCTTGACAGTGTCCCTTACAAGGAGGTAAGACCTTTCCCCACCAAAAAAGAGGATGTGCTGGATATGACACTAAACTGCATCTGGTGGTGAGGCCCCAATTCTGGAGCCCAGTGCTTTTACTTACAATTCAATTTTGACTCTGAGTGGTAGTACCTATTAGAATAGAACTATTTGAAAATTATTTGTATTTGATTAGAATACTTGATATTGTATAACTAGATTATTTGTATTAAGAATTGTTACTTGAAACCGTATAATTATTAGTTTTAGGAATTAAAAAAAAACTCTTAACAACTACAAAAACAATGCAAATATAAATGTACAATGAATGCAATTCCTTAACATCTTGGCATAAAATAACCCTTGATCGGTTGACATGCCATCAATATCAATCATTTTATATTAGGCAATAGGTCCCTAATAATAAGATATTAATGCCAATGTATTATAGTTTAATTTTTTTTGTGGGAAGGGGTTCCTGGACAAAATCAGATAACCTTGCTACTCTATGATCATAAAAAAAACCCATGATTATGTTAGTTCTAATTAAGTATAGAAATTTAAGTCTTTATTCATATTTCTCAATAGACTAAGAATACTGCTTATTAATCAATACAGATTTGTTGATTAACAGGTTCTGAATGTACTTGGTGGGTGGCAGCTGTGGGAAACAAAAATATGGATGAGAGGTAATGGTGAGAGCAGTTTGATGTTGTTATTGGATTGTTGTATATAAATTTGTTTCACTATGTTAAAAAAAAAAACAACAGAAGTCTATATTTTTCCCCTACACAAATTCCAAGAGAATAGTCTACTATTTTCTTGTAGGAATTTGTACCGGCTCATTGGCATAATGGATAAACCAGGGGAGTGGGAGACCAGGGCTCAATCCCAGGTCGAGTCATACCAAAGACTTGAAAAATGGTACTTGATAATTCCTTGCTTAACACTTAACATTATAAGGTATGTATTAAGAGTAAAGTGGTGCAATCCAGGGGAAGGAGTAGTGCCCTCCCTTACAGCTTTGTGTAGTAGCTATTGAAAAAGGAGCCTTCGGGTCGCAAACTTTACTTTTTTATGTATACTATTTTCTTGTTTTGGAGAACAAGTAATATCTGTCTGAGCCAAGTTGTAACATGTTCATACTTTATAATCAACTTGTTAAGTTGCAACTGTGTATTATCGAAAAAATATACAGCTGGCTTTTGGTAACTATGAATATAGGGGATTCCCTGTGGCTTAGTGGCTGACCTGCTAGATTATGACATTGTAGTAAGCAATATTTGTCTCTGTTTCCCACCGGACAGGACTTAATACAAGGTCACTTTTTAAGTGAGGGTTTAAGAGAAGAGGAGGTGGGGCATGAGTTTTGGCTCATGCCCTGCTGGACTATGCTGATCATAAGCTCGTTAGGTGCAATATTAGCCCGGTGACCCTGCTTGACCTAGATTCGCTAAGTGCAATGAGAGTCCGTCATGTGTGTCTGTTCATAGCTTGAACTAGACCAGCTTGTCTAGTACTATGTTTGTTGGTCCTTGATCGTTTATCTACCGAAAGGTGGCCCGGCTGGAGCCAGGGGCCAAAGCAAGTCCAATTTCTTGTTGTACTATTATGTTCACTTTCGTACTCATATTCTTGGTTGCCCGATCATCTAGGCCTGTAGAATATGCTGACTGCATTGCTGCCGAGGGGTAAGATAGTATTCTGGATAATATTGAATTGAATTGTTAGTGTTGCATAGCAAACAAATGAACTCTTGGTTGTTTAAAATGTTACCTAAAAAGTCTTTGTTTACAAATCATGCATATTCAAATAAATAAATGTATTGACAGGATTTGGCATTTTTTAACCTACAATGGTTGGTATGCCATATTTTCCAACCTAATACCCTTGCAGAAAAGTAAGAACCCTTTTGTTAAATAGTACCACTACTGTTCTTCTACAAGGATAGCTTTGGTATTAAATAACCCATGAAAGTTGATATGCCATTAAGCAAAAAAGGGATGAACTCCTATATCCTCCCAGCTATGAGTTAAATAGTGCTACTACTGTTCTTCAACATTGACATGGAGATTATATTGAAAAATAAAAACTAAACTATAGCTATGATAATTCCTTATGGCCAAATAAGTAATCCAATATTACCTGCATGTCCTGTGTATGACCCTAAACTGCATTTGGTGGAGTTCTAAGAGAGTGTAGAGTATCTCTTCATTGATATTACTCTCAGGTAACCTCTGACCTGTAGTGGTACTAATTGTTAGGGTCTCATCTATTTGTGAAAAGGATCTGTTTGAACATTTTGTATTAGATAGGAATACCTGAAACCAGATAACTGGGTGTAAATCATTTGTTTTAAGAATAGATACTTGAAGCTATAATTGTTTACTAAGGATTATTATTATTATTAGTTACTTGAAACCAGATAACTGTGAGTAAATTATTTTTGATAAGAATAGTTACTTGAAGCTATAATTGTTTACTTAGGATTATTATTAGTTACTTGAAATTATATAATTATGTTTAAAATATTAGTATTAGAAACACTTTAAAACATACAACTGTGTGTAAGTTACTTGTATTAGATTGAAATGCTTTATATAACTGTGCAAACAAATGATTATAGACAAATAAAAAGTACAATTTAAAAGAGAAAATGCTGTGTAACATTGAAAATATAGCTATGATTACTGTCATTTACAAATAAATCAAATTTTAGCATTAAGTTGAAATGCCATTAAATATATAACCCATAGTTAAATAGTAAGTTGGCCAACTGTAGTAGAGGGTGACCTGTGGGCTTCTTTTTCAAGAGTTACTACATTGAGATGTAGGGGAGGGCGCTACTCCATTCCCTGAATTGCTCCACTTTACCCTTGATCCATACCTTATAATGCTGAGTGTTAAGCAAGGAGGCATCAAATATGATTGTTTTTTTTTTTGTTTTTTTTTTTTAAGTCTTTGGTATGACTTGACCTGGTATTGAACCTGGTTTCCCTGACCGTTGGCAAACCTAACCCCTAAGAAGTTGATATACCACCAAATAAACCAAACTAAATCAAATAATACCTGAGTTATCTCATATTCAGTGTTAGATATGTGTATCCCTTCATTGCCATTACTAACAGATTTCTTGAAACCCCATGATTGTACCATAGGACCAACGTGTTGTGCTTTAAAGAAAGAAGTCCGCAGAAAAAGAAATACTCAAACTCGAAGGTTAGGGAAGAAAATATAGCAGTCGTTTATTATTCACTTAGGGCTACGATCGTTGCAACTCGAAAAGTTTGTTTTAGTTACGTTCTTCTTCTCCCTTCCTCTTGGTGGCAACGGTGTTGTGGGTGAGAGTTGCCTGTTGACACACGCCTGTCGTAGCAGACTGGGTAGGACGGGTTTGGGCCTCAAAACCTTTGACTCGCCTGTTTTGAAAGCTGCCTTCAACTCTGCCAAAATCTCCTGACTTGTTTTCTTATATAGAGATTTTGGGGAACAAATCGAAGATCCCCGAATGTTCGATGTCACCAGTGAAACTCATGATAATTCATCTGTGATTATTTTAAAATCACGTCTAACTTTGCAGGTCATTCTGCCCGCACGTGCTAGTCTTGTGACACCTTCACTGATTGACGACAGCGCCCGTCCGTAATATTACATAATTATTAGTATTAGATAGAAATATTTGAAACCATACAATTTTGTGCAAATTATTTGTATTAGATAGGAATACTTGATGATATAACTATGTGCAAAAAACTCTTAAAAAATAACTACACAAAAAATAGGAATATAAATGTACAATGAATGTCATTCCCTAACCTCTCAGCATAAAATAACTCTAGATGGGTTGATATGCTATTAATTGCTTTAATAATAGGCTTAATCATTGTTGATGAGAAAAGTGACTAAAAAGAGTTAGGACTGAGTTGATTGTCTTATACCTTAGGTGCCCTTGAAGGGGATTGAACTCTGGATGCTGAGTAAAAGTCAATGTACCATAAAAACTATTTTCCTATTAATAAGAAAATCAAGATTATTTGTCCAAAAAAACACCAAAAAATTAGTTTAAAAAATACATTGCCATTATAGAAATTTATATACCATAAAATCCCATAATTCTATTTTGTTAAATTGGTATTATTTTAAATAGGAAAATTTGAATTGATATAATTAAAATTGAAGGAGCTTGCTTTTATACGAAAAAGCACTGTTAGATATAGAAAACCTATTGTTTGACAGTTTTTGTTTACAAGTCTGTGTACTATAAAACCATCTTTATATCAATAAGAAATCTCTCGTTATAATTTGACTTATAAAACTAATTTCCATAAATCATATTGGTATTACCCTAATAATAATGTTATTAAAATTTTGTTAACTGACAAAACACGGTTATAAAGTAAGTTTGAATAATCCAACCCGTTAGGGAAAATGTATAGATGATTGTTACTCTTAACCTATTTGGTAGCCCAGTCTGCTGGGACTGTAAAATACACCAACTGCATCTCTGCAGAAGGGAAAGATCTCACCAACTGAGTGTCCTGGATATGACATTAAACAATTTGATGGTGAGGCTCCAGTAATGCAGGAGTATTGGAGAATGCCAAGTACCCTTTATTGCCATTGCTTCCAGAGTGGTTGCACCTGATAGGGTTCTCTGGGTCAAATAGAACTGTTTGACTTTTAAGTAAATAAAGTTGGCGACCGTAGTCGAGGGTGACTTGAAGGTTCCCTTTTCAATAGCTAGTACACTGAGGTGTAGGGGATGTTGCTACTCCTTTCCCAAGATTGCTCCACTTTACCCTTGATACGTACCTTATATTGCTGAGTGTTAAGCAAGGAGGTATCAAGTACCATTTTAAAGTCTTTGGTATGACACAACCTGGGATTGAACCCCGGTCTCCTGGACCATTGGCAAACACTCTACCCTTTAGGCCAATGAGCCGGTTCTGAGTGCAAGCAAATGACTTATGCTAAATCTACAAAATGTGTTAGATCATATATTTAATATATATGTTAAAACAAGATTTGGCATTTAATAACCAACTATGGTTGATATGCCATAAAACCAAATCCTGGGTCACATCTATGTATCAAATAGATCTGTGTTTAAGATAATGAAGTGTTTACTTGATTAAAATGATTGGGAAGATATTTTTCCTCATATATAATTGGAAACTATAATTGTTAAACTGACTTAAGCATGAAATAACCCAACAAGATGTTGACAGACTATAAAACCAACCAACAACTAAAAAAGAATGTTAGTAAAAAGTGAACACTCTTTGAATCAGCTGGAGTTTCAATTCAGTTTTCCACTTCTGATCTTCCTACCACTAACCATTAGACCACTTTACCTTCCAGAGAAAATGTATAAAGGGTGTTTAAAAGGGAAAAAAAAGAAAGAAATTACTGCTTCTGTCCCATAATAGTTATTACATTTGTATAGAGATTTCATAAACAAAATGTAACAATTATGGGACAGAGGTAGTGTTTCTGAACATTTTGTCAAAAATATGATCTAAGTTTTTTTTTTCTTTTTTTCTTTTTTTTTTTAAATAATGTCTTCATCTGTGACATTAGAATTTTTGTATAATGGCATTGTGGAAAAGTTATTAAAACTTGTAAAGAAAGCAATAAAAATACTATGAAATTATATTGTGTTTTATATGGGAGATTTTTTAATGTTCGGTGAAACTAGTTTTTAGTTGTTTCATGCCAACAATATTAAATACTACCTCTGTCCCACAATAGTTGTAATTGGTGTACAGAGGATATGGGTCGTGGGTACTGAGGGTTGATTACTGACTGGTTTGTGTTGAGAAAGAAACAGTGATACAAAATCTTCTCAACATAGAACTTTTAGTATTGCTAGTCTGGGGTATGGATTCACCGGTTTTTCATCTCAGTTTTCTAGACAAAAGGAAATTGTTATTAATTGATAATTCTAATCCAAAGTAAAACCTTTACTTGTGAGTGACATGAGTTTTATCTACTTTCACTGTTAGTTATTATATAGTCTATGTTGAGCCCCCCAACACGCTTTTTTATTTTTTTTAAATTTTTATTTTTTTTTAAATTTTTTTTTTTTTTTAGCATGTGGATGTTGTATTCATGCCACTCTGTTTCTGCTGTAGGACATTTTATTTACTCTACAACTCCTTTGCAGATGTTTTTCAATGACATGCACTTCATTACTCTGCACCTGATGATATTGGGGTCATTTCCATGTCATCTCACCACACTTCTGCTGCATATGATGACATTAGTGTTTGGTGACATAAAGTTGCTATACTACATTATACAGGGTGTGGCAGAAATATTCCCACTTTTTAAACTGTCACATGTGAGGTGCAAGTTAACTTATGCAAGTAGCAATGATAGCTTTATCTAATTAATGTCTATCCCCCCCCCAGATATGAGCAGTTGTGGTCATGGCTTGGATGAGTTTATACCATGTGTTTGCTATTGAAATGTTTCTTTAAGACTGGTGAATCTGTAATTGCGACATGGAGAACTCCTAGCTTATTTGATGTTACATCAGAATGATACTGTTGCAGATAGAAAATTGATACTGCTATGGGTTGAAAATTTTTAAAAGCAATCTTAGCTTTTTTGTATCCACTGTTCTTTAATTCTGTTTCTCATACACTCTTCTTCTGATTAAAAACTCTGCTGTTAGTTAACAGACAACTTGTAGCTTGCTTATTGTTGTAAGAGAATGAGAAAGAGAAATAACCAAAACGGAGGTTGGAAATGAAATAGAAATCTTTATAACATTAACAAAATACAATACTCATCAACAGTGTGAAGAAGGTACCCACTGCTAGTTGTGACTACTTAGCGTGTTTTTCCCACCTTACAATAGTAATCCAATGTATTTATTAGGAATGGGACATACTGATTTATGTTCATAGGTAGGGTATATATTACTGACTTTGGGACTTTTTAAATACCATTTGCAGTTAATTAGATGATTTATTCATGTATACAGGTACATTAGTTTTTCTATATGGTTTGCACTCTTCTTAGTCCAAATCAAATGTTACAACCTGTTAGGGTTGCCCAGTTGGCTGGGGCTATAGAATACACTGACTGCACCTCTGCAGAGAGGTACCCCCCCCCCGCAATGAATGTCCTAGTTATGACACTAAACAATCTGATGGTGAGGTTCTAGTGATGCTGGAGTTTTGGGGAATGTGGAGCACCCCTTCATTGCTATGGCTCTCAGGTCTACTCTGGCCCGGAATGGTAGCACCTGATAGGGCCCTATCTATGGGTTAAATAGATCTGCATACTTACACCAAACTGAATTGTTTGAATTAGAACTGTTTGACTAAAATGAATAGTTTGAAATAGAAATGTTTTTGACAAATAAACTGTACTTACATTTAAACTGTGGGCTTATGCTAAACTGAATTGTTTGAAATGGAACTGTTTTTGATATTGAAACTCTACTTACATTAAACTGATTTGTTTAATATAAAACTGTTTTGATATTTAACTGAGTGTAAACAAAATCTGTACTCATGCTAAACTGAATTAGCTGAATTAGAACTGTTTGAATAAACTGAATAGCTTGAAATAGAAATGTTTTTGACAATTAACTGTGTACTTATGCTAAACTGAATTGTTTGAAATAAAACTATTTACATAAAAATGGATTTGGTGTTAAATAACCTACAAAGGTTAATATGCCATAAAACCCAACCAACCAACCTGTTAGGGTCCTATCTATGGGTCAAATAGAACTGTTTGGTCATATAACTGTGCAAATAAATGACTGATGTTAAATTAAATTGTTAGTGTTACATAGCAATACTTGAAACCATTTAAGTTTGTTTTGGTTTTATGGCATATCAACCATTGTAGGTTATTTAATGCTGAATCAATCTGGTTTATTCATATATATTATATGGCTTGTAAACATAAGTTAAAGTTAAATAGTTTCAAGTATTGCTATGTATCACTAACAATTCAATTAAACATCAGTCATTTGATCAAATAATTCTATTTGAAACAATTCAATTTAGCATAAGTCATTTATTTGTACTTGGTTTAACAATTCTATTTGGCCCATAGATAAGACCCTATCAGGTGCTATTTCTCTGGGCCAGAGTGGACCTGGAAGCGATGACAATGAAAGGGTACTTCACATTCCCTAAAGCTCCAGTATTACTGGAGCCTCATCATAAGATTGTTTAGTGTCATATATAGGACACTTATTGGTGGGGAGGTCTGCAGAGATGCAGTTGGTGTGTTCTACAGCCCCATCTGACTGGGCAGATTTAGCTGTGTGCAAACAAATGATTAATACTAAATAGAATTATTCATGTTAGATAGGCATGCTTGGAACCATTCAACTCTGTGCTAACAAATGAGCTCTGGCTTGTTTAAAAATGTTACCTATATACTATTCATTTACAAATTATATATATATATATATAAAAACAGGATTTGGCATTAAATAACCTACAAGGGTTGATATGCCATAAAACCTAACCAACCCACTATCAAATGTTACATTTAAGAAGTTAACCTGTTTTATATTAGTTCTTATTTCTATTTCAAATCCTTTTTCTTTTGAAGAGTTTTTTCTTCTGTTAGTTAATAATAATGGTGAATCTTTTTATTGAAATGTTAATTAAACTTTCAGATGAACTGGTCAGTTGTTTGACTGTTATATTTGTCAGATGTAATAAATATTGTTTAATGTATACAATTTTTAGTATCCAAGATATTTTTTTTTTTTTTTTTTTTTTTTTTGAGATAATTTGTCAAGTATTATCAATTTTGACTTATCATTATTATTATTAACAACCTTCATTTTCATTATTTTCAGATATTGATGGGGACCCTTCAAACAATCCAACAGCACGTACTCTGTTCCTTGCTCGTTCCAAAACCAATATCAAGAGTAAGTATTTGTTATATCATAGTCCAATAGTAAAAGTAATGAATACATGCTTGCGACAATATTGGAAATCAATTATATTTTTTATTTATTGAATAAAATATGTGCACTACTTATAGTCTTTTCGGACTAGTTCATTGTATCAGTGAGGGGTGTTTTTATCACTCCACAACAATTTATTGCCTAGATAAGCAAGACTGATAAAAAATTTTTTTTTAAGATCAGTATGTTCTACATTAAACCCTATTATTATTATTATTATTATTATTATTTACTTCTTGAGAGTTTTTCACATCTGATTATTATTATTATTAGTGTATAGGGATAACAAAATCCTAATTAAAATCAATGTAAATTTCTCAATAAGTTCAAAGCCTAATGATTAAAAAAAAATCTTTATTTTACATAATTATTTATTTTTCGACATAATCTCCTCCTCTGTCCTTGCATTTAATCTAATTAGGGATATAGATTTAGCATTATACACTGAAAATTTCAAATCAAATTTTGGCTAATATAACTACATCAGGTTCAATATTAAATAATGCAACCTACCAAAATTGTCTACTAACTTTTGTGTGTTTTAACAATTCATTTAATAACAAAAATATTTACCTACAAATCATATATACAAAGGAAACAAAATATGGCATAGAATAGCCCTCAAGGGTTGTTATGCCATTGAAAAAAAATAACCCACTAACCCTTAAAATAATGCTTGAAAATAGCTAGAATCTCAGTATATGTATCCATCAATATAAGTCCAGTTATACTTTTATGTTCTCTTTTGGACTAATGCCCTTGGGAAAGGTATGAATCCCCTTATCCTTCCAGCTATGAGTTAAATAGTAACACTACTGTTCTTCTATAAGGATAGCTTTGGTATTAAATAACCCACAAAGGTTGATATGCCATTAAACAAAGAAACCAAACTATCACTATAATGGTATTGTTGATGATAATATCTAGATGATATTGAGGGGGTCATTGATATAATCATGAAATAAACTTTGGAATGAATGTCTGTAAAAAAGGAAAAAAAATACAAGAATGCTTTTGATGCACTGTAATAATTGTGTATAGATATTTGCCCGATTTTCCCAAAGTCACTACTGATATATTGGAGAGTTATGAAATCTTTAACAAGCAATACCCAGTCTGTCTGTGTGTTTATATGTTTTTATATATTTAATGATAAAAATAAGTGGAAAAGTGTTGCATACTCATATGCATGCATGCAGAATCATAACAACGACAAAATAAAGATGAGCGACACAGTTCTTAAGAAAAATATACCTCTCACTTTATTGAAAGGGTTGTGTGTGAGAGGGAGTTGGAACCCCAATCTTCTGGCCATAATAGTGCTTCTTTCCTGTTCTCCTGTGCTGCTCAACTGGAGGCCTGGGGGCCCAGCCTCCCTGGGTGCTGGTTCTCTCTACCGCATCTTATCTCCAACACATTGAACTTCCTGTGCACTGAGTTATATAATAGTTTGACGCCCACCTTCTTCTTGTGGGCATCACAAATAGCACTCATTCAACCTATCCATGGTCAAGGTTATATTCTGATATTCCTCGACCGGATGCACCTGTTATTTACACAGGTGCATTTCCTATTTTGACAGCCCGGCCAGGTCGGAGGTCAATATACAACAAAAGTGGATAAATCAAACACTTACAAGTTTAGTTGTAATATTTCGATCTTCTTCAGACTAAACATTTTTTGACTCCATTATAGATAATGTCTTTGATGAAACAGGTTATGCCTGAACCCCTGCCCACCGCCATCCCTCTGCTTCCTTTCCTTTTTCTTTTCTCTAAAAACTCCTACCCCCTCATATTTCCCTCTTTCTTACTGAAATTAATCCACCTCTGTCTGGTCATGTCACTTGGCTTTGACCATCTACCTACATGATCACTATCACAACCAATAAACCCTACCACTATCACTCAAACCTATATCTACTTCCTTTCCTATTCTTTCCTTATTTGTCTCTTGTCTTTAGATCCTTTTCCTCCCTTTATACCTTTTTACATTCTCCATTATTTTATCTATTTTATCTCTTTCCTCAATTGCTATAATCCAGAAAAACTCGAAAAATGTTTAGTCTGAAGAAGTTCTTCCATGAATAAAGAATGAAATATTATGACTAAACCAGTTGTAAGTGTTTGATTTATCCATTTTTCCACTTGTTTTTATCATCTTGTCAGATTCACCAAAATCTACCATTTCTCCATATGAACAAAAGTTATAAGACAAATACAAATATTCTTTTTTTTTTTTTTTTTTTTTTTTTTTAAATTCTCAACTAGTTTTAATCTTAGATCATCATCAAGAAAAAAAACTTTTTTTTGTTTTTAGAAAGTTTATAAAATAGTTGATATGCTATAAGAGATTCTATAATGAATGAACTGATAACATAACATAACATATCCATTCATAAAATGAAAATTATTTTCTGATATCCAAGTATCTTCAGCTCAACTTTATATGATCTCTGCTATCATATATGTATATACCAGGGAAAGGAGTCGCGCCCTCCCCTACACCTTGGTGTAGTAAGCTATTGAAAAGGGAGCCTTCGAGTTACCCTCGACTATGGTCACCAACTTTACTTACTTTTATATATGTATATGACCTCTGATCTATAATAGTTCTGAGACTTGTACATTGAATTTCATACACTAAATTTAGAAATTAATTTTTATTATTACTTCTCTCTGATGATAGTTGTTACATTTGCTTATACATTTCATATACTAAATGTAACAATTATGGGACAGGTAATGGTCAATAGGAATATGTATGAATAAAAATATTGTCTGAAATGTTGTTAGATGGGGTGTTTTAATCATTGTATACAGTTGATTTTGAGCTCATTTTTTAAAATTATTTTGGCTTCCTTTAGTGTCTGTTTGTATATGTTGTCTTCTTTGGATTATCTCCCCTTATCTTTTGTGCTAAGCTTGGTACACCATCTTTCATCACAATGTCTAGTAGGGCAGATTGGGTTCTTTAGCCTTGGTTTAGAAACCAGTCTAGGAGAAGGAAAACTCTGGTTTCAAACTAGCTTTATTCCCCTTAAAAATCAACTTTGTGTGTCACATCTCGTTTGACAGGAGTATAAATAAATACATAAAATTATGTTGCCAAAGTAACTACTTCTTTCCAACTCAAACAAGTTTCTAAATATGCTGTGATATAAATTTGAGAAAGATATTCACTTTTTAGAAAAAAATTTTTGTTTAAAGCCGTTATTAAAAATGATTATCTGTAATCATTCATTTTCGATCTAATTTTTTTTTTTTTTTTAAAAACTGTTTTCTTTTTTATTTTATAAGAGATTGTTTTCTTGATAGTTTTTAAAAAATTGTCAGCTTTTATTGAGTACTGTTATCAGCCTTGACCTTTTAGTGAACCGACAATGGTAGCCGTATTGTAAACCAAACTACCTTCCTAAAAAAATATATTTACTTAAAAAATGAGCTACTTCATAAAATTAAAGCTTTAATTTAAAAAAATTTTTTTATTGTAAGTTTATATGTCATTTATTTTTGTTATTTATTAATCCACCAAATTTTAAAATAGAAATAAACACTGACATTGATTTATTTCAGAATATTATTTATTGTTTCAATTGGTGCAATTATCAAGCATTTTCACTGTGGAATTTCCATGAGTACAACGTATACTTCTCTTTCTCTCTCTCATATATAAGTTAGTTGGCCAACTGTAGTCAAGGGGGACCTGAATGCTCCTTTTTTAATAGCTACTATACTGAGGTGTAGTGTAGGGTGCTACTCCTTTCCCTGGATTACTCCATTTAACCCTTGATCTGTACCTTATAATGCTAAATGTTAAGCTAGGAGGCATCAAGAATCATTTTTTGAGTTTTGGTATGACTCAACCTGTGATTGAACCCAAGTCTTTCGGACCATTGATAAACACTAACCATTATGCCAATAGGCCAGTTATATAATATAAATAAAGCAAAAATGACAGTTGATGTCATGTATGGCACAGTTGTACCCACATCTTTGACCATGACCAATGAAGGTTGAAAGTAGATGTATTAGGATTAAAACATCAGAGGTTTTAGACAATTATTACACAGCCTTCATACTCAGTTGCAACATTTCACTTGTGAATATATATATATATATATATATATATATATATATATATATATATATATATATATAGTGTAATGGTTATTATCATAGCAAATGAAATTGGCCAACTGAGTTCAAATTCTAGACAAGGCTGTTTGCGTATTAATTTTTTTTTGCGGACTTTTGTCCTCATCTTGGTAGTTCTTGTTGTTTTTCTCACTACGTTTCAGCCAATTTTCACCTCTGGCCGTCTTCAGGTGATTAACTGCGACCTCGGATAGGAATGCTGAGTCTTGTAACCGTATCCCCTGTAATTACTGCCTTCCATAGTTGTTGTCTATTGCACCACGTTTTGACCAAGTAACCCTCTAGCCGGCTTGGGTAGGAATTGAAACTGCTATCTTCTGACAATACTCACCTGGAACCGTAGACTCAACACCTCTATCCGCTGCGCCATAGGCCCTTGATCACCCTTTGGGGCCTGTGTAGAATACACCAACTGCATCTCTGCAGAGGGGTAAGACCCCCCTCTACACACACACACACACACACACTAAACGAGTGTCCTGGATATGACATTAAACAATCTGATGGAGAGGCTCCAGCCTTGGAGATTTGGGGAATGTGGAGTACCCTTTCATTGCCATTGCTTTCAGGTCCACTCTAACTAGGAGTGGTAGGACCTAATAGGGTCCTATCTATGGGTCAAATTGAATAAACTTTACAAAAAAAGTGATTGATGTTAAATTGAGACTGTTATATCGCAATACTTGAAAACATTTAACCGAGTGCAAAAAAGAACTCAGGTTTGTTAAAGAATGTTATCTACAAAATGTGTTTATAAATCATATACATATATTTAATATGTATGTATAAAGAGGATTTGGCATTAAATAACCTACAATGGTTGATATGTCATAAAACCCAACCAAACCAAATTAGCTTATATCCACACATCTGAAGTCTATTGAATTCAACTGAATTAAATATCTGTTCTCAATATCTTATGCAATATTTAAGTCACATGATTTTTTTACTTTAGTCTTGTGACTTGTTTAATTCTATGGCTATGTTTTGATAAAGATTCCCAAGATTTTGGATATTTTTCCTCCAAGCAGAATTTCCATTGTTTTGAACGCACATTACACATGTAGACACGCTTTGAAATGGACCACTTCTGCTTCTTAACAATACTTTTCTTCATATTCCACAAAATACTTAGACACTCTTGTAATATTGATGCAATGCTCATTCCCGAAGGATACTTTATGATTGTTGAATCTTTCCTTCCACAGTCATTTTAATTGTGTATGTGTGTGTGTATTTATATATAATGGACAATTAACTCCAAAAGGACAAATAGACACAAAAGCTGGAATTAAACTAAATAAAAAAAACAAACTTTACTATAAAAATTTAACATTCAACCAAAATTCAAATGCTGCCTGAAACACTTGTAGCACTAGTATATGGAATAATAATAATAAAAAACCTAAATATCAAATTTGAAGTCATTTGTGAACCACTTCATTTTAAAATATTTACTTTTCTCTTATTGGACCAACAACAATCTTATATATATAAATTTAAAAAAACAAACAAACAAACAACAATTGGTCGCATTAAGATAATAAATTTATTTCCATCCTGTTAAAAGCATTGATATAAATCAATGCTATAAAAAAAATTAACAGGATTTCATCTGATCAAATCCGAAATGGAAATAAAATGGATTTTAATCATTTACAACCAGATAATGGAGAATATTGAAAAGATCTACTACTCTGAGCTGTTTTGATGGTAGATGTAATTTGTGTCTGGAAGAAAAGATACAAATTATGTTATACTTTGATCCTGTTAATTCATTAAATCAGAGATGAGATTTAATAGATAGATGTAGGCATAAAAATAAATTTGGACTATTTTCAAAAAATTAAGTGAATAATTTAGTAAATAAATAAATAGAATATGATTAACTATGATTTATTAAATAGGTAAAGATATTGAAATTTTTAATTATACAAGTGAGCTTTATTCTATTATTGTAATTTGGGGCAGTTTGACCATAATTAACATAAGTTTTAGTTGTTTGGACTTTTTATGATAAAAAATGATATAGTAAATTTAGATTGTCTGAATAATTTTGCGAAAAATTTTTGACGTGTTACTGTAACTGTTATTGTTGTCTCTGTTTGATTTGAAGTAGGATGACACCTGATGTAGTTTTACTTGTCATCATTCTTGCTACTTATTGTTACTTGAAGGTTTAGGCTAGCTTTAATACATAAGAGAAATAGTTTTTTTTTTTTTCTTTTGTCTGGTTGTAAATGTGTAAAATTTATTTTATTCCCATTTCGTATTTGATCTGATGAAGCCCTGTTAATGTTTTTTAGAGCATTGATTTATATCAATGTTTTTAACAGGATGGAAATAAATTTATTATTCCAATGTGACCGATTGTTGTTGTGTGTGTGTGTGTGTGTTTTTTTTTTTTTTAAATTTATTTGCTCTGCGGATTTTATTTACATTGAGCTCTTTACCAGGAATATTTAAATTTAATATTCTGTTTTTGAATATTTTATTTGTCCTGGTTGGAATTATTCCTTATTCTGGATTTACTGGATTGAATATTTTATATATATATATATATATATATATATATATATATATATATATATATATATATATACAATTATAATTAAACCTTGTGTGTGTATGTGTGTGTATATATATATATATATATATATATATATATATATATATATATATATATATATATATATAAATAAACAATTATTATTAAAGCTTGTACGTGTTTGTGTTTGTGTGTGTGTGTGTGTGTATATATATATATATATATATAGGCAGCAGTCCTTCAGTCAAACAAATTTTATTAAATGATAAAGATAAATGTTGTCTATAATTTCATTAGGATCCTTTCCAACTTCCTGAGAAGTGTTTTAATTTTGGGTTAGAATTTTTATTTAAATTCACCAAAATTTTCCTCGAGTGCTTTTAGACCCCCTCAGGGGGTTCACAAATGTAAAGAATAGTTTTTTAAAATAGTTTTTTCTTTTGTTAAAACATTTTTATACTTCTAGACATAAACATATAGTTGGATTAAACTGAGATTCTAAGTAGATTAACATTGATAAATTTTGGAACTCTAATTACATCATACAAATTTGAAACAAAATGCTATCAATGGAAATAGAATATTTCTATTTTTTTTCAAAGTAGTTCAAAACATTGTCACTATTCTTAAGATTATATATATATATATATATATATATATATATCAGGCCATTGGGTTAATGAGTAGAGTGTTTGCCAATGGTCTGGGAGACCGGGGTTCAATTCTTGGTCGAGTTATACCAAAGACTCAAAAAATGGTACTTAATTCCACCTTGCTTTACACTCAGCATTATAAGTTAAGGATCAAGGGTAAAGTCAAGCAATCCAGGGAATGGAGTAGCACCCTCCCCTACACCTCGGTGTAGTAGCTATTGAGAAAAGGGAGCCTTCGGGTCACCTTCAACTAAGATCGCCAACTTTACTTCACTTATATAAATGTGTGTGTGTGTGTGTGTGTGTGTGTGTGTATATATATATATATATATATATACACAAACTTGTCACAGTTATTACCTGAATTTTGGTCTGAAATTTTCACTCTATATTGTTAGATTAAATATTTATCAAGAATTAAAGTGGATTGACATGGAGGATTATGTTGAAACATGAATATTTGTTGTCTAAAAGAAATGCTGCTTCATCAATATACACATGCATGCACTCATACTTTCCAAAATTGCTGGACTGATTTCAACTAAATTTTTAGTAGTATACAACTTTCATTGTGAGTTTCAGAACTGTTTTATTGAAAAGGGCATGAATGTTACCAGTTTTATCTGAAAACGTTTTTGAAAATGAAATAAAAACCTGGTAGGGTGTCCTCATGGTGTAATGGTTAAAGCGATGGACTGTGGAATCGTTGTAAGCAAGTTCAGTCGTGCTATTACGTTCACTTTCGGGCAAATACCCTTGGGAAAGGTATGAACCCCCTTATCCTCCCAGCTATGGGTTAAATAGTACCACTACTGTTCTAAGAGAATGGCTTTGGCATTAAATAACTTACAAAGGTTGATATGCCATTAAAGAAAGAAACCAAACCAAACCAAACCTGGTAAATTTAACCAGGCTTTTCAAAGGGCATGTGTGTGTTAGTCTCACCAACGATTTCTTTTTTATTATTGTCTTTGATCCAAGATGTTCCTTGATGTTGTAGATGTGACGGTCTGAGTGATTTTTAAATTTAAATAGTGTGTGGGAGGGGGGCTAGAAATTAAGATTCTATTAAGTACTAAGGAAAATTGATAATCCATGCTGATAGTGCGACATGATGATGATGATGATGATCAATACTTCATTGTGATATAAATAAAAAAAATAACAGCCTTTATTTACTTGACTTTATAGTTAAAAATCTTGTTTAGTAATTATAAATATTATGACTTAACAATGTTTGAAAGTTGTCCTGCATAAATTTGTCCTATAAGCTTAATTTTTATATCTATTTTCTTTATTTTCAGATAACAAGATCCGGCGTAGAAGCCAATATGACCTTCATCACCAGGTAAAAATATTTTAAAACTTTTTTTCTAAAGTTAACATACACACACACACACACAGAAGGTTCATTCATTAGAGAAGTTGGCGATAAGATACCCTTTTTTTACAGTTGCACCTTTTTTATGGAAATCAATAGTGATGGGTCCTTTCATGCACCAGGAGACTGTCAGCATAACCTTCTTTATTGACGACTGTGGCTGGAACCTTTTCTTTACTGAAGAGTCAGTATGTTTCTACTCCATGGACAATCTTTTTGACTCAAGCTCAGTGTAGCAAATCCAATGTAGCCATCTGTAAACAATTTTTTTCTACTAAAACATATTTCTCCATACACATTTTTGTAAATTTCACATAGTTTGGATTTCTCAAGCAGTAAAAATTTCATGACAGACCTCTGTTCAAGCCTGGAGAACTCTGATTTGCTGCCATTTTGAATAGCCACAAAACAAATATTTTTGTGAGTTTATTTTGCTTTTTCAAAAAAATTCCTCCTATTTATTGACCTACCCTCATACATATATATATATATATATATATATATATATATATATATATATATATGTGTGTGTGTGTTTCAAGATTAGATTAACATATACATATGATTTCAAGAAACAAATTAATGCATGCACATACATATACACACTGTTTTAAGAATGGATTCACACACACACACAGGTTAGTTGGGTGTTTTTTGTCCTTCTTTTTGATTGGTTACCCTACTGAGGCTTGAGAGCTCAGTCTATCCAACTATTTCACTTGTAGCTGGGGCTGAGAAATAGGTTCATACCTTTTTCCTGGGAAATTACAGGTAGATATTCATTAATATGACTTTCCTGTAATCCAGTTCATTCACTAATTTGGCTCTAATTTCAAATATTCTGGGCCACCCACAAACCTGCTTTGCTTTGCTTTGCTTTTTTTTTAATTTTTTTTTTTTTATTATATACTCCATTTGTTCTCTTAACATGCTCTTGTAAACAAAAGCAAATAATTCTTCCTTATTTTCCTGCATTTATTATTATCATTCATTCTTGTAAGACCCTCTCACGGAAAAAAGGTGTCCTAAGCGTGAGACTACAGTTCTGTAGATTTGGGAGTATGGTGTTACCTCTTCTTTGCCATTACTCCCAGGTCCACTCTGATTTGGAGGGATAGTTACCTGTTAGCATCCCATCTATGGGGAAAATATATATCATAAACTGAATTACCATGACCAAAAATAAAAAAAAAAAGACGTACAAATATATATGTTTAAAAATTATTCATATTGATAGGAATATTGGATTCTATATAACTGTAAATTATTTGTATTAAGAATTGTTAGTTGAAGATATAATTGTTTTCTCAGGATTATTATTAGTTACTTGACACTATATAACTATGTGCAAACAAATGATTTTAATCAAATTGTAAAAATTACTTGAAACCATATAATTATCAGTATTACATTGGAATACTTGAAACCATACAACTGTTTGATTGGATTAGATTGGAATACTTGATATCATATAACTGTACAAAACTCTTAAGAAACAAGCTACACAAAAAAATGAAAATATAGATGTACAGTGTATATACTTCCTTACCTCCTTGGTATAAAATAATCCTAAACTGGTTGACATGCTGTTAAAATCAGTCAATGGGAATAATGGAAATGCATTATTTCTTGGAATTTGAAGATTTCTGGCCAATTTGATTTTCCATGCTAATAAATGTTATATTTTAGGCACCTTATTTTATAAGTATAGATTATTTGCATTTTTTTGGGGGGGAGGTAGTTCTTGTGGCTTATGTATTGGACTGTGACAATGTAGTGAGTGAATTCCAACTTGGTTGCGCTATCATGTCCACTTTTAGACTAATACCTTTGGGGAAAGAGCCCTGTCAACTGGGCCTGTAGAATACACTGACTGCATTTCTGCAGAGGGGTAATACTCCCCCCAATCTGATAGCGAGGCTCCAGTAATACTTGAGCTTTGGAGAATGTGGAGTACCAGTTCATTGCTATTGCTCCTAGGTCCACTCTGGGGTGGTAGCAACTGATAGGGTCTTATCTATGGGTCGAATAAAACTGTTTGACATTTAAACAGAGTGTAAACAAATGACTTATGCTGAATTGAATTGTTTCAATTGATCACTTAACTGTGTGTAAATAAATGACTGATCTTTAATTGAATTGGTAGAAATAGAAATATTTGATCATTTAACAGTGTGTATTTACAAGATAAGTTTACATATCATGAATTTTATATATATATATATATATATATATATATAAACAGGATTTAGCATTAAATAACCAATAATGATTGATATGCTATAAAACCTAACCAAACCTTAAGAAAGGCATGAACCCTTTTATTCCACCAGCTATGGTTTAAATAGTACCACTACTGTTCTTCTACAAAGATGTCTTTGGCTTTAAATAACCCATGAAGGTTGATATGCCATTAACCAAACATAATATTTATTCAAACTCTTCTTAATTTGATTTTTTTTTTTTTCATTTGTGATATATCAATCCAATTACATAATTTCCACTAGTTATAACGATAATTATAATTATCGTTATAACTAGTGGAAATTACGCCCCCCCCATTCATCTCACTTTTGGTCTATTGTGCCTCTTAAGTATGTAATGTCCTTTTTGAATCCTTGAGTTTGAGACTCTTGGTCTACAATATTGAAACTCTAACCAAAAAATATGAATATGTAGCCGTCCAAAAAATAAGTACACACCTTAACACAGGGTGATTGATAAGTAATTCCCTATTTTAAAATTCTTATAATTCATTTCTTAACTATAATTACAATATCTAAATAAATTATGAGTATTTTAAAATTAGGACGAGTCACTTTTCAATTTTAATTTTTGGCTTTTGGTGTTGCAATTTTATTTAATGATTTTTCAACTTAAGATTTTAGCTACAGACTTCAATTTTGCTTTTGTCATCATTTTGTTGTCATTCCAATTCCTCTGTTGAAATTGAATGCATTTTTTTTTCTCTCTCTCTCTTTCTCTAGAATTCAGAACATGGGCAGCTTAAGAAATTCAGCTCCTGTTCAACAATCTTCATTGATGATTCAACTGTAAGTCAACCCAACTTGAAAAACACCATCAAGGCTGTTGCACTGGCCATTTATTTTCATATTAAGAATCGTGACCGAAATGGCCAAACAGACAACAGTGCTCGATATCTTGACATTTTTGATGAGAAACTCCACCCATTGTCTGTAAGTAACAAACATGCAGATTTTTATAAACCAATTGAATAAATGCTGCTTCATTGAATTAGTGGTTTATATTTATGCTGTATAATGTCTACATGACACAAGGTCAATTTTTAAGCAAAGTTTAACAGGTTTGAATTCAGAGTTTTCCTTCTCCTAGACTAGTGGCCTCACCAAGGCTGAAGAACCTAGTCTGTCTTACTATTTACCCATAGCTGGAGGGAGAATAATTGAATTCATACCTTTCCCAAGGGTATTAGTGCTATGTGAAATGCAATTAGCCTGGTCCAGGATTTGAACTCGTATCGCTGTGTCCATTTCCTATGACGATAACCATTACATCATGTATCACTTATAAGTACGCTGTTATCAGCTAGGGCTGCAGAATACACTGACTGCATCTCTACAGAGGTAAATCATCTCCAAAAGTGGCTAGGATATGACATTAAACAATCTGATGGTTAGGCTCCTGTAATGTTGGAACTTTGGGGAATGCAGACTACCTTTTCATTGCCATTGCTCTCAGCTCCACTCTGGCCTGGAGTGGCAGCACCTGATAGGGTCCGAACTATGGGTCAAATAGAACTAAACTATGTACTTATGCTAAATTGAATTGTTTAAAATAGAACTGTTTGATCATTTAACTGTGTGTAAAAGAATGACTGATGTTTAATAGAATTGTTATTGATTCATAGAAGTACTTGGTAACCATTTAATTTTGACTTATGCTAAATTGATTTGTTAGAAATAGAACTGTTTATCATTTAACTGTGTGTATCCACAAAATGTATTTACAAATCAAATATTAAATATATTTGTAAAAATAGGGTCTGGCATTTAATAACCTACAAGGGTTGATATGCCATAAAACCAGACCAAACCAAATCATAAGTATGTCACAAACAGCTGTAAAAGTTTGTTTTAAGCTGAAGATACCAGGATTTTTTTTTTCTAAGCCAAAGATGCCAGGATTTTATTTTATTTTTTCTAAGCCAAAGATGCCAGGATTTTATTTTATTTTTTTTTAAGCCAAAGATACCAGGATTTTATTTTATTTTTTCTAAGCCAAAGATACCAGGATTTTATTTTATTTTTTCTAAGCCAAAGATGCCAGGATTTTATTTTATTTTTTTCTAAGCCAAAGATGCCAGGATTTTATTTTATTTTTTTCTAAGCCAAAGATGCCAGGATTTTATTTTATTTTTTCTAAGCCAAAGATGCCAGGATTTTATTTTATTTTTTCTAAGCCAAAGATGCCAGGATTTTATTTTATTTTTCTAAGCCAAAAATAAGTACACCCCTTATATATATTTATGTGATTCTATTTTTGGCTTGTGGTGTTGCAATTTTATTTTTGTTACTATTTTCAATGCTGTGGAGTTTGGTAAAAAATAATACCAAATAATATCTGTTTTGATTATACAATGTTTAACTAGAAATAATAAAGTCCATGTATCTTTTGGTTTAGAAAAAGTAACTTTTTATTAAAAAAAAAAAAAAAGATACTAAAATTTTATTATTTTTACCTAAATTAATGGTATAATTTTATTCAAAGCCATGCTGAGGAAAATATCATGAAATAACCAAATATTGAGGAAAAATTATGAGATTAATCAACAAAAAAATAGAATTAATACTTAGTTACTCCTCCTCAAACTTTAATTCTTTCAGGCTGGAATTTCACTGTTTTTATCTAGTTTGTTTAACATATATTTTACAAAGTCAGAAGGGTCAGCTATTAAATAAAAGATGTTTTGTGCCTTATCTATTATTAGGTTATTTACTGCTAAATAAAATTCTAAAAAAATCAAACCTTCTATGGTTCCATTAGTGTCTGAAAGATGTAAGTGCCCTCCAGTTATGCAAAAAAAAAAAGACATTTGTAGAATGTTAGATGAGAAGAAAAAAAATTAGTAGGAGTCTACTTATTTGTGATATTATAGATGGTGGGTTTTTTATCAGCTGATTCTATAAAGTATTGAAATAGAATTATTTTGCTACCATTTCATCAAGGCATGTAGACAGTTCAGATTCTCTTGACTCTCACCTTCCATCCCTATTGGTTGTCGCTCTTGGCAGTTTCTCTTGACAGCATCCAGTGTCTACCCAGAGCTGATGAATGTAAATTTTTGCTGCTCAGTCTACATTGGTGTGTCCATATGTAGGAGTTCATATGAGAACATTGCTTATGACTTGCTTCTCAAGCTGTGCCCTGCATGTCTTGTTTATCTTACTTGGATGGTTTGTGAGATGGGAGTTATGTGGCCATACAGCTGCTGTTTTGTAGGGTGCTGCTTCCTGAATTTGTTCAAAATAGCCCATAGCATATTTTTGTCATTCTCATCTAGCTTTTTCTTTGGGGATTTTGTTAAAGTCCAAGTGGTGTAACCATACAATAGTATTGAATGGTTAGTGAGGGTTTTCAAACCCTATTATGTGGTTATATATGAACACAAAATCTATTGTATTTTTTCTTTTTTCTTTTTATCTGATTGCACTTTTTCTTTCATTGTAGAAGGAAGCTGTCCCTCCGGATTATGATAAGAGAGATCCAGAACACAAAGCCATTTACCGATTTGTCCGAACCTTGTTCACAGCAGCCCAACTAACTGCAGAATGTGCTATTGTTACTTTGGTGAGCTTAATTTCCATTTTCTATTTGTTGTTCAATTTCACCCAATAATTTGGACTTTGTAACTCATGTAATTACACAAGCGGGCTCACATGTCCATTTGCTCAGTTGGCTGGATATGACATTAAACAATCGGATGAGGAGGTTCCAGTAATACTGAAGCTTTGGGTAATGCAGAGCACCCTTTCATTGCCATTGCTCCCTGGTCCACTCTGGCCTGGAGTTGTAGCACCTGATAGGGTCCTATCTATGGGTCAAATAGAATTAAATTGTGTACTTATGCTAGACTGAATTGTTTGAAATAGAACTGTTTTGATATTTAACTGTGTAAACAAAAAAACTGTACTTATGCTAAAGTAAATTGTTTGAAAAAGAACTGTTTATATGTATAAAAATGGATTTAGTATTAGATAACCTACAATGGTTGATGTGCCATAAAACCAAACCAAACCAAACCACCAAAATCATATATCCATGTGTATATTATGAAATTAAACAAAACAGAAAATTTTGGAGGGAAGTCCCTATGGTATAGTGGCTAACATACTGTACTGCAACATCATAGTAAGTGAGTTTGAGTTGCATTATTACATTCACTTTTGGATTAAATCCCTTTAGGGATGGTATGAATTCTCCCCCCCCAGCTATGGGTGACATAGTGGCACTACTGTCATTCTACAATGATATCTTTAGTATCAAATAACCCATGAAGGTTGATAAGCCATTCAACAAAGACACCAAACCAAAAGAGAATTACATGTTTTTTGATTTTTACTCTGAAATAAGCAAATGGATCAAAAAACAGATTGCCTTTTTTTTTCCACAACAAATTCTTATACCCCTTTATTTTGTTGGTTTATTTCAAAATCATAATACAGGTTATGTCAAGGTAATGAATCAATATTAACCCTAGACTGATTGACGTGCTGTTAAAATCAATCAAGTTAATTGCTACATAACATTTCAATCCTGATTCCATAGTAACAACAATGTAGCCAAACCCATGAACAATCCAACTTGAAAACAAGAAATAACCCATTACAAGATGATATACCTAATAGAAGAACTTAAAACACTTATAGGATTGCTAAGAAAAAGCTTGATCAATCTGACAATGAAGCCCCATGTTGAACCATAAACTCCAGATGAATGAAGCTGAAGATTAAAAAAAAACCCCAAACAAAACACAACTCAAACAACAACAAACCCCAAGCATCCATACTATCATTACTAAACCAAATATCACCCCACCAAAAAAATCCGATAATCAAAACTCTCTGCTAATCCCAAAAGAAAGATTTCCTTGGCAGTGGGAATTTAGCAAGTATAGACTGAGAATATAGAAACAGAAAACACATTAAAACTAATGGAAACAGATATCCAGGAATGTCCCTCAAAAGATAAATCCTAAATATCCAAAAAAAACTCAACAAGATCAGATCAAAAAGCTTAGAAACTATAGAAATCACCAAATCCAACTAAATGAGAAAACAAAACACTAAAACCAAAATTATACCAAAACAAACATCACACAACAAAGATTAAACAGTATGATGCATAAAATAATCTAAAGGAACTGCCATGACTACAAGGCAAATTACAATGAGCAGTTTCTATTAATAGCTGAACTAAACCCTCCTGCCATATGCTTCCGAAAACATTTAAAAAAAAAAAGCAGTGACAAACCAAATATGAAAAACTTTGAACAATATGGTTACATACATGATACTGGACTAAGAACTTTGGGTAGAGTATCAATCCTGATTAAGAAAAATGTCCTCCCAAAATAAAATCATCAACACCCACTTGCAAGCTATAGCAGTCTTGGTTACCTTACAAAAAACTCTACATTTTCTCATTGTATATCCCACCTTATCATCCCATAAATGAATTGTCCTGGGGCTGTAGAATACACCAACTGCTTCTCCGCAGAAGGGTAAGACCCCCCCCCCCGAGTGTCTTGGATATGACTCTAAACAATCTGATGGTGAGGTTCCAGTAATGCTGGAGCTTTGGGAAATGTGGGGCACTCCTTCATTGCCATTGCTTCCAGGTCCACTCTGGCCTGGAATAGTAGCACTTGATAGGGTCCTATCTATGGGTTAAATAGAACTAACTGCATACTTATGCTAAACTGAATTGTTTGAATTAGAACTGTTTGACTAAACTGAATAACTTAAATAGAAATGTTTTTGACAATTAAACTGTACTTACATTTAAACAGCGTGCTTATGCTAAACTGAATTGTTTGAAATGAAACTGTTTTTACACTAAACGGAATTGTTTAATATAGAACTCTTTTTTTATTATTTAACTGAGTGTAAACAAAATCTGTACTTATACTAAACTGAATTAGCTGAATTAGAACTGTTTTGACAATTAAACTGTGTACTCATGCTAGACTGAATTTTTTTAAATAGAGCTGACTATTTGCATAAAAATGGATTTGGTTTTAAATAACCTACAAAGGTTGATATGCCATAAAACCCAACCAACAAACCCATAAATGAAAAAGAGCTAAAAAAAAACAATAAAATAACCTTCTGAACCATTTATCTTGTTGGGAGGCTTTAATAGCCACAATATATAAGGAAGTAAAATGATGACCTAAAGATGCCAGACTTTTGAAAAAAATCAACAATAGCAACAATTTATGCTTCTGCAATCAAATCTCAAACTCATCTTGACCCACCCTTGGGTGCATTCTCTGCCATAGACTTAACCTTCAGTGACCCATCAATCTTCTTAGACTATAACTGGAGGATATACAAAGGACCCTGTTTGCAGTGACCACTACCTAATAATAATAGAAAATACTATAATAGAAGACTCAGAATCCCAAACCAAACTCCCGCAATAACATCAAGTAACCCTCTGGAAATTCAAAACAAACCCCTCATCAGAAAATCTAAATGAATACAAACAACAAAGAGACGAAACTCAACACCAAAAGATCCTCTTGGAGAACTTTCACCACTAAAATACACCCCAATACCAATGCCAAAATAATTTGGAACTTTATAAAGAAATAAAAATATTAACTCTGATAAATCACCTTGCTTAAGGAAACACAAATGCCTTAAGTGAAAAACATATAGCCAACCTGATTGCAGAAAATCTTGCTTAAGTGTCATCCACAAAAAACTACTTGAATCAATTCAACTCAATCAGAATTAAAGAAAAGAACATAATAAAATTCACCTCTGACAATACTGAAAGCTATAACCAACCCTTCACCCTAACTGAACTCTAAAACTCAATATCCAAAACCAATAACTCATCCACTGATCCAGATGAAATCCACTACACTCTCCTCAAAGAACAATATATCTGAAATATCTCCTAGATATATATATAACAATATTTGGATCTCTGGCAACATCCCTACTTTATGGAAGCAAGCCAAAATCATCCCTATCCTCAAAAAACAAAAGGATCTCACAAACCCTACCAATTATAAACCTATATCTTTAACCAGCTATTCTTGTAAAACTCTTGAATGGATGATCAATCTAAGACTGACATGGTTCCTTGAATCAAGCTATCTCCTCACAAATCAACAAACAGGCTTCAGAACCAAAGAAGTACTATAGACCAAATAGTCTACATAGAAACCTTAATCTGAGAATCATTCATTAAAAAGGAATATCTGGTTGCAATCTTTTTTGACCTTGGCATACTCAAAGATCATGGTCTATAAAGCAGACTTCCCATCTTCATAAAACAGTTCCTAGAAGACTAGACTTTCCAAATACAAATAAATAACATATTCTCCAATCCAAAACCACAAGAAATTGGTGTATCTTAGAATAGCATCGTATCTATGATCCTATTCATAATTAAAATTAATAAAATAACAACTTGTCTCCCTCCAGAAACCAACAGATGCTCTATATTTCCATGACCTCTTTATTTGTTACAGCTTAAAAAATATGGCTACCATAGAAAGAAAAATCCAACAATATATCAACATGATATCAAAAATCAACCATGGAAAATGGATTTAAAATCTCAAATAACAAAATGAAATGCATGCACTTTTGCCAAATCTACAAAATACACAACCACCTTGATCTAATATTAAATGGTACTGAAATACCCATAACCCATCAATACAAATTGCTAGGCATTACTCTTGATTCAACTATCTTTTATCTCCCATATCAAACAACTGAGGATGAAATGCTGTTATATCGTCATCTACAGCATCACAACGACAATGATTAAGACGCAATGACAAAAACAGACGCAGAAAGACTTCTTTAGAAAAATATGTTCCTCTCATTTTATTGCAAGGGTTCGAAAAGGGAGTGTGGGGTTTTACTGTGAGAGGGAGCTGGAGACTGAACGGAATTGAAATATTTTGACCTCCTACTCTTATGGTCAACGTTGTGTCTTTCTCGTTCTTTGATGCTCAACCGCAGGTCCTGGGGTCCACTCTGCTGGGTGCTGGCTTTCTTTACTGCATCTTATCAGCATCTTCTCTGGACCCCAACTCATCAGGGCCTCAAGGCCCCTTCGGCCTGATGTGGCTTTCCCTACCACATCTCATCTATAACTCCAACTGTCTGCAACTCCAACTCAACTGCCACTTGACCTCCATCTTGACTGCGTTATATAATAGTTCAACACCCACTCGATCGCTGAAATCGAATGTTTAATCGTCATCAAGCGGAAATAACTGTCATGCAGTTCACAGGTCATTCTCTTCCGGTGCATCAGTCTATGAGTGTACCATGGGAATTTTTTAGCTCGTCCCATTTCATCAGCCAATTTCTGCCCATGCGATTTCCTCTCATAACTGCCATTGGAATGTGTCACCTCCTTCCGGTGCATCACCTTGGAATGGCATTTTTGGCGGGGTCAAAAGGTCAAAATATAACAATGCAACCAAATAATCCAACTCTTGAGAGCCATGTCTCACGCAGACTGGGGTGCTGACAAAAAGACCTTAATCAAACTATACAGATCAAAGCTTGATTATGCCTGTTTCATATATGGAGCAGCCAGAAAGTTCTACCTCCTCGAACTTGATACCATCCACCTCCAGAGACTCTGTATCACCTTAGAAACCTTTACAACCTCTACAATAGAAAGTTTATGCATAGAAACTAATAAACCCCCTCTCTTCTTGAGAAGACATAAACTTGCTCTCTAAATGCATCCCATGCCCCCCAAACCCTTTCTTTAACTGCATCATTGGAAATAAGATACAAAAACCTTTTTGAAAATAAAGCAAAGGCCATAAAATCTCTTAATCTAAGAATCCAAAAACTACCTCAATGAAATCAAAATCAACTCCAAAATTATACATGATACCATCCTCCTCAAAACAGTACCATGGACTATAAATCAATCAATAATAAAACTAGAACTACCAAATTATCCAAAACCAAAACATATCCCATCACTTTCCAAAAGAAATTCCTCAACATCCAAAACAACTTCCCAGATCATCACCATATCTATACAGATGGGTCCAAACAGAAAATGAAATTTGGTTGTGCTACTATCCTCCAAAACCAAGAATTGCTAAAACATCTCCCAAAAGAATTATCAATCTATGGTTCAGAAGTCACAGCTATTTAGCCAGCCATGAACATTATAGCTAACCACAAGTCCTCCTAATTTATCATCTACTCTGACTCCAAATCAGTCTTTTTAGCACTACAGAACAAAGATATATCAACTCCTCTCATCACAAAACTCCTCAACAAAATAAACTCTTTTCATCATTCTCACTTGGATATCCAGCCACATTGGTATATATGGAACTGAAAGGGGTAGACATAACTGCAAAAAAGCACCCCTGACAGACAGACATCCAATACAAAGATCCCATACACTTAATCAATTCATACCTGACAAATGGCAAAAATCATAGGACGATCAAATACAGCTGAAGCTCCACCATTGGTGAGTGGCTGGCAGGTTACAGAAGAAACAGAAAAGAGGGGGATATTTTCCAGATTTTGCATTGGCCATACCTACTCATACCCCCTAAAAAAAGAAGGCACCCTAATATGCTCAATGTGCAATGTACCCATCACAGGCAAATACATTCTCTTAAACTGTGACAGTTTGAGACAAGCTTGTTCAAAATACTATCAGACAAGCAGCCTAGAGAACCCTTTCAAAAACACCAAACCAGAGGACATCTTGAGTTTTTTTAAAAAAAAACAACCTTTTCCCTAAAATCTGCCCAAATATAATCAAATATTATAAAAACCCACAGAAGATAAAACCAACCTTTTTGGCATTAAATAACCCATAGAATTTGATATGCTGTTAAACAAAACTCTACCTACTGTCCTGGATTTTTGGGGAATGTGGAGTACCTCTTCATTGCCATTACTCCTTGGTCCATTCTGATCTTGATTAGTAGTACCTGTTAGGGGTCAAATAAAATTGTTTAATCAATAATGAAGGATCATTATTAGATATTTGAAACCTTACACCTGTGTGCAAATTATATGTATTGGAGAAGAATATTTGATGAATAAAATTACTAAAGTTAAATAACAATACTTGAAACCATTTAAGTGTGCAAACAAATGATTATTATCAAATAGAATTATAAGTGTTAGAATACTTGTCATTTAACTGTGTGCAAACAAAAATTTAAAGTTACCTACAAACTATTCACTTGTAAATCATATATATATATAGTATTTGGCATTAAATTACCCACAAGGATTGATATACCATAAAACAACCACCAATTGACTATCTTTATATATATATATATATATATATATACACTTTTCTATATGTATCTCTCTCTCTCTCTCTCTATATATATATATATATATATATATATATATATATAAAATGTAGTCATACATACATTCATATGGTCATCCACAGACAGTTTCGTTGTATCACAACTCCTCAGTGTGGCTAGACATACAGGACGCTTCAAGCTGGGGTCGAAACCCACCTAACTTTATGGCATCTAACTGCTCAACCATTTCAGCAACATACGTCAGCTCAGGAATTATAATGCATATGCAGTGGCTTTTGCTTGTTTACATTTTGTGCTCTATTTGTTAGAAGAGCTTTGCATCACACGGATGGCAGCCATTAATTCCTTTGCCAGGTATATATCATCTCCTTCATATATGAGGGAGTCCTCTTAGTGTAATGGCTAAAGTGCTGGACTGGGACCTCAAAGTGAGCTCAAACTCCAGTCATGGTATTATGTTTACTTTCAGACTAATACTCTTGAAAATAGTATAAACACCCTTGTCCCCTCCACTATGGGTTAAATGGTATCACTGCTGTTATTCTACAAGGGTGACTTTATCATTAGATAACTCTTGAAAGTTCATATGCCATTAAACAAAGAAACTCGACCAAACCTCTCTTTTTGTCTCCCATATATTTATATATATAAATTTATATTCTTGTTCTTTTACTTTTAGTAAGCTAAGTATTTTTTCTAATTCTCTGCATTTTCTTTTTATCTTAAGGTCTACCTTGAGCGGCTTTTGACTTATGCTGAAATGGATATTTCTCCTTCAAACTGGAAACGGATTGTTCTTGGGGCCATTTTGTTAGCATCGAAAGTCTGGGACGATCAGGCTGTGTGGAATGTTGACTACTGCCAGATTTTGAAGGATATACAGGTGGAAGAAATGTAAGTTCATGTAATATAAGGATTTTTCTTTTTAATATACAAGAACTCATAAACCTCTTGGCTGACCATTGTAACACTGATATTGATTCTTTTATTTCGGAAGAAGTAAAGAATTTTTATTAGCATTTCATAGTTATCTGTATTATACTTAGAATTTAGATAACTGTGCCAGTGCAGACCCCACAAAATTATCGGTCAGTTGCAAATTGTTCTCAGAGTTACTTTATACACTACGTTAAAGCATTTTAGCTGTATTGTTCTGTATTAGTCACAGGTCTATTTCCTCTTGCGAATCAATGCCTCCGCCAAGCAATTCGGCCACACACTGACCAATCAGGGGCAGAGCGCATTGATTCCTTCTTCCTCTCTAGAACTATTTTTTCTAGCCCTTTTTGGAAGTCACGACAAGTCAGAGAGCACCTAGTTAGCAGCCAAGATAGACCTCTCTTTCATCCTCTGCTACGGACATTCCACATGGAAGACCTTCCCTGAAGAACACGCTGCAACCAGCTACACACACACACACACAGAAGAACCAGCCTTGCAGCAGTCACACAAGCTACTTGCTACAGTGACACACACTTCCAACAATACTCAAGGACCAACATACTAACCGGTAACACCAAAAAGAACCTTTTCTCACTCTGACTTGTTTACTTCTGCTACTATGATAAACCTTTCGTTGTTGTGTTTTCAAAAGAAGTTTCGTTATTTATTTGTATTGTCAATTAATATATAGAGTTATGGAAAACCAACCATTAAAAACACTAAAGTTCTATCAAAAGTCTCTCTATGATATGCTGTTTTTATTGGGTTATGGTTAGACACACAAACACATAATATATTTATATAACATAACATACATAGATCAAGTTAAGATACCTTAGCATAGACACAGTGGTTTTATGATTGCATAGGTGAGAAATTAAATGTTACCAAGCATTGTTGACACTGTCTACACTATCTTAACTTAGATCGACATATGCTCTATCACTGATATCGATAGCCCAGTCGGCTGGAGCTATAAAATACACCAACTGCACCCTCAACGAGTGTCCTGATAATGATATTAAAAAATCTGATGGTGAGGCTCCAGTAATGCTGAAGCTTTGGGAAATGTGGAGTACCCCTTCATTGCCATCGCTCCCAAGTCCATTGTGACCTGGAGTGGTAGCACCTGATTGGGTTTTATCTATGGGTCAAATAGAACTGTTTGACATTTAAACTGTGTGCAAACAAATGACTTATGCTAAATTGAATTGCTTGAAATAGAATTGTTTGATTATTCAACTGTGTGTAAATAAATGACTGATATTTTATTGAATTGTTAGTGATACATAGCAATACTTGGAACTATTTAACTTTGTTGAATTATGTTTACGAATCATATATATTTAATATATATATATGCCTAAAGAGGATTTGGCATTAAATAACCTTCAATGATTGATATGCCAAAAAACCAAACCAAACTGATATCAAGCATATTTTATTTATAAGTATAGCAAACTGCATTAGTAATATATGTATAGGGTTTTGCAGAATGTTTTGGATTTGGAATGTAAATAAATCAGGGAACATATACATAAACAACTATACACCCGTGAATCACTCATACAGACACACCATATTTACCATTCCAACTACTCAGAGACATATACCCACTTTTACCATTGCTCACTTTTAATAATGCCTGTGTAGCAGCAATGAAACCAGAAGACTCTTCTACCAGATTTTGTATTATATGTGCATAATGTAAATTTTTAATAATATATACAAGATAATTGAAAAGTAACTTCCCATTTTAAAATTCTTATAATCTATTTCTTAATTATAATTTTTACAAGAAATGAAATTATGAGTATTTTAAAATTGGGTGCTACTTTTGAATTACCCTGTACATAAACCAATCTGATAACTGATAATAAAGCACATTTCAGGAGGTGACCATGGTGTAATGGTTATCGTCGCAGGATATGGACACAGCGACACGAGTTCAAATCCTGGACGAGACTGATTGCATTTCACATAGCACTAATACCCTTGGGAAAGGTATGAATCCAAATATTCTCCCTCCAGCTATGGGTAAATAGTAGGGCAGACTAGGTTCTTCAGCCTTGGTGAGGCAACTAGTCTAGGAGAAGGAAACTCCGCTTAAAAAATTGACCTTGTGTCATATCCTGCCCAAACGGAGGGGTTGGGTAAATATGATAAAGCACATTTCAGGGCATAAAAATATGATGAGTGTATATCTATTGTTACGGGTTTCCACCCGTATTTTTAATTTTTTTGATTTTTCGAGATATGAACGGATGAAGTCCTATATGTGGGTTACTAAGACCACGGATGAATGAGGGTGTTTCCAGGATAAAGAGGTCGACGGGATATGAATGAACACGTGGGGTATTCTGAACCGGACAAACGATATGATGCGTAGTTAGTTTTCTCCTTTTCTTTATATATGTATCATTCTTACATTTTTTTATTTTAAAGAAAGCACAACTGTAACAACAGACAAACAAAGAGCAAAACGAATACAACAAAAAGTATACAGAAATGTGGAGGACAAGTCGCTCCCAATAGTATCTGACTATGTCCTTCCAATAAGACAAAGTTCTCCTTTTTCTTTTTTCAACTTATTTTAAAATTATATCCGCATCTTGTTTTTCCCTTTACAATTAAAGGGAGGGAACTTCCCTGTTTTTTTTGTTTTTTTTTTTTTACCGAAGAACAAGAGTCTCTCCTCTTTGTCTTTAATATGGATATACAAATTTTAAACAAATATGTTTTCCGCCGAAACTAGCTGCTGATGAACAACCTCAAAAATGTTTCTTTGGAATAGTCTTGATGCGGACCTTTATTTAGGTTACGTATATTATTCATAATAAAATTTTTGACTAACCTTCCTTTTATCTTTCCTTTCTTTTGTTAAATTTTTTTTTTCTTATATTCGTTAATCTCCTATTAACGAGTTGCAAGGCACCAGTTTTTGTTTTCCTTTTTCTTTTACGTTGAGCCTTGAGTTCTTACCCAACGGGGCCAACGGCTTCTATTAGGCCATTCTGTTACTAGAATTTCCCCTTTCATCGGACCCCGTGAAAAGGCAACCTTTCTCTTCTTTGGCGAAGCTCGAAACTGATTTTTTGGGTTTCGTTTCTTTTTGGCGGTAAAATGCCCTCCCTGCCTCGACCAATGGCATGTCTTTTCCTTTTCTGGGCCAAGACCTTTGCCCCTTCTCGGCTGCTTCTTCCACTGTTGCTAGGGCTCGGAGACCCGCCAATCGCCTGCCCCCACTTCCAGTCCACATAGTAGTTCTTGCTTCCCTGCATTATAATCCTACTGTGGCCGGTGGCCGTAACACTATGTAAGTATTTATCCACCTCCTCTGCCATGAGCAGAATGCAACACAAGGTTGGTTTTAATTTGAGAGTTTTTCTTCTCCTCGACTAGTTGCAGCCCAGTTGACTGCATCTCTACTGAGGGGTAAGACACTAAACCGTCTGATGGTAAATATATATATATATATATATATATATATATATATATAAATGTTTATTTCATAGCACCACAATTTCAAAATTACAACAGTTGCCATTTACTTATTTTGGCACTAGGCTGGAAGTATGCAACTTTATCTATTATTGGTTATTGTTGGAGGCAATATGACTGCTAAGGGCCTTGAGGAAATGGTCTAAAAGGAAAAATCAACCAAAACATTCAAATGAATTATAAATTTGATCTTGAAAGAAAAGGCAAATTATATTACAAATAAATCCACTTGAAATTTGCTGCAAAAATTAATTCATGGCTAACATTCTTGCTATCTTCTATGTCAGATTTTTATTAACTATGATTTAAAAAAAAAAAAAGTTAAAAAATATTTAGCAACTCTGGATAAACCTGATGGAGCGGGTGGCTAGTTTAGTTAACGACTATTTTACTGTACATTGTACAGGCACTTAGAACCATACTAAAATTTATATTCATTTTATTTATGTATAAGAAAAAAAAATTTTTTTTTGTCTGTCTTTTTGTCTTTATTCAAAGATTCTATTTTTGTTTTTATTTACAGGAACGAATTGGAAAGGTTGTTTCTGGAGATGCTCCAGTTCAACATCAATGTGCCCTCCAGTGTTTATGCAAAGTATTATTTTGATTTACGAGCCCTTGCTGATGCGCATGACTTGTCATTCCCTCTTGAGGCCCTCAGTAAAGAGCGTGCCCTTAAATTAGAGGTAGGTTTTACCAACATGCAGTTTGTTATATACCTCTGTGTGTGTGTGTGTGTGTGTATATATATATATATATATATATATATAAAAAGTGGGAGAGTTCCTGTAGAGTAGTGGCTAACATGCTTGGCTATTACGTTGACTTTTGGACTAATACCCTTGGGAAAGGTATGAACCTATTTTGCCCCCGCTGTTGATTAAATAGTAACACTACTGTTCTTCTATAAGTTTAGCTTTGGCATTAAATAACCCATGAAGGTTGATATACCATTAAACAAAGAAAATGAATTTCTCTCTCTCTCTTTTTATATATATATATATATATATATATATAATGTATTAGTTTTTATATATATATATTTAATAGCATCTTTTATATGGTAATCATCAGGCAGAAAACTAATATTCATTTATTTATTATTATATCATATAATAGCTCTATCACAGATATTGCGCACTCTCCAAATTATACTGCATGTGGTCTGCCACAAACCCACCAAGTGAGATAGTGATAACCATATACTGTTGTTATGTGTGTGGAGGAGGAGGCATCTCTATGATGTAGTGGCTAATATGTTAGACTGCGACATTGTTATCAGCTAGTTTCAACTCCACTCTTCCAATTATGTTCACTTTCAGACTAATATGTTTGGGAAAGGTATGAACCTCCTTACTTCTCCCCAGCTTCGGGTTAAATTGTACTACTACTGTTCTTCTATAAGGATGTCCCAGCTATGGGTTAAATAGTACCACGACTGTTCTTCTAGGAGAATGGCTTTGGCATTAAATAACCTACAAAGGTTTATATGCCATTTAATATCTTTTGAGATATTATTTTCAAGATTAGATGAAGATAAAATACCTTTTTTTTAACATAATTGTGACAACATTCAGTTACACAGAATTTTCTAACCATTTTGAAATTGATTAAGTACTACAATTGAATTAGCAAAAAATATTTTACAAAAATGACTGGCTAATTCAAAGCTGTACAAAATTTCAAGTTTCTAAATTCAAATCCTGGAAAATTTTTAATCCCCATACTCCAACCCAGAAAGATACAAAATTGCCATGTCTGTAAAAACTTGGGAGGATACAAAAGGATACAGACATGGGAATATAGCATCTTTTAGGATTCAGATATGGGAGTTTTAAGGTTTTAGTAATAATCTAAAAGTTACATATTAGAAAAAGTCCAAATCTGTTCTCAAAATATGAGATTAACAAAACTTTTGACAAAAGGATTTATATTTTTTGTGTTATTTACATTCCTAATCATTTTGATGATTTATACTTATTTATACTTATTTATCTTTATTATATGAACCCTATTTTATTGAATTTTGTAAAAGGGAAAAGTAATTCCCCAGGGTAATGAATGTTGTTTACGTGTTTCTTTTTTGTTTCTTTTTAATCATTTAGGAAGAAAGTTAAATAGGCAAATGGAATAAAGATAAGGGGAAATAATTCTTTGCAGTATTTTATTGATATATGTTCTATAGAAAAAAAAAAAAACTTAATGTGAAGAAGAATAAAAAATGAGAGCAAATATTTATTTTTCTTAGTTGTTGCCAAGATTGTTTTAAACAAATGTTTTTCTTTTTAAAATTTCGTAATAGAAATACCTCAATAGCTGTTTTATTGCATTTTGTTCTATTTTTATTGTTTTCATGTTATGTCTTTATTTCATTTCTTTTTTTTTTTTTTTTTTTTCCATATTTTATTTTAGTTGTCTAAATTTCTGCAATAAAGCTTGATGATTTTTATCATTCAGGGTTTTTGGACTATTGTCTTCATCTTTATTGTTATATTCACAATATTTCGGTCAATATGTCCCCCAGCCTTCTTCAGGTGTTTCTTGTCAAACTTGGGAGGCAACATGGAAATTTGAACCACGTCATTTATTTAATCCACGGGAGCTGCTTGCTCTGATTCCATTAACCATAACTGGTTACAAGTGTTAAGTATTCTTGTATTGTTACCCGAATACTTAATGTTGTGAATATAACAATAAAGATGAAGACAATAGTCTGAAAATCCTGAATGATAAAAAATATTTTATCTTGTTTTTACATTGGCAACTCTGGTACCTAATACCTCTGAGTATTTATCTAATGACTGATTTAAATAAATTATAAAATAATGATTTTGTTAATATTCATGTTACAAAAATGTTAAATTTTGTCTTCTATACTTATCTACTTATCTTTTGTGATGGAGTTGTAAACATTTTGGTTAAATATCAACTTAGTTTATTTTGTAAAAAAGTATTTAAAGAAAGATACCTAAAAACCAAAGCACAAATCTTGCATGAAAAAAATAAAATCCTCTCTTGTCCAGTTAGCTGGAGCTGTAGAATACACTGACTGCATCTTTGCAGAGGGGTAAGACCTTCTACCCCTACTACCACCAAGTGTCCTGGATATGACACTAAACAATCTTATAGTGAGGTTCCAGTGCCTAACTAAGACTAAAGAATACAGTTTGCCCTACTATTTACTCATAGCTTGAGGGAGAATAGATGGATTCATGCCTTTTCCAAGTGTATTAGTGTGGTACATACAATGAACATGAATTGTTTGTTTTGTTCGTTTGACTCAAGCATTTCCAGTATTCAAATTTTTTTCATATATGTCTTTTTTTCTCTTTCTTTCTATTTAATAGGCAATGTCCAGTGTGTGTGAAGATAAAATGAAAATGTGGCTGAAGAAAGACTTGAAACGGTCAGCTAGTCTGGATGGCCTGACCTCTTTCCAGACCTGCAGTAAGGCTATTTTGTCCTGACCCGAAAGACTGGCCGTTCTGTGGACTTTTCTTTATGACAACACCTCCAGCTCCCAAACAAGCATTATTTATTGTCTTCTATAAAAAATGGATGGACATTCTGGTGTTGGAAGTTTGCTGGTTACTGGGCCACAGTTCCTGCACAGCTTGTTCAACAGAGCTGTGGGCAGGGACACTCATAGCAAAACTCAGATTGACAAAATCTGGGACCAAAAAAAAAAAATAATAATCATAATTAGGAGGGAAGTAATAATTTTTTTTTCTAAATCAAAAAAAAAAAAAAAAAATCTAAGAGAATTTTAAGTGAAAATGACAAAATCTGTCAGTAAAAATATATAATGAAAAATGGAACGACAAAATTTCTTATTTTTTCAATGGAGCAAAAAGCAGAGGTTCATTTGGTCTGGTATTTGCAGAATTATTATTCTGTCATCATGTGTACACAGGGTTGGGCAATATGTGTATCTATGTATGTTGCTGTACCATTTAATGGCTTTGTGTATGTAGGTGGGTTAAAATATGAGTGTATGTCATACTGTTTTGCTAAATATATATGTTAGTGTGTCTGTAATATATACATATTATATACATAGATTTATACACACATTTCTGTACAGATATATCATTGCATGGCCAATTTGTGTGTGTGTGTGTGTATATATATATATATATATATATATATACACACACACACACACACACACACACGAACCGGTATAAGTGGTTATGAGTGTGCATCACTATTTTTGTATGTATGAGTTATAATTTGAATATAATTATATCTCTGTGTGTATTATAGCTGCATGTATATCAGGGCTTGTACATGTAATCATCATTGTAATGATATATGTAGATGTTACAGCATTGTGTGTGTGTGTGTGAATGTGTCTGCATATATGAATTTAGATGGCTGTATTTGTCTATATGTAAAAAAGAAAAAAGCTTATGTGGATGTATGTGCAGATACACCTGTGTACTTAACTGTTCTTAGTATGTCATTCTGGAATAAACCGAATGAAGGATTACTTAAAAGGGAAGAACAAAAATGTTACTACTTGGCCTCTAGATTAAGTGCACATATGTGAAATATATAATATTTCTCTGATTTGGTGTTTTTCTTGCATGTCCCTATCTATTATGTCTCTTAGATACTTTGTGAATATTTACATGATTATTAAGGAAGAAACTCCTGGCTCCTTTTTGGGAATGGGAATCTGTAATTTGTTTGACCTAGAATGTGAAAGAGAGCCATTCATATTCATACCCATAGGAACCCGTTTTTATGTTTGTATATAAAAATCAGTACTTCTTCTTTAATGTGTACATATTGGTTCCACCTCTTCTTCTTCAAAAAAAAAAATTGGAAAAAAACCCTAAAAAAAACCCTCTGGATTTAAAATAATGCAAATACCTGCTTTGTCTTATTTACCCACCAAAAAATTTTTTTATGGGGTGGGCTGGAGTTTAATTAGTTTGTAATTATTTTTAAAAGTCACTTTTTATTCTTCAAAATTCCTTTCTTTTTTTTTTTTTTTTTTTTAAAGATTAGAGAAAAAAAATCAAATTAAAAAAAATCTTACAAATTTAAAATTAGGAGAATTATGTAAGAATTATAGAAGAAAGGCTATCATGTGATCACTCTATCATAAATTTTCAAGAACCTCAAAAACAAACCAACAAAACCCCATCAATACTGTTGAATTTCTTTCTTTAAAACCTTAATGGGAGAGACATGAATTGCTTCAAAAAATGAAAACTAATTATAAGGAATTTTGTTGTTTATTTTATCAATGTCTTTACTAAATGTCATGTATGTTCATGTCCTATGTTTGTGTATATGTCTGGATGAATGTTTGTTGCAAATGATTTTACATCTCTGATATTGTGGCCTGCATGCCTTGTCCTCATGGCTCCCTAACCCTGTCCCTCTTTTTTTCCTCTCCTCTCAATGAAATGACCTCCTCTATTGCTCTGTCCAGGCCCTGTGAGAGAGCTGCCCTGCTGTCTGCATCCATGTTTGTGTTCCTCCCTGGTCAGAGCTGCTGCTGCTAGCGTCCCTCACTTTATTATGCTAATGATGCAAAAAAGAAAAAAAAAAGATCTTTCTTCTCCCCATGTCTCTCATTCTCTCTTTCTGACCCAGCTGATGTGAAGAATGGCTCTTCTCGTACCCAGTTGTCTTTAAAGACCCTTACCCTTTTTTTTTTTTTTTTTTAAATTTTCACACTGACTGCCATCGTAGAAAGCTGTGTTAATACTCCTCCCCCCTACTTAAAAAATCCTAGAGAGAGAATGTCTGCATACTGTGTATGTCCAATGTCAGACTGGTTGATTTATTCATTTTTTTTTTCCTGACCTGGTGACCCATCTCTCAACAGCCAACCTGCATTTTTGTAGTCTACAAATAACAAAAAAAAAACAATGAAAATGATAAATTTGAAGCAATCAGAATCAAAAAGAACATTTTTACAAAAAAAAAGAAAAAAGTACATATTTAAAAAAAAAAAAAAAAAAAAAAAAAAGAAAAGAAATTGTAGATAATTTTCTAATTTTTTTTTTTTTCAGTGGCAAAGATCAATAGACTTAAAAAAAATATATCTTCAGACATTGCTTCTTCCACCACCTCACTCTTTATTGCAGTCTACGAGAATTATCTCCCCCTTCTCAGTTCATTGTCAGTGGGATTTGTACGTATACGCATCCCCCTTCCCCCTCTAATCTGCCATCATTTCTTGGCATAAAAAGAAATATACTGGAGAAGGCCCCCACCCCCCCAAAAAAAACTGAAGAGTTGTTTCCCTTGTCCCATTAGTCACCCTGTCCATTCTCCCGTCCCGCTGCCAAAATGAAGAGTTATGTCCCCCTGTCCTGGCTAGTTCAAACATTAGCTTCTCCCATTACCCAATTCCAAACCAGTGATTTTTTTTTCTTTGTATATCTTAAAAATAAAACTCCGCTAATTCTGCAGTTGTCTTTTATTTTTCTTTTTTTTCTTCTTTTTTTTTGTCTTATTGATTTGCTTGAATTTTATTTCTTGAATTTTTCAAATTCTGAAATCCATGGCTGTTCAAGTTAACATTGAAGTTAGAGTAACTCAAAGCCAAACTTTTTTTTAGACATTATTTTTCCAGTACATATACTACTGGGGAACCAAAAAAAGGTTTAGTAAATGGGCCAAATACTGGTCCATTTACGAAAACTTTTCTTGTTCCCCAATGATGCCTGCATCAGAAAAATAGTCTAAAAAGTTTGGCTTTGGTTTACCCTTACTGGGCTTTTAACTTGGGTCAAGACGAGTGACAACAGTCCTTTATATATTTGAATGTGAGCAAAAACTTTGTTCTAGAATAATGACTATTTAGAAGAAAATGATATTATTATCAAAGATCTCAATTAAGAATTTGGGAAAGATTGAATTATACAGGGTTTTAAAAAAATGTTAGCTTTTCTTTGGTAGTTCCTTTATGATTTTAAAGTCTCCACCTGTATACCATCCCTTTTGACACATCATTGGAATCTTATTGGACCAGGTGGTTGCTGTAATACCAGTTATGCTTTCCTACTAAAGATACTCCCATAGAAATATTACTACTTTTTTTTAACAGCCTGTAGGAGATTACAAAAATATATTGAAAGAGTTGGTGAACATGTGGAGACTGTTTAAAAATTATATCATAAAAGTACTTGATTTTTGTTTTTGTTCTCCGAAATCACCCCATATAATTAAAGTTGTTCTCATGAGACCTTTTAAAGAAAAGAAAAAAAAATCCAAACATCACCATTCAACTCATTCGGAACTTTAAAATTTACATATTATAATTAGTTTTGTGAGAGAAGTGAGAAATTCTAGCTAATATCTCTCTCTGGTGTTTTCACTGATTGTTTTTGTGCTGGAGATGGTAGTGTCAGAGAAGTTGAAAGTTTGTCATGAATAATTAACTCAAACTTGATGTTCACAGATACAAATCCTGCAATTAAAAAGAACCACAAACCAATCCAAATGGTCAGTGCTATATGAACCAAAACAATCACCGAAATAATCTATTTTCTAAAGACATAATAAGTCAGAAACACTTGTTGAAGAACAATAAATGAATGAAAAGCAAATTTATTTGTGAACCTATTCATTTTAAAGTGTGTGTGTGTGTATATATATATATATATATATATATATATATATATATATATAACCGGCCCATTAGCATAGTGGATAGTGTTTGCCAATGATCCAGGAGACCAGAAAAAGACTTAAAAAATAGTACTTGATGCCTCTTTGTTTAACACACAGCATTATAAGGTATGTATCAAGGGTAAGTGGAGCCATACAGGAAAAAGAGTATTGTTGTTCCCTACACTTTTGTGTAGTAACTATTGAAAAGGCAGCTTTCAGTCAACTATGGTTGGTCAACTTATATGTTAAGAGATATATATAAAACTCTGTGTGTGTGTGTAAATATATATATATATATATATATATATATATATACTCTATGTATACTGTTACCTCCTAGGTGATAGCCACCATATTTGTTTGGTCCCTCTCTCATCTCTAGACAATAGTCTCGATATTTTGGCATTCCTTGTCCCCAGACATGTCGTCAACAAGTATGTAAACGAATGAAGATTTATAATTCATCCTATTTCCCCAGTTGGCTTGAAGGAATATTTCATGGGTAATAATAATAAAAAGGTATCGACAATAAGTTGAATTATTGCATGGAAACAATGTATCAGAATGACTCTCAAAATAAAATTCAACATGGTGGCAAATTCAACAACATATAAAATACATTTATTCCATTAGCATTCAACTAACAAAATGATATAAACGCATAACAAAGTTCAAAAGATATTGGGAAAAGACTTATCCGAGAAATGGTGTACAACAAAAATGCTTGATATACAGACATGATAGGCATTTATGTTTTATGAGGCTTCATTTCTGTTGTTTCTTTCCCACATGTAGTTCATGGGTTTTCTTCCTGACTGCCAACACTGTATCTCTGTTCGACTGTTCACGCTGCAGGTCTCTGCTTTGACTGTCCCATTTCAAACTAACCTGCCCCTGCCTTCCTACTCATGCTAGTAAACAAAAGGGGTCTCATTCTTTTTACTCGAGGGGCTTCCAGTCAACAACCTTCGAGTCTGTCTGTTGACTGCTACTATGTTGGTTGGTTTCTTTGTTTAATGGCATATCAACCTTTGTAGGTTATTTAATGCCAAAGCTATTCTCCTCGAAGAACAGTAGTTGTACTATTTAACCCATAGCTGGGAGGATAAGGGGGTTCATACCTTTCCCAAGGGTATTTGCCCGAAAGTGAATGTAATTGCGCGACTGGAGTACAAACTCGCTTACTATGATTCCACATTCCATCGCTTTAACCATTACACCACGAGGACGCCCCCCTGCTACTATGTGAAATGTCACAAGTATATGTAACAATACATTTATATATATGTGTATACATAAGTGTATATGTATGTGTGTGCATATATATATATATATATAGACAAAGTATCACCGTTTGGCTGGACAATTAAATAAAAATGAAATAAGAAAGATCAAAAGCTGAGGTTGCATCTTATTTCCCTGGTTCTCTCTCCCTGTTCAATTGTGAATAGACAACATTTATTATAAGGAGCAGTATTCAGGATACAAACACAGCAATAAAATGATTTAATAAAACTTTAACAACAGGATTTCGGAAAGGATGAAAAGAAAAACGAAGTAGAGACAATTAACAGAATAATGTTACATGTAGAGATACTGAATGAGCATATTGCCCCGTCAGCTGGGGCTGTAGAATACACTGACTGCACCTCTGCAGAGGGGTAAGACTCCCCCCCAACGAGTGTCCTGGATATGACACTAAACAATCTGATGGTGAGGTTCCAGCAGTGCTGGAGCTTTGGGGAATGCGAAGTACCCCTTCATTGCCATCGCTCCCAGGTCCACTCTGGCCCGGAGTGGTAGCACCTGATAGGGTCCTATCTATGGGTTAAATAGAACTAACAGCATACTTATGCTAAAATGAATTGAGTAAACTGAATAGCTTGAAATAGAAACGTTTTTGACAATTAAACCGTACTTACACTTAAACTGCGTGCTTATGCTTAACTGAATTATTTGAAATAGGACTGTTTTTCGACATTAAAACTGTATTTACACTTAACTGAATTATTACATATAACTGCTTGAATAGTTTGAAATGGAAATGTTTTTGACAATTAAACTGTACTTATGCTAAACTGAACTGTTTTCAATAGAACAGATTATTTACATAAAAATGGATTTGGCATGAAATAACCTACAATGGTTGATATGCCATAAAACCAACCAAACCAAACCGAATGAGCATAGGTTTGACAAAAGAGGAAAAATAAAGCACTCAGCTGGAATGGTTGGTTGTTTTGTCAAATTTGAATATATATTCTAATTCATTCTTTCTTCTCTGTCTTTTTATCTTTTTTTTAATTCTCTCTTTTTGTTTTCTTTATATTCTCTTGGTTTCATAGCTTTTTTGTGAGTTGTTCATTGGCCTAGTGGGTAGAGAGTTTGTCAACGGTCTTGGAGACCTGAGTTCAATCCCAGGTTGCGTCATACCAAAAACTTTAAAAATGGTACTTGATACCTCCTTGCTTAACACTCAGCAATATAAGGTACGTATCAAGGGTAAAGTGGAGCAATCCAGGGAAAGGAGTAGCGCCCTCCCCAACACTTCGGTGTTGTACTAATTTAAAAGGGGGCCTACAGGTCACCCTCAACTACTGTTGCCAACTTTTTATTTACTTATAGGCAATGTTCTCTAACTGGTCTCTGGTGAAGGGGTTAAAGGAGTTTCATGAACAAACTATTTTTTTTTTTTCTTTTTTACTATTTTCCCCATGATAGCCAGAATGATATATATGAGTTTCTCTTCCACTCTCATTCCAATGCACAAGAGAGTATACTTCCTAAGTTGGTCAAAAGAATCTGGTGAATAAGTAATCTTTTTTGTCTTCTCGCTATTTTCCCCATAACAGCCAGAATTTTATTCATTAGTTTCTCTTCCACTCTCATTCTGGTGCACAGAAGAGTATACTTCATAAGTTCATTGTTTCGTACTGATCCTCATACTTGACTTCACTTCCATTGTCAACTTCTATCACCCATTTCGTTCCCTTCAAAGTTTATCTCAGGATTACAGGTTGGTTTTTATATGTAGTAATATATAAGTGCATCTTCTCTCAATTCATTTTCAGTAACTGCCCTTTCTAGGAAAAATCATCTCATGGTTAAAATTGGTTGGCATTCCTGCAATTTCTCTATTCCCTGATTGGCTGGTTTTGTCCAATGAGAATTGTTCCCTAACTTTCAATTGTATTGACAAATCAATTCCTTTGGCTCCTGCTGCTATCTAACAGATCAGTAAATGCGAGAGAGAGAGAGAGAGAGAGAGAGAGAGAACTATGATATTGATAGGAGTGTGGGTGGGTTCCTGTTTGGTGTCTGTCACAATATATATATATATATATATATATTTACAATACAGTAAATTTTCAAAAGTTTGTAGAATAAGACTAAAAGATACCATCAGGGTTGCTTGCTTTTGTAAGGAGTGTTTGTTTCAAACTTTCAAAACTTTTTTAAAAAAACAAACACACCTTACACAAGCAAGCAACCCCTGATGATGGCCTTTGAAGGGTCCGAAATTACTTGGGACAGTATTGGGAAATTCATCTACCAATTCCAACCTGAAACTAAGACACTTATCAGAAAACTTGAAAGGATCTTAAATAAATTATACAGACAAAATTTGTCTTTATTATTTGATGAAATAATATATATATATATATATATATATATATATAATAACAGTGTATGGTTGTCACTATCTCACTTGGTGGGTTTGTGTCTGACCAAATGCGGAATAATTTAGACCGTGCTCAATATCTGTGATAGAGCTATTACATAATAATAATAATGAATAAATATATATTAGTCTTTATATATATCTAACAGCATGGATATTTATCTGTGATCAATGATTTCATGCCGTCTTAATATGACACTAATCGGGCTGAGAAAGTATATGTGTGTGTGTGTGTGTACATGTGCGTAAACATATATACTATATGTATATATATGTGTGTGTGTGTGTGTGTGTCTATACATATCTGTGTGCATATATACATAGATACATATATATGCTCACAGATATGTATAAATACACACACATAGAGGTTTGAAATCAGAATTTTCCTTCATCTTGACCAATTGCCATACGAAAGTTGAAGAGCTCAGTCTGCCCTACTATTCATTGCTGGAGGAAGCATAGTTGGATTCATACCTTCCTAAGGGTATAAGAATTGTGAGAAATGTAACAGCTCCATCCAGGATTTGAACTTGACTCACTGTGTCCATTTCCTACCATGGTGACCATTACACGACAATTACATGAATTATCTGAAAAATTATTTATTATCATTTATTACATATATCATTTGGTTCCATAGAATATTGTGCCTTTATTAACCAAACAATTTAGTCTCATTAGCAGTGACAGGCTATAAATATCAACACTTATTAACAGGTCTTTAAGATTTTCTAGTGTTTAAATTCTAAACTTTATTTTCATGTATCTTCAATGTTAGTTGGACAACCTAACATTGATGACAATCAGTGCAATAAAAAAAGGAATTACTTTTATTTAAAAAAAAATGAAAAAAGGAATTACTTTTATAAAAAAAATAAAGAAAGGAATTGCTTTTATAAAAAAAAGTAAAAAAAGGAATTACTTTAAAAAAAAAGTAATAAGGAATTACTTTTATAAAAAAAAATAAAAAAAGGAATTGCGTTTATAAAAAAAATAAAAAAGGAATTACTTTTATAAAAAAAAAATAAAAAAGGAATTACTTTTATAAAAAAATAAAGAAAGGAATTACTTTTATAAAAAAAAATAAAAAAGGAATTACTTTTATAAAAAAAAATAAAGGAATTACTTTTATAAAAAATAATAAAAAAAGGAATTACTTTTATAAAAAAAAAATATTGCTTGTCATGAAGTCTTTAATGACTCAAATATCATTTTTCAATTTAAGCTTAATTCATTCAATTTATTTGGTTAAATTCTACATACAATTTGTGATCGAAAAGTATCAAAAGTAACTCGTTAAATTAAATCAAATTTTCTAATCTAAAATTTAAACAAAGATGCGTGCATAGCTGAGCAACTAATGATTTAAAAAAATGTTTACTCTCTTATGGAATCATTTTTATGATATAATTTCAAACAGTCTCCACATGTTCACTATCACTGTTAACACAGGTGATTCAAAGAATTATAATATTTTTATGGGAGTGTTTTTATTAGAAAAGCAGAACTGATGTTACAGCAACCACCTGGTCCTATAAGATTCCAATGTGTTGATAGAAATGGTGAACAGGTGGAGACTTTAAAATCATAACCTTATAAAGGAACTCCCATAGAAATGTTAACATTTTTTTTTTAAATGTTAAGATTTCTATGGGAGTTTCTTTATATAATTTTCTATATAATGTTTTTTAAAAGCACTATATAATTTTTGTTAAAAACACAATATAATATTTTTTTAAAACACTATAGAACTTTTTTAAAAACACTATTTAATAATGTAATGATGTTTATCCATCTAAACAAGTCAATGCTAATTCTTGATACATTTTGGTTTGGTTTGGTTTGATGGCATATTAACCATTGTAGGTTATTTAATGCCAAATCCTCTTTATACATATATATCAAATATACATGATTTGGTTTGGTTTGGTTTTATGGCATAACAACCATGCCAAATCCTCTTTATACATATGTATTAAATATATATGATTTGGTTTGGTTTGGTTTTATGGCATATCAACCATTTTAGGTTATTTCATGCCAAATCCTCTTTATACATATGTATATATATATATACATGAAATATGTGATTAGTAAACACATTTTTAGAGATAACATTATTAAACGAGCCTGAGCTGTTTTCTGTTCACAATTAAATGGTTTCAAGTATTGCTAGATAAAAGTCACAATTTTTTTGTTAGAGATTTCATTTTTAAATGAGTTAGAAGTAATTTGTTTTTACTCTCGTAATACTATTATTTCTACCCAGTTGATTGGTTTCAATAATTTCTATTTAACATTGATAAATGTATTCAATATTAATCATTTGTTTATACACAGTGAAGTGATTATAAGAACTGTTATTTAATACCAATTATTCTATTAAATATTATTCATTCATTTGCATACAGTTAAATGGTTCCAAGTATTGCTATATTATACCAATATTTCAGTTTAGTCACACAGAATTTCAAGTATTGCTATTTAACACTAATAATTCTATTCAATGTTACTCATTAATTTGTAGTCAGTTAGATGGTTCCAAGTATTGCTATGTATCACCAACAATTCAATTAATCAGTCATTTGTTTACACACAGTTAAATGATGAAACAGTTCTATTTGATCCATAGATAGGACCTTATTAAGTGCTACCACTCCGGGTTAGAGAGGACCTAGAAGGAATGACAATGAAGTGGTACTCCATATTCCCCAGAGCTTTAGGACTTCAGCCTCACCATCAGATTGTTTAATGTCATATCCAGGATATTTGTTGGTGGGTGGGTTTTACCCCTCTGCTGAGATGCTGTTGGTGCATTATACAGTCCCAGCCAACTGTAATTGATACATCTTGATCTGTAGTGTTTGGCAAAACACAGGATTATGCAAATGCATCACTAAATCTTGTTTTATTTAACTTTTTTTTATTTCATAAAATGAAAATTTATCTCAACCTTCAGAGGTTGGTTGGTTGTTTGGGTTTTATGGCATATCAACCTTTGTAGGTTATTTAACACCAGATCCATTTTTATACAAATAATCAGTTCGATTTCAAACAATTCAGTTTAGCATGAGTACACAGTTTAATTGTCAAAAACATTTCTATTTCAAGCAATTTAGTTTAGTCAAACAATTCTAATTCAAACATTTCACTTTAGCCTAAGTACAGTTTCAATCTCAAAAACAGTTCTATTTCAAACAATTCAGTTTTGCATAAGTATGCAATTTAGTTCTATTTAAGCCATAGATAAGAGCCTATCAATTGCTACCACTGCAAGCCAGAGTGAACCTGGGAGCGATGGCAATGAAGGGGTACTTCGCATTTCCCAAAGCTCCAGCATTACTGGAACCTCACCATCAGATTGTCTAGTGTCATATCCAGGACACTCATTGGGGGAGTCTTACCCCACTGCAGAGAAGCAGTCAGTGTATTCTACAGCCCCAGCTGACTGGACAATCAACTTTAAGAGATTTGAGGATATGGGGACATTAAAATAGGATAACATAATTTTACACCATATCAGGAGTTTTAGAGGTGCTTCGACCTAAGGAAACATTGTTGGAATAAGTGTAAATTTCCACTCAGACAATTTTGACCTAAGGAAACATTGCTGGAATAAGTGTTAATTTCCAATCGGACAATTTTGACCTAAGGAAACATTGCTGGAATAAGTGTTAATTTCCAATTGGACCATTTTGAAGAAAATGAATGTTTACATCTGTCTTATCAAATATTGCTTCTGTCTCAATACTTTTTGAATATATCTCATGGCTATATAATATATTGATATATCTATATATTAAACTGTGGGGTTTCCCCAGATTCAACAAGTAAATAAAAAAAATTTCAATTTTTATATATGCTTCATTAAGATAATTGTTTTCTAGCATGTTGAAAAACACTTCCCTTCTTATTTGAAAAAAAAAAAACCCAAAACAAAACAAAACAGCACCCACCGCCAAAAAAACAAAAAACACACACAACAATATGAGACTTGAAAATTAGGCCATGAAGAGAAAAATCAAGTTGCAGAGGTTTTTCTTTTTTTATGGTCAGTTTACTCCATTGGTGAGGTTTAGAATATGCTGACTGCATGCACTGCAGATGGGCAATATCCCTACAAAAAAGAAGTGTCCTGGGTATGATACTAAATGGCATCTGATAAGGACGCTCTAGTTGTGGAGTTGTGGGAAGTGAGAAGTAACCCTTCATTGCCATTTCTCATGTTTCTACAGACCTGGTGTAGTAGTACCTGTTAGGGTTTCATCTGTGGATCAAATAGATATGTTTGAAAATTATTCGTATTCAATTGGACTGTGTGTAAAAAAAAAAAGAAAAGAAAAAAAAGAAAAAAACAGAAAAAAGGAAAAGAAAAGAAAAAAACAAAAAAACAAAAAAAATAAACGAAAAAAGAAAAGAAAAAAGAAAGAATTAAGTAAAAAAGAAAAAGAAAAGAAAAGACAAAAGAAAAAAGGAAACAAGAAAAAAGGAAAGAAAAAGAAAAAAAGGAAAGATGAAATAAGTAAAAAGATAAAAAGAAAAAGAAAATAAATGAGGATAAGAAAAGAAAAAGAAAAAAGAAAAAGGAGAAAAGGAAAAAATAAAAAAAAAAAATAAAATAAAAGAATAAGAAATGAAAAAACAAAAAAATTAAAATAAAAAAGGAAAGAAAAAGAGAAGAAAACGAAAAAGAAAAGAAAAAGAAAAGAGTAAAGTAAAGAAAAAGAAAATAAAAAAGAAAAGAATAAAAAAAGAAATGTAAAAAGGAAAGAAATGAAAAAAGGAAAGAAAAAGAAAAAAAAAGAAAAAAGAAAAGAAAAAAGAAAAAGGAGAAAAAGAAAAAAGGAAAAGAAAAGAAAATAAGAAATGAAAAAACAAAAAAAAAAGAAAAGAAAAGAAAAAAGGAAAAAGAAAGAAAAGAAAACGAAAAAGAAAAGAAAAAGAAAAAAGAAAAGAGTAAAATAAAGAAAAAGAAAAAGAAAAGAAGAAAAAGAAAAAGAAATGTAAAAAGAAAAGAAAAGAGAAAAAGGAAAGAAAAAGAAAAAGAAAAAAGAAAAGTAAAAAGAAAAAAGAAAGAAAAAAAACTCTTTAGAAACAATACAAAAAATTTAAATACGAACGTATAAGGAAAACAATTTTGGGCATAAAATAACCCCAGATGGTTTGGCATGCTGTTAAAATCAATCAATAAATCTGTCCCCGACAATCAAAAGACCACACGAATTCAATTTTTAAATGGACTACTCCTGATTTGAATTTAAAGTTTTCCTTCTTCTTTATTAGTTGCAATACCAAGACTAAAATGCCAAGTTTACGCTATCATTTACCCATAGCCGGGAGTAGGAAAAAGAGGGATTCATACCTTTCCTAGAGTGAAATGAAAAAACAGCCTCACCCGGGATTTGAACTCTGGTCACCGAATCTATTTCCAACGTCTCACACGCTTTTCGAACCAGACACATTAAATTCATCTACACAAGTTCAGCTTTTATCAGCCTAACATTCAATTACAATTATATTGATCAAAAATGTTAATTTTACGCGTGAACATTCAAATAAATATCCTTAGATGCTCTTCTTCTAAGGGGGGTAACTCATGCTATGTAACATTTTTAAATTTCACCTTTTTCGAGTTACTTCCCTGTAGGTTGGGCGCCTCGGGTAGTGTAATGGTTAACAAGCTTGACTAGCAAACTTGTAAGTGCGAGTTCGAGTCTCATTGGGCGCCTCATTCATTCGGCTTCGTGCCACATCTAAGCAAAAAGCTTAGTAAATCACTACTTCCCTATGAATTCTCATTGCAATTATTTGCATAAAGACGCTCTGTTTTTCCCAGATTTTTCAGCCCAAAAGCTAAGGTTGTGTATTATACTTAACAACTATATAATTCACTTTTTTTTCTGGTCATATTCGGCACGGGACGACCGAATATAAATTATTTTCTAAAGTCAAAACTAATGTGTTTTAAGCCGCTACAGGGAAATATCCACTGGAATGTGTTTTCATAATTTTCTTTCTCTTAATGTGAATTTATTGTTGCTGTGAACTTGTTGCTTTTTTGTATGAACATGTCTGTGTATTTGCTCTAAATTGAATATGAATTTTGTGTTTTAAAAAAGTGTAAATTATATAAATTTTTATTTTTAGTCTGAACGAACCGATAAAAAGTTAAACAAATGCTAAATGTAAGTTAAATTTAGCTGTTTGTTTGTTTATTGGGTTTTATGGCATATCAACATTTGTAGGTTATTCAATACCAAATCAATTTTTATGAAAATAATCTGTTCTATTTAAAACAATTCAGTTAAGCATAAGTACACAGTTTAATTGTCAAAAACATTTCCATTTCAAACTATTCAAGCAGCTATATGTAACAATTCAGTTAAGTGTAAATACAGTTTTAATGTCGAAAAACAGTTCCATTTCAAATAATTCAGTTAATCATAAGCACGCAGTTTAAATGTAAGTACGGTTTAATTGTCAAAAACATTTCTATTTTAAGCTATTCAGTTTATTCAAACAATTCATTTGAGCATAAGTATGCTGTTAGTTCTATTTAACCCATAGGTGCTACCACTCCGGGCCAGAGTGGACCTGGGAGCGATGGCAATGAAGGGGTACTCCACATCCCCCAAAGCTCCAGCACTGCTGGAACTTCACCATCAGATTGTTTAGTGTCATATCCAGGACACTCGTTAGGGGGGGTGCAGTCAGTGTATTCTACAGCCCTAGCTGACTGGGCAAGAAATTTAGTCGTTACAAATTCTTAAAAAGTCAGTGCATATTATACCCAAGAATATTTTTCCTTTTAATTTATTCATTTTATTTATATATGTATATATTTTTTAAACAATTTCATAGTCCAAAGTTAGGAGTGTACATTTTATACAAATAATTATGGTATTGACCCCTGGATTCACTATCAACCACTTTGGTGGTCCCTGTTCTTGGGCATTTCCTTCTTGGTCAGATCAGATACATTCATCCATCCATAGTACATTAAACTTTCAATATCAAATAGTTTATTGATTGTAGGCAAAGTGACAATTCAAATTCCCTTGACTCTCTCTTACCATTCATTCCTATTGGCTATCACTCTTAGTAAATCCTCTAGACGGTATCGTGTGTCCACACAGCTGATGAAAGTTTTTGCTGGCTGGCTAACACTTATGTCCATAGGAGAATGTCCCTTTTAAGTTCATCCTTACTTCACTGGCATGTCGTACTCGTCTCACTTGACAGGTAAACAAATGCTAAATTTAGGTTAAATTTAGCTGTTACAAATCCCAAAAAAGTCGGTGCATATCATATACGAAAATTGTTTTCACAGAATTTCTTAGTCCATAGTTGGGGTGAGTTTTATTCATCAGAACATCTTATACACAAATAATTACGTTACTCCTGTCGTGACTAAGAAAAAAAAATTCAAGAAGGGCAGAAATTCTCAGAAGCCCCTGACAAGAAGCAGGAGCGGTACATGCCCGGAAAAAGGATCATCCCTAGACAAAAGAGAAATTTGACCTGACTTCAGCTTCCACCACAGCACTAAAAGAGGTCCCCTCTTTCACGCGGCTGCAAGCAGCGAAGACGTCCTAATATCTAGCCATGTCTGCTGCTAGTGAGTCGACACCGCTGAAACAAACATTATTTAAAAAAAAATACACTGGACATGACCACACCGAATTTGGAAGTATCGACCATTGAAAACGATTAGTGCATTTCAACGTCTTATTTGGGAGACGCGGCTGTTCTAAAATAGTCCAGGAGGACATTTCCTCACTACAGAATTGCCGTATGAAACCCGAAAAAATAAAACTGAAATGTAAAACGTATCTAAGTCTCTTTTCTTCCTTCCTTTATAGTCTTCACCGACAAGAAGACGCCAACGATTTAAATGGGGAAAAGAAGAGAGAAGACAATGGAGTCAGATATCTAAACCCAAAACCGATTACTACAAACCGAACGAATAAATAACCCAACCAAATCTCATATCCCTATACTACTAGTTGTGGTGGTGGTCGTGTCGGTTGTAGTAGAAGGACAAAACTCTTAGTTTAATTAGAAACAGCCACCAAGGTTTTAAAATCAATCTGACATTTCTAAAGATTTAATTTATGAATTATATATATATATATATATCAAAGCTCTTCGAATGAATTGAGCACTCTGGTGTCCGTTAAAGCAAAAATGTTAACAAACGAAAGCGACATGATGCCTTATTATTTCTGAGCTGACGTGGTTCGCTTGTTGGCTGAGCGGTAAAGTTAGGCGGGTTTTGGTTCCAGTTTCAAGCATCCCGCATGTCTAGCCACACTGAAGAGTTGTGATACAACGAAACAGTCTGTTTGTGGATGACATTATATATATATATATATATATGGGAAAAATTCGAAATAAATCCTATACAATAAAAATGTAAAAAAATGAAAAAACACAATTTCTTCTAAGGATGATTTTACTTGCAGAAATGTAGCGGTTGGATTTGGTTATCAGAATTTTATTTCGATATTTCTAAGCTAGAAATACTTTTATATTTAACAGAGTCAGAGATATCGTCACTGATGCAAAACAATAAAATAACCACACAATCAACAATGAAAAAAAATTGTTAATATATATAAATTTTATGTAAAAAATGGAATTGTAAATACAGTGTAACCTAGATATAAGAGAGTTGTCAGGACCGGAGAACAGGTCTCTTATATCCGGGTTTGGTGTATTTTGTTTAGATAACACAGGCTCTAATTTGGGACCAGATAAAAATCTCTCTTATATCAGAGTCTCTTATATACGGGTTACACTGTCGTTATTTTAAAATGAAAGGTTTACAGACAAGTGAATAGTTTTTTGTTTTTTATATTTTTATATATGAGTTTGTTTTAGAAATTTTTGTCTTGTACTCACAAATTCCTTTAGTGGATTTAAATTTTTATCGTGCAGGAATATTTTCCATTCAAAGTTCTTTTGTCTTTTACTTTTTTTTTTCGACGCTTACATGTCCGAAGTCGAGACGCAACTGACTTTGCAAAAGTCAAAGAAAATCAGAGAAGAGATCATAAATCAAGATTTCTTTCAAACAATTGTTTGATCCTTTTTTAAAAAAAAAATTTTGTCAGAGAGGCCTCATACGAGATCAAAGGGGTTTTCCTTGACCTTTGGTGCTAATTGCCTAGCGTTTTATTGTAGTAGCGAAATGTGACTGATAATTTATTTATGGCTTACAGCCTTTAATTAGTTGGCCCAGTTGGTTGGGGCTGAAGAATATACCGACTGCATCTCTACAGTGGGGTAAGACCGTGGCCTCCGCGATATATATTACCATATTATGGTATTATAGCGACGGCCACGGTAAGACTCTCCCAATGAGTGTACTAGATATGACACTAAACAATCTGATGGTTTGGTTCCAGTAAAACTGGAGAACACGTAATATCACTTGCCATCGCTCCCAGGTCCACTCTGGCTCGGACTGGTAGCACCTCATAGGGTCCTATCTATGTGTTAAATAGAACTAAACTATGTACTAATGCTAAACTGGATTGTTTGCAATAGAACTTTTTAAAACCGGGCCATTAGTCTAATGAGTTGAGTGCTTGCCAATGGTCCGGGAGACCGGGGTTCAATCCCAGCTCGAGTCATACCAAAGACTAAAAAAAAATGGTACTTGATCCCGCCTTTCTTAGCATTGTAAGGTAAGGATCAAGGTAAAGTGGAGCAATCCAGGGAATGCAGTAGCGCCCTCCTCTACACCTCGGTGTAGTAGCTATTGAAAAAGGAGATTTCGGGTCACCCTTGACTAAGGTCGCCAACTTCACTTACTTTATATGTATAAAAATGGATTTTGAATGTAATAACCTACAATGGTTGATATGCCATAAAACCAAACCAAACCAAACCAAACCAAACATTTAATTAGTTCTAAGAGTTGTCACATTAGCTATCATATATTTTATGCTATTAAAAACCGGTGGCTTTTTCTAGAGAACAAGTGACAGCAAGTATCTTTATTCAAATTCAATTATTATTATTATTATTATTATTATTATTATTATTATTATTATTTCTAAACATTACAAATTTTGGTTCAGTAGAAATATTTGCTAACGTTTAACGTATCTGGTTTTAGACCTTCCTCGGGGTGTGTAAATTACTAAATCGAACAAAAAAGATGTGAAAGATTTAAAACATTCCACTTCCACAGGTAGTGGAATGTTTTGAACTTGTGTAATGCAACTGGCGTTCCGAAATTTATCAAAACAAAACAGAAAAAAAACAACCCCCCAACAAAAACAAAAAACAAAAAAAGCAAAACAAAAAACAACCCTTCCCAAAACGAAAAAATCCATCTATCTATCTATCTATCTATCTATCTAGTTCATATTTACTATTACTAACATTCCATGATATATCTATCCGTCGTTATCCGTGTCACTCATTGAAAAAACCCGATCTCTATTTGATAGTATTGTAGTTTGAAATGATTCTAGATTCAATAATTTTTTTCATTTTTTACTATATATGTAAACGAATATCTTGGGATTCGGATTTTTGGAAAACATTTAAGTTTGTAAATTTTGAGAGCTTTTATAGACGTAGATGCTCCCAGAAATTAAAAACAATAGTTTTTCAAATAAGAATACGTTACATAGATATATCATTTTGCCCAACAATTCAATCCAAAACATCATCGAAAACCCTAAGCAACCTTGGAATTAGAACAGTTACAAACTCTTCAAAGACAATTAGGAATTTAATTACCCATAAAAATAACAATACCCAAATCGAATCCAGAGTAGGGGTGTATGAAATTCAATAGCTGGATTGCAATAAAAAATATATATATGACTAAAATTAGTTTTAATAAACGAATTTACGAACATAAAAGAGATTGGAAGAGCAGACTTAAATCACGGTTTGGTCAAGCATAATTTAGAAACTAATCACAAGTTTAATTTTTAAGATTCCAAGATGTTCGTTTACATATATAATCAAAAACGCCCAAAATTGTTGAATCTAGAATCATTTCAAACGTCTATTTCAGTGAGTCTCCTTATTTGGTCCAATTGGGGCTGAAAAGTTACAAAATCTATTATTTAGAATAATTTAGTTTCATCGTTTATATATATTGAAAAAGTTAGATAAAAAGATAGTCGATTTAAAAAGACAGATATGAAGTAGATAAACACTGATAACGACAGATATATCTTGGAATGTTAATAATTGATAGATATGAACTAAATAATATGAAAATTAATATAAATAGATAGCGAGATAGATCGATTGACAGAGTGATGTGACATAGACTTTTTTTTGGATAAATTTTGTAATGTTAGTTTTTTCATACAAATTAGAAACAGAAGGGCAACCAGTGCATGTTTTAAAGCTTTCTCATCTTTTTCGTTTCATTTAATAACTTAAACGCTCTGATGAAGATCTAAGACCCGAAATGTTAAACGCTGGCAAATATTTCTACGAATAAAATCATACCCTGAAGATCATGTATTTTTCTTTTCAATACATTTTCTTATATATATATATATATATATATGTGTGTGTGTGTGTGTGTGTGTGTGTTAATATGAGGAGTAATTTAAAAAAAAATACTTCATTTATATACATGTAGTACAACCAAATAAATTGAATTGATTTGAAGAATATTTTCTCCTTCAAAATTTTATGATGAATAGGTAAATGAATCTATTGAAAAGAATATCCCCCAATTGTGGAGAGTGATATAGGGTCTTGGGGAGGTCAAACACCTGCAATGATGACTGACAGTCACGGGTCATGGGTCATTCCTCTTTCTCCGTGGGAAATAAAGTATCAAGACCCTTATCACGAATTGAGAGAGAGAGAGAGAGAGAGAGAGAGAGAGAGAGAGAGAGAGAGAGAGAGAGAGAGAGAGAGAGAGAGATTTAGTGAGATTCTATTTTTATTATCATTATCATTTATTTTAAAGCTGGTGAAAAAGCTCAAAAAGAGAAATGAAAACTTAATCAACATTATCGGTAATAGTGTCGCCCAAAAAGTTCTATACCTCACAGAGGTTTTATAATTGTCGTAAAGCTCTCAAATTCACACAGAAATTAAGACATAAATCTGAATTCGTTTTTCTAGTTTTATAAGTCGAAGTATGTTGCCGCAACAAAACGTTCTGCGATGCTCTTTCTGAGTGAGGCTAGGAATCTTTTGAACGACCCTCGTATATATATATATATATATACGTCGTGCATTCAATAAGTTTCCAGACTTTTTGCACAGACATTTGAAATTATCATAGACTCTTGAAAATCCAGTATGTTATTGCTATACATCTTATGAGACGACTGACCAATTTTTATGATTTCAGCTTCAAATGAACAGCTATAGCAGGAATTGGAATACACCCTACTAAAGCCTGATTATCACTGCTGGTAAATTTCAAAAATGCAACCTGGACGTGAGGACACTTTAGAAGAACGATATACAATAGAATTCTGTTTTAAACTTGGAAAAAATGCCACAGAAACGGATGGAATGCTTTACACTGCATTTGGACCATCTTGCATGAATCGAGCATCAGTTTTTGTGTGGCATAAGAGATCCAAGGAAGGCAGGGAATCTGTGAGGGATGATGAGAGGTGTGGGAGGAGTAAGGAAGTCAATATACCAGAGTGATTGGCCAAAGAGTTAGGGTTAGGGTTACTATGTTGAGGTTTTAAGGGAGTTCAGCAAGAGATTCCTAGGGAAGTGGCATTTCCACCAGGAAAAATGCATCAGTCCTCAACTCCATCTTTGTCACAGACTATTTGATCAAGATGGGCATCAAGACAGTTCCTCACCCTCCCTATAGTCCAGACCTTGCTCCCTGTGACTTTTGCTTATTCCCTAAGCTCAGAGGCTGTCGTCATGAGACAATTGAGGAGATGAAAGAGGCTGTGACGAAGGTCATTGACACGCTCACACAAGAGGACTTCCATGGGGCCTTCCAGAAGTTGTTGGAACGGCACAACCAGTGCATTGCAGTTGGAGGAGATTACTTCAAAGGGGACTAGAGTTTCATGTGTGTACTATCAATAAAAGTGCAAATACGAAAAAAGTCTGATAACTTATTTAATGATCCTTGTATTTTGCTCAGCAGGTATATTTTGTATTAAATAGCCGTGCCCGTGGTGTAATGGTTATCGTCTTAGGAAATGGACACGGCGACTCGAGTTCAAATCCTAGACGAGAATGATTGCATTTCACATAGCATTAATACCATTGGGAAAGGTATGAATCCAATTATTTTCCCTCCAGCTATGGGTAAATAGTAGGACAGACTGAATTCGTCAGCCTTGGTGAGGTAACTAATCTAGGAGAAGGAAAATTCAAACCTGTTAAACTCCGCTTAAAAATTGACCTTGTGTCATATCCTGTACTAGCGGAGGGGTTGGTAAATAGGATTAAATAGCCGTGCATCAAGCTCTCATTCTTACGATATTCACAGTCCTTATTGACTTGAGATATATATATATAAGCATATTTGATTAAATAATAAAGACATATTGTCTATATAATTTTATTTAGATCCTTTTAAATTTCTTGATATGTGTCTTTTTTTTATTAATCAAACATGCTTAAATGAAAGATTTCTGCCAAACTACTCACATACATATATATATATGTGTGTGTGTTTGTGTGTATATATATATATATGCAACAATTTTTCTTTTATAAATGTTATAGTTCTTTTATTTAAGTAAAAGTCCCATAAACTTTCTCAGGTCTTCAAGTCGCCATGTCAAGTAATTCCTCTCCTTTTTGTCTTTCAGAGGAAGGATTATATGGCATTGTCCATCACTTGTTCCTGTAGCATGTGACCAGTTGTACCAGGTTTATATAGTCTCTAACATGACTTATGTATGCAAGTTTATATTATTAAAAGTCTTGTTTGTTTATAATCATAGTACCAACAAAACAATAGATTATAGTAAGACTTTTATTAGAGTTATATAAATTTTATGTGGTGTATTTTAGTGGCCTGAACTACCAACCGCACTTTCTCATAATGTATTCATGAAGCGTATCCATATGTAAAATAGGAATAATACGAAGACGTAAAATATACGGATACGTAGAATGTTCACATGCATAGGAATCCCGAAACACTGACGATTCTCTTGGTTCAATTACGAAACGTTTATTAGTTTTTTTTTACTTTTAGTTTCCCGACCCGAGGAGAGAGAGAGAGAGAGAGAGAGAGAGAGAGAGAGAGAGAGAGAGAGAGAGAGAGAGAGACACAATTTTTACTATGCTGACTGTTCCATCTGATCCAACAACGCGCGGCGCATCCCGTAGTCCCAACTGGACTCGCCTAGGTTCGGTTCTCAACTAACTGCTTTTTTTCAAAAATCACCCAAAATCCTCAGCCTATCGCTTCCGGGCATGACGTCATTCACATCCCCAGTCCCATTTTTCCTCTCCGGGGTTTTTATTATGACATTTGTAATTGTCACATCCTCCGCGCGCGCGTGAACACCTGCACTCAATGTGTGCACCTACCTGTGCACTAAGCCGAACAGTTCTAAGCCTAACCAAATAACCAATGAAAAATGATAATACAAAAAAAATTCTTCCTCAATTATATAACATTAAACTAACTTGTTGATAGTCTAACACTGAATAGTTCGGCAAGGAAAGACTACATGACACAAAAAGTTAAACTGCTAACGTTTAACATTTACAAATATGGTACACAATAATAATTGTCCCAAACCATGCAAAATATCAGCGCAAAAGTTGCTCCAAAGAACAAGGTGATGAATGGCAGAAATTACACTTACGTAGGGTTCGTGTAGTGCAAGTTCTTGTAAGGTGATTTGTACGCACGTGCGTCTCACATAGCAGAGGCTGAAGTAGACGTCCTATCTGTAGGACTTTCTTGGTCAGAAAAAGAGGGAACTCGCTTCTCAAACTGTTACATGACCAACGGTGACGTGATTGTCGGAAGCTCCGCTCATGAATTAAGAAAAGGAGACAATTACGTTTTGTTTCCAACAGAGCAATACACTTCAAATACTCCAAGAGAATAAAGCAATCTCCTGTTCAATTTGCAAGGGAATGATAATTTTGTAAAGTCAGATTTTGTAATTGATATCAAGGTGAGTGGAAAACGTAGGAACACGTGTCGAATAAATTCTTTTCAAACTGAGAAAGAGAGAGAGAGAGAGAGAGAGAGAGAGAAGGGTATGGAAGAAAAAGCATAGAAAGAAAGAAAGAAAGAAAGAAAGAAAGAAAGAAACGAACAAAGCATGGGAGAAAGAAACTATGAGAAGAGGAAAGTGAAGAGAAAATAAGTTGGAAGGAAGTGGAAATAGTATCAAGTCACACAGAGAAGGGAAAAAACTAAAGTACAGAAAATTATTGAGCGAATGAGAGAGAGAGAGAGAGAGAGATTTTTCTTAGATGTGACACAAAGCCGTATGAATGGGGCACCTATTGAGACTCGAACTCACTTGTGAAGTTTTGCTAGTCTAGCGGGCTAACCATTACACTACCCGAGGTGCTAGAGAGAGAGAGAGAGAGAGAGAGAGAGAGAGAGAGAGAGAGAGAGGGGTATGGGAGAAGAAATCACAGAAGGAAACAAAGAAATAGATATATTCTCCTTCCTAAATCGAAGTATCAATATCATCATGGACAGATAATACAAGAAGAATCTAATGGGTTCACAGGTTTCAGCTTGTGTTTAGACAAATATTAAAGACCAATAATATCTATTACCCTATTTAATAAGGCTTGTTGAATTCGATATCTCAATATTGAATCGAACGATGCAAGAACTTCATAATATTCATTGATGTATAAATTCCGAAAACTCTCAACCGACATCGGTCATTGTCAAGAAAGAAAGAATTCAAGTCCGATATCTTTAATATTTTTGATTATATAAATTTTAACTGCATCAAATGTGAATTTTCAAGTGAACCCAGTCGACTGGGGCTGCAGAATACACCGACTGCCTCTCTGCAGAGTGTTCTGGCTACAGCCCTAAACAATCTGATGGTGAGGTTCCAGTAATGCTGGAGCTTTGGGGAATGCAGAGTACACTTTCATTACCATCGCTCTCTGGTCCACTCAGGCCAAAGTGGTAGCACCTGATAGGGTCCTATCTATGGGTCAAATAGAACTGCTTGACATTTAAACTGAGTGCAAACAAATGACTCATGCTAAATTGAATTATTAGAAATAGAACTGTTTGATCATTTAACTGAGTGTAAACAAATGACGGATGTTTAATTGAATTGTTAGTGATAGATAGCAATACTTGGCACTATTTAACTTTGTTGAATTATGCTAAAATGAATTGTTAAAAATAGAACTGTAGGATCATTTAAACAGTGTGTATGCACAAAATAAGTTTACAAATCCTATATTCAATATATATAAAGAAAAATTGCTAACAAGATAATCCAAGTAGAAGGAGAGATTTATTGAGAAGCAAAGCCGACACTATGTTTCGGTTCTAATGAACCATCATCAGGACTATGAGGGATGATATTAGTGATGTTAAATCAACGATGGATGTTTAAAAGTAATATCACTAATATTATCCCTCATAGTCCTGATGATGGTTCACTAGAACCGAAACACTGTAGTGTCGGTTTTGCTTCTCAATAAATCTCATCTTCTACTAGGATTACCTTATTATCAATTTTTCTTTATATATTATCGGATTACACTTCATTATTTACTTCCATTCAATATATATGTAAAAACAGGATTTGGTATTAAATAACCAACAGTAGTTGATATGCCATAAAACCAAAGCAAACCAAATTAATTTTCAAGTGTATATTGTATTATTATGCAGGCGACATCAGTTGAGAAATTATTCGCACAGTCGGTGAGGGTTAGAATTTGTTGACTGTATCCTCTGCAGAGGGGTTAGAAAAAAAAAAGGGGGTATCCTGGGTAAGACACTTAACTGCATCTGGTGGTGAGGCTCCAATTCTTGGGCTCTGAAAAGTATGGAGTACCCCTTCATTACCATTACTCCCAGGTCCATTATAATTTTGACTAGCATTTTTACTGGAGTTTCCCGAGATTGAAAATCTACTGATTCATGTTTACCTTTTAACACATGTGAAAACATTTAGTTCCTGTTTATTTCTCTGAATTCATGTTCGATGTGTAATCTTGGATTATTTCAAGTGTGTTGGGTTCAGTGTATCACGAAAATAGAACCCAAGATCAAACTCTATGTTAAACTTCAGAACACTCTAACAAAAACCTTTAAGAAGTTAAAACAGGATTATGGAAATGAAGTTCTATCTCAAGAACAGGTTTTTAAGGGGTACAAAACAGTTTTAGACCGCTGAGAGGGTGTCGAAGATGAACCCGATTCTGATCAATCTGTCATTCCCCGAACTAAAGAAAAATGAAACTCCCTTCAAATCTGATTGATATTTGACAATAGCAGTTTGTGAAAAAATAAGATAACATGAACACACACATGTATATAGTCATCCACAGACAGACTGTTTCGTTGTATCACAACACTTCAACGTTGCAAGAGCTGCGAGATGTTTCAAGCTGGGATCGAAACCCAGCTAACTTTACGTCAATTGGACATCTTATCCCAGAGCCATCGTCATTTTCAGCGCAAGAGAGAGATTTTTCTAGTAATTGATATAAATATTGCCACTTTGTCAAAATATGTAGAAACATTAGATATGTAGATTGTTAGACATTAACTGTTGAATAGAATTACCTACCTTCCCTAAGGACCGTAAAAGAATGGTTGCGTCCATCTTATTAATTAACCGTCAGACAGACGGCGTGTGAGTATTGGTTATATGAATTCCTTAACGAGTAAATATACTTTTACCAAGTATTTGACTTTCCTCTTATTCGTTATTTTTACTTATGTCCTACCTCTCTTTGTGTTGGTAATTGGCCGCCTTACCCCGACACAAAATGAACATACTGAGAGAGATTCAGTTTTGACAACAGTAAAGAAACTTCTGACTACTTAAAGCAGGTTGACTGATAGATTGATTTTAATGGCATGTCAACCCGTCTCGGCTTATTCTATAAATAGAGATTAGGGAATCCCATTCATTATTCTTCATATTTCCTTTTTTTTGCAAATTTGTTTCTGTAGGTTTTTTTACAAGGTCCTACTGAATCTAAATAATTTTAAACAGATCGATTTGACCCATAGATTGGACCCTAAAAGGAGTACCACCTGGGCCGGGGAGTAAGCTAAAGGCAAGGATTAGGAACAAGTGAATTTAATGTCAAACAGCCTGCTAAATCCTCTAGTTCAGGGGTGCTCAATACATCAATTGCAATTGACTGGTAGATCACATGGCTAGTGCATCTAGATTCCACTCCATTATATATATATATATATATATATATATATATATATATATATATATATATATATATATATGTGTGTGTGTGTGTGTGTGTGTGTATGTATGTATATATATATATATATATATCCTGTATCCGTACAAAGCTGTTAAGACCTGCCGGAAGCGATGAACGATAGAGACGAATCGCGAGAGAGGGTCAGGAAGATCCGTGCTAGAAGCACAACATGGTGATATATATATATATATATATATATATATATATATATACGCTCCCCATGGGGGTTGAGCACTCTGGCGAAGGAATTTTCGGCTGCCGCTCGCATAATGCAAAGCTCTTCGAACGAATTGAGCACTCTGGTATCCAGTAAGGTATGAAATGTAAACAAACAAACGCTGCTGCTGCTGTTGCTACATAATACCATATAATTCCCTAGCCAACGTGGTATGCTTGTTGGCCGAGCGGTCTGATACTAAGTGTAACGTAAAGTTGGGCGGGTTTCGATCCCAGTCTTCCAGCGTCCTACGTGTCTAGCCACTCTGAAGAGTTGTGATACAACGAAACAGTCTGTCTGTGGATGACAATATATATATATATATATAAGTAAGTAAAGTTAGCGACCATAGTCGAGGGTGACCCGAAGGCTCCCTTTTCGATAGCTACTACACCAAGGTGTAGGGGAGGGCGCTACTCCATTCCCAGGATTGCTCCACTTTACCCTTGAACCGTACCTTATAATGCTGAGTGTTAAGCAAGGTGGTATCAAGTTCCATTTTTAAAGTCTTTGGTATGACTCGACCTGGGATTGAACCCAGGTCTCCCGGGCCATTGGCGAACACTCTAACCGCTGGGCCAATGTCCCGGTATTATATATATATATGATAGATTCTCCCGTCAATTTTGATGTATGAGGGTCAGAATAGATTCCATAAACAGCCACTGTGTAGAGCTCCAACTAGCGACTACCAGTATTATTCTTTACTTGTCCCCGTCACTTTCACTCTCGACAGTCAGCAGGTATGCATCTGTGGAACCGTTGGACTACTCACGCAAAAGATTTGTTCATAGTGGTTAAGGCTTATGTAGGACCAGCCATACTTCTTGGAGATGCTGATCGTAGGGATTCGGGGCAAATGTTTGCCACAGAAATCCTGAACAAAATTCTTCAGGTTTGCATAAGTGACAAGGGAGCCTGAATGATAGGTAGAATGCACATCCCTCATTGAGCCCCCCCCAAAAGGCTTGCAGATTACTGTCAAACGAAATCAAAAACTTAAGGCAGTACGCATCGCTTAAGAGGGCCATCTCAAGATAAGGACTCGGGTTTAAAATACATATATGGAAGTAAATAATGGAATGTAATACGACAATATATAGAGAAAAATTAGTAATAAGGTAATCCAAGTAGAAAGAGAGATTTATTGAGAAGCAAAGTCGACACTATTCGATTCTAATTAGTGAATCAGCGTTTGTTTGTTTTTTAAATCACGTCATTTGACTTTTTAGAAATATTGTATAGAATTTATGTTCTGTTTGTTTATCGAGAAAGATTTCGAATCAAAAGGAAGAAGAAAAAGAAAAAGAGAAAGTATAAAATTATGATATATGTGGAATATATTAACTAAAGATGGAATATATTATAGCTATTTAGAATGGATTTGCTCAAGTAAGGAGAAATATTATAAAAGCTCGGACGAGTATTTACGGAATTATAGTGTGAAATAGCACCGGCCTTGAAATTTCGTCTTAGTCTTTTATTATGAATGTAAATGAGCATCTTTGCAGAATTGAAATCGAAGTTGTGATTAGATTGAGAAATGTGTTGAAATTGTGCATTGTTTATGTTACCAATTCTAATGTCTCTTTTGTGTTCTTTCAAGCGAATATATTCTGATTTACAATTCTTACAAGGGATACAATAAACACTGTTTTCTGAAAATATGTTGCGTTGAGGACAAGAGTGTTCCGATTCGTGGATCATTTTAGAGGGTAAAGAGGTAGTTTTGATATTGAGTTTATTTAAGTTGTTTATTATGCTGTGAGAAGAAGAACTGTTTGGCAAAGTTATGAATCTATGGGGGAACTAATTTTATAAGATTGTGAGCTAGCATTAGTTCGAGGTCAATTCTTATTGTGGATTTCGAGGGCTTTAGATTTAGCAAAGCGTATAAAAGATTTGGGACGTAGGAAGTTAAGGAATGAAAGAGTTTTCTTCGTGGTTGAATTCATCATTTAAATATTTCGAGAAACAAATGCGTAGAGCTCTGAGATAAAAACCTATGATGATATCTCTTTTGGTGTTGTTGTGGTGTGAATAAAATGTATGTGGTCGTTTTTACAGGTGGGTTTACGGTAAATTTTATTCACGCCACAACAACAAGGTTTATGCAGTGATGAAAGGTACATGAACATATATTGTGTTTGGTTTGGTTTTATGACAAATCAACCATTGTAGCCAAATCCATTTTTATACATACAAACAGTTCTATTTCAAACAATTCAGTTTAGCATAAGTACACAGTTTTGTTCTATTTGACCCATAGATAGGACCCTATCAAGTGCTACCACTCCGGGCTAGAATGGACCTGGGAGCTATGGCAATGAAGGGGCACTTCGTATTCCTCAAAGCTCCAGCATCACTGGAACCTCACCATCAGATTATTTAGTGTCATATCCAGGACACTCGTTGGGAGTCTTACCCCTCTGTAGAGAATCAGTCCTTGTATTCTATAGACCCCAGACTGGGCAACATATATTGTATTTAAAAAGTATACTCAATACGTATATAAATATATTTAGCATTTTTTAAAAATAGAGGTAGATCATTTTGACCCTGGTCATTTTAAAAGTAATTTCGCAAGCCGAATAAGTGAGGGTACACTTGATTTAACTTCTTTAGAAGTCCAGATACTTAATCTAAATATCTTTATTTTAATAATATGTCAGAAGCAGCTAAATAAGCCTTTTTTTTTATTTGTAATTTTCTCTTCTTACCTGCACTTAAATGACACGGTAGATGCTAAAAAATTCCTGTTAAAGGGTTAAAAGAACTTGATGTGACAAGTAAGTTGAATTAGGGGACGAATTTGTGGAATAGGATGAAAGATTTATGGCTCAGTGTCAAAGGATTGACAAAGCAGTTGATATCAAGCCATCGGATTGATGGGACTACCCAAGGGAGTCAATGAATGCCTGGGGGTCAGAAGAAGGTTAATAAATATGGTGGATGTTGGACCATGAACTTTAGGGGTCAAAAGCTAACACTCTACCTGTACCAAATGACAGCAAACAAATTATTTTTCCCCTTCATGGGTATTTTTGTAAAGGCTTCTCTCTAAATTCTTAATGTAACTAAAATGACATTTTACTTATTTATAGAAAGTGACCCTTGTGCTTAGTGCTTTGCTGGTAGATTGTTAATTCACCCTCACAGAGATTTTATAATGTTTAGTGTTCGCCAATGGTCCGGGAAGTCGTAGTTCAATCCCAGCTGGTGTCATACCAAGACTAAAATCGTACTTGATGCCTCTTTAACACTTATCCTTATAAGGTACATATCAAGGGTTAAAGCGAAATAATCCAGGGTGACGGAGCAGTACCCTCCCCTACACCTCGGGGTAGTAGCTATTGAAAAAGCAGCCTTTAGGTTGTTTTTGATAACGGTCGGCAGACTTACTATATATATATATATATATATATATATATATATACACACCATTTCATTTAAGACTGTGAATAGACTTAAAAGTAATAATCCAAATGGAGTGCTCAATGCACGGCTAATTAATATATATATATATATATATATATATATATATATATATATATATATATATATATATATATATATAAATATAAATTCCCGTACAGAGCCAAAAATATTAATATCAAGAAAGTTCAATTGATATAAAGTAAAGTTGGCGACCGTCGTCAAGGGTGACTCGAAGGCCACCTTTTTGATAGCTACTACACCTAGGTGTAGGGTAGGGCGCTACACGTTTCTCTGAATTGCTCTACTTTACCCTTGATCCGTATCTTATAATGCTGAGTGTTAAGCAAGGAGGCATCAAGTATCATTTTTTGAGTCTTTGGTATGACTCCCCTTGTGATTGAACCCCGGTATGGCGATATAATCCATCATAAATTTATTTCAGCAGCCAGTCAATCTGTTTATTAAAAAAAAAAAAAAAAAAAAATACCGTCGTAAAAACCGGAAGTAACAGGCTAGTCTGTTTATCTATTGGAAAAATTTTCAACCATTATATATATATATATATATATATATATATAATTCTTTTCATACCTTACTTAAGGTGAAATGTATTCCTCGAAGTTAACTGTTTAAAGAAACCTATTTCTGTTTAAATCTCCATCTGATGATCCAGTTGAAATAAATTTACAAAGGATTATATCTAATGAATTTTGATATTATGATCATTCATATATATATATATATATATATATATATATATATAAATAAATAAATAGATAGATAGATAGAAAATGAAGAGTACCATCACACACACAAATTAGAAAAAGTGGTCGATGCCTCTCCAACCCAGAAAAAATATCACATCATGAACTCTTGACAACGAACGAACTTCTCGCTTTCATAAATTGATATTTTTCAGAATGTAAACGCAAATTAAAACAATTAAAAAAAAAAAAAAAAGAGCGAATAGCTTCACTTTATTTCTTGTTTTTACTGATATTTTTTACTGATATTAAAAAAAGTATTTACTTAAAAAAATTCTGTGAGGATCTATACCTTACATTTAAATGTGATATATGAGACCCGAATATAAGAGACCCCTTCTATGATCCGGGTTACACTGTATATTGCCATCCAAGCTGAAAAAAATTCAATTGAACAAAAAACGATAACAACTGTTTTGTTTTATAAATTGTTGGTTTTATTTTGTTTGAACCCTGTAACTTACTGAGTGATGAATCTCAGTAAATAGAGGGAAATGTTTTTATTTAAAATGATAATTTTCTTTCTTTTTTTTCTTTGAAAGTTTTGAATTTGGAGTTGAAAAGAAAAGAAAAAAAAAAGATGGGAAAAAAAAAAAAAAAAAAAAAAAAAAAAGAAATTGAACTCAGCGTCATGGTCCCATATATATTTTTTTTATCTTCGTTCTTTTAATCACAGTGATCAGCAAACCGGAATGAAAAACGTTTGCAAATGAAGTCACTTAAAAAAAAAAAAAAAAAAAAAAAAAAAGAAAAGAAAAGAAAAAAAAAGCAGTCAGTTTTCAAATGAGGGTGTGCTTTTAAATTTTTTAAAAATCTATTTGTACAGTCAACTATTCAAGATTTTATTTCGCATACTGTACGTATAGTTCTGTCATGTCCGTGAGGAAGCATTTTTCTTCTTTTTTTTTTAGACCCCTCTATTTTTGTTCTAAGAAAGTTAAAAGCAGAAAGTCTGTCTTTACGGGTTAAAAAAAAAAAAAAAAAAAAAAAAAAAAAAATCCAAAAAAGACAAGCAGTAAGCGAAATCACCAGGGCCTCCACAATGGGAGTTCTTTAATAGGTTCAGATGAACAATTTCTTTTGAACGGTTGTGTGTAAAAACCGGCTAACGTTGCAGAAGTAGGTTTCGCTTCACTGATACTCCCTACGTAGACAGGTACTGTGGACACATAGCAACCATTTGAAGCGTTACTGTCCGATACCAAGGCCTTCATATGAACAATAGATGGAGATGTGATCGTATTTGGAGTCGTGATGGCTGTGAGAGAATTAACAGGAGTGTTGATCACATGTGTGGACGGAGAACTGCTACTAACTGGTGAATTGATAGCTGTGTAGGATACTGTCAGAGTCTTGTAGGGAGTTTCAGGAACCGTCGCCATCATCAAACTACTTTCAGATTGTTTGGAAGCAATTGGAAGAACTATGTGCGTCGTGTTGTCTCCCAAGGGAGCTGTTTGAGGTTGAGTCTGGCGGATATGTTCCGAGGTTTGTGGGGTGGTGATCTGTTGATGGGCTGCGGTTGGGGTAGAGGTCTGAGTGCTGGTGGGTACCATGGGTTGGGTCGGGGACCCATTACTCACTCGAACACATTTGCTAATGTGGTCGGTGAGTCGAGATCGGGCTTCTTCACTGTTCATATAGCGCATGACCTCAGCAGAAACGTCAAGGGGTACGCGGTATTTACCCCCAAGGGAGTCGGTGGTGATATTCACTTGTTGCTGCTGGTGAAGGAAACGCAGATATTTCACTGTCATTTCAAGAATGTCAACTTTCTCTAATTTTGAAAATTGTTCGCCCTGGAGAGAGAGAAAGAAAAAGAAAGAAAAGAGAATTAGTATTGAAATGAACAATTGTACAAAAGTAATTATAAATAATAAAATAAGTTCATGTGTGTTTTTCGTCGTCACGGGAAATTGAAATACTAAAATATTTATTTTGGTTCTAGTTGTGATTTTTTCAGGGATATTGTTCTTTTTAAATTCAGGATTTTAAAACCCGAAAATCTGCAGATAATTTGTTTGACACGAACTAAGAATCTTTTTGAGAAGTTTTCAAAGATTTTTTTAGACTCAAGCTATCAACATCTGGCCAGCCTTTTTAATCTAATACTCAGATGCTGTCCATATCAAATAAACTTCTCCAAATAATTTAGAAAACTAATTAAATTCTAATTAGATGTCTGTACTTTATTCATTATTTCTGATATTCAAATTAAACCGGTCGTAGTTACATAAAACAACCTGCTTTTTTGCGATAAAAAAAATGATGAAAAGAATAACTCGTTAAAAGAGAAAATTAATATTTAAATGACGGAAGAGGTATACTTAAAAAAAAAAATTTAAACTGAAACATTAATCCAAGTTTCTTTAAAAAATTAAACTAGTTTATTGTTCAACTAAATAAAAGAAAAATTACAAAGAAAAAATTAAAAAAAATACAGATAAGATATTGTTGGGTATCCAACAATTATTTAAGATTTATATAATTAATCATTTTTAAATAAATCTCGAGTTGAGAAGAAGTCGCTAAGGCGACAACTTGCTTAATGGTATTAAAGATATCTTCACTTCCCCGAACACTTGCCGCTCGCCGCTAAGTAATAAACATATACCTCAAATAAATGTAAGCTTCAAAAACTTCACAAAACCCAACCTACATCTCCCCTTCCCTTCCCCTCTGTCAGTCCGTGAGTCTTGTTCGCGTCTCAGCGACATTTTCCCACGGAACCTAATGTACGGGTGACCCTGGAGGTCAGGCTTTGGGGGCAGGGGAAGGATGGCAGTGGAATTAGGAAGGCAGGCAAGAGCAGGAAGAGACAGAAAGAGGGAAAGAAAAAAAAAAAAAGGAAAAGAAAAAAAAACAACAACACATAGACACTGTGTCTGTGTGCTTGCTTTAATAAAACCCTCCGCCAACTTTTCCTTCTCACTTTCTATTTCTTTCTGTCTCCCTCTCTTATTTCTATTTTATTTTATTTATTTATTTTTTATTCCGCCTCTCTAATCTCTAAAAACCCTCATCTCTCCTCTTACGCCCTCACCCTCACCCGTCTCATTTACATCCTTCCAACACGTGGGAAAATGCTGGCTTTTGTGTACACACAGAGGCAAACTAGCTAACTCTAGTCCTTTCACTTATTCTCACATTTTGACAAGGGCAAGGCGAAGTGCGTACAATACATAACATTGGAATGTCTGTTTAGCTCTTTAAGCCAAAACAAATTAACTTTTATTCAGATGTACACACACACACACACACAGATGAACTTATTTCATTATAGACATTATCTGAATCTGTCGATCTAGAATTGTTTAATTATTTGTGACTTCATAACTACATTTATTTATTAATGTTTTCGTTATCAAGGAAGAACAACAAAAATTTACATTTAAGCATCAAAAATAGAAAAAAAAGTTTTCTTAAATTTTGTAAATTAATTTTTACTTTGTAAAGTTATTGAAACATTTAATTACGTCACTAATTACGTGATTCGATATTATTACAAGATAACTTATACTTACATCTTTTTTGAGGGCTTTGAGCACTAAAGTTTTCAATTCTGACAGACAATTGTTTATACGTGTTCGTCTTCTTTTCTCCATCATTAATTTATTGATCTGAAAAAGCAAGAAAAACAAAAATTATCATTTATTTACAGTGAGTTTATACTAATAAGCAGTTTTTTCATTATTAAAAAAAAAAAAAAATTATATAAAAATCTTTAAGACTACAATAAGATAAACAAATGCTTTACCCCCCCCCCCCAAAAAAAAAGAAGAAACAAATAAAACAAAAAAAAAAAATTGAATATCTAAAATTCTATCAAAATATAACTAAATAAAATATATCTAAGAAAGAATCCAAAGAAATTTTGTTCTCTTATTAAATAAGAGAATT
>OY757921.1:21724759-21734759 GCA_963585895.1 Sepioteuthis lessoniana | reverse complement strand
TAATAAAGTAAGTAAAGTTAGCGACCGTAGTCGAGGGTGAATGTGGTTAATAAAGTAAGTAAAGTTAGCGACCGTAGTCGAGGGTGACCCGAAGGCTCCCTTTTCGATAGCTACTACACCGTGATGTAGGGAAGGGCGCTTCTCCTTTCCCTGGAATGCCCCACTTTACCTTGGATCCGTACCTTATAATGATGAGTATTAAGCAAGGAGGCATCAAGTACCATATTTTTGAGTCTTTGGTATGACTCGACCCGGGATTGAACCCCGGTCTCCCGGGCCATTGGCGAACACTTTAAATAAAAAAGAAAGAAAAAACAAACAAACAGGTTAAATGATATTTAGAGGTTTAAAATTGACATCCGTACATTAAACGCTTCACCTCACTGCAGGTGGCTAGGATTTTGTTAACAAATATAATAACACTAAATAATTAAATTTGACAGATTAGATAAAAAATATTTTATCTAAATAATGCTTCTTTTAGTTTTTTTATTTGAATACGATTTTTTATTGAGCGATATTTTTCTACGGAGGCTCGAAGGTGAACCAATGTAAAAACCGTCACATGGGAGATAAACCTTTTCCAAACATTTATTAACATACCTCCGCCCACCGATTATTACATTTTTGATCACCCATCCATAAGAAGAATAGCTACGTAATAAATTAAAATTTGCCGATAAAAAAGCCATAATTTTCATACATGCCGAGCATACATATATACCGTATATATCGATCCCGTGTATAGGTCGATACGTGATTTATGATCATGAAATTACTTTTCAAAGGCCACTAGTTCTTTTGATTATGTTTGAATTATAACTTTATAAAATTGTTATGGTTATTATTGACATCCGTAGATTATTATTATCAGACGGTGACAAAGTTTTTGTATGAAAATTCGGTCGTCAAAATTCAACCTATACGCGAGTATATACAACCAAACCAAAACCAAAAAAGGGCCTGATCTAAAGCCACGAAACATACATGGTATTCCCCACATCTATCTATCTATCTATTAAAAAACTCATTAAAAACACTCTTCATACATGCAAGCAACCCTTGATGATGGCCTATGAAAGGTCCGAAAGCGCCCGGGACAATTTTGGTAACTTCACCCACCAATTCCAACCTGAAACGAAGACACTTATCTGGAAACTTTAATAAAATGATTTAGACAAAATGTGTGTTTATTATTTAATCATACATGCTTAAATGAAAGACTGCTTCCCAACTACCCCCCCCATATATATATATATATATTTACTTTAGGGTGTTCATATCTATCTATCTATCTATCTATCTATCTATCTATCAAAGACTCTTTATATCTAAGTTTGTTTATATATATATATATATATATATATATATATATATATGTATGTGTGTGTGTGTGTGTGTGTGTGTGTGTGTGTGTGTGTGTATTTATGTATATATCCCTTTTTCTATCTATCTATTTACCTAAGGCTGTTCATATCTATCTATCTATCTATCTATGAGGAGAAAAGTTCTCGACCCGACCAAAGAGGGAGTGTGCTAGAGCCGTGAAATGTACATGCAATTCCATATTTCTATCCCAAAGATCAAAACATTTGCCACAACGTTTCGCTATTCTCTTTAAACCTTTCACAAATCCGGCAATAAACAAAAATCCTTTCTCGTTTGGTTGGTTTGTCTGAGAACTTTTTAGGGCCTCCTCATAAGTGGAAAATCAGCGTTTTAAACTGAACTTGAAAGCAAACTAAACCGAAATACTAAATAAATAAATAATTAAAATAAAAAAAAGAAGAAAGAAGCTAAAAATGGAAGTTACTATCATTTTGCTCAATGCCAGTCTTTAGAAATGGGGAAAAAGTGGTAAGTTATTTCAAGAGATGCTTATGTAGATAATAAAAAAAATAGACAGAGAAAAAAAAATTTCAATGTTTAAATATACGAACTGGTAGCGAAAAGGTTTGGGGAACTAAAAGAACGAATTGGCTTCCTCGAAGAAAGTAGAAGTAAAAGAAAAGAAAAAAAAGTTTTTTCATTATTTCCTAGTGGGGGTGAATTCAAGAGATGCTAGGCACCGGTAAACATTGGATGACTTCACAGATGAACAAATTGATCAAGTTGTTCAAATTTCTCGAACTTTAGGGAAGTACCAAGTACGAGGTGGGGTGGGGGGAGTACCAAAAAATTCTTGGCCCATTCGAAAAGAGAATTACATTTTTAATATCTATCTATCTATCTATCTCAGTCTGTTCATATCTATCTATCTATCTATCTATCTATCTATCTATCTATCTATCTATGTAAGTCTCTCTCTCTCTCTCTTTCTCTCTCTCTTATGTCATATGTCATTCTCCCCCCTCTCTCTATCTATCAATGTAAGTCTCTCTTTCTCTTTCACTCTCTTTCTCTCACTCTTATGTCATATGCCATTCTCTCTCTCTCCCCCTCTCTATATATCTATGTAAGTCTCTCTTTCTCTTTCACTCTCTCTTATGTCATATGTCATACTCTCTCTCTCTCTCTCTCTCTCTCTCTCTCTATCTATCAATCTATCTATCTCAGTCTGTTCATATCTATCTATCTATCTATCTATCTATCTGTAATAAGCTCAGAGATGGCTTTACAAATCGCTGAGACAGAAAAAATTTTTTTTATCAAATTTTAGGAGGGAGTGATATTGAGAGATGTAAGAAATGTTCGGCGAGACGGGGGAAATGCTAATTAACATCACAGATCAAACAGATTAATTAATCTTCGTAATCAACATTTTCGGTACTTTTGGGTAGCACATTATAATTAATACAAAGTGGCACAGAAGTAATAGTGGAGTCAATAACAATAACAATAACAATAACAATATATATATATATATATATATATATATATATATATATATATATATATATATATATATACCATCATGTATATATATGTGTGTGTGTGTGTGTGTGTGTATCTAAGTATGTATGAGTATGTGTCTTCTGGTTGGTTGGTTGTTTTATGGTATATCAACATTTACGGGTTATTTAATGCCAAATCCTGTTTATATATATATATATATATATATATATATATATATATATATATATATATATATATATATATATAATCGAGTTGCGCTGCTTACACGGATTTCCCTGACTCTCTCTCTCTTCATCCATCTCAATCATCCATCGCTCCCGGCAGGTGTTCTAGACTACATCCTGTGTTTGTACAGACCTGTTGTTGGTCAGTTTTTGTTAGACGGTCAACTCTTGCACGTACGTGTGAAGGAGTCCATTGGAGAACGTCACTTATGAGTTCGTCTTTGCTTCTTCAGCAGTGTCCATCATGTCTTGTTCGTCTAACTTGGATGGGAGCTGAGTGGCCGTACAGCTGTTATTTTGTTGCTTCTAGATATATAAATTTGTAACCGAATAGTTTGTAGGTAAGATTTTTAAACGAGCCAGAACTCAATTGTTTGCACATAGGTAAATGGTTTCAAGAATTGCTATATAACAGTCTCAATTTAATTGTTTGCATCTAGTTAAATGGATATAAGTAAAGTTGGCGACCGTAGTCTAGGGCAACCAGAAGGCTCCCTTTTCAATAGCTACTACACCGAGATGTCGGGGAGGGCGCTACTCCTTTTCCTGGATCGCTTCACTTTACCCGAGATACGTACCTTATATTGCTAAGTGTCCTCGTGGTGTAATGGTTAAAGCGATGCACTGCGGAATCGTAGTACGCGAGTTCGTACTCCAGTCGCGCTATTACGTTCACTTTCGGGCAAATACCCTTGGGAAAGGTATGAACCCCTTTATTCTCCCTCCAGCTATGGGTAAATAGTAGGACGGACTAGGTTCTTCAGCCTTGGTGAGGCAATTAGTCTAGGAGAAGGAAAACTCTGAATTCAAACCTGTTAAACTCCGCTTAAAAATTGACCTTGTGTCATATCCTGCCCGAGCGGAGGGGTTGGTAATAGTAAGTATTAAGCAAGGCGGTCCCATTTTTCGAATCTTTGGTATGACACGACCTGGGATATACATACGATTTCTAAGTGAATAGTTTGGAGGTAATTTTATTTTTAAAAAGTTACAACAAATTTGTTTGCACACATATGTAATGCTAACAATTTAATCAAACATCAGTGATTTGTTTTGCACACAGTCAAATGGTTCCAAGCATGGCTTTATGATAACAATAATTAAATTTTTGCACACACTTAAGTGGTTTCAAGTATTCTATTTGACGCATAGATAGGACCCTTTCAGGTGCTACCACTCCGAACCAGAGTGGACCTGGGAGCGATGGCAATGATGGAGTACTCCATATTCCCCAAAGCTCCAGCATTACTGGAGCCTCACCATCAGATTATTTAATGTCATATCTAGGACACACGTTAGCGGAGGAGGGTTACTTACCCCTCTGCAGAGATGCTGTCGGTGTATTCTACAGTCCCAGTCGACTAGATTTGAAAATTTATGGAATTCATAAAAATACAAATACCAAAATGAAATGAATAAAATATAACCCCACAATAAATAAAGAAATAAAAAAATCAATAATAAAAAGATGAATGGAAAAATTAAAGATTTGGTTTTCTGATGTAAGTAGCTCACGTTTGCAGATAAATACATTTATTTTTGATTATTTATAGATCAATAGATTTTAATGGCATATTAACTCTTTTAGAGCTATTTTATGCCGGGGGGTTAGGGAATTGCGCTCATCGTACGTTCAGTGTGGGTATTTCTTTCGAGTTTTTTTGCACATAGTTCTATCGAAGACGAATAATTTTTAAACAAATCTATTTGACCCATGGATGAGACTCTAACAGGTACTACCACTCCGGGTCAGAGTAGATCTGGGAGTAAAAACAATCAAGGGGTTCACCATACTCGACAGTCCAGTCGGCTGCGGCTGTAAAATACACCGACTGCATCTCTGCAGTGGGGTAACACTCTCCCCAACGAGTGTCCTGGATATCCTGGATATAACATTTTAAACACAATTCATTCATTTGAACACATTCAAGTGGTTCCAGGTATTGTTATGTGTCACTAACAGTTCAATTAGACAGTCATTTGTTTTCACACAGTTAAATGGTTAAGCAGTTCTATTTCTAACAATTAAATTTAACATAAGTCATTTGCTTGCACACAGTTTAATTGTCAAACAGTTCCATTTGACCCATAGATAGGACCCTATCAGGTGCTACTACTCCGGGCCAGAGGGGACCTGGGAACAATGACTATGAAAGGGTATTCTACATTCCTCAGAAATCCAGGAATGGAGCCTCACCAGATTGTTTAGTGTCATATTAAGAACACTCGTTCGGCGGGAGGGTTTTCCCTCTCCGCAGAGATGCAGTCAGTGCATTCTGTAGCCCCAGCCGATTAGGCTGCAGATGCAGTTTAGTGTCATTCCTACGACACACTTTTTTTGAAGTGAGGGTCTTACCCCTCCGAAGGGATACAATCATCGTATTCTAAGCTTCGTTGACAAAATGGCTTATTTTAGAGGACAAATTTTGAAAACTTTTTAAGTTGATGAATCGATTTTCAGCATGGCTAACATTGCCTGTTTGTAAGGTCGAGGTTGGTAATAAACTATAACTATTATAAAAGCTATTAAGAAAACGACCCCCCTCAAAAAAAAAAAAAAGAAAAGAAAAAGAAAAAAAAAAGAAAAGAAAAAGAAAAAAAAAAGGAAAAATAAGGAAAAAAAAGAAAAGAAAAAGAAAAGAAAACGAAAAAAAGAAAAGAACAAGAAAAAAGGAAAAGAAAAAAAAGAAAAGAAAAAGAAAAAAGAAAAAAGAAAGAAAAGAAAAAAGAAAAAGAAAAGAAAGAAAAAGAAAAAAGAAGAAAAAGAAAAAGAAAAAGAAAGAAAAAGAAAGAAAAAGAAAAAGAAAAGAAAAAAGAGAAAAAAGAAAAGAAAAGAAAAGAAAAGAAAAAAGAAAAAGAAAAAGAAAAAAAGAAGAAAAAGAAAAAAGAAAGAAAAAGAAGAAAAGAAAAGAAAAAGAAGAAAAAGAAAAGAAAAAGAAAAAAAGAAAAAGAAGAAAAAGAAAAGAAAAAGAAAAAAGAAAAAGAAGAAAAAGAAAAGAAAGAAAAGAAAAAACAAGAAAAAGAAAAGAAAAAGAAAAAGAAAAAAAGAAAAAGAAAAAAGAAGAAAAAAGAAGAAAGAAGAAAAAGAAAAGAAAAAGAAAAAAAGAAAAAAAGAAGAAAAGAAAAGAAAAGCACGTATTTAAAAATAAGTCTGAAAAGGAATTATAGAATATAATTATCAATTCTTAATCTTATTTTTTACGAAACTCTTTACTCAGATATTTTTAAAATTTCAAGTATTCCTATCTAATACAAATATTTTACACAGTTATATGGTATCAAGTATTCCAACCCAATACAAATAATTTCCACACAGATCCATGTGACTTTTAAATGGGACTCTAACAGGTACTACCACTCCGGATCAGAGGGAACATGGCAGTAATAGCAATGAAGCAGTACTCCATACCCCACCACCAGATTTCCAGAACTGGAGTCTAACCACCAGATATGGTTTTGTGTCATACAGAAGAGACATCTTGGGAAGGTATTCTCTGTGTGCAGGGGATACAGTCAGCGCGTTCTAAGCTACGGCAACAGAATGTCAAAATTTCCAAAGTGAAATATGCAAATTAGTTAAACCCATTGAAAAAAATCGCTACCTTTGTCAAGTTATATAGTAAGCAAAACAGGGACTTGTAAAGGGGTGGACTTCGGCCTCGAAGTAAGGGAGTTCGAACTTCAGGAACCAGTTGGAGGTGGGAAGGAACAGTTGTTTTGACGATAAAATTTCAGGAAAATCTTGGACGAAGTTGTTTGTGTTTCACTTCGAGCTAATGCCCTTGAGAAAATCATGAATCCATTTATTCTCCACGATGGGTAAATGGTTGGGCAGGCTTGGTTCTTTAGCCTTGGTTATGCAACCAGTCTAGGAGAAGGAAAACTCTGAATTCAAACCAGGTTTACTCCGCTTAAACATTGATCGTAGCATTGGGATTGAGTGAATACTTACAATTTCAAATAAAATCCATATCCGGACTAACAAACGACAAAAAAAGCAAAGAGCGGATATATATATATATATATATATATATATATATATATATATATATATATATATATATATGTGTGTGTGCGTGTGTGTGTGTGTGTGTGTGTGTTTATTCATACTCGTATATATCTGTTTTTCAGACTTAATGTATGCGTAAAATGCATGGTTGAGTCACTGAAGACACAACACAAGAAGTATTTTCAAATCCATGTACATAATCTTGTAAGTTAAAAAAATAATATTCATATACATTATGGCATTATTAAGTATGTGGGTGTGTTCTTACATTTTTAACTGCACACACACACACACACACACACACACACACACACACACACACACACACACACACTATATATATATATATATATATATATATACGGATATGTTTCGTCCTTTGACCACTCTCTCTCACTCTCTCCCCCAATATCTCTTACACATTCTCTCTCTCATTCTCTCTCCCTATATCTCTTACACACACACTCTCTCCCAATATCTCTTATTCTTTCTCTCTCACTCTCTCATCCTTTATCTCTCACACGCTCTCTGTCACTCTCTCTCCTTCTGTATCTTACACACTATTTAACCCTCTCGCCCAGTATCTCTTACACACTCTGTCATTTACTCTCTCTCGCTACATCTCTTACACTCCCTCTTGCCCTCTTGATATATATGTGAGAGGTATGATCAAAAAGTATTGAGACTGAACATTTCTTGAAAATTTTAATTTAAATAAAAACGTATGCCCAGCCAAGTGGGTTAAAAAGATGTATTGACAAAGTATAGGCTAACATTATATCTGTCTTGTATTTTTTATAAAGCAACTTTAATTGTTTGACCTTTGATCCTATAGTTTTCATTAATAATAGCTTTCATCTCATATTTTGTAGCAGTAAATTTTGGCGAAACGCAGGATGGTGCAAGTACAGCACCTTTCATGCTCACTAGAGTTCGTCTTTTGGGATATTCGGTGGAATATGTTCATTGACTATTTTGATGAAAATAAACGTTGCATTCATTGTTCATTTCTGTTTTGGTAAATCAGTCACGATGCTTTTTATACACATCTCGAATATATATATATATATATATATATATATATATATATATATGACAACAAGTAATCCAAATAGAAAGAACGTCGACACTATAGTGTTTCGGTTCTGCTGAACCATTATCAGGTCTACGAGGGGTTATATTAGTGATAAATCTCCCCTTTCTACTTGGATTACTTGTTGTCAATTTTTCTTCACAAACTGTCGGATTACTATCCATTATTTTCTTCCATATATATGATTATATGTATATATATATCCACGAATGTGGGATGAAAAGCTGAAGCTGAAAAATTCACTTGATGACGTCATATGTGCTGTTGGCGACATTTTTTTGACGAAAATCCCTTTCAAACAATGCAACACTGATGGAAGAAGTGTGTGAACTGCAGGAGATACTATGTTGAAAAATAAACCTGATTTGGTCACATTCCAGGAGAGTAGTAATTTACTAAGCTTTTTGCTTAGATGTGGCACAAGGCCATATGAATGGAGTACTTAATGAGATTCGAACCCACTCGTGTAGGTTTGTTAGTCTAACTTGCTAACCATTACACCACCCGAGGCGCTCACATTCCATAGGAGTATCTTGGTCAGTCAATAAACTTTTCAGCCCACCTTTATATATATATATATATATATATATATATATATATATATATATATATATATATATATATATATATATATATATATATATATATATATATATATATATATATATATATATATATATATATATATATATATATATACTTTAAGGAACAGACTCAACGAGAATATTTGATATTTCAGGATTGAAGACCTGTTCAACTTTTTACTTGCATTATATATACTTTATCTACTTCAAAAGGTAAAAAAAAATGATTAATGATATACAGATTCAAACACACACACACACACACACACACACACACACACACACACACACACACACACACACACACACACACATATATATGAAAGTATACTATGGAAATAAATCCGACAGAAAAAGAAAATAGAAAAACAAAATATTCCAAGTGTGATGCATTTATTAAGATGGTAAAGTCAACGTTAAAACTTGATGAAGGTTAAAAAAAACCGAAATGTTTTAACGTTGACTTCACCATCTTTATAAATTCATCTCATTCTCATTTAGAAAAGTTAATTTATCTATTTTCTGCATATATTACCTTCTTAATTTTCCTGCATGTATACCTTCTTAATAAATTCATCACATTTGGAATACTTCGTTTTTTTTTTTTATTTTCAGCAGGTTTAGGGAGAGAGATTTGTATTTTTTAAGGAATTATTAATTTATTTATTTCTGACATGCGTGTATGTTCCCAGACTGTTGCTTTCGTCAGAGAATATATATGGCACATGGTCACCTGTGGAAAACTTTACAAGAAAAAGTGGTCGAAGCTCTTACTGTAAGTAAGTAAGTAAAGTTAGCGACCATAGTCGAGGATGACCCGAAGGCTCCCTTTTCGATAGCTACTACACCAAGGTGTAGGGGAGGGCGCTACTCCATTCCCAGGATTGCTCCACTTTACCCTTGAACCGTACCTTATAATGCTGAGTGTTAAGCAAGGTGGTATCAAGTACCATTTTTAAAGTCTTTGGTATGACTCGACCTGGGATTGAACCCAGGTCTCCCGGGCCATTGGCGAACACTCTAACCGCTGGGCCAAGGAACACGAAGTCGGTTAACGTAGCGTAGCATTCGATCATATCGATTGATTGTTGCCCAGTCGGCTGGGGCTGTAGAATACACCGACTGCTTCCCTGCAGAGGGGTAAGACACCACAAACGAGTGTCCTGGATATGACACTAAACAATCTGATGATGAGATTCCAGCAGTGCTGGAGCTTTGGGGAATCCGGAGTGCC
>OY757921.1:21622259-21719759 GCA_963585895.1 Sepioteuthis lessoniana | reverse complement strand
CATATAGAGGCATAAAGACAGACAAACACACAGATAGACCGTCATACAACCACACACACACATAGACTGAGAGATAGACATAGACTGACGCGTGCACAGAGACAGACAGACACACACACACACACAGATAGACAGACACACTGACAGACAGGCAGACAGACAGACACGCACCGAGACAAACACAGACTAACACGCGTATGTTCGCGCGCACACGGATAGACAGACATATAGACTGACTGACAGATATTTACACACACAGACAGAACTAGAGAGACAGACAGACAGACAGACACAGACACACGTACACGCGCACACAGACAAATAGACAGACGCACACAGACAGATAAACAGACACACAGACGGATAGAAAGACAGTCACACACACACACACATGTGGATTGACTGACAGACAGACAGACAGACACACACACACACACACAGATAGACAGACACCGACAGATACATGCATACACGCACACAGACAGACACAGACACGCACACACGTACTCAGACAAACAGACTGATACACACACACATACACACATATACACACAGATAAACACAGACGAAAAGACTGATAGACACACATACACACACGCACATGCAGGTAGACGGACATAGACACATGCACACACGCACACAGACAGACAGACAAGCAGATTCACAGACTGACAGAAAAACAATCACACACACACACACACACACACACACACACACACACACACACACACACACACTCTCTCTCTCTCTCTCTCTCTCTCTCTCTCTCTCACACACACACACACATACACACACATATGCACAATAAGATCTCAACTGTGTCTTTGGAAATGACCAATGAACGTTCGTGAAGTTTGTATATTTTCTAAATAAACTTGAACTAAACAATCACCATAAAATAGTAAGAAAAGGTTTAAGCAATAACATTTACACGTATATAATTTGGATTTCGATTCCAAATCAGCGAGAAAAGCTCTATGTTCATTTTGCCGATTGTCAATTTATGTCATTAAATAATTCTTATTTTACTCACAGCTATTTTCCTTTCTGTACTTCAAAATTATCTATCTATCTATCTATCTATCTCAGATTGTTCATTATCTATCTATCTATCTATCTATCTATCTATCTATCTATCTATCTATGCCGTCCAGTCGGCAGGAGTTGATAAATACTCGGACTGCATATCTGCGGAGGGGTATGACCACACCCCAACAAGTGTCCTGGATAAGATACTAAACCATCGGATGGTGAGAATCCAATCCTGGAGCTTTGGAAAATGTGGAGTACTCCTTCAATGCCATTACTCCTAGGCCCACTCTGACTCAGAGTGCTAGTACTTATTAGGGTCCCATCTATAGGTTAAATAGAACTACTTAACCATTTAACTGTGTGCAAACAAATGACTGATGTAAAATTGAATTATTAGTGTTACAGAGTAACTGTGTGCAAATAAATTATCAATACTATATAGAATTATTTGAATTAGATTGGAATACTTGAAACTATTTAACTGTGTGCAAACAAATGAGTTCTGGCTTGTTTAAAGTTGCCTACAAACTATTCGTTTACAAATCATATATATTAAATGCATAAATGTATAAACAGAATTTGGCATTAAATAACCAACAAGAGTTGATATGCCATAAAACCCAACCAACCTACCTATCTACCTATGTGAGTCGCTCCGAAAGTCATATCTCATGTCTTATCAGGATGTCCCACAAAGTCATCGGTGGTTGAAGGCTAGTAGAAGTTGAACCTTCCCACTTATTAGACGTAGTAGATGAACAGCGTTTTGGTAAGATTGTGTTTGACTTGAGAAAAGAGAAGTTTGTCATAGAATTATTTCATGTTGAAAAAATTGCATCCGCAGATATTTATCGACACTTAATGAACGTTACGAAGACCAAAGAGTGGATATGAGCACAATCAGGCGGTGGTTAATGTTTCAGCACTAGTGACTGTACAGTAAGAGACAAGCCACAAAACAGGTGTAAACTTCATGAAATAACAATCATCTCGATCAGCTCATTCGGACCGATGAAAGATGGACTACGTAAATGAAAGAGCAGTACTATATATATATATATATATATATAGAGAGAGAGAGAGAGAGAAAGAGCGAGCGAGCGAAAGATAGAGATAGAGGCAGAGAGAGACAGATCATATTGTGGAAGGTTTTGATAGAAAAAAGAGTGACATGTAGATTGATACTTAGAGAGAGGTAAGATATATAGTCAAGTAGATAGACAGATAGACATATTGATAAACAGATATATATATATATATATATATATATATATATATAGAGAGAGAGAGAGAGAGAGAGAGAGAAAGAGTTATAGAGAAAAAAGTGGAGCGATTTGATAGATAAATAAACAGACATATACACACACGTATATATATATATATAGAGAGAGAGAGAGAGGGAAAAATAGAAGCCCTTGAGGTAATATATATATATATATATATATATACATATGTATGCAGAGAGAGAGAAAGAGAGTGAGAGAGAGAGAGAAAGAGAGAGAGAGGAAATATTGAAGCCCTTGAAGTAATATGTATATATATATGTATGCAGAGAGAGAGAGAGAGAGAGTGAGTGAGAGAAAGAGAGAGAGAGAGGAAATATAGAAGCCCTTGAGGTAATATACATATACATATGTATGCAGAGAGAGAGAGAGAGAGAGAGAGAGAGAGAGAGAGTGAGGTGAGATTAATTTTGTCGATATTATAATGACTATTTCAAACAGGAATATTGATAAACTGTCAGAGCAGCCGAACACTTTATAACATTGCACAATACAGAACATCTTAATATAATAGTTTTTATCTATTAAACTTAGTTTGGTACTAGGTCATTAGTATGGAGTTCCTAGTGAGAATAGAACTCACTAATTATAATCTGCAAACCTAACTCGCCAACCATTACGCAATAGTTCATTGAAATTTGGTCTGCATTTTCAACCAATACTCTGAATACTGACACCTTATTATTTCTTCCCAATACTGTTCGGTATGATAGCTGGTTGATCAAATACCGACTAGCACTAAAAATTATATATATATATATGTCTTTTTAATTGCTATCATTTTTATATCCTCCATGCATATATATGTTGCTGGTGGGAGGTACATGCTTATATATATATGTTTGAATGAGTCATTACAGCTGATGTATTTTTTAGGTGTGGCCATATTAATACGCTCAAACACACAAATATATATAAAGTAAAAACTGACTAGCAATAACAAGAAGATTGCTCATCCGACAGGTTGAGCAAACATAGTTTTAATAAATAAATAAAATCAGACTTATATTCTATCCCTCTATTTAGAGTTTCACGCTAATACACGATCGTCGGGCGGGTTATAAAAATATGAGTCCGTTACATCGTTTTTAATGTCTTTTTCATTGCGACGTCTAAGCTGATCAGCATTTAACTTCATCGGTATCAGGTTTACATGGCCGATGCAGCCAGTCGCTTTAACCGGGCTGATTTGATCTGGATTTTCTGAGCCACCATGTACCTCTTTACTCACGTGACTGATTTTCAGACCAAGCTGCAAACGATATAGCTATCGTTTGCAGAATATGGTGATAGATTGGCGTAGTTTGCATAAACCTTCAGATGGTTCAACTTACCCCTAACCCACTGACGACAACACACATTCACTTATAGGGCATTTCGAAGACTGCATATTAATCTGGGTGATCGCCCCTTTTAAGACAGCATTTGATTTGTTTATGTTTGAGGCACTTAACTTCAAAAGTATTATATCTTTCCTTCTTGAAATGCCTTCATTGTGCACGATTCAGAATCAGCTCTTCAAAGCACTGCACATCCATGGGTAAAGTTTTTTTCTTAGATCATGCTTAAACCTTTTTCTAGACTTGTATTGTGCGGCGTTAAATAAGCCGAAAAGGGTTGATACGTTGTAAAAAAAAACAACCAACTTGTATTGTGGACATTTTCCTCTCTTCACTTCCCAATAAAGTTGTTTGCCTGTTGTCTTTCGATATCCAGATGTGACTTGTCCAACGCATTTGGTTGAGAATTATCATTATATATATCCTTTATACCCCTTATCCCTCTAGCTATTGTTTAAATAGTACCAGTACTGTACTTCTGCAAAGATGGCTTTGGTTTTAAATAACCCATGAAAGTTGATATGCCATTAAACAAAGCAACCAAACCAAGTTATATATATATATATATATATATATATATATATATATATATATATTTAAGAAGCCGACCGTAGTCGAGGGCAACTTGAAGGTTCTCTTTTCAATAGCTACTTCATCGAGGTGTAGAGAAGGGCGCAACTTCTTCCCTGGATCACTACACTTACCCTTGATCTGTACTATGTAATGCTGAGTGTTAATGAATGAGGAATCAAGTACCATTTTTTTAGTCTTTGGTATATATACATATATGTGTGTGTGTGTGTGTGTGTATTTATCCGACACTTCAGCCACGAGCAAAGATGTGACACAAGGCAAATTTTTAAGCGAAGTAAATCTGGTTTGAAATTGAATTTTCCTTCTCCTAGACTGGTTGCCAAACCATAGCTAAAGAATCTAGTCTACCCAACTATTCATCCATTAATGCGAAGTGAATCACAAACAGCCTCGTCCAGGATTTGAACACGGGTCACCGATTACATTTCTTACAACGACAGTCAGTGACGCTAACCACGCCTATCTATCTATCTATCTATCTATCTATCTATCTATCTATCTAAGAAGACATCTATCTTTCACCAAATCTATCTATCTATCTATCTATCTGTGGGAGTGTGAGACAAATGAAACCTGAAAAACAAATTAGTGGGGTTTTCAGATATTTATTACGTATAACGTTTTTTCCTGAATTTTTCCAAAAATTCAAATATTTTTCCAAATAATTAGCTCGCACTGCACGAAACTTTATAAAAACTATATAAACGTTCCGCCGATATCCATATTAATTCGTTCTTGGATACAAGTACTTAGGATAGACAAATGATGAAATGAGATAGATAGATAGATAGATAGATAGAGAGAGAGAGAGAGAGAGAGTTCCTGAAAATGAAATAAAAAGACGTATAACAATAGATTGGAAGGCATTTAGTCAAAATAGGGACATGATGACTCGTATCTTAGTAATTTGTTTAAAGCGTACAGTTTCAAATAATTATATAATACCAGCAATGGCGTATGGATGTGAAACGTGGACATTAACAAAATTGCCAGAAGAGAGTCACACAAAGAACAATGGAAAGGCCAATGCTAAGAATAACTCAAAGAGATGAAAAAAAGAAAAAAAAGAAAAAAAAATAGTAAAAAAAGAAAAAAGAAAAAAGAAAGAAAGATCAACATGGATCAGAAAGCAGACCCTGAGGTAAAAGATATCTGAGAAGTTATAAAAGCATAAAATATGGTAGGAGTAGAAGCATATAGTTAGAAGGAAGGATGACCGATGATGCAAAAGGTTAATAGAATGGTGCTCGAGAAATAACAAGCGTTGCAGGAAAAAAAACTTGACGGAGCGATGAGATCGTGGAGTTTGCTAGTAAGACATGGCAGAGAAGGGGACAAGCAAGTTCATTATCGAAGGAAATGGGTAAGACTTTTGTTCAGCAGTGGTCTCCAAAAAAAAAAAAAAAAAAAAGAAAGAAAAAAAATAGAAAAAAAACGAAAGAAAAAATGGCTGCTGCCGCTGTTGCTAAGGATGTTGTAACGTAAAGTGATCGTAAACAATTTCAACTTGCAGTTGTGGTAAAATATACAAAGGTGAGACAGGTCGCCCACTAAAAGTAAGGCTAGAAGAACATCGGAAGGCAGTAGTACGAGGGGAGATTGAAAAGTCGGGTATGGCAGACCATATATGGAAGGAAAATGGAAATCATCAGAGCTTATGGGATAAAGTTGAAATAATTGATAGGGCTGAACATTGGAGGATTAGACGCCTTAAGGAATCAGCACATATGCTGGGCTACAATGACCTGCTGAGAAGACCAAGTACAGAGTTGAATACAATATGGAAACCGATAATTAAGAAGGCTAGATGAGGAAAGAAAAAAAAACCCCTGAATATGAGCACAGGTAAAAAATCATATATAATAGTTGTAATTCTAGTCAAGTAAGAACATTAAGTTTGTAAGTCCCAAAAATTCACTCTGAATTGTCCTGCAGGACACATAGCGTAACGGTTATAGGTGTTGGTTCCCTAAGCTTCTAAAGAGACAATCATCTGGAGGTTGCAGATTCAATCCTCACTACAGGCAAGTAACAATACAGGAATACTTAACACTTGTACCCGGTTATGGCTAACGGAATCAGAACAGGTGACCCCTGTGGATTCAATAAAGGACGTAGTTCGAAGTTCTGTGAAGTTTCCCGAGTTCGACGAACACCTGAAGAAGGCCGGAGGACATATCGGGCGAAACGTTGTGGAAATAACAATAAAGATAAAGACAATAGTCCGAAAACCCTTAATGATAAAAATCAACAAGCTTCGTCTCAGAAATTTAGACAACAAACACCTGAAGAAGGCCGGAGGACATATCGGCCGAAACGTTGTGGAAATAATTATAAAGATGAAGACAATAGTCCGAAAACCCTTTATGATAAAAATCAACAAGCTTCGTCTCAGAAATTTAGACAACTAATTTCAACCGGGATTTGAACTCTAATTGCCCATTCTATTTCTCCACATACATAAGTGTTGGTGGCATAATGGTCATCGGCACGGAAAATGGAATCGGTAATCCGAATCCATATCCAGTTGAGCTTGCGTGTGTTTATTTCGCACTGATATCCTTGAGAAAGACATGAATCTATTTCTTCTCTCTCCAACTTGAAATAAAATAGGAAGTCAAACCGGTCTCTTTGGCCTTTATCAAGAAGAACAACTCTGGGACAGTAGAATACACCGATTGTATCTCTTCAGCGGAGTAAGACCCCCACTCCTACAATTGTTCTGGATATGACATTAAACAATCTGATGGTGAGGCTCTAGCAATGCTGGCGCTTTAGTGAATGTGGAGTACTCCTTCATTGCAATCGCTCAAAGGTCTACTCTGGCCCGGTGTGGTAACACCTGATAGGGTCTTATCTATAGGTCAAATAGAACTGTTTGACATTTAAACTGTGTGCAAACAAATGACATGCTAAACTGAATTGCTTGAAATAGAACTGTTTGATAATTTAACTGGGTGTTAATAAATGAGAGATGTTTAATTGAATTGTTGGTGATACATAGCAATATTTGGAACCATTTTACTGTGTGTAAAAAAAATTAGCTTTGGCTCGTTTAAAAACGTTATCAACAAAATGTGTATACAAATCATATTAAACATATATGTATAAAGAGGATTTGACATTAAATAACCTGCAATGGTTGATGTCCTCGTGGTGTAATGGTTAAAGCGATGAGCTGCGGAATCGTAGTACGCGAGTTCGTACTCCAGTCGCGCTATTACGTTCACTTTCGGGCAAATACCCTTGGGAAAGGTATGAACCTCCTTATTCTCCCTCCAGCTATGGGTAAATAGTAGGACAGACTAGGTTCTTCAGCCTTGGTGAGGCAACTAGTCTAGGAGAAGGAAAACTCTGAATTCAAACCTGTTAAACTCCGCTTAAAAATTGACCTTGTGTCATATCCTGCCCGAGCGGAGGGGTTGGTAAATAGTACCTGCAATGGTTGATATGCCATAAAACCAAACAAAACCAAACCAAAAATCAACCTCTTCGCCAATACGATGTGGGCTAGCACAGCTGAGTAAAGCCTATCTTCTCTCCTATCGTATCGTCATAGAAAATGGAGTTGGCAGCTCGAATTCAAATCCTGGATGTGGCTGCGTTTCATTTCTCGCTAATGCCTATGGGAAAGTCATGAAACTAGTAATTTTCCTTATTGCTATGGGAAAATAGTAAGACTGATTAGGTTCTTTCGTGCTGGTTAGGCAACTAGGCGAGAAGGAAGACTGAATTTAAACTAGCTTTACTCTGCTTAAAAATTGACCTTGTGTCAAATCCTACTCACGGCGGAGAGATTGGGTAAATATATACTTTCCATATCTTAGATAACGAAGAGTCGCTGATATTGTAGGGAATAAATAAATTAAAGAAAATTTTAAATTGAATTAAAATAATTATTAAAATATGCAGAAACTCCCAGAGGCCTCTGACAGGAATAGGGGCGATGCATGCGCAAAGAAAAGGACCATCCCGACAAAAAGAGAAATCTCATTCTCTTTCAGCAGCGACCAGCGGAGTGACAATACCTTGCTAACTGGTGGAGGATGCCATGCGTTCGTCTTTAGACGACGCATTGGCTAACCCTTCCACTGGTAGTAGTCGTCTCTTTCACTACCAACGCATGACTAAAACACCAGATTTAGACGAACTCCAAAAAGTGACTAACTCATCGCAAAAGCTTTAAATACCGAATAAGGACACATATATACCCAAGAAACGACTAACGCATTTTTAACACCTTGACTGGGGGATTCAACCAATTCAATTGTATTCAAGGAAAATTTCCTCACCCACTGAATGGTTGTTGAACCCAGAAATAAAGGCAAAATATAAAAAAAATGTCTCCTATCTATTACTGTCTTCTTTCATCTAATTCTTTACGGTTTTCTTATCGAAGAAGTCAAACAAACAAAACAAAAGTGGGATAAGAATAGAATAACCTCAGAATAGAGTCAGATAGCAAACGGCAACACAGCTTGCCCTGAGACCCCATAATATAAAGGCAGACCCTAAGTCAGGGTCGACAGTTAAATCGAATAATGTTATCAGATCAGATTTCAATTTTACATTATAGGTTCTTCATAAACCTATTCTAAACTAAATACAGGGTGGAACGATAAAATTGTCGTCTTAAAGAAAACAACACTACAGCTTTATTTTAAAACTTTTATTGAAAAAAATCAATTCAGGTAACTTGATTATGTAGTAGAGTTGACATCTATTCAATGTAGCCGCCTTCAGCCTCAGTCACCACCTCGATACGGATCAGGAACTGGGAGCATGCCTTTTCCACACGCACCGGCAGGAGCTCGGCGAATACTCGGCGGATGGCGGCGATCAGAATGGCTTTGGTGCTGTGGGAGGTCATGTTGGTGATGTTCTCGACGTATGACCAAACGAAGTAGTCCAGCCGTTTCAGGTCGGGGAAGGAGGGGGCTATGGGAGAAGGGTACAAAGTCGTAGCAGTCCTTCTGAAGCCAAGCCTGGGTCTCTTCGGCCTTGTGGGCCGGCACCGAGTCCTGCTGCCACACCCAGGGTCTGCCACCGGCCACCTGATTGCACCAGGGGATCACCATACTCTTCAGCACATCCAGGTACACTTTGGTGTTGACTTTCAAGCCGACTTCGAAGATGTGAAGTGGCATGGTGTGGCCCTCACTTGAAACCACACCAAAGACCATAACCGTAGCCGGAAACTGTTTTCATCACCCTGGGCACGTCCCTGTTATTTGTGGCAATCCAGATTTGCATTTTGAGGGTGCTGGCAATGGTCCTGTTGTCATAACTTGGATCGGTAGAGAGCATGAGTTGTACATCGGTGCATCTCCGATCTCGCTCGTTGAACATTGTGTCACTTTCAGACATGATAGAAGGCTCCTATCGCTCTTGGGATTTGTACACAACTGGCCAACTAGTAGATGGTCTGCAACAAAAAAAAAAAAAAAAAAAGAAAAAAAAAGAAAAGAAAAGAAAACCGGTTTTCATTAAACGGAAATGGAATCATGTCGTCTTTTCTTGGGCGACAATTTTATCGTTCCACCTTGTACACTTACTTCAGTCCAGTCGGATTAGGCTGTAGAATATGCATCTCTGCAGAGGGGTAAGACCTCCCTACTCCCAACGGATATGACTAAACTACATCTAATGATGAGGTTCCAGTTCTGGAGCTTTGGGAATGTGGAGTACCCCTTTATTGCCATTACTCCCAGGTCTACTCTGATCTGGAGTTGTAGTACCTGTCAGGATCCCATCTATGGGTCATATAGAACTATTTAACCATATAACTGTTTGCAAACAAATTACTGTTATTAAATTGAATAATTAGTGTTAAACAGCAAAACATTTAACTAAGTGCAAACAAATGATTAATACAAAGTAGAATTATTTGTATTTGATAGGAATACTTGAAAACAATTAAGTATGTTCAAACAAATGAGCTCTGGCTTGTTTAAAATGTTACCAACAAACTATACGTTTTCAAACCATTTAACTGTGTGCAATCGAATGAGTAATGTTAAATTGGATTGTTTGTGTTATATAGCGATACTTGAGACCATTTAAACATTTGCTAATAAAACTATTTGTGTTTGATAGCAATATTTGAAACCAGTTAACTTGTGCAAACAAATGAGCTTTGGCTTGTTTAGAATATTACCAAAACATTATTAGTTTAAAAACGATATATATTTAATATATCAATGTGTAAACAGGATTTGGCTTTGAATAACCTAAAAGGGTTATGATAATAGCCCTTTTCGCCATAATCTCCATGCAATGATGTGCCCGTATGTGGACTGCCAGATGTCACAGCCCATGCAACGACGTGCCCGTATGTGGACAGTCAGACGTCACAGCCCATGCAACGACGTGCCCGTATGTGGACTGTCAGACGTCACAGCCCATGCAATGACGTGCCCGTATGTGGATAGTCAGATGTTCGATAAATAGTCCTTCTCCTCAAGTAGGAGTATTCTCTGGGCAACTCTGTTAGCTACATAACTGCTACATAACTTGCATGAACAACTTCACAAATTCGACAGGTTGATACGCCATTAAACTCAAATAAAAATCTGACCATTCGCACATTTCTATTTCAAAACTTTTTTTTCTAAAAGGGAAAAATGAGAAGCGTGAATTCTCTGGCGTTTTGAAATACAAACAGATCAGACATAGTATTGATTAAGAAAAAAAGAACTTGTTCCAGTGTACTATAGAGTGAAAATAATAGAAATTGAGTAAAAAATGGACAAATACTTGGACCTTGCCAGAGAACTAAAACCAAAACGAAAACAAAACAAAAGCGTTAAACGTGAAGGTGTCGGTGATACCAATTATAGTTGGTGAGATTGAAACGGTTTTTAAACGTCCAGTAAAAAGACTGGACGAACTGATACCAATTGTAGTTGGTGAGTTTAGAATGGTCCTTAAAGGCCCAGTAGAAAGACTGGAGGAACTGATACTAATTGTAGTTGGTGAGTTTGAAACGGTCCCTAAAGGCCTCGTAAAAAGACTGGTGGAATTGAAAATCAGAGAAAGAATCGAGACCAACCCGCCCTCAGAATTATTAAGATCAGATAAAATAGTGATAATAAATATGGAGACCTTGTCATCACCCCGACTCCAAAGAAAGACAACCAGGTAACGTTGTCGGGAAAAATTAACAAGGAATAAAATAATAATAATATTTGCACAAAAAGAATACAAAACGAGACAGGACTGTTGCAAACTAGCACAAAAGAAGTAAAAGAGTATGCATGATTGGAGGGGAAGAGTGTTCCACTCGGAATTGTGCAAGAGATTACTAACAAATGATATATACAAAAACCAGAATCCGCCCGAGAAAATGAGACGTATAAATGTCTCTGGAACTTTGAAATTTGAGATACAAACGGATCACCAAATCCAAGTCAGAAGACAAGACCTAGTGTTGGTTAACAAGAAAAAATAATTTGAGAGGATTTGGTCGTTCCAGCGGACCACAGAGTGAAAATCAAAGAAAGTGAAAAGATAAACAAATTCTTGGATTCAATAAAGGACGTAGTTCGAAGGTCCGTGTAGGTTCCCGAGTTCGACAAACACCCGAAGAAGGCCGGAGGACATATCGACCGAAACGTTGTGGAAATAACGATAAAGTTGAAGACAATAGTCCGAAAACCCTTAATGATAAAAATCATCAAGCTTCATCTCAGAAATTCAGACAACTTAAAACCCGTAGAACATGAAGATGATGGTGATACCAATCGAAGTTGATGAACTCGGAGCGGTCCCCAAAGATTTGGAAAGAAGACTGGAGGACTTGAAGATCAGATGAAGAAGCAAGACCATCCAGATTACATCACTGTTAAGGTCAGCAAGAATACTTAGAAGAATCCTGGAAAACCTGTGAAAACTTCATGTCTCTCAGACTCCTGTGAAAAAACACCAATTAGAGCTGGTATGAAAAAATTTCAAGGGGGGACATAACAACAACAATAATGATAATAATACACAAAGCGATGAACGTCATTTTCAGATTAAAGCCCATCAAATGACGTGTAAAAATCATATTTTCCAGCAAAAGTAAAATGGTTTGCTCGACCAAGTCTTAACTAAATAAACTTCAGTACGTTCGTGTACCACCACACACACATGCAAAGACATACAGACTCACACACACACACACACACTCAAACCCATAAACACACACACACACACAGTATGATGGTGTATTATCACACAAACACTCACACACACAAACACGCACGCATGAACACACACACAAAGATAGACACACACCCAAACACACACACACATACACGCACACACACTTTATAATAAACATAGAAACTCTTCATCGAATAGGTTTTCATGTTAGAAACGTTTTGTTGGATTTTTAACCCTATATTTATTAATCTCTCTCTCTCTCTCTCTCTCTCTCTCTCTCTCTCTCTCTCTCTCTCTCTCTCTCTATATATATATATATATATATATATATATATATATATATATATATATATATATATATATAATCACGTAAGCGAGAAGGTGATAGTCACCAAGTACCGTTGACTATGTATAAGTAAATTTGGCGACCTTAGTCGAGGGTGACCCGAAGGCTCCCTTTTCGATAGCTACCACATAGCGGTGTAGGGGAGGGCGCTACTCCATTCCCGGAATTGCTCCACTTTACCCTTGATCCATACCTTATAATGCTGAGTGTTAAGCAAGGCGGCATCAAGTACCATTTTTTGAGTCTTTGTAATGACTTGACCTGGGATTGAACCCCTGTCTCCCGGACCATTGGCGAACACTTCCATCGGTGTTGCAGTGTTTGGATTCTATTGGTAAAAAAGTCAACAGATATGTTGTCATATGAATTTTTCAGTCAATAAACTTTTCAGCCCACCCTATATATATATATATATATATATATATAATTACGTAAATAAACATGTGTTTATGGATAGTGAGTCATCTACGAGACACATTTCAAATAAGTGTGTATGGAGCGACGTAAATGAGTGTCCCAGGCAATCGTCCCTCAACACAGTTTTTTGCTTTGGAATACTCCAGCAGTATTGGAATTGTAACTCAGATGTTCTTTTAATTCCACAAAATTCAACTATACTTAAAAATTCAAACTGGCATAGACGAAAAGACAAAAAATAAAATAAAATACAAAAAAAAAAATAAAAATAAAAAAAGTAAAAATATATAAATAAATAAAAAAAAAAAGAAAAAAAAATGTTTTTGTGTTCAGAAACTTGTTAGATTTTCCAAGTGTTCTATGAAATACAAACTTTAACCGAAATGACATTTTCTCTTATAATTCTTGTGAAACATAGACTTTCCTTCAAATGACATTTTGTTTTATAACTGTTCTGTAAAATATACACTTCTCTTCAACTGACATATATCTATCTATCTTCATTTATTTATCAATCTACTTATTTGCTTATTTCCCTCGCACAACTAATACGATATTTTGTAACGGCTCCTAAGCTATGTGTGTCATCAAATCTAAAAATAGAATGTGTCATGGTTTCCAGAAAGAACTTTTCCCTTATTTTACAGCCAGTGAGTATAAATAGACAAAAAAAAAAAAAAAAAAAAAAAAACCCAAAAAACAAACAAAAAAAAAAACAACAAAAAACAAAAAGCAAAAAAAAAAAAAAAAAAAAAATAGAACTAGTTAGCAGTCTCTGTCTACAAACGAAACAAAAGTATTAGCCCCAAAATTTCACGACTATAAATAAGTTTTATTCTCTCAGGAATTTCGAGACCGCCACGTAAGTAAGCATTTGAAAAGAATACTAAAACATTTACGCATACTGCACATATAAAAAAAATTGATACTCATACAGCACATCTGTTGTAAGCTGTTGATCATTATCAAAAATGATATATAAAAAGACAATCTCTGTTTTAACGCAAACTCTTGTGGTCTTTTTTCTTGTTTTGTTCATGATTTATTTCATCACGACACCTGGAAAACTCCTCCGATAGAATATTGAGCTTCATTCGCTGTAATACTCACATTACCCTCGTTACGCATAATTCTATACAAGATTCACGTTACTCTCGTAACAGTTTTACCCATTTCCATTGGGTGCAAAGCAATTAAAGTTTATTGCAGTCATCATCATCATGTCGTGCTGCCAGCACGGATCTCCCTGGCCCTCTCTCTCTCAACCCATCTCTATCGTCCATCGCTCCCGGGAGGTCTTCTAGGCTACATCTTGTATCAGCATAGAGTTGTTGTATATAGGTTCTAGCTGGTCGTTCAACTATTGCTCGTCCGTGTGAAGGGGTCCACAGAAGTACATCGCTTATGAGGTCGTCCTTACTTCTCCAGTAGTGTCCCACATGTCTGGTTCGTAAGAACCCATAAAGTAAAGGAAAGTACATATATGTATATATAAATATATCTAAATAAATTATTGGTACATACAAATTTAAAAAGCTAAAATACTTAGAGACATATGCAAAAATAGGAGATTTACAATAGGAAGAAATTTTTATTGAGATCGCAAGGGTCCTTTTCATTCGAGATTTGTTAAGCGACAGACCTCGGAAGTCGTTTAAAAACAATGTAAATAAGATTAATTAAAAGGTGGGTGGAAATGAAAATGATAGAAAGACAAAGGAAGGAGAAAAAAAAAAAATTAAAAACCACGCTAAGTCAAGCAAGAAATATCTCCAAATAAATTCAAAGAGTGTTTGGGGTTTTGCTTGCATAGAGAAGGCCTATTGAGTAAAATAAAAATGGCCTCCATGACAATTAGATGTTGTTTCGTTCTAGCTCTATGCAGTGCCACAAAACACTCATCACTGTAATTAACCACACAACCATTTAAGGCATTAAAATGTTCACAGATGGCAAAATCGTGCAATTTTGAATGCCCGGATGTTGTGTGGTTACGAATGTCTCTTGGAACATATATATGTACATATGTGTGTGTGTGTGTGTGTGTGTGTGTGTGTGTGTGTGCGTATGTGAAACAAAAATCAAAATATTTTTCCCCTGGCAAAAATCATGGAAAAAGAGAATGTTCACTTAGTTTTTATATTTAGCAGTAAATAAAATGATAACAGATATGCGAAACACGTTTTATTTTATGATATGAAGAAAATAGAAAAACAAAGTAATCTAAAAGTGATGAATTTATCATAAAGTAAAGTCAACATTAAAATCTTTCGGTTTTAGTAAACTTTCATCTGGACTTTATGATCGAGAAATAAGTGTTGCTTGAACAACGATGGATGTTTTAATAAAAAAAGATCATTTTCGCTTTTCCACCGAGGATATATGATATCACAACCGTGACATTCAACCCCTATATTTTGGGATTCTAGGTAAATTTACGGTATCTGATTAATTGCTCTCGTATATATATATATATATATATATATATATATATAAATAAAAATGTAAATGTTTGTTACTAATCGATAATCTCCAGTTTTACACCACTAATTGGTTAAAAATTTTGTGAGAGTATTTTATTCGAATACGGGCGCGTTTTTATACACTTAATATTCAAAAATATTACAATAATTAAAAGAAATATTTTTAATAAGTCGTTTTTTCCCTGAGAAAAACCGAACGCAAATTATGAAAGTAAACATTACTTTCGTTTTCCAAGAATTTTACTCGTGAATTTTTTTTTTTGCCTTTATCACTTTTATTTCTTTTTTGGTTAAGCACAGGGACAATCTTTAGAATTGTGTGGCTTATATTTACTCACTGATTGCTCCGTATCGTTCCAATTTTAGTATATGTACCGCCGAGGCTGGCACTGCTTCTCGCATGGGCAATCATATGTTGCCTGTTCCAGAGTCGGCAATCCAGACAATCTCTTTATCTACCCGGAAACTGGAACTACCAAGAATATTGTGTATCCACAAGTATTGGAAAATTAAACATATCAGAAACATGCATTTTCTTTTTTTCCCCATTTAAACAAACTGAGCCACAGCAACGCGTGGCCGGGTACAGCTAGTATATCTATCTATCTATCTGTCGGTCTGATGATGGCATGCATAAACAAGAAACTGGCTGTGACCAAGTGCTTTTGCCTTTGTGTCTACTCAGTCCTAACTTATATCTACATGGGCTCAATCACTCATATTGAGCACTCTTTATTTATTAATTTGATTTAATCTATTTATTTGATAGTTAAACTTTCTGGTTTCACAAAATATACCTTAAGCAAACTCGATTAAATTATTTAGATTAACGGTATAATTCTTCCAAGTTGTCATATTTACCCAAACCCTCCGCTCGGGCAGGATATGACACAAGGTCAGGAAAAAATTAAGGAAAAAACGTTATAATAAATATCTGAACACCCCTCTAATTTGTTTTTCAGGTTTCATTTGTCTCACACTCCCGCGGATAGATAGATAGATAGATAGGTAGGCATGGTTAGCGTCACAGACTGTCTCGTAGGAAATGTAATCGGTGACCCGTGTTCAAATCCTGGACGAGGTTGTTTATGATTCACTTCGCATTAATGGATAAACAGTTGGTTAGACTTGATTCTTTAGCTATGGTTAGGCAACCCCTATTTACCAACCCCTCCGCTCGAGCAGGATATGACACAAGGTCAATTTTTAAGCGGAGTTTAACAGGTTTGAATTCAGAGTTTTCCTTCTCCTAGACTAGTTGCCTCACCAAGGCTGAACAACCCAGTCTGCCCTACTATTTACTCATAGCTGGAGGGAGAATAATTGGAGTCATACCTTTCCCAATGGTATTAGTGCTATGTGAAATGCAATTAGTCTCGTCCAGGATTTGAACTCGTGTCGCCGTGTCCATTTCCTACGACGATAACCATTACACCACGGGCACCTCCCAATTTTTCCATGTTGTGCAGATGAAAATGTGGAATAAACCCATATTGAAGAAAGAAATATGAAATTCATTGGTAACAAATTAGAAGTAATATTTAGTTATCTTAAATAATAGATTAGTGAATTCTATTACTGACGTGTTGAGTAGCCTTCTAATTAGGTTCTATACGTATGGAAAAATCGTGGGTCACTCAGTATGATTGAAAGCTATTTAACCTGAGGTCAATATGAGAACAAAGATCTGATTGGATGGTTTCAGTAAGGAAACCAAAACGATTCTAGAAGCTTAGAAGTTAATAAGTTAATCAGTTGAAGATGAAAGTTCGAACGGAACAGTTATGTCTCATCTATGCACTCAACCCCCTGTAAGGGTGATGCGGGTAAAATGGTCGTCGTAAAAAAAAAAAAAAATGAGCGCATAAGAATAATGTCCGCATAGTTTTTATCCAAGTAAAGAAAAACTAGTTGGATTTTACAACAACGATCAAGACCACGAGAAACGATAAAAAGATGTCACAAAAGGTGACAAAAACAACAAAGATAGCGTCCGACGATAGAAGACGGACGAGGCGGGAAACGAAAGACGATTGCACAAACTAAGATATATAACGTCAAAGTAAGTCTGACTATATGTAAGAGTAACAGGCTTTTTAACAGGTGCCCCCACTTCGAACTTTTTACTGCCAAGTCGGCTGGGGTTGTCGAATACACCGACTGCATCTCTGCTTAGGGGTAAGACCTCTCCCCACCAATGAGTATCCTGGATATGACATTAAACAATCTGATCGTGAGGCTCCAGTAATGCTGTAGCTATGGTGAATGTGGAGTTCCTCTCTTATTGCCATTACTCTTCGGTCCACTCTGGCCTGGAATGGAAGCACCTGACAGGATCCTAACTATAGGTCAAATAGAACTGTTTGACATTTAAACTGAGTGCAAACAAATGACTTATGCTAAACTGAACTGCTTGAAACTGTTAGATCATTTAACTGTGTGTAATAAAACGACTGATGGTTCATTGAATTGTTAGTGATACAGAGCAATACTTGGAACCGTTTAACTGTGTGCAAACGATTGAGTAATGCTGAATGTAATTATTAGTGTTGCTTAGCAATACTTGAAACTTTTTAACTCTATACCTAAATTAAATTATTTGTGTTATGAAGGGACGCATGAAACCATTTCACTGTGTGCAAAACAAAAAAACAAAACAAAACAAAACAAAAAAAAAAAACAAAAAAAAAAAACAAAAAACAACAAAAAAAGGAAAGTGCTCAGACTTATCTCCAAAATATGTTTACAAATATATATTTCATATATATGTATAAACAAGATTCGGCATTGAATAACCAACGATAGTTGATATGCCATAAAACCAATGAAACAACCAACCAATCATCGAACTTTTATGATTGTCTTAATCCTCTCAGGCAAGGATTTCACTAATTTAAAGCAATATTCTTTATCAAAGTGGTTCCAAATATCCTGAATGACAGTCAATAGATCTTTAGATCTCATATACCATTTCTAAACATTTCAACTACAAATTTTCAACTAGATTTAGATTCTTGTTATATAATCGCGGAAGGATTTTTTTAAATTATATTTTTTTATATTATCATTTTTCGTTGGTTATATCTTATCTTTCGGTTTAGTGCACGGGTAGGGGCACACATTGAGCGCAGGTGTTCACGCTCGCGCAGGGAGGATGTGACAATCATAGATGTCATAATAAACCCCGGATAGTAAATGGACTGGGGATGTGAATGACGTCATTCCCGGAAGCGATGGGCTGGGATTCTTGGGTATTTTTGAAAAAAGCAGTTAGTTGAGATTTGAACCTAGACGAGTCCAGTTGGGTCTATGGGGTGCGCCGCGCGTTGTCAGGTCCGATGGAACAGTCAGCATAGTAGAAATTGTGTCTCTCTCTCTCCTCGTGTTGAAAACCTAAAAGTCAAAAAGGTAATAAAAGTTTCGTACCTGAACAAAGAGAGTCGTCAATGTTTCGTGTGTTTTTCGGATTCCTATGCATGTGAACATTTTTACATATCCGTATATTTCACGTATTCGTAGATTATAGCTATGTTACATCCTGACAATTCACAGGCCATGTCATATCCTGAAGAAAAGCTTTAACGCTGAGTCTTCGAGACGTTGTGGCTAACGTGCTGGATTGCGACATTGTAGTAGTAATTCTATTTTCTCTGTGACAAGATGTATTATCGTGCTGAAATATGACTTAAAATCAAATTTCAGTTGGTTAGTTATTTTGTTTTACGACGTATCAACCCTTTTCGGGTCATTTAACGCCGAATTAGGTCATTTTGATAAAAGTTTTAAACGATTCAGTATAGTATAAGTATAGTTTTTTGTTTACACACAGTTAAATGTCAAAACAGTGCTAATTCAAACAATTCAGTTCAGCATAAGTACGCAGTTTAAACACACAGTTAAATGTAAAAACAGTTAATTTCAAACAATTCAGTTTAGCGTTATTACACCGTTAAGTTCTATTTGATCAATAGATAGGACTCTCAGATGCTACCACTACGGGACAGAGAGGATCTGGGAGCGATGGCAATAATGCGTTACTCTGTATTCCCCAAAGCTCACCATCAGATAGTTTGGTGTCATGTCCAGGACTCTTGTCGGGGGAGTCTTACCCCTCTGCAGAGGTGCAGTCGGTGTATTCTACAGCCTTAGCCGACTTAGTCACCAGGACACTCGTTGAGGGAGTCTTACGCCTCTACAGAGATGCAGTCAGTGTATTCTCAGTCCCAGCCGACTGAGTCACCAGGACACTCGTTAAGGGAGTCTTACCCCTCTGCAGAGATGCAGTCAGTGTATTCTGCAGCCTCAACTGACGGGGCCACCGAATTTAAGTCTTTCTTTTCAATTAATTTCAAGTAAATATTCATTTTGATTATTGTGAACAGGTAAATAGTTCCTGCTTTGTTGCAATTTCACTGTTTTAAGAACAAATGAAGTTCAAAATCGTTTTAAACATCATCTTAAATAAATCTATTTGACGCATAGATGAGACGCGAAAACTTTACTACTATTTCAGGAAGGAGAAGAAATAGATGGAATAAAGTAAAGGAAAATTAACCTTTCCTTGACCAAGGTACGAATATTTCACTACACGGGTCAACAGACACCCCAGATTACAAAATCAGTTCTTAGCATACTTAAACTCCCTTAGACAATTTCACCGCAACACCTGTCCCAGTCAATCGCTGACTCCCCAAAGCTCGTTCGCTTTCACAAGAATACTCGAACAGTAGTGAAATTGAAACTAAAAATGTTTTTATTCCATAAAATTCACCTACACTTTAAAAGCAAGCAAAGATACATGAAATTTTCATGTGTAAAAGCCATATTGATGCAGTTAAAGATGATGATAGAATGCAAACAGTTTAGAGATATCAATACTAACTAACAAGTCCTCAAGAGGCTCAGTTGGCTGGGGCTGTAGAATACACCGACTGTATCTCTGCAGAGGAATAAGCCCCCCCCCAACGCAACAAGTGTCCTAGATATGACATTAAACAATATGATGGTGAGTTTCCAAACTTGGAGATTTCGGGAATATGGAGTACCCCTTCATTGCCATTGCTCCCAGATCCACTAGTGCCTGGAGTGGTAGCACTTGATAGGGTCCTATCTATGGGTCAAATAGAACTGTTTGACACGTAAACTGAGTGCAAACAAATGATATGCTATATTGAATTGTTTGAAATAGAACTGTTTGATCATTTAAATGCGTGTAAACAAATGACTGATGTTTAATTGAACTGTTAGGGATACATAGATATCCTTGGAACCATTTAACAGTTTGCATTAAAGAGCTCAGGCTCCTTTAAAAATGTTATCGATAAAATGTGCTTACGAATCATATATATTTCCTATATACGCATAAAGAGGATTTGGCATTTAATAACCTACAATGATTGATATGCCAGAAAAACCAAACCAAGCCATCAAGATTTTCTATTGTTCATCTATTTTTAATGTTAAAGTGAAAGTTATGCTATGCAACATTAAATAAAGTCGGGACCTTAAAAGAGGGATTACTTTCACGAGAAGTGTTGTTCATCTTGAAGTTTTAAGTGAGTAAAATAATCTTTTCAGTAATTTTATCAGTTTAATCAAATCAGTCTATATTTTTGTTCTCAGTATATATATATATATATATATATATATATATATATATATATATATATATATATATATATATAAAGGCCTGCCTTAGGAGGCGCAGGGCCCAATTGGGAACATATATTTTGCAATGTGTTGTGTGTACTTAACGAGCCGAGTGTAGATTACTCTTTAGCGTGGGCCCCCTCTTAGACGTGAGGCCCAATTGGGAGCAATTTGTTCAATTTGTTCTGAGTGTGTGCGTATATATATATATATATATATATATATATATATATATAATGTATTGTTTGCGTAGCATATCCATTAGTCTGAAGAATGTTGTCTGATTCTTCAGACTAATGGACGCGCTACGCAATACATTTAACATCGCTATTCATATAACACATCAATTCCTTTGCAAAAGTTCATTCAAAAAGTTTATTTTTTTAAAAAATCCTTTAAAAAACTTAAAAGATGCTTACTTTCTTTTTCACAAAACTTTTTTTCTCCCGACGATGAACAAAGGTCGAAACGAGTTGAGAACCATTAAAAAATAAATCATATGAAAGTAATATTCCTATTTGTCTAAACATTTTTGTTCATCTCCATATATATATATATATATATATATATATATATATATATATATATTGTGCATTTTGGCAGCAAGTCATTGTTTAAACAGGCTTTCTTATAGACCATGCTGTATTTTTTTCTTATGATCTTCATGTTTAGACATTCAAGTCTTCTTGTTTTTTTTTGTATGTCGGGCTCCAAATGGTGTAAAAAGTGTCCCATATTTACTTATACGCTTTCAAGCATCTCTCTGGTCGTTCTCAGAGTAACTATTTTTATTTTATTTTGGTGTGAGTTTTCTTTATTTGAAAGTATTATTATTATTATTATTATTATTATTATTATTATTATTATTATTATTATTATTTACTCCTCTAGAGTTGTTCACATCAGTATTAGCTGATGGTTTTTCACTGGAGTTTGAGTGACAGAAAGTCTCCTCAAGTCTCCAGGACTCTTCTCAGGATTCTGGCCGTCCTCAGCAATGCTGTCGTTTGAATAGTCTCTACCCGTCCGCCAACTTCCAAGTCCTCCAGGCCTTTTAATAATCCTTTAGTTAATGTGCCTAACGCACCAATCACAATTGGCACAATCGTTTCTTTCATGTTCCACAACTGGGTTGTGCATATACCATTTGTTTGTATGGTCAAATTGATTATTATTATAATTATCATTATTATTATTATTATTATTCACTCATTAGAGCTTTCCATACAGCAACTATGTGAGGACACAGGATGTAACCCTGAAGACCTGCCGGAGGCGATGAATGATAGGGAGAAGTGGTGAGAGAGGGTCAGGGATATCCGTGCTGGCGGCGCGACATGATGATGATGATGACATCAGCGTTAGCCGATGGTTTTTCACTGGAGTCTGAGTGACAACAAGTCTCCTCAAATCTCCAGGACTCTTCTTAGTATTCTGGCCGTTCTCAACAATGTTGTCGTTTGGATGGTCTCCACTCGCCCGCCAACTTCCGAGCCCTCTAGTCCCTTTAGCAATCCATTAGTTACCGTTCCAAACGCACCAATTACAATTGGTATAATTGTCACCTGCATGTTTCACAGTTTTTTCAATTCCCTAGCAAGGTCGAGGTACTTATCCCTCTTTTCACATTCTTTCAGTTTTATTCTGTAGTCAGCCGGGACAGCAAATTATTATTATTATTATTATTATTATTATTTACTCCTTGAGAGTTTTTCACATCAGCGCCAGCTGATGGTCTTCCACTGGAGTTTGAGTGACAGCAAGTCTCCTCAAGTCTCCATGACTCGTCTCAGTATTCTGGCCGTTATCAATAATGTAGTAATTTGGATGGTCTTCACTCGTCCTCTTATTTCCAAGTCTTCCAGTTCCTTTAATAATCCCTTTTCAGTCACGATTGGTATAATAGTCACTTTCATGTTCCACATTTTTTTTTCAATTCCTTAGCAAGTTCTTGGTACTAATCTTTCTTTTCACTTTCTTTCAATTTTATTCTGTGGTCAGCCGGGACTGTAAAGTTCACAATTTTGCAATTTTTTTTATTATTATTACAAGGCCTGGTCTTCTGGCTTAGATTAGGTAATCCGTTCGTATGCCAAAATCCCATTGGAGTCTATGTGTGTCATTCTCTAGGGCAGATGCTGGGTTGTTTGTATGGTCAAATTTAAATTTCTTGCACAACTCCCAGTGGATCACCTTGCCCACCCAATCATGTCTAGTCTTATACTCCTTCTGTGCTAATTTGCTGCATTCACTAATTATGTGATTGATCGTTTCGCCTTTATTACCACATAACCTACATTTGCTATTTTGTTGGGTCTTATCTATTCTCGCTTTGATATGATTGGTTCTTGTAGTGTTATTTTGTGCTGCTATGAGGAGAGATTCAGTTTCTTTCTTAGTCTATTTAGTTAGGAGAGCTGCTAAGGTTAGTTATTAAATATGTTTAGTATGTTAGTGCCAGTGTATATTGGTGCAAATAATATTAAACACACACACACACACACACACACACACACACACACACACACACATATATATATATATATTTATATGTATATGTATATTGAGTGTGTGTGTGAGTGTGTGTAATATCATTTGCATATACGAATTAAACGATGGAATTTCTGAGTTCAGCTAGTGTATTTAATTACAATTAATAAACAGAGAGTATTTTGAAGTCGTAGTTTAAAATATGTACAGTATATGGAAGATCGAAACGTATATTTCGTTTAAGATACATTGTGTTACGGTTATCGTTGTGGGAAATGGATCCGGTGACTCGAGTTCAAATTCCGGACGAAGCTGTTTATCTTTCACATATCGCTAATACCATTGGGAAATCTATGAATTGAATAACTTAAGATAGATACATGCCTTTGAAATCAATCAATCAAAGACCAATTTTGGAGGGTGGGAACTCGTTTAAATATCTTCCTGACCATCAAGCATTATGATACCGTCAAAATTTGTCAACGTTTCCGAACTGTATTTCTTTTTTATTTTATTACTAAGCAATTAAAGAAACTATTTAAATGAGACTGTGTTAGTATTACAAACGAGTTTCATATATGATTCGATTGACTCATTGATTTTAACGGCATGTCAGTCCATCACGGCTTATTTTATTCCTAGAAGTTTGACAACTGCACACTTGGTACGTTTATACTTTCATTTTTTGTGAAGTTAATTTAAAGATTTTTTTTTAGAGTTTATGAAATTTAGTATTTCTATCAAATACAAATAATTTTCAATTAGATATATTTTTACTCAGAGATGGGACCATAACAGGTACTGCCAATTCTGGTCAGAGTGTACCTGGGATGAATGGTAATGAAGAGGTACCCGCACTTCACATAGCTGCAGAAATTTTGGGGGGTTTGGTTGGGTTTTATGGCATATCAACCATTGTAGGTTATTTAATGCCAAATCCTCTTTATACATATATATCAAATATATATGATTTGGTTTGGTTTGGTTTTATGGCATATCAACCATTGAAGGTTATTTAATGCCAAATCCTCTTTATACATATATATCAAATATATATGATTTGTTTTGGTTGGGTTTTATGGCATATCAACCATTGTAGGTTTTTTAATGCCAAATCATCTTTATACATATATATTAAATATATATGATTTGTTTTGGTTTGGTTTTATGGCATATCAACCATTGAAGGTTATTTAATGCCAAATCCTCTTTATACATATATATTAGATATATATGATTTGGTTGAGTTGGGTTTTATGGCATATCAACCATTGTAGGTTTTTTAATGCCAAATCATCTTTATACATATATATTAAATATATATCTAATTTGTGAACACATTTTGTAAATAGCATTCTTAAACTTGCCTGAGCTCATATTTTACTCAGTTAAATCTTTTCAAGTATTGTTATATATCAATTACAATTTAGCAACAGTCATTTGTTTGCACACAGATTATTTTATTTGACCTATAGATAATACTCTATCAGGTGCTACCACTCCAGGCCAGAGTAGACCTGAGAGCAATGGCAATGAAGAGGTACTTTATATTCCCCAAATCTCCAAGGCTGAAGCCTCGCCATCAGATGGTTTAATGTCACATCCAGGACAGCCGCAGAAACTGGAATCTCGCTAACAAATGGAGTTTAGTATCATACTTCTTTTGAGCGTCTTATCCCTCATAAGGAGATATAGCCAGTAGCCCAACCGAGAAGAAGCGGGGACTCGACTAAATATCTATTGAGTTGTTAAAGAACTTATTTAAATGAGACTGTGTTTGTACCACAAACGTGTTTCATATATGATTCGGCTTCATAAGCCAAGTCTACCTTTCATTGTAATTTAGTAATGAACACTAGGTTGCAGGTTTTATTTCTTATTCAGAAAACAACGGCTGGACGAAAAGTAGGTTTGCTTGTGGATGCCAAGAAACGCTTACAATTAAAACATTTCGTCATAGACGAAGACAAACGCCAACTCAGAGAAACAGCTGTTTGTATTTACGATAACCTCGTGTCAGGCTTAGAAAAAAACAACTGATCTCTCCCACACACTTTTAATTGAGAACAGCTATGATGTCTTCACAAAAAATCAGTACTCTTTCAAAAATCAATACTGCTATTAAATATAAGTTGAGTCAATATGTGTGTGCCACGAATATTATTCGCCTTATGACTAATAAAGAAAAACAGATGAAGGTTTCGAAGAAACCGGGTCAGTGGCGTAGCGAGAATTTTGAAGATGAGGGTGCGGTTTTAGAAAATGTATATTATCCATTTGTTTATATCAAATGTATTAACCGAGTCTAAATAGGTCAAAGGTCAAATTCAAAATTGAATAAAGAGCGGTTGATTGTTTTTTAAAAGTATTTCCACAAATTTTACTTCCAAAATATCATTTTCAGATGTAAATTCTAGTGAATCACATAAACAGTGGATTAATTTCATCTGATATTCAATTGAAAAGTATACATAAAGAAAAAGTTGGCATCAGGTTCAGTTAAATATACAAAAGATTAGAAAATCACTGGTATATATATATGTATATATATATATTGGGTAAAAATAATTTTTAGAGTAAAAGAAAAGAACTTTAAAATATATTAAACCTATCGGCTGGGTCAATAGAATACGCAGACTGTCCCTCTACAGGGACTCCCAACGAATATCCTGTTAATGACAATAAATTATCTGATGGTGTGGCTCCAGTCTTGGAGCTTTGGGTAATGTAGAGTACCTCTTCGTTGCCATTACTTCGAGGTACACTCTGACCCAGATTCGTAGTATCTGTTAGGGCCCCATCTATGGGTCAAATCGAACTATAATGTCAAATAGTAATACTTGAAACTATATAACTGTATGCAAACAATAAATTGCAATACATAAAATCATTTAACAGCATGCAAACAAATAAGCTCTGGCTCATTTAAAAATATTAACGACAAACAACTCGTTTACTATATATATATATATATATATATATATCAAGGTAATGAAAAGTTTTATTTTTTATGAGACTAAAAACATAAAAAGCAAAAAAAAAAAAAATGTGACAAGCAATCTGACCGGTTTTGCTCCTCGCTCAACAGAGCTAAAATTTAGGAAAATATCGTATAAAACAAATAAAAAAAAAATAAAAAAAAGGGAAATATCTAGAGCGAAGAAAAATTTTTATTGGAGACTATATCGAAATAATATTAAGTCCCAGTAGACATTCTCTCCGTTTACAGAGAGGCGGTCTGCCTGACAAAATATAAATTCTTTCCCATATTTTAAGATGAAACGAAGAGTGTGAATTGCTTAGGAAGGTGAACTAGTCCCCATTAAAATTCTCAGCATAGTCATGATTATTTATAAAGTGTTCTGCTATAGAAGACCCGTATGTATTCTTAAGATTTTCAGTCGGGCCACGAGTAAAGTTTTGTATTTTCGTAGGGACATGCTGTTTAATGCTAGCATCCAGTCTTTGGTTAGTTCTTCCTATGTAGCGTGAACCACAACGTCACCTAAATGAATAAATAAGAGAATTATTATGATGAGTAGGAAGAACCTCTTTACTGATAGATGCCAGAATAGGTTTAATTTTAAAGACAATCCGTATATTGGTTGAAAAATAACACCTCTGTACAGTGTGTAAGATATGTTTAGCAAATTTCTCACTGATTCCACCCAGCCAAGGAAGACGCAAATAAACAGAGCACATTTGTGATGATGCTTGTTTAATTTTGTTAAAGTCAGTTATTTTATTGTTTATAACTGTTTACACAACATTCAGTGGAAAACCGTTGTTGTAAAGAATCGTAGAGATAAACTTGATCTCTGCATCAAGTGTAGATTCAGAGTAAATCATCAAAGATCTATGTGTCAGGGTCTTGATTAGATTATTTTTTTGTTTGGTAGGGCAAAAAGAATCCCATCAAGTATAGTAAAGTTGGCGACCATAGTCGAAGGTGACCCGAAGACTCCCTTTTCAATAGCTACTATACCGAGGTGTAGGGGAGGGCGCAACTCCTTTCCCTGGATTGCTCCACTTTACCCTTGATCCGCACCTTATAATACTGAGTACTAAGCAAGGCAGCATCAAGTACTATTTTTTGAGTCTTTGGTATGACTCGACCTGAGATTGAACTCCGGTCTCCCGGACTATTGGCGAACACTCTACTCATTAGGCCAATGGCCCGGTTTTTCGACCTGACATTATACAAAGAAGTCTTACAAACTAAAACATCTAAAAAGGACAACGTATAATCAGTTTCCTTATCTAGTGTAAGTTTAAGGGCTGGATGGACACTATTAAGGGAGGTAAAAAACGTATCCGCCTCAGTCTCGTTATTAAAACGACAAAACGTAAATGTTCGGTAAAGCTGGTCCCAAAGGAGACCTCTTAGAGACCCCCTCAATCTGTACATAATATTGAGAGTGGGGGCAAATGACTACGATAAAGTAAATCAGAACATATATCGATAATCTCAAGAAGAAGTACACAGGTAAATAAACTACAGACATCAAAAGAACTCTTAAACTTATCAACAAAGGAATATACTTTCATGAAATTAGAGAAATAGAAGGAGTCCTTAATAGATGCTGTAGTAATCCAATACAGGTTGCACAATGATAGTAAGCCACTTAGCAACCTTGTGTTAGGAAAAAAAACTTATAATTGAGAGGTGTTCGCGCTACATAGGAAGAACTAACCAAAGACTGAATGCTAGAAATAAACAGAATGTCCCTATGAAAATACATAACTTTTCAAGTGGCCCGACTGGAAATCTTAAGAATAGAACACCTTATGAATAATTGTGACTATGCTGAGAATTTTAATGGGGACAAGTCCACCATCCTAAGCAAGTCACACTCTTTACTTCATCTTAAAGCATTGGACACAATTCATATTTTGTCTGGCAGACCGCCTCTGTAAACGGTGAGAATGTCTGCTTAATATTATTTCGATATAGTCTCCGATGCAATTTTTCCTCTCTGCCCTAAAAATTTCCCATATTCTTTTTTGTTTTATACGATATTTTCCTCGATTTTAGCTCTGTTGAGCGAGAAGCGAAACCGGTCAGCTAGCTTGTCACTTTTTATAATTTTTTTGCTTTTTATGTTCTTAGTCCTATAATGAATAAAACTTTGTGTCTTTTCATTACCTTGATTAAATTCTGTACCCCCTAAAATGTTTATATATATATACTTATTTACCCAACCCCCTCTGCTCGGGCAGGATATGGCACAAAGTCAATCTTTTTAAACGGAGTTTAATTGTTTGAATTCAGAGTTTTCCTTCTCCTAGACTTGTTGCCTCACCAAGGATGAAGAACCTAGTCTGCCCTACTATTTACCCATAGCTGGAGGGAGAATAATTGGATTCATACCTTTCTCAAGAGTATCAGTACTATGCGAAATGCAATCAGTCACGTCCAGGATTTGAACTCATGTTGCCGTGTCCATTTCCTACGACGATAACCATTACACCACGGGCACATCCCCTCTCTCTCTCTATATATATATATATAAATAAATATTCCACAGCTTGGAAGAATTTCCGTTTTATTTCATCAGATATGATCAAAAAAATTGTCAATAGCTGTCTACGCTTTCGCTATGGGGGATGTTAACATTGCATTGATCTACTAATTTCAGAGGCTTGTTACTCTTGGTGGAGATGGCTCCCTTTTGTTTAAAGCACATAAACTCAATTTTATTTGTATTCACGAGGAGGCCAGTGCTTTTTTTCTGCTTATGCAGCAGGTATTCGGATTGGGCGAGAGTATTTGCGTGAAGCTCTAGATGATCTGCGTGAACTGCATGTTATAGTTTCTGTGGGATATCGTTTGCTTCTTTTTTTCTTTTTAAATATGAAACCATTTTCTTTTCATTGATCTATTCATATTCGTAGTAGGTAATCTAGGCAGATTATAAATAGATATGGTGCTAATGTGGGACCTTTTTCCTTCATTAGATCTATTGACATTCGTTGTACGTGAAGATTATGAATAGATATGGTGCTAAGACTCAAGCGACCATGTAGAAAAAATTGGTGTGGCCATCGGGTGAGCGAAAAAATGTTCTTTTTTCCTTATAAAGGAAAATGTTGGTTGGTTGGGTTTTATGGCATATCAACCTTTGTAGGTTATTTAACGCCATTTTTATATAAATAATCTGTTCGATATCAAACAATTCAGTTTAGCATGAGTGCACAGTTTAATTGTCAAAAACATTTCTATTTCAAACTATTCAGTTTATTCAAACAGTTCTAATTCAGCTAATTTAGTTTAGCGTAAGAGCAGATTTTGTTTACACAGTAAAATGTCAAAATAGTTCTATATATAAGAATTCAGTCTAGTGTTAGTACAGTTTTAATGTCAAAAAACAGTTCCATTTCAAATAATTCAGTTCAGCATAAAAACGTAGTTTAAATGTAAGTACGATTTAATTGTCAAAAACATTTCTATTTCAAGCTATTCAGTTTAGTCAAACAATTCAGTTTAGCATAACTATGCGTTAGTTCTATTTAACCCATAGATAGGGCCCTATCAGGTGCTTCCACTCCGGGCCAGAGTGGACTTGGGAACAATGGCAATGAAGGGGAACTCTGCATTCCCCAAAGCTCCAGCACAGATTGTTTAGTGTCATATCCAGGACACTTATAGGAGTTGGGGTCTTAACTCCCTTCATAGGTGCAGTCGGTGTATTCTACAGTCCCAGCTGACTGGGCAAGGAATATTTTGTTAATGCGATTAAAAAAGGGATTAGTATAACAGATATCTATTAGAATAAGAAATTGAAAATAAAAAGGTAAAAAAACAAAACAAAACCAAAACAAAAAAAAAAAAAAAAAAATCGAAGTAAAGCGAAAAACAAGAAAATTCTTAAATATATCATCATCATCATCATCTCGGGTCGCTGGCACAGATTTCCCTGACTTTCTTTCACCATTCGTCTCTATCCTTTATTGCTTCTGGTAGGTCTTCTTGACTATATCCCGTGTCCGTACAGAGCTGTTGAAGATAAATTCTAGTTGGTCGTCCAACACTTGCACATCCGTATGAAGGGGTTCATAGGAGAATGTCGCTTATGAGTTCGTCCTTACTTTTCCAGCAGTGTCCCGCATGTCTTGTTCGTCTAATTTGGATGGTTTTAAAGATTGGGGGTAGGTGACCGTACTGCTGCTCTTTTGTGGGATGTTGCTTCCAGGATTTGTTCAATATATCTCGTAGCATTCTTGTGTAATTGCTGTCAAATTTTTTCTCCATACGCTTAGTCAATGTCCATGAAGTGCATCCTTATAGTTGTATGAACACGTCCTCTGCTTAGCGATCTTAGTGGTGAAACAGTTATCGTCGTAGTATCTGAACTCTTGCTAGGGATAAATGATAGAGCACTTGGTATGGCAACCAGTCTAGGAGAAGGAAACTCTGAATTCAAACCATCTATACTTGACCTTGTATAGCATCCTGCCCTTGTCGAAAGGGTTGGTTTAAAGATTAAAAAGGAATCCTGTTATCATCAATTTTTAACTGGTATATCTTTCATCTTAATCTCAGTTAATCTTTATCGCATCTCTATATCTACTCAAATTTTTCTTACAATGTATCATTTTCTGAAGTAAAGCACACACACACACACACACACACACACACACACACACACACACACACACACACACACACACACACAGTGGATTAATTTTATTTGATCTCCAACTGAAGAGTGTACGTCACGAAAAAAGAAGTTTATAATCAGAATTCAGTTAAATATACTAAAGACAAGAAATCACAATCGTAAAAAAAACTAAAAAAAACTGAAACTGGAGAAATGAGATATAATGGTTAAAAACGACTAAAAGGTTATTTGATAAAAATTAGGAATAAGTACAAGAAAAGTAACGAATCAATCAACAAGGCTCATTTCTTCGCAAATTACAGGCTCTTAAACCTGCTTCGAAAATTAATGTAGATTCATGTGCATATAAAATCTGTGATATCTTCGGGGGACAATGAATTTTTGGTAAGATTACGCACATATTGAAATAATGACACCCATTGTTAAAAGCAAAAAAATTCAAAGCAAAATAAATCTGTTAACTCTGTTTCCCCCAGTTCTCCTTTTAACGATATAGACTTTTTACAAATTGAACAAGGGGACATTGCACAGTCGGCTGGGGCTGCAGAACATACCGACTGCTTCTTTGCAGAGGGGTACCCCCCCACACACAACGAGAGCCCTAGATAGGACTCTAAACAATCTGATGGTGAAGTTTTTGTAATGCTGGAGATTTGGGAAATGCAGAGTGCCCCTTCATTGCCATGGCTCCCAGGTTCACTTTGCCCTGGAGTGGTAGCACCCGACCGGGTCCTATCTATGGGTCAAATAGAACTAAACTGCGTACTTATGCTAAACTGAATAGTTTGATACAGAACTGTTTTTGTATGCTAAACTGAATTTTTTGAAATAGAACTGTTTTTACATTGAAACTGTACTTATGCTGAACTGGATTGTTTGAATTAAAACTGTTTGACTAAATTGAATATCTTGAAATAGAGATGTTTTTGACAATTAAACTGTGTACTTATGCTTAACTGAATAGTTTGAAATAGAACAGTTTATTTGTATAAAAATGGATTTGGCTTTAAATAACCTACAATGGTTGATATGCCATGAAATACAAACAAACAAGCAAACAAACAAATAATCAAATGAGCATTATTAAATGAATCTGTTGTTGTCGATTGATGTCAATATTTAGCCAAGTGCGTGGTCACACCGAGACAAACATGAACATGTGTACAGAAGGGAGTGAGAAAAGAATTCTGATCTCTTCAGCATGTAAAAGTTAATAAGAACTAAGAAACCTATCGTATTTGACAGCTTGTAAAACGCGCTTCTCCACATCAAAATCCTAGAAAACCACTCGGTGTCTTATAAGGCGAAGGGAAATTTTGGGTTACTGGCATGTGGAGTTTTGGAACTGTAGTAACCTTTAAATTAAACCGCAAACCGCAAACGGCACCGCGAATGTAAACAAGGTCTGAATATATAGGAAATTTTAAAAATGACCTGATAATGGAGAAGGTAACCAATTTATAGTTAAACCAGTTTATTAAGTTTTTAAGTGCCTGCTCAAATTGAAGTGCATCTTATAAGCCCATGTATCTTATAAGCCGTCAAAGAAAGTGCATTTTACGTATTATAAACATGAATCCTAGTGAAGCCAAGATAAAAAGTACAAATAAATATATTTAGAACGCAGATATAACTAATATCTAAAATATAATTATTAATAAAGCCCCCTCAAAAAAAAAAAAAAAGATAAAATAAACTAGGTTCATCTTAAGTCTCCTTATAAGGTTCTTTCATCTGACCTTCTTTAAATGGTTCGTTGGGTGGTCGGTTGGTTAGTGTTTTACGGCATAACAACCCTTGTGAGTTATTTAATACCAAATCCTCGTTATATATATATATATATATATATATATATATATATATATACTTTGTAAGTAAGTAGTTTGTAGGTAACTTTATTTTTAAATGAATTGCTAGATCTCATTTATTTGTACACAGTTCAATGGTTCCAAGGTTTGGTTTGGTTTAGTTGGATTGGGTTTTATGGCATATCAACCATTGTAGGTTATTTAATGCGAGATCCTATTTATATATATTAAATGTATAATTTGTAGACTCATTTTGTGGATAGCATTTTTAAACAAGCTGAGCTCATTTTTTTCTCACACAGTTCAAAGGTTTTAAGTATTGCTTTGTAACAGTTACAATTTCACATCAGTCATTTATTTGCACACAGTTTAAATGTTAAACAGTTGTATTAGATCCATAGATAGTATCCTATCCGGTGTCACCACTCCGGGTCAGAGTTGAATTGGGAGTAATGGTAATGAAGGGGTAATCCACGTTTTCCAAAGCTCCAAGACAGGAACCTCACGATCAGATTGTTTAATATAATATCGAGGATACTCGTTGCGGGAGTCTTACCCCTCTGCAAAGATGTAGTCGGTGTATTCTACAGTCCTAGCTAGGAGTATTAGTTCGACAGTGAACGTGATAGAATGAATGGAGTTCGAACTCGCTTACAACAATGTCACAGTCCAGCATTTTAACCAATTCGCTACAGGGATACACTCCAGCTGAAGTACTAACACTGTATAAAACAGAAAAGAAAGACGAAATAAACTCATAAGAAAAATTTAAAAAACATTTAATTGGTACATATAATAACATAATACATATTGCAACAATTAACAACGTATCCCAAAATAATATTGCCTTCAAAACAAACATGCATAAAAGGAGATACAAAGATTGGTATATGTAAATGTCATATTTCGCTCTAAGAGAGTAGACTAAAAAAGACTGTCTGTTATGACGAAAACAAAAAAGTGTAACGTAAATATCTTACTTGTCTTCTAATTTCCACGTTGAGGAGAAATAAGGTACTTGACCGGAGTTGGAAACAGCGTCTTGATTTTGTTTAACGAATGAAAATAAAAATCAAGTCCATTTTTCGCCCCACGGGTGTGGACTAAAAAAGACAACGCCTTCTCCGTCCGAAGCACGCAAACAAATGAGAAAAAATTAGGGGTCTAAATTCTCAAGAGACCGACAGATGCGAGATGTGGGAAGCCACACTCCTAGTCCAAAGAAAGACAAATATTTTGGCCTCAACACACACACACACACACACACACACACATATATATATATAAAGAAATGTAAGTTGCATAACAGTTATCGTGGTAGAAAACGAACACCAGCTATGGATAAATAGCAGTTGGTTTCGCAACCGGTTCAGGAGAAGGAAAACTCTGAATTTAAACGAGTTATACTTTACCTTGGCGGAAGAGTTGGTTTAAAGATTTTTCAAAAAATCTTTTTTTTTATCAATTTTTATCTTGTATTTCTTTCATCTTAAACTTTTTATCGCTCACTTTATTGTATAAGTTGTCCAGGCGAGCACTCATCTTCATTTAAACTGAAAAATAAAAAAACAACTTCAATCTCAATTCTTTTTGATCATACATCATATACCTTAGGAGTAAATACCGTTGATACTCTCCTTATTTGGAAACCTGTACACATATTGTTCTGTATATATGATATTTTACTGTAATCTACCTATTTTTCTTGTACATTTTATCTTGGAACACAATCAATAAAATCTTATTTTTATCATTCAGGATTTTCGGACTATTGTCTTCATTTTTATGGTTATATTCACGATATTTCAGCCGATATGTCCTCTGGCCTTCTTCAGGTGTTTCTTGTCGAACTCGGGAGCCAACATGAAACCTCGAACCACGTCGTTTATTTAATCCACGAAGGTCGCTTGCTCTGATTCCGTTAACCATAACTGGATACAAGCATTTATGTATTCCTGTATTGTAATTCGCCAGCTGCCAGGATTGAACCTGCAACCTGCAAGTTTGGTTTGGTTTCTTTGTTTAACGGCATATTAACTTTTATGGGTTATTTAATGCCAAAGCCATCCTTGTAGAACAGTGTGGTGCTATTTAACCCATAATTGGGGGGGGATAAGGGACTTCATACCTTTCCCAAAAGTAAGTAAATGAGTTGGTCAACCGAAGTTGACTGCGACCCAAAGGCTCCTTTTTCAATAGCTACTACACCGAGGTGTAAGGGAAGGTGCTACTCCTTTCTCTGGATTGCTTCATTTACCCTTGATCCATGGCCTTTAATGCTGAGTGTTAAGTAAGGTGCCATCACGTACCATTTTTTGAGTCTTTGGTATGTCTCGATCTGGGATTGAACGCCAGTCTCCCAGGCCATTAGCGAACATTCTAACAATTATTAGTCCAACATGGAACGTAATAGCGCGACACGCTTACTACGATGTTTTAGTCCAGCACATTAGCCACGACGCGATGGGCACTCCCTCTCTCAGTTTGAAAGTCTCGCAGACAAGTATTCATTACAATGATTTTGATCCTCATTAGGTACTGTAAGAAGGAGTGTCAAACAATGGAGGAATTAGGTGTCCAATATTTAGGAAGGAACAAATGGATATGGCCAAACAAGGGCCGATTGAAAATAACATCTCTCTCTTTCTCTCCACGCACTCACACACAAGCACGCACAACGAGAGGAATAAAAGGTTTAATTCAAAGGTTACCGGATATGACAGATACCTGAGGAAGGCCAGTGAGTACACCGATTCAAAATTGTGATGTAAGCAATAAGAATGAGAATACTATTTTAAGAGATGTTTGGTATCTCTGCCTACTTCCTCCCATTGTTAAACTTAAGGATGACGTCAAATGGTCCTTCTTTACCGACTTCTTTTTTCGTTTACTCCACTTACATGTCACATTGTAAATATTTATGCGAAACACCACTTGATAACAACGAAAAACTTTATTATTATCATTGATTTTCGTTAATTGATTATTATTTTCTTCTTTTCTTGCGGAGGAATCGAATTTTTTAAAATCCTAATTTCAGTTCCTTTTTGTGACAACTTTCAGTTCGACATTGTACAATTATCAGTTTTCGGTCTTTCATTATCAGCATAGCACATTTGTCAATTACAAATACCATTTCCGTGCCAATACCATTTCTATGCACATTCAAGATCTTCTGGCTTGATTTCCTGTATTTAGAATTTTACAGTAGGAATTGTCATCAGAACGAATTAGGAATTCTATAAAAATGAGACAAGGACAAGAAGTCTACCATTAAATATAATTCATAAAGTTTGGATCAAATTTCTTTCACATCACCGAATGGAATTCTTGATAGATAAACACTAAATGTGTCTGTAAAATAAAAATAATGTCCTTTTTTTAATTGTCTTTTCTTTTGTCTTTCTGAAAGTTAAAGTATATTTTATATAAATATAACACACACACACACACACACACACACACACACACACACACACACACACACACACACACACATATATATATATATATATATATATATATATATATATAAGGGCGTGTCAATGAGCTTCAAAAGTTGAAGTAGATTATATATATATATATATATATATATATATAATCACGCGCAGTTATGTTTTTTGTTGCGCTGGAATGTCTCGTCAGTGATGTATTTCCTGGGGTCATCGAAAGTTTCGAGTCTTCGCAACATTATACTCTCTCTCTCTTTCTCTCTCTCTTTCTCTGTATTTTTCTCGATATATATATATATATATATATATATATATGTATGTATGTATATATATATGTGTGTATGTATGTGTGTGTCTGTGTAAAGCGTTGGTCAATAAATCTGTAACCGACATATAATAATAAGCTGATTTGTGAAATTATTCAACCTCTGTTACGGCTTTATTATGTAAAGTGCGTCTTATGCAGTGAAATAAAGAACACAACACCTTAAAAAGTTTAAAAAAAATTATTTACCAATATTGTTTTTAAATGTATTTCGGGTATTTTGTGCAAAAAAAAGAAGAAGAAATAGATCTAACTCATTTAAAAATAAAATTACTAGTTAAATTGTTACTTTTACATTGCAATACTTGAAACCATTTAACGGTGTGCAACCCCCCCAGCTTTGGCTCATTTAAAAATCTTATCTACAAATTGTATTTACAATTCATATATATTTACTGAATACGTATAATCAGAATTCGGCATTAAATAACCTATAAGTGTTGATATGCCATAAAACACAACTAACTATAGTATAAAACTAACCATTGGTTGAAAGTAGTCATATTCTCAAGTTTTAAATCTAAAATCAGTTAGATGAACAAACATTAAAATACTAGTTCAGCAACAAATATGACAATGACCGCAGCTGGGAGGGTTACTGTTGTGGTCTTCAGATAAGACCGGTGGAAGAACAACTCAAACAACGGGTGATAGGTAAGCGTTATTGTATTAGCAGAAAAAGGAAGTCATACAAAGGAAGTATTAGCCGTGCTCGGCTTGCAGTCCGTCTGTTAAATGTCTCGTAAGGAACGAGAAGTTGTCTCCTCCGAGCGACCTAAGCTCGGAGAATATGTTTAGGTTGGACGTGTCCATCTTTGGGATATGGTAGGATATGTCCCCATAACAGTTACACAAACTAAGTTCCCTTCGGCGCGCTTAGCATAACGGTTATCACCGTAAAAGATGTGATCGGCAGCCAGAGTTCAAATCCTGGACGAGGCTGTTTGCATTTTATTCATGCTAGTGTCTCAGGAGGTTAGTCAAACAACTACAATATGTTGCTCATCTTCACAATTTCCTGATAACGCATATCATAGCCTATCTTCATTGGGGGCTACTGGGTAAGATTTGGTCTACAGGTTGCCTTCTGTACGTTTGGGGGTCGACCTATACAGCAGTGATAGGCTAAACCCAGAATTTTAAGCTAAAAATCTTGGTCGACTTATATGCCAGATCGACTTGTACGTCATAATTTACGGTAAGCAGGGATGTTAATTGGTTGGTTGAGATTTATGGCATATCAACTTTTGTAGGTTATCAAATGCCAAATCCATTTTTATACAAATAATCAGTTCGATTTCAAATAATTCAGTTTAGCATACAAAAACAGTTTCATTTTAAAAAATTCAGTTTAGCATAAGTACGCAGTTTAAATGTAAGTACACAGTTTAATGGTCAAAAACATTTCTATTTCAAGCTATTCAGTTTAGTCAAACAGTTCTAATTCAAACAATTCATTTTTAGCATAAGTACGTAGTTTAGTTCTATTTGACCCATAGATAGGGTTCTATCAGGTGCTACTACTCCAGGCCAGAGTAGACCTGGGAATGATGGCAATGAAGAGGTGCTATGCATTCCTGAAAGCTCCAGCATTACTGGAACCTTACCATCAGTTTGTTTAGTGTCATATCCTGGACACACGTTGGTGGTGGTGGGGGTCTTACTCCTCCGCATAGGTGCAGTCGATGTATTTTACAGCCCTAGTCGACTAGGCAAAAGTAGAGATGAGCCCGGTCACTACTAAAAAGGGTGGCCATTAAGGAACGGCAGGTACGCAAATTAGCATAAGGTGTGTACATGCCAAAGATCAGTAATTAACAATTATAAAGATTGATAAAGATTAATCTAGAAAACAGTATTTTTATACACTCCCACATAAACTATTTCATCTCTTGGTCAGGTTGTTTAATGTATTTTACATTGCTGGCCGCAATGGGCTTCCATTCTGTTTTGGAATCAACGTTCCGGTGTTGGTCTAAAACGATCTCATTTCACTGGCAATAAAATTAATGTTGACCAGTGTTATCAATAAAAGATAAAGTAAAACGTTTGAACTCCACGCTCCCCCCCAAAAAAAACCAAAAAAAAAAAACAAAACAAACAAAAGAGCTTGACTGCGGTGTACAATTGTGTGATTATGTCGTTGTGTGAGTATTATAACAGTGTATGATACAAAAAAAAAAAAAAAAAAAAAAGCAGAAAGAAAAACTGCAGTCTCTTTTATTTTATCTGGACATGTATCGTATATAACTTCATTAAAATATAATCTACTTTTCATTTAATGTTTTTGATACTCTATTATCTAACTTGTACTGATTTGGATTAAAAAAAAAATGTGAAAACCAAATAGAAATATGCTATCGGGGAGTTTTCTTCCGTGCCCAACGCAAGGAAGAAAGCGTAAGACAAAAAAAAAAAAAAAAAAAAAAGAAACAAGAAAAAATAACGCAAAACAAAAAACAAAAATAAGCAAAAACACCCCCCCCCCAAAAAAAACAAAACACACAAAAAACAAAAACAAATAAGCTAGAAACAAACAAACAAACAAAAAAAAAAAGATAATTCTCGAAAAAATTGAACTAAATAGATATCTAATTCTGTCAATGAATTCAGTTATAAATGCAATTTTCATTTTAAATTAAGTATTCAAGTCGTTACGATCACTTTTAAAACAATTAGGAACATAATCAATAAATTTGGCGGCAAAACTACGTGAGTCAGGTATTTATACTTGGGCGAGTAAAAAGTTTTGCAATATTTTAGTAACGTGAAATACAATTAGGGAGTTCCAGATGCTTGACCAACCACATTGGACTGTGAGATACCAAGCTCGCCTGATACTCTCCGAGTGCTACTCGCCAGATTTGACTCTATGACTTGGAATACGGTCAACCTGAATACAGCCAGTTTTAACTCTATCTGATTTCTCTTGATTGTCTTAAAAGCCTTGCGAATTTTTTTTCAATCACCTGTTTATTGTACCGTGATCAACTGCGCCTTCACATTTCGCACAACAAATGTTTTGGCTGCGTCTGCGGCTTCATGGCCCAGTTCGAATTCGTATAAGTTCCTGAATTAGATTACGTTACACGTTCATCTGTGCAGCTTTCACATCACATACGGATTGAAGCAATGCACAACGTGTCAGCACACAAATTATCAAGATACTACCAAACACAGAAGGTACCTTTCACGGTTTAAACTGTTTTTGTCACGTGATATGCGCGCATACAAAGACTTTGCAAAACTTTTGACTCACCCTCGTATTATTCCTTGTCATCATCATCATCATCATCCTGTCGTGCCGCTAGCACGGATATCCCTGACCCTCTCTCGCCACTTCTCCCTATCATTCATCGCCTCTGGCAGGTCTTCAGGGCTACATCCCGTATCCTCCCATAGCTGCTGTATGTATGTTCGAGCTGGTCGTCCTGCTTTTGCTTGGCCATAAGCAGGGGTCTATAGGAGTACATCACTTGTGAGCTCGTCCTTGCTTCTCCAGCAGTGTCCTGCATATCTGGTTCGTCTAGCTTGGATAGTTTTCGTGATGGGAGGCAGGTGGCCGTATAGTTGGTGCCTTGTGGGGTGTTGCCATCAGGACTTGTTCAATATTGCTCGCAACAGTCTTGTGTAATTGCCGTCTAGCTTCTTCTCCAGCCGTTTAGTTAGCGTCCAAGTAGTGCATCCATATAGCATTATCTACACGACCGATGCCTGGAAGAAAGTGTTTGTAAAATTGTTCATTGGTGAGGCGTCTGGATTTCTTGAAAAACATTTATTCGAATAAAGGTTTGTTTTGATAAGGGGAGATAATCTAAATGCATTCCTCGCACATTAGTTTGAAACAGACCACTATTTTATTTAAAAGAGGTTCGCGTTCTGAATATTAAAAGAAATATCGAAAACTTATGGAATCTGTTGAAACAAAATGATTGGACACAAATCAAGAAACACAAAGAGCAATGAAAATTATATTCATTGAAAAGTAAAAGGTTAGCATTTCAAAACCGGCAATCATTTAGTCTTAACATGTAGCAAAAATGTCAAAAGGAGCCCTTGAGTACAAAGCCAATTAGGCCAGGGCTGTAGAATCCACCGATTGCATTTCTGCAGAGAGGTAAGACTCTCCCAACGAGTGTCCTGGTATGACACTAAACAATCTGATGGTGAGGTTCCAGTAATGCTGGAGCTTTGGGGAATGCGGAGTACCCCTTCATTGTCATCTGACCCAGAGTCGTAGCACATAAGAGGACCCTATCAATAGGTAAAATAGAATTGTTTGACATTTAAACTGAGTGCAAACAAATAGTTCATGCTAAATTTTGAAATAGAACTATTTTGACATTTAAATGTGTATAAACAAATGACTGATGTTTAATTAAATTGTTTGTGGTACATAACAATACTTGTAACCATTTAATTGAGTGCAAACGAATGACTTTTGTTGAACTGAATTGTTAGAAATAGAACAGTTTGACTATTCAACTGTATGTAAATAAATGACTGATGTCTAATTGAATTATTAGCGATACATAGCAATACTTGAAACTGCATCACTGTCTACAAACAAATGATTAATGTTGAATAGAATTAACAGTGTTACATAGTAATAATTGAAATCTTTTAACTGCGTAGAAACAATATCAACACTAATTTCAATACTTGTAACCACTTCACTGTCCCAAACAAATTAATTCTAATTCCTTTAAAAATCAAAATGCCAATGAACTATTAACTAAAAAAACCCATATGTATATCGATTTATCTGTGTGTGAACAGATGATTAATAGTTGATTGAATTATTCGTTTTACATAGAAATACTTGAAACCATTTAACTGTGTGTAAAAAATATGAGCTTAGGCTCGTTTAAAACTATCATCAAAAAAATATGTTTATGTTGTATAGGGGTAAGTACCACGTGACCTCCGGTATCACGGAAGTATAAAAGACACCGTGTTTCTCAAACACGGCGAGACAAAAACAGAAACAGAAGCAGAGAGACAGCACTGAAAGGACGTCGGTCCGGAGTAAGACCAACTTCGGAAGTAACACTAACAGCGCGAGACTTATAATAGTAGTCAGACTGTAACACTTGAGTTAATAAACAATTACCTCTGTTTCTCTGTGTATCGTTTCCTTACCACGATATAACAGTTTACAAATCATATATATTTGACATATTTGTATAAAGAGGATTTGTCATTAAATAACCTACAATGGTTGATATACTATAAAACCCAACCAAAGCAAATCATATATATCTAATATAAATATATGAAGAGTATTTGGCATTAAACAACCTACAATGGTTGATATGCCATACAACCAAACCAAACCAAATCATATATATTTAATATACATGTATAAAGAATATTTGGCATTAAATAACATATAATGGTTGATATGCCATAAAACCAAACCAAACCAAACCAAACCAAATCGTATATATTTAATACAAATTTATAAAGCGGATTTGGCATTAAATAACCTACAACGGTTGATATTCCATAAAACCAACCAACCAACCAACCAACCAAACAACCAGGAGTATATGCCCCAGACGTCCTCCGTTAAGTTAAAGGCACTGTTGAATGTGGCGTGCAAAGTTGTTGATTATGCATTCACATTACACATGGGTGATCGATTTTGAGGAACCTGTTGCCCTAAAATCTTCACAAGCGCCATGAGCTTTTATGTTCTTGACCAACTTGAAAATCTGACTTCTGTTTGGAAACATGTTAAAATTGAACTTCTTTCTTGAAAGACTTAGTTTCATAATTTGTCTTCACACAAAAGATCTTCTGCTTCATCGCCCAAAGCATGATTTTGCTATATTTGATAAAATATATCAAAGATTAACTATTTCCAGTTATAATCTGAAAAGTGAAAGAGAATAAATTCAATAGAGAAGATCTGAGAGACCGTCGCTTTGTTTCAACAATTGTGAAATACTCTGTACCTAAAAGTCCTTCCTAACTTTTGTAGGACCGAGACCACCAAAAGAGACGGCCAGGTCGACTGTGACGTGACGTCACAAAAGTTATCCATAAGGTTAGTGAGACAGGCTATAATCATAATGTAATTTCGATAATGAAAGATTGTCAACAAAAATGGGCTTAGAAATTTTTTTTTTTTTGAGTTATAGTTAAAAAAGAAAGAAACAAAGTTGGATTTTATACTGAACTTTATTTAACTCTCAATTAAAAAATAAGAAGAAAAAAAATAGTTGTTGCTAAATGCTGCATTCAAGTAAATAAACTAAACATCGCTCTACGTTTCATTAAATTTCAAAGGTTGAAATTCGTTCTTTTTTTTCAATTGTTGTAAATTTGATAACAATTTTTAGAAAATTATAACCAGCACTGTTTTAATTTGTGCTTTAAATTAGATTTTAATAATCATTCTCCAAGTAAAATTAAGCAATCATTTGATTATTAATCAAACGCAAAAACTGAATTATTAATTAAATAAATAAACAAATTACAAGTAAATGATAAATAAAAAAATATATAGTTATAAGAAACAAATTAATCAAATGATGAATAAAAAATAAATTAGACACAAAAAATCAATAGATTTAAAAATCAAATAATACTTATAGAAAAATGTTACAGATAGAAAATTTTGCTGAATGTTTGAAGTTTTCTTTTTTTGCTTAACTTGTTATCTCTAATATTGTATGACATTTTCAATTCTTCTATGCAGTACTTGGTCAGATCTAGAAAAGTATAGGTTGTATGATGCAAAATCGAGAAAATTTCTTTTGTTAATTTACCATTTCTTTCAGAAATGCTATTCCACAATTTTAACCAGCCACAGATTATTGAAAGAAATGTAAAATTTTCTTTATTTATTTAAAGTGGATTACAGTATTTATTTCTCAGCCGATAACATTTATATGGTATTTTTACATTCAGTATTATCTACCAAATATAAAAAGGTTTATATACTCTGCAATTTCTGCAAAATTAGTTAAAGATTTCTGTTTTACCAAAGGTCAATAATGCCTGAATTATGTTTAAATTAAAAATTTGCAGAAATAAATAAACATTTTGTCTTTCAAGATTAGTTGGAGAAAGTGCATTTGAGGTAAATTTATATCAATATTTCAAAATCGACTGAGATTCAATGGCGGGACGTTCCTGTAAAGAATAAAAAAGGCACTTTGGATACTACTAATTCGTGATTTCCTAAAATCTTTGGAACAACATACATTTACTTGCATCTTTTTGACTAAGTCAATTGTTTCTAATGTACTTTGATATATGGAGTGAATCAAATAGGATGAAAAGAGGTCTAGACGTCATAATTAGGTGCGGATATACAATTGAAAGATTTAATAGATTACAAAAGAAAGATATAGCTTTTTTTATTAAGAACATTATTGTCTGTTATCATTTATAATACTTGAAAGCCTATCTCCTTTAAACCAATTGTTTAAACCGATTGTTATATAGCCCTGACGGCTTGGACAGTTGAATACACCGACTGGAGCTTTGGAGAATGCAGAGTAACCCCTCATTGCCATTGCCCCCAGATTCACTCTGACCCAGAGTGGTAGCACCTGATAGGGTCATATCTATGGGTCAAATAGAACTGTTTGACGTTTAAAGTGAGTACAAACAAATGACATATTAAAGAGAATTGTTAGAAATAGAACGGTTTGGTAATTTAACTGTATGGAAACAAATGACTGATGTTTAATTGATACATAACAATACTTTAAACCATTTAACTGGGTGCAAAAGAATGAGCTTTGGCTCGTTTAAAAACGTTATTAACAAAAGGTTTACAAATCATATATATATATATATATATATATATATATATATATATATATATATATATATATATATATATATATATAAAGATGATTAGGCATTAAATAACCGTCAATGGTTGGTATGCCATCAGACCAAGTCAAACCAATTGTAATATCTTTAACTATGTCATATACATATTTACCAACCCCTCCGCTCGGGCAGAATATGACACAAGGTCAGTTTTTAAGCAGAGTTTGACAGGTTTTGAATTCAGAGTTTTCCTTTTCCTAGACTAGTTGCCTCACCAAGACTGAAGAACCCAGTCTGCCCTACTATTTATCCATAACTGGAGGGAGAATAATTGGATTCATACCTTTCTCAAGGGTATTACTGCTATGTGAAATGCAATCAGTCTCGTCCAGGATTTGAACTCGTGTCGCCGTGTCCATTTCCTACGACAATAACTATTTCACCACGGGCACCTCCAAATAACTATCTCATATAGATTCTCAACTAGAAGACATTTAGTTGACATAAGATGCAAACCATTCTTATATTGTGAGAATACACGGCTAAGCATAAAAGTAAAAGCACTTTTTGATCACTAGAATGTTTCGGAATTTTATAGCCCCTTATTGTATTCATTTTCACATCTCTACAAAACACATGTACTGCAAAATCAGATTCAATTACAAGAGATTGATTGATTTTTGGATATGGGGATTTGATGCTGCTGCATATAATTAGTGTCTCTTGTTGCCAAACAACACTCTAGTAATTTCTATCCAGGAAATTTAATTTCCCTTCTAGATTATCGATATTATGAAATATCTTCTGTTATTTTTATGCTAAGTCATCAGTAATAATTTGATTTAAAGCACCTTTAAGGGTAGAATTATTCAGTCGAGTTCTCCAAGAATCCGGTGACTCTCTTGAAATGTTCAATGAAGATAAATATGAGGGACAGTTTGGTAGAATTCTTGAGTTAGCACCGTCATGAAGATATATTGTCTGGAGTTTAACAGCAATTGTGTCACATGGTTTTTTTTTGTCAAAGGCTGACGATTCTCTCCTTATGTCCTCAGATCAAAAATGTAGTTCGAATACCTTAAGAGATTTTTAAAACTAAAACCATTTTAAATTCTTAGAAAATTCTAAGAAAAGATAGTAAGCAAAAATCTACAGTACGAAACATTTTCCTGACAATTCTATGAAAAATGAAGAGAAAGTTCTTATATATTTCAACGAAGCTATGTAAAATAAAGAAAGACATTTTAACGTTTATAATTTTGAAAATTAAAATAATATATAAAGAATATTTTTATGAATAGAATAATGAAAAAAAATGTCGGAATTATTCGAATCATTTTTTATCCTTATAAAAATATGTCTTTATAAATTTATGTCGAAAATTTCTTTAAAAAATAAAGAGTTTTTTTTAGCTTTTAACAGCTTCACTAGATTTATCTGTTGTTTCTTTGTTTTCATGTATTGTAAATTACAAGGATATGACATTAACTTAATCATTAAAATTTCTATTAAATTTACATGCTTTTTAATAAAAGAAAATACTCACTCTGCTAAATCTAGTAGGAGTAAAGTCTACTCTTTTTATTTCATTTGTCCATATATCAGATAAAATTTTAGCTTTCAGAAAAGAAAACAAATGGACTTTAAGTCTATTTTTATCATTTCCTTTGCAAAAAGGTTCAACACATCTATAAGGCTTGGTTTTTATTTTCAAATTGATTCAATATTTAAAAGAAAAAATAGATATATAATCTAAAATATCATGAAAAATCTAATACTTTAATGACATTTTTGCTAAGAGCAGGAAAGACTCAAAATGGTGACGTCACACGTTTTTCCCACGGAGTTGGCCTTCTCTTTCAGTAGTCACCTGACGTTCGTGCCGAGTGGGTGATGTTAGGTTGGTCGTCTGGTCCTGGGGCTGGTAGCTTACTCCAGGCATTGTTTGGTAGGGCTCTGTTGGTCACATGGCACCATATACGACCTTAATGGAGAGGGCCGTGGGTGTTAAGCATTTTTTTTGGATAGCCACGCATGTTTCTCGATTCGTGAGTGACTCCTATTAAAATGACCTTGTGTCAAATCTGGGAAGTCGGATAAATCAATACCTATAAGTTCTTCCAGTCAGACAATACCTACTGCAGAGGAATAAGACAGCCTCGATAAAAGGTTATCTGAGTATAGCGCTAAACGGCATCGGATGGTGAGACTCCAGTTCTAGAGATTTGGGAAGTGTAGAGTACCTCTTCATTGACATCAATAGATGTTTATTTTGAAAAGAACATATGTTTTGATAACTTAGAATGCTAAGCAGTCTCGTCGGCTGGGGCTGTAGAATACGCCGATTGTATTTCTGCAGAGAGGTAAGACCCCCTCCCATAAGTATCCTGGATATGAAACTAAACTTCATCTGATTGTGCGGCTCCACTCCTAGTGCTTAGAGGAATATGAAGGACCCATTCATTGCCATTACTCCTTGGTTCATTCTGATTGGTTTGGTTTAGCTTGGCTTGTTTGGATTTTATGGCATATCAACCAGTGTAAGTTATTCAATGCCAAATCCTCTTTATACATATATATTAGATATATAACATTTGGTATGGCTTGGTTTTATAGCATAGCAACCATTGTTGGTTATTTAATGCCAAATCCTCTTTATACACACACACACACACACACACACACACACACACACACACACACACACACACACACACACACACACACACACATATATATATATATATATATATATATATATAATTTGTTAACATATTTTGCAGATAACATTCTTAAAAGAGCCTGAGGTCTTTTTTGCACACAGTTAAATGGTTTCAAGTATTTCTATATAACAGTCACAATTTATCATCAGTCATTAGTTTGCATACATAGTTTCTTATATTTGACTCATAGATAGGAACCTATAAAGTGTTGCCACTCTGAGTCAGATTGGACCTGGGAGCAATGGCAATGAAGGGGTACTCCACACTCCCCAAATCTCCACGGTCGTCGCCTAATCATTAGATATTATTAAATATTATGTCCAGGACACTCGTTGCTGGGCCTTGCCCCTCTGCAGAGATGTAGTCGGTGTATTCCACAGCCTCAGCCGACTCGGCAATGTCCACTCTAACCTAAGAGTCACATCTAGGAATCAAATAGAAATATTTAACCTTTTTCTAGACTTGAAATAATTTAACTCTGTGTAAACAAATGGTATTGTTAGTATTGCATATCAATTCTTGGAAACATTTTATTGTGTGCAAACGAATGAATATTGTTAAATAAAATTATTAGAGTTAAATAGCAATACTTGAAACCATTTAACCATGTGCAAACAAATGAGATCTGGCTCGTTTAAAAATTGCTCTTGTTAGCAAATTACACATATTCAATATATATGAATAAACATACATAATATATAACATATATAATATATATGTATAAACAGGACTTGATATTAGATAACCAACAAAGTTTGATATGACGTAAAACACAACCAAGCAACCTGTTGAATGTTGAATCTTAAAGAGCATGTCTTTTACAGGGAGAAGAGATGTAATACAATGTTTACCTGACAATAGGAAAGTATTTTATCTACCATTGAAGAGGGAATATAAGGAGTTAAAAAGAAGAGGAAAGGAACGAGGAATGAACAACAAAAGATCGAGATGTTGTTTTAATAATTAATTAAAATATCATCATCATCATCATGTCGTGCCACCAGCACGGATATCCCTGACCCTCTCTCGCCACTTCTCCCTATCATTCATCGCCTCCGGCAGATCTTCAGGGTTACATCCCGTGTCTTCACATAGCTGCTGTATGTAAGTTCGAGCTGGTCGTCCTGCTTTTGCTTGGCCATATGTGGGGGTCCATAGGAGTACATCACTTACGAGCTCGTCCTTGCTTCTCCAGCAGTGTCATGCGTATCTGGTTCGTCTAACTTGTATAGTTTTCGTGATGGGAGGCAAGTGGCCGAATAGTTGGTGTCTCGTGGGGTGTTGTCGCCAGGACTTGTTCAATATTGCTCTCAACATTCTTGTGTAGTTGCCGTCTAGCTTCTTCTCCAGCCGTTTAGTTAGTGTCCATGTAGTGCATCCATATAGCAGTATCGATACAACCGCTGCCTGGAAGAAATTGCGTTTCATTTTATCGGTCAGGTCTGATTTCCATATCACCGAGAGTCTATCGATAGCCGTCCATGCTTTCGTCAGTCGTGCGTCGATGTCGTTTTCGGTTGATGAGACGATAATTATATTAATTGACAAAAGGATAAAAATGCCTAATGATGTTGCTTTGGAGCCTGGTGAGTAATTGCTGATATTAGCGAGACACCTACACGCGTCCTAATATATAAAGCATTATATCTTTTTAGAAGAGGAAAAAAGTCTATTCAAATTTTATACTCTAATCAAGTGACGTTAGAACGCTCGTGGCAAAACGCTTATCGTTGAAGCAAATAGATTCGGCGGCCTGAGTTTAAATCTTGAACGAGACTGTTTTTTTTTTTTTTTCACTTCGCGCTGGTTCCTTTGGGAAAGACATGAAACCATTTCTTCCCCCAACAGCTAGGAGTAAATAGACGGGTAGATTGGGTTCTTGGTTAGACAACCAATCTAGAAGAAGAAAAACTCTGAATTCAAACAAACTTGACTCTACTTAAAAATTGACCTTGTGTCACATTTCACCCGTGGTAGTGGGACTGGGTAAATACCTACCCAAACAGAAATAAAGACGCATTTAAAAAAAACAAACATTATATTTAGAAATTTTGATTATTGCGAAGGAAGAAACTAAAAGCAAGGGGAACTAATTTGAGAGACGCTGTAGGAAACGTTATAATTGTAATGGAGATAATACCAATTCACAACTCCAGGGGTGACGTGTCAGAGAATAACCCCGACCAATTTCTCAAACAGACTGCCTGACGTGGGCGAACTACTCTTCTTTTTATATGCACTCATCATAAAAAAATACAACACCCTAATTCCACAAACACTCACAAACACGTGACCTGAAAACGCATTGTTCTCATTGGACTACGTTCCAACAATGATGTGCCATATCGACGTATGACTTTCGAAGTCAAGCCACAATGTTGAATTACATTAAACTTCAAGTCTCTCTGAATGTTTGTAACGAAATTATTCAACAGACTGAATGATATTTATACGCCTTGATAAGCTTTAACCACTTAAAATGGGTTTGGCATAGTTGGTAGAGTGTTCACCAATGGTCCGGGAAACCGGGTTTCAATCCCAGTTCAAGCCATACCAAAGGCTCAAGAATGGTACTTGATGCTTTCTTGCTGAACACGAAGTATTATAAGGAAGGGATCAAGAGCTACGTCTTCTTCTACACCTCGGTGTTGTAGCTATTGAAAAAGGAGCCTTCGAGTCGCCTTTGACAACGATCGGCTGACTATATATATATATATAATGTATTTACCTCATCTCTCTGAACAAGCAGGGTGTGACATAGTCCATTTTTAAGCTAAGCCGGTATCAAGTACCATTTTTTGAGTCTTTGGTATGACTCGACCTGGGATTGAACCCCGGTCTCCCGGGCTATTGGCGAACACTCTACCCACTAGGTAAATGGACTGGTATTAACCTTGGCAAAAATTATGGAATTAGCAAACATATAGGATGTGCACCTAGGTATTTTTGTTTAGCAGTAAATAAACTAATTACACATAAGACGCAAAACATTTTTATCTAATTGCTGAATATTTTGGTTTCATGAAATATAACTTAAACAAACTAGTATTTAAATTAATGGTTTAATTCTTTTTCAAAACCAATCCGAAGAAAATATTATGGAATAATTCAATGTTGAGGAAAAAGTTATGGAATTCATAGATAAAAAAATGAGAATTAACATTTAGTTGCCTCTTTTCGAACTTTTATGTCAGCCTTAAATCTTCCCAGTATGGATCTTTAATCTAAAGCAATATTCTTTATCAAAGAGGTTCCAACTTTCCCGAATGGAAATTAATAGATCTTCTTTGGTGGACAAAGCATTCTCACGAATCTTTTTAAAAAATTTCCATCATAAATTTTCATTTGGATTTAGATCCGGACTTTTCACTGGCCGTGTCATTGATTTTATATGCTTTTTCTGGAAGAAAAGCTTTTGTCCTCTTTGTTCTATGATAAGATGTATTATTTTCCTGAAAGATGACTTCATCCTCACTAAACCAATTTTCTATTGATGGAATCAGAAAATTATCCAGGATTTCAATGTACACATGTACATTGATTGTTGAGATAATGATTGCTATATCCCTTGATTCTTTTAATAACATGCAACCCCCATATGATGAATGATTTGGGAAATTTACTTATTTTCTTCAGACTGTCATCTTTGTAGCTTTCATTTAAACGGCACTAGATTAAAGTTCTAACATCAACAACCTTGGTCAATACAAGTTTTCAATTCATCATTAAATATCACATTCATCCAATTGTCTATGATTGTTTCCCTTTAGCTCATTTTTTGCCCTGTCGGCTGGGGCAGCAGAAACCACCGTTTGCATCTCTGCATAGGGGTAACACTCCTCCAATGAGTGTCCAGATTATGACACTAAAAATATGGTGGTGAAGCACCACTAATGTTGGAGTTTTAGAGAATGCGGAGTACCCTTTTATTGCTATCACTCCCAAGTCTACTCTGGCCCAGAGTAGTAGAACCTGATAGGGTCCTATCTATGGGTTAAATAGAGCTAAACTATGTACTTATGTTAAACCGAATTAAAAATGGATTTGGTATTACATAACGATGGTTGATATGCCATAAACCCAACCAAACCAAATCATATATATTTAATATTTATGCATAAAGAGGATTTGGCATTAAATAACCTACAATGATTGATATGCCATAAAACCAAACCAAACCAAATCACATATATCTATGTATAAAGAGGATTTGGCATTAAATAACCTACAATAGTTGATGTGCCATAAAACCAAACCAAACCAAACCAAACCAAATCACATATATCTATGTATAAAGAGGATTTGGCATTAAATAACCTACAATAGTTGATGTGCCATAAAACCAAACCAAACCAAACCAAATCACATATATCTATGTATAAAGAGGGTTTGGCATTAAATAACCTACAATAGTTGATGTGCCATAAAACCAAACCAAACCAAATCACATATATCTATGTATAAAGAGGATTTGGCACTAAATAACCAACAATGATTGATATACTATAAAACCCAACCAAAGCAAATCATATAGATTTGATATATATGTATAAAGAGGATTCGGCTTTAAATAACCTACAATGGTTGATATGCCATAAAACCAAACCAAACCAAACTTAGCTCACAACAACCTCATTTTCTTCTGTTTATCTATTCATGCTGGTTTTGGTTTTTTTTTCTCTATGTAAATTTTTACACAGCTTTTCACTTTTCAATTGGCAGTTCTTTTCTTGGAGTCATATTTCCTTTCAACAAGCTCAGCTCAACCGCTTGGTGAGGTCTGCAAGAATTGTCTTTTAACTGAAGACCGATTTGCATAACTAGGCTTCTACTGATATTTGTTTTAAGAAAGCTAATTACAAGATCATTCCATCATTTTTTTCTTTTCATGGCGCGGGAAAAATTATGCAATTGATTTAAATTTAATCTTGCTTGTTTTATGAAGCAAGAATGTCCAGCTTGTAAAGAAAAAATGTTTCGCGTCTCATCTGTTATTAGTCTATTTACTACAAACATAATTGAACACCTTCTTAATGTATTCCATAATTTTTACAAGGCATCGTTGTTATTTTTAATAGTTACTCTAACAAAAGGATAAATGGCCTCATGTCTGAGTTTAGCCTGGATAGCTGTACATTTTTAAAATAGTCGTGAATATTGCTTTAAATAAGTAAAATCCATACCTGAAAGAATCAAGGGTGCCATAAAAGTTTGAAGACGGGCAAGGAAGATTTAATTCTGTTATTCCATTATTTTTTCTTTGATATTGTGTTATTCAATAACATTTTTTTCTGTATGTCTTGGAAAAAATTACAGCATTAATTCGAATAATTCAATCTAGATTGTTTTAGTAATATTTAATGAAGTAAGAATGTTCAGCTATGAAAGAAAAATATTCCGTGTCCTATATGTTATTAGTTTATTTACTGCTAAATAAAAAACCCTAAGTAAACATCCTTTAAATGTGCTAATTCCATAATTTTTGCCTGAAGTAGTAATTTTATTTTTATCACATGGTATGTTTTGTACTACGTTCGTGTAGGTAAGTTATATAAGATATAAACTGCTTCCTGAATTAATTTAGGCCCTATATTTGAGCTACTTTGGCATCGAAAATGCTTTCTATAAAAGGAAAAAAAAGTTTGTTGCTTATAGTTTAAAAATCAAATCAATAGGATTTCACAGTATAATGGGGTAAAAATCATAATTTGAGGGGGGTCCATTATCTTAAAAACTAAAGCTAATTTAACAAAACTAATGTAATTTTTGGATTTGGTACTCACAAAATATCCTAAATATATTCAAAAGTCGGTGGCAGTTGAAAAAAAACTTAGTGTTTAGCTATGTTATTTATTGAATTAAACCGTAATAATCAAGTTAAACGATGAATGCTAGAAAAGAGAGAGAGAAAAAAAAAAGAACATACTCAAATCAAATTAAAAAAAAAATAAACACATTAAATGAAAGTGTTTAAGTTTCTAAGAATAAATTTGTTGCTATCATTTGTGTCCAGTCGATGTCTCTATACGCCTTTTTATATGACGTCAAAGGATCTGATATCATTAACAGACAAGCAGACAAGCAATGACGGATGTACACTCCCGAAAACCAGTTCCGAAAAACAGCGAGGAAAGGTCCAACAGAATCGAAAGGAAATGATGCCGGAGCTAAATTATCTTTTCAACGACAACTAACAAAAAATGAACAATAAATTCACATTGCACAGAAACAGTTGAAATATCTTTACAATTTTCTGGAGAAGCCAAGCTTTCTTAGAATCTTTCAAGGAATCATTCTTTTAAGTAAGAATCCCTGATTATTAGAATTCGTTAGAATGGGTTATTGATTGGGAAAGATAAATGCATATACTAGGTGGGGTAGAAATAATAAGGCAGTTTACTTCCTATTCTCATTACTTATTTTGGAGGAGCACTTAACATAAAAGTTATCGTCGTGGGAAGTGGAATCGATGACCTGAGTTCAATTCCAATAAGAGGCTGTTAGCGTTTCGCTTCGTAAAAATCATGAATTCATTTGTTCTCACAGTTATAAATAAATAGTAAGGTGGGTTAGTGTTTAGGGTTTAGGGTTAGGGTTTAGGGTTAGGGTTAGCTTTGGTAAGGCAACTAATTTAGGAGAAGGAAAGCTATAAATTCAAACCAGCTTTACTCCACTAAAAATAGTGTCAAATCTCGCCCGTGGTGGAGGGGTTAGGTAAATACATATTCTTATTATTTCCTTCCTAACTTGTATTTCTTGAGTAAGTCTACTTTTTTAAATTCATGTCCAAAATTTAACCATTTCAAACATTGACTTGTCTTCTAGTTAACAGTCACCGAACAAAAACACTACATTATGGCGAGATTTTTATGAGTGCAATACGCTTGAAATGATCTTTGAGAATAAAGTTATCCACTGTCTAATTTGGGACAGTATCACCTATGAAAAGAGCGTCAGATTAAAATGACTTCAACATAAACTAAATATATAATGTTCAAATGCAGCATAGCCATCAGATCGATTTTTTTTCCTTAATTGAACATCCATCAGATGAGTGAATTTTTAGTATAGAGAGAATATTAAAAGAAAGACGACGGAGGAGCTTTTCACCATATAAAAAAATAATTTCATAGGTGCTTCGATCAATCGAAAACTCACTGGAATAATTGTGTAGAATACCAAGAGGATTATTTCAGGTAGTGAATGAAAAGTCTCATATTCTGGTGTAGTGGAAGAAACGAACGACTTCACAATGGCGAATTAACTAGAAATAATTAAGTGACATGAGATATCCTCTAATCATAGACACGCCATTACTCCCAGGTCCACTCTAACCCTGAGTGGCAGTACCTGTTAGGGTTCCATCAATGGATCAAATAAATCCGTTTAAATTATTAGTATTTGATAGGAATACTTTATATCCTATAATTGTAAATAATTTGTATTAAAATTAGTTACTTGAAGCTATTATTGTTTACTAAAGATTTTATTAGTTATTTGAAACCATATAACTACGTATAAACAAATTACTAATATAAAAAAAATAATTACTTAAAGCCAAATGATTATTAGCATTTGATAGGAATACTTGAAACCATACAACTATATGCAAATTATTAGTTATAGATGGAAAAACTTTATATATAACTGTAAATCATTTGTATTAGGAATAATTACTTCAAGCTTTAATTGTTTACTTCGGATTATTTTTGGTTACTCGACACCATATAAATGTATAAATAAATGACTATTATCAAATAGTGGTGTAATGGTTATCGTCGCAGGAATTGGACACGGCGACACGAGTTCAAATCCTAGATGTGACTGATTGCATTTCACATAGCACTAATACCCTTGGGAAAGGTATGAATCCAATTATTCTCCCTCCAGCTATGGGTAAATAGTAGGGCAGACTAGGTTCTTCAGCCTTGGTGAGGCAACAAGTCTAGGAGAAGGAAAACTCTGAATTCAAACCTGTTAAACTCCGCTTAAAAAATTGACCTTGTGTCATATCCTGTCCGAGCGTAGGGGTTCGTAAATATGATTATCAAATAGAAATAATTGTTGGAAACTATATAATTATTAATATTTGATAGGAATACTTGAAACCATACAAATGCGTGCAAATTATTTGTATTAGATAAGATTTGGTTTGATTTGGTTTCATCGTATATCAACCAGTGTAGGTTATTCAAGGTCAAATCCTCTTTAAAGATATATATTAAATGTCTATGATTTGGTTTAATTGGGTTTTATGGCATATCAACCATTGTAGGTTTAATACTAAATCCTCTTTATACGTATATATTAACTGTATAAGATTTGCTTTGGTTAGGTTTTATGGCATATCAACCATTGCAGGTTATTTAATGTCAAGTCCTCTTTATACATATATATCTAATATATATATGATTTGTAAATACATTTTGTTGATAACATTTTTAAACGAGCCTGAGCTCTTTTTTGCACGCGGTTAAATGATTTTAAGTATTGCTATATAACAATTACAATTTAACATTAGTCATTTGTTTGCACATATAGTTTGTTCTATTTGACCTATACATAGGAACCCATCATATGCAACCACTGCAGGCCAGAGTGGACCTGGGAGCAATGGCAATGAAAGGATACTCCACATGCCCCAAATCTCCAAGGCTGGAGCCTCACTATCAGATTGTTTAATGTCATATCCAGGACTACTCGTTGGAGGGGAGGTCTTACCCCTCTGCAGAGATGCAGTCGGTATATTCAACAGCCCCAGTTGACTGGGCTAATTAGATAGGAATACTTGATGTCTCATAACTGTATGAAATAATTCTTAAAAAAAAAAACTACCCAGAAATGTACAATGAACACAGTTCCTTGACCTCTTGGCATAAAATAACTTTAGACAGGTTGAGATGCCGTTAAAATCACTCAATCTAATCATAGATAGCAGAATGAATAAAAAGGTTCAGTTTGAAATTACCAGTGTACCGACAATGACGGATAATTTGAAAAAGAATTGCTGCGTATAACAGCCGAAATGATGGGAATATAAACCAAGTTTTATAGATTAGTTCGACAGGTTCAGGGAGCCGCGCTTAGCGCAATGACTATCGTAGTAAGAAATGAAATCGGCGGGCTGAGTTCAAATCCTGGATGTGACTGTATTTCACTTTGTGCTAATACCTTTGGAAAAGGCATGAATACAGCTGTTCACTTCTACCTATGGATAAATAGTTGGACAAACTAGGTTCTTTAGCAAAGATGAGGCAACCAATTTAGAAGAAAGAAAACTGAATTCTGATCAACTTTACTTAGCTTAAAAAATTAATCTTGTGCCACATCCTATCCGTGGTGGAGGGACTAAGTACACGCAACGAGCACAGAGAATACAACAACGCCGTTGGATTGAGAAGATTTAAGTTACAAAATATTTTATCACATAGTCACCAGTATCGAATGTGCTTCGAAAGTAATGTTTCCTATTTTATTAAGTTATTCCACGACGTCATCGGCCGATGTTCGCAGTAGAAATTGAACCATCCAACCAATAATCTATAATTCATTTTGCCTTGTAAAAGATCGCTGCTGAGTGGCAGTCAGGTAAAAATAAGGGTTGGCTTGAAAGCAGAAGTGAGTCATTGAATTCCTGCGTGTTGATAGATAGATAGATAGATAGGAACAGATTGCGATAAATAGATAGGGGCTGTAGAATATGCCGACTGCATCTCTGCAGACGGGTAAGACATTCCTCACGAGTGTGTTGGTAATGACACAAAACTACCAATCCCAGAGATGTGGGAAATGTGGAGTACCATTACTCCCAAATGAGCTCTGTCCCGTTTAAAAATTGTATTACCCAGAAACTATTCGTTTACAAATCATATATATTCAATATATATGTATAAACAGGATTTGACATAATATAACCTATAAGAGTTGATATGCCGGAAAACACTACCAAACAATCAGATATTTGTTTGTTTGTTTTCTTTGATTAATGGCATATCAACCTTTGTAGGTTATTTAATGCCAAAGCCATCCTTCAAGAAGAATAGTAGTGGGGGGTAAGGGGGTTCATACCTTTCCCAAGGGTATTTGCCCGAAAGTGACTGGAATACGAACTCGCTTGCTACGATTTCGCAGTCCATCGCTTTAACCATTACACCACGAGGACATCCCCCAAACAATCAGATAGATAAATTTATAGATAGATAGGAACAGAATAAGATAGATAGTTAGAAAGATAGATAGGAACAGAATGAGATAGATAGTTAGAAAGATAGATAGGAACAGAATGAGATAGATAGATAGGAACAGAATGAAATAGATAGATAGATAGATAGATTGGGACAGAATGAAATAGATAGATAGTTAGATAGATAGATATGAACAGACAGAGATAGATAGATAGATAGATAGATAGATAGATATGAACAGACTGAGATAGATAGATAGATAGATAGATAGATAGGAACAGAATGAGATAGATAGATAGATAGATAGATAGATAGATAGATAGATTGGTATGAACAGACTGAGATAGATAGATAGATAGATAGATTGGAACAGAATGAAATAGATAGTTAGATAGATAGATAGATAGATAGATAGATAGATAGATATGAACAGACTGAGATAGATAGATAGATAGATAGATAGATAGATAGATAGATAGGAACAGAATGAGATAGATAGATAGATAGATAGATAGATTGAAATAGAGAGACCGATCGATCAATCAATCAATCGATAAATATATAGATAAATAGACAGACAGATAAGTAGATAGTGGCAATCCCTGTGATATTGGATCATTTACAGAATATTAATATGATCATTTGGATCTGATTCTTTGAACACTTACTGATCGGGGAAAGGCCTATGGAAACGTAAACAATGTATATATAAATAGATACGTAGGTAGATAGGTAGATAGATAACCTACTGACATAGTTGTATATGAACAGTGATATAAATTTAAAATCTAATGTTCATCACATATATTTGAAGCACGACGGCTAGTAAGCATATAGTGAGTTCGATCCTTACGACTGCTTACTGTTATGACATTGTGTTAAACTAAGCTCCTGTATTTAAATAATGAAGTGTGCGATGTATGTGGCATGTATATCAAAGTACACATGAATGCCTATAACTTTATCTGTGCATAGGAAAACAACCCTTTCCCTATCATCGTTTTGTGTTTTAAGATTTATTGTTATTTTTTATCTCTCTGTCTTTTTCTCCCTCCATAACTTACATCTCTTTCACTTTTTCACTGTCTTTCTGTCTCTTGCTGATTGACTCATCTATTTCTGTACCATCAGCACAAATTAACAAAGATAAATAGATAGTTTCAGAATTATATATATATATATATATATATATATATATATATATATATATATATATATAAACAGATTAAGATAAATAGAAAGGTATAAAGAAACAGATTGAGATAGATAGTGACAGAATACCATAGATACATAGATAGATAGATAGATAGATACGAACATATTCAGATAGATAGATGTGCAGGAACAGAATCCAATAGAAAGATGGATGGATTGATAGTAACAATGAGATAGTGGAGGTGCCCGTGGTGTAATGGTTATCGTCGTAGGAAATGGACACGGCGACACGAGTTCAAATCCTGGACCAGACTAATTGCACTTGACATAGCACTAATACCCTTGGGAAAGGTATGAATCCAATTATTATCCTTCCAGCTATGGGTAAATAGTAGGACAGACTGGGTTTTTCAGCCTTGGTAAGGCAACTAGTCTAGAGAAGGAAAACTCTGAATTCAAACCTATTAAACTCCGCTTAAAAATTGACCTAGTGTCATATCCTGCCCGAGCGGAGGGGTTGGGTAAATAGGGTAACAATGAGATCGAAATATAGTTATATAGGAAAAGATAAGATAGATAGATAGATAGCGACAAAATGAGATATATAGATAGGAACAGATTGATTGGTTTGGTTTGGTTTGGTTTTATAGCATATCAACCATTGTTGGTTACTTAATGCCAAATCCTATTTTTACACATATATTAAATAAATAATTTAACACATTTTGTAGATACACACAGTTAAATGATAAAACATCTCTATTTCTAACAATCCAATTTAGCATAAGTCAACAAAGTTAAATGGTTCCAAGTATTGCTATGTATCACCAACAATTCAATTAAACATCAGTCATTTGTTTACACACAGTTAAATGATCAAACAGTTCTATTTCAAGCAATTCTATTTTATGTCATTTGTTTGTACTCAGTTTAAACAGTTCTATTTGACTCATAGATAGGACTTTTTCAGATGCCGCCATTCCGGGTCAGAATGGACGTGGGAGCGATGGCAATGAAGGGATACTTCGCATTCCCCTAAGCTCCAGCATTACTGGAGCCTCACTATCAGATTGCTTAGTGTCATATCCAGGACACTCATTGGGGGAGTGTTACTCCTCTGCATAGAAGATCTTGGTGAATTCGACAGTGGGAACATATTGAGATAGATACATAGATATATAGGAACAGAATACAATAGATAAATTGATTATAACAGAATGAGAATAGAAATATAGATAGGAAAAGATTAAGGTATAGGGTAGGGCGCCACTCCTTTCCTTCTGATTGTTCCACTTTACTCTTGATAGGTAATTTACAATGTTGAGTTTTAAGCAAGGAGGTATCAGGTACCATTTTTTAAGGGTTTGGGTATGACTCGACCCGGGATTGGTTTGGTTTCTTTGTTTAATGGCTTATCGACTCTTTTTAGGCTATTTAATGCCAAAGCCTTTCTCCTAGAAGAACAGTTGTGGTACTATTTAACCCATAGCTGGGAGGATAAGGGGGTTCATACCTTTCCCAAGGGTATTTGCCCGAAAGAGAACGTAATAGCGCGACTGGTGTACGAACTCGCGTACTACGATTCCGTAGTTCATCGCTTTAACCATTACACCACGTGGACACCCCCTCGACCCGGGATTGAACTCCTGTCTCTCGGGCTATTAGTGAACACTAGACTTGATAGATAGATAGATAGATAGATTGTGTGGCCTGTATGTCCAAGTATACACGATGATGGTTGGTTGGATTTTACGGCATATCAACCTTTGTATGTTATTTAACGCCCAATCCATTTTTATGCAAATAATCAGTTCTATTTCAAACAATTCATTTTATCATGAATGCACAATTCAGTTGTCAAAAACGTTTCTATTTCAAGCTATTCAGTTTATTCAAACAGTTATAATTTAGGTAATTAAGGTTTGGTTTGTTGGGTTTTATGGCATGTCAACCTTTGTAGGTTATTTAACGCCAAATCCATTTTTATGTAAATCACTTCTATTTAAAACAATTCAGTTTACCATGAATATACAGTTTAATTGTCAAAAACATTTCTATTTCAAACTATTCAAGCAGTTATATATAACTATTCAGTTTAGTGTAAGTACAGTTTCAATGTCAAAAACAGTTCAATTTAAAACAGTTCAGTTTAGCAGAAGCACGCAGTTTAAATGCAAGTACGGCTTACTTGTCAAAAACATTTCTATTTTAAGTAATTCAGTTTAATCAAGCAATTCAGTTTAGCATAAGTATGCCGTTAGTTCTATTCAACCCATAGATAGGGCCCTATCAGGTGCTACCACGCCGGGCCAGAGTGGACCTGGGAGCAATGGCAATGAAGGGGTGCTCCGTATTCCCCAAGGCTCCAGCATTAATGGGACCTCGCCATCAGATTGTTTAGTGTTATATCAGGACACACATTGGAGGGGGGGGTCTTACCCCTCTGCAGAGGTGCAGTCAGTGTATTCTACAGTCCCCCCAGCCGACTGGGCAATATACACGATGAGTACATGACATTTGTTCATATTACTGCATCCGTTTATAGGGGAACTATCCTTCCCCTAGCTTTTTTTAGGTGCGTCACTATTCAAAGATCTAGTTATTGTTATTCTCTCTCTCTCTCTCGTTGATTGACTCATTCATTTTTTTGTACCCTCACATGTAGATCAACGCAATGTAAATAGCTCTTCTTAGTGACTATAAACTCTCATCTCTCAAATTTTCATCCCACTTGAAAACATTCATAACTGCTCTTAGCTGACCCCCCTCAACGCCGACTCCTTTAATGAATACTCCTACCCCTTCTCTTCTAGTTCCCCCTAGCACTTCTCTCTTCACTCCTCTCTCCCTCATTATTGTCATATCAACCCCTTAACCCCCTATCACCCTATTACCTTTCTATCATCTTCGTCCTATCGTCTTTATAACAACTCCGCCCGAGTTCCCAAGCACTCATGCTCATACACATAGGATCAGAGCGACAGAGGCAGACAGACAAGTCAATCAGCAAATGCACATTTGTATATACATACGCAAACTAGGCGACCGTGGGAATGTAGTCCTACCTGTTTTCAGGGGACGTTAAATACCAGGTGGTCAGCCATTTGCCTTCTCCTTTACCCCGCTCTATATCCGCTATTACACCTCGACACAACAAGAAGAGGGGGAGGGTTGACAGCAGGTGACTGTGTAGAAGAGAAACACACAAACACACACATAAATAGATATATAGATATATAATGAGAGAGAGAGAGAGAGAGAGAGAGAGAGAGAGAGAGTGGGGAGAGTAGTCGCACTGACTTGAACAAACAAAACAAACAAATAAGCAAAAAAAAAAAAAAAAAAAAAAAAAAGTAGTAAATGAAGTAAAAAATAACACGGGAAATTTTATTTACGAAATCTGTTCACTGATGACACACTTTTATGATCAAGATAGATAACTAGCTAGATAGATAGATAGATAGTAATAGAATGAGAAAGATAGATACATTAAAAGATAGATAGATAGATAGATAGATAGATAGATATGAACAGATTGGAATAGATTATCGATAGATAGATAGGAACAGACGGCAATACGGATAGATAGATAGATAGATAGATAAGAAGAGAATTAGATAGATGGATAGATAGATAGATAGGAACGGATTGAGATAGATAGATAGATAGATAGATAGATAGATAGATAGAAAGGAAAAGATTGAGATAGATAGGTAAATAAATAGATAGATAGATAGATAGATAGATAGATAGGAACAGATTGAGATAGATAGGAAGGAACAGATTGAGATAGATAGATAGATAGATAGAAACACATAGATAGATAGATAGGAACAGATTGAGATAGATAGGTAAATAAATAGATAGATATATAGATAGATAGGAACAGATTGAGATAGATATATAGGAAGGAACAGATTGAGATAGATAGGTAGATAGATAGATAGGAACAGATTGAGATAAATAGATAGATAGATAGATTGATAGATCGTGAGTCAACGCATATATACGCGAATGAGCAGACCAGTATATCATAGGAACATATTTTGTTTAAATTTGACCATTTTTCTTTCTTTCTTCACTTTCATTTTACTTTTTTTTTCTTGTTTTTTTTTTCCCAGTGAAAACACAGCCGTGATTTAAATGCATAGTTTTGTAAGACTGACACAAGAGGGCGTTGGAAATATTGGGCAAAGATATTTGCGGAGATAACCTTCCTTGCGAGACAGCGTTGTAAATTTTGAACCTAAACAAGCGTGATAAAGGTAGAGAAAGGTTTAAGATTGCAAGATAGATATTTTGGAGCATAAGAATTTAAATAAATAGAGATTCCACCGTTGATATAGTTGGAGGGATATGAGGTTTTAAGACGTCGATGTAAAAGAAAGAAAATCAAGTAGAACAGGTGTTATGCTTAAGAAATCATAACTAAATATTAAAAAACAAATAAAAAGAAATAAAACGATAGAGGAATTTTGTCGTTAAGGAAAGGTGATTAAAAAATTACAAAGAAATTATTGTGTTGTTGATGGATTTGTTGGACGCTTACATATTACTAGACAACCGATAAAGATATTGATGTTTCTTTTGAGGAAAGAATGAAGGATTCTAATTAGCATTTCATAGTTAAAAGTGGTCCATGATGATACTGATGCTTCTATTTAGGACGGGGTGAAGTATTCTAATTAGGATTTTAATAGTTTACAGCAGTCCTTGATGATATTGATGCTTCTATTTAGGAAGGGGTGAAGTAGTCTAATTAGGATTTTAATAATTTACAACAGTCCTTGATGATATTGGTGCTTCTATTTAGGAAGGAGTGAAGTATTCTAATTAGGATTTTATAGTCTACAGCAGTCCTTGATGATATTGGTGTTTCTATTTAGGATGGGGTGAAGTAGTCTAATTAGGATTTTAATAGTCTACAGCAGTCCTTGATGATATTGGTGTTTCTATTTAGGATGGGGTGAAGTAGTCTAATTAGGATTTTAATAGTCTACAGCAGTCCTTGATGATATTGGTGTTTCTATTTAGGATGGGGTGAAGTAGTCTAATTAGGATTTTAATAATTTACAACAGTCCTTGATGATATTGGTGCTTCTATTTAGGAAGGAGTGAAGTATTCTAATTAGGATTTTATAGTCTACAGCAGTCCTTGATGATATTGGTGTTTCTATTTAGGATGGGGTGAAGTAGTCTAATTAGGATTTTAATAGTCTACAGCAGTCCTTGATGATATTGGTGTTTCTATTTAGGATGGGGTGAAGTAGTCTAATTAGGATTTTAATAATTTATAACAGTCCTTGATGATATTGGTGCTTTTATTTAGGAAGGGGTGAAGTAGTCTAATTAGGATTTTAATAGTTTACAGCAGTCCTTGATGATATTGGTGATTCTATTTAGGAATGGATGAAGTACTCTAATTAGGATTTTATAGTTTACTGCAGTCCATGATCATATTGAAGCTTCTATTTAAGAAGGGATGAAGGATTCTAATTTTTATATCATTGTCAAAAGTGGTCCATGATGATATTGAAGCTTCTATTTAGGTTGGAATGAAGGATTCTAATTAGCATTTAATAGTTAAGAGCAATCCACGATGATATTGATGCAAATCTTCCGTCTAAGCAGAGGTATGGATTATGGAATTGAGAAATTCTAAATGCTTATAATGAATAAAGAGAAAATAAAAACGACATGAAGAAGAATATTACACAATCTGTAAAGGATCAGAATGCCCCGAAAAAAAGGTACAAATACTTGAAAATATTAGTGCCAAATGCTATCAAACAAACAGAAATGAAGGAATGAGTCAGAAGGAGTACCCCAGAAAAGAGTACCTTAGAAAGGAGTACCTCAGTAAGAATCGAAGGCCAGGTGTATAGGTTACCCAGTAAGAATTAAAGGCTAGATGTATGGGGTAACCAGTAAGAATCGTTGGCCAGGATTATTGGTTACCCAGTAAGAATCAAAGGCTAGAAGTATGGGTACCATGTGAGAATCTAAGTCCAAAAGTATAGGTTATTCAGTAAGAAGAGAAGATCAGAGGTATATGGTACTCAGTAAAAATCAAACGTCAGATGTATGGGGTAAGCAGTAATAATGGAAGGCTAGATATATAGGTTACCCATGGTTACCATGGAAGTGCCCGTGGTGTAATGGTTATCGTCGTAGGAAATGGACACGGCGACTCGAGTTCAAATCCTGGACGAGACTGATTGCATTTCACATAGTACTAATACCCCTAGGAAAGGTATGAATCCAATTATTCTATGGGTAAATAGTAGGGCAGACTAGGTTCTTCAGCCTTGGTGAGGCAACAAGTCTAGGAGAAGGAAAACTCTGAATTCAAACCTGTTAAACTCAGCTTACAAGTGACCTTGTGTCATATCCTGCCCGAGCGGAGGGGTTGGTAAATATATATATATATATATATATATATAGGTTACCCAGTAAGAATCGAAGGCTAGAAGAATTGGATCTCTTGTAAGAATATGAGGACAGAAGTATGGGGTAACCAGAAAAAATCGAAGGTTAGATGTATAGGGTAAGAATAAAATTTACTAAAATCATCCAATCGCCTACTTTGTAGATCATTACACTACGTGAAGCGGCCAATTATTTAAAGGTTATATCTAATTTAATATAATGAAATACGTGTTAAACCGACTTAACATGTTATCAAAAATACTTGTTCTATTAATATAAAGTAACGAAACGTAAATATTACACATTTTCTCTGACTTTTTTCCTGACTTTTTTTCTTGAAAGTTGAAATTTTGTCATTTCATTTTTCAATCTATAAGATATTTTGTGCCCACATGGAAGTATCACAACCAAGAAAGAGACTTCGAAGACATTTGTATATTGAGTCAGCGTACAGAAGATTTTTATTGTGTAATTCTTTTTAGACGCAAGTACCTTGGTAGCGACTTTCGATGTACGAAGATATTGCATATATCAGTGGAAGTAACGAAATGATTATCGCCGAAGAAAAATGGACTCAGCAGTCCACGTTCAAATCCTGGCAGAGTTGTATGTTTGCATACGTATGTGAAATGAAATATCTGTAGGACCAGATTGATAGAAAAGTATGTACACATTGAAGGAGATAGATAAATAGATAGATTGATAAATATGTACATATTGAGATAGATAGATAGATAGGTAGATTGATATGAACATTACGAAGGAGATAGATATATACAAGGTGGAACGATAAAATTGTCGTCCTAAAGAAAACAACACTACAGCTTTATTCTAAAACTTTTATTGAAAAAATCAATTCAGGTAACTTGATTATGAGGTAGAGCTGACATCTATTCAATGTTGCCGCCTTCAGTCTCAATCACCGCCTCGATACGGATCCGAAACTGGCAGCATGCCTTTTCCACAAGCGCCGGCAGGAGCTCGGCGAATACTCGGTGGATGGCGGCGGTCAGGCTGGCTTTGGTGTTGTGGGAGGTCATGTTGGTGATGTTCTCGACGTATGACCAAACGAAGTAGTCCAGCGGGTTCAGGTCAGGGGAGGAGGGGGGCCAGTGAGAGAAGGGTACAAAGTTGTAGCACTCCTTTTGAAGCCAAGTCTGGGTCTCTTTCGATTTGTGGGCCGGCGTCGAGTCCTGCTGCCACACCCAAGGTCTACCACCAGCCACCTGATTGCACCAGGGGATCACCACACTCTTCAGCATATCCAGGTACACTTTGGTGTTGACTTTCAAGCCGACGTCGAAGATGTGAGGTGGCATGGTGTGGCCCTCACTTGAAACCACACCAAAGACCATAACCGTAGCCGGAAACTTTGTTTTCATCACCCTGGGCATGTCCTTGTTATTCGTGGCAATCCAGATTTGCATTTTGAGGGTGTTGGCAATGATCCTATTGTCATAACTTGGATCGGTAGAGAGCATGAGTTGTACAGCAACGCATCTCCGATCTCGCTCGTTGAACATTGTGTCACTTTCAGACATGATAGAAGGCTCCTATCGCTCTTGGGATTTGTACACAAATGGCCAACTAGTAAATGGTCTCCAACAAAAAAAGAAAACCGGTTTTCATTAAACGGAAATGGAATTATGTCGTCTTTTCTAGGGCGACAATTTTATCGTTCCACCCTGTAGATGGATAGATAAGTATGTACTTATTAAAATAGATAGATAGATAGATAATGTACATCACGAAGGAGATACATATATAGATAGAGAGATAGATGAATATGTACATATTAAAGGAGATAGATAGATAGATAGATAGATAGATAGATAGATAGATAAGTATGTAGACAATGGAGGGATAGATAGATAAATATATTCATTACGTAGGAGATAGGTCGGTAGGTAGATAAATACGTACGAATTGAAAGAGGTTGAAAGATTAACAGACGGATATATATATATATATATATGTGTGTGTGTGTGTGTGTGTGTGTGTGTCTGTGGGTAGGTGGGTGTATACCCCCCTATATATATATATATAAACATGGTAGCATTTATATAATAATCAAACTGATTATATTAATTATATGTGACTTTTATGCTTGACTCAGGCTTGTCCAATTAAAACATTACATGAATATGTGTGTATGTGTGTGCACGTGCGCGCGTTCGCACACACACACACACACACACACACACACACACACACACACACACAGATGGATAGACTAAAAGGCGAGTGGTGTGACGGTTACAATCTTACACGATAGACTTGGTGAGATAAGTTCAAATTTTAGACAAGGCTGCTTGCATTTCACATTGCAACAATTCATTTAGCAGAAACCCATGTCTTCTTTCCCTCTTGTGTTATATACCAGCAGAAGGAAGAAAAGAAGGACAACAATACATATATACAAATATCATCTCTTCTTTTTGTCTATTACGAAAGGCAGGAAATTAGTTGATGAAATAGTTGAATGAAAAGAGACTCGGGCTAGACAGGAAAACGCTAAGATTTACATCTCAAACTTTCTCTTATTCTTATCTGGTCTTCTATCGGAAATTCTTCGGGTGGTTTTGGGTTTATCTTAGTCTCCGTGTCCACTTGTTCTCATAAATGGACACAAAGACTTTGCTTGATTTTCGACGTCTCTATTCACCCAGTTTTCCAAGTCAACCGTACAGCTGGAGTAATAACCATTTTAGGCGCCTGGACTCTCTTCAATTCTCTACCTAACTGACCGTTCTCACGGCTGAACCAACCAATCAGAGAACAGCTAAGAAGGTCAGCCAGAGGTCAAGTCTTGTCTATCATATCATTCCATGACTCTAAAATTCTAACTAATTAGCTTTTGAATTCTTATATTTTGAATTCTACACTTACTTTAAAAGATTAATAGGCAACCTATTCATTATGTCATCCTTCACAACAATAAACAAATCGTGTATGTAGAAGGTTATCTTCTTTAATTGAACCATTGGGCCCTTATATGTGGTACCCGACTTTAGTATATACTTATACAAGGTTTGAATTTGAAAAATATAGAAAAAGAGGAGTGATATCAAGATGAATGAGGATGACCTCGAGTGTAAAGTTCTCAACCGGACTAAGAAAGGATTGACGTAGAATCAAGTAGAGGACACGTAATTCATTTTTATATCTATCTCCTTCGGAATCTATCTATCTATCTACTTCAATACGTACATAATAATCTATCAATCAATCTATATATCTATCTCTATGTAATCTTCATACTTGTCTTTGTTTGTTTGTTTGTTTGTTTCTCCTTCAATGTGTACATTATCTACCCATCTATATATCTCCTTTGTAATCTATCTATCTATCTATCTATCTCCTGCAACATATACATACTTATGTATCTATTTGATCATACAGGTTAGCAAGCTAGATTTGTAGACCGTTGATATTGAGTTCGATTTTCACTGGGTGTCCCATATATGAAGCCTTGTGCCACAACCAAGCTAAGCTTAGTAAATAATTTTTTTCTCTTAGTCCCATGAACTTAGTACACCTTTTTTCTCGTTTCTTGAACGCTTAAAAGAATTAAGATTAAAAAAGAAATAAAAGGACGTTCTCTTCTTGGTCAGGTCAGAGAACGTTTCGGAAGTTTCTCCGTGGCATTATAGCAAAAGAGCTGGACTGCAGCCTCGAGGTCAGCGAGTTCGAACTCCAGTCACATTCACTTTCGGATTAATACTCTTGAGAAAGGTATGAACCCTCTTATCCCAGCCAACTATGGGTTGAATAATATCACTGCTGTTCTTCTACAAGGATGGCTTTGGCATTAAATAACCCATGGAGGTTGATATTAAAAAAAAAACCTTCAAGAAAGCAGACCAAAAAGAACGTTTCAACACAACATTGTTATTTAACTTAGGTTTGGTACAAGTGGGTATTACTCAGTGCGGAATGAACTCACTACCCAATCTTAATTTGCGAGATTAGCATCCAAACCAATATATGGTGCTCTTTGTTAGCGAAGTCTTAGAAGAATTGGACACTCAGTGAGAATCGCATTCACTACTAATGGTCTGATAGCCTTGCTCGATAACCATTGCAACAGATGAAGAGCCCCTTAAAAAACTAAACGCAAGTTAAGATCGCTAGAATGGGGTACTCGGTGAGGAACGAACTCATTGATTGGCAATAACTGTACTGCAGAACTAACTTGCGAACCATTGCACTAAGGTGTCCTCAAAAAAGTAAGTGCAGTATCTGTTTGGTACAAGGCCACAGATAGAGGGCACCCCGTGAGGATATCAAGACAGGTGTGATATAAAGTCGATAAATAGATATTTAAAAAAAGATTTCAGATTATTATATATTTTTTTTTTATATCAATGGAGATCCATATTAATCATGATTATATCAAATATCCTAAAAGAAATGTTTTAATGAGATTTTGTCTAATGGGACGTCGTTTTAAATTACGCTCGAGATGGATACTTTTTTTTTCAAACTCAAGAGAAAGTAGTTTTTGATAAATGGGATTCTAAGGAGAAGTGATTTTCACTGGACTGAACTTTGCAACGATCTACATCCTCCATTTCTGATCTTTATTTTAACATTGAAAAAATTTGCGAGAGAGAGAGAGAGAGAGAGAGAGAGAGAGAGAGAGAGAGAGAGAGAGGGGGGTAAAGAAGAAAAATGGAGGGTGAGGGTAGAGCAAGAGAAAGAATAGGTGAGGAGAGAGAAAAAGAGGGTAAGTGAGAGAGAGAAAGCAGTAACAAAGAGACTGACAGACAGACAGAGGAAGAGAGAGGAAGGGGTAAAGGATGAAAACGGAGGAAGAGGAGTAGAGCAAGAAAGAATAGAGAGAGAGAGGTAAAAAAGAAAAATAGAGGGTAGAGCAAGAGAAAGAATAGGTGAAGAGAGAGAAAAAGAGGGTAAGTGAGAGAGAGAAAAAAGTAACAAGAGAGAGAGAGAGAGAGAGGGGGGGGTAAAGAAGAAAAATGGAGGGTGAGGGTAGAGCAAGAGAAAGAATAGGTGAGGAGAGAGAAAAAGTGGGTAAGTGAGAGAGAGAAAGCAGTAACAAAGAGACTGACAGACAGACAGAGGAAGAGAGAGGAAGGGGTAAAGGATGAAAACGGAGGAAGAGGAGTAGAGCAAGAAAGAATAGAGAGAGAGAGGTAAAAAAGAAAAATAGAGGGTAGAGCAAGAGAAAGAATAGGTGAAGAGAGAGAAAAAGAGGGTAAGTGAGAGAGAGAAAAAAGTAACAAGAGAGAGAGAGAGAGAGGGGGGGGGTAAAGAAGAAAAATGGAGGGTGAGGGTAGAGCAAGAGAAAGAATAGGTGAGGAGAGAGAAAAAGAGGGTAAGTGAGAGAGAGAAAGCAGTAACAAAGAGACTGACAGACAGACAGAGGAAGAGAGAGGAAGGGGTAAAGGATGAAAACGGAGGAAGAGGAGTAGAGCAAGAAAGAATAGAGAGAGAGAGGTAAAAAAGAAAAATAGAGGGTAGAGCAAGAGAAAGAATAGGTGAAGAGAGAGAAAAAGAGGGTAAGTGAGAGAGAGAAAAAAGTAACAAGAGAGAGAGAGAGAGAGAGGGGGGGGTAAAGAAGAAAAATGGAGGGTGAGGGTAGAGCAAGAGAAAGAATAGGTGAGGAGAGAGAAAAAGTGGGTAAGTGAGAGAGAGAAAGCAGTAACAAAGAGACTGACAGACAGACAGAGGAAGAGAGAGGAAGGGGTAAAGGATGAAAACGGAGGAAGAGGAGTAGAGCAAGAAAGAATAGAGAGAGAGAGGTAAAAAAGAAAAATAGAGGGTAGAGCAAGAGAAAGAATAGGTGAAGAGAGAGAAAAAGAGGGTAAGTGAGAGAGAGAAAAAAGTAACAAGAGAGAGAGAGAGAGAGAGAGAGAGAGAGAGAGAGGGGGGGTAAAGAAGAAAAATGGAGGGTGAGGGTAGAGCAAGTGAAAGAATAGGTGAGGAGAGAGAAAAAGAGGGTAAGTGAGAGAGAGAAAGTAGTAACAAAGAGACTGACAGACAGACAGAGGAAGAGAGAGGAAGGGGTAAAGGATGAAAACGGAGGAAGAGGAGTAGAGCAAGAAAGAATAGAGAGAGAGAGGTAAAAAAGAAAAATAGAGGGTAGAGCAAGAGAAAGAATAGGTGAAGAGAGAGAAAAAGAGGGTAAGTGAGAGAGAGAAAAAAGTAACAAGAGAGAGAGAGAGGGGGGGGGTAAAGAAGAAAAATGGAGGGTGAGGGTAGAGCAAGAGAAAGAATAAGTGAGGAGAGAGAAAAAGAGGGTAAGTGAGAGGGAGAAAGCAGTAACAAAGAGACTGACAGACAGACAGAGGAAGAGAGAGGAAGGGGTAAAGGATGAAAACGGAGGAAGAGGAGTAGAGCAAGAAAGAATAGAGAGAGAGAGGTAAAGAAGAAAAATAGAGGGTAGAGCAAGAGAAAGAATAGGTGAAGAGAGAGAAAAAGAGGGTAAGTGAGAGAGAGAAAAAAGTAACAAGAGAGAGAGAGAGAGAGAGAGACAGAGAGAGACAGAGACAGACAGACAGAGGGAGAGAGAAAGAGGGAAGAGAGAGAATCAGGTAAAGAATGAAAAAGGAGGGGGAGGAGTAGAGCAAGAAAGAATAGGTGAGAAGAGAGAAAAGGATGAAGAGAGAGAGAGAGATAGAGAGAAGAGAGAGAAGGAGGTAGAGAATGAAAAGGGTGTGGGGTAGAGCAAGAAAGAATAGGTGAGGAGAGAGAAAAGGATGAAGAAAGAGAGAGAGAGAGAGAGAGAGAGAGAAAGAGGGAAGAGAGAGAAGAAGGTAAAGAATGAAAAGAGAGGGGGAGTAGAGCAATAAAGAATTGGTGAGGAGAGAGAAAAGGATGAGAGAGAGAGAGAGAGAGAGAGAGAGAGAGAGAGAGAGAGAGAGAGAGAGGACGGATTTGAGGTAGAGGTAGTATGAATTTTACCATAACTAAATTTGGGGAAAATAGCAGGTTTATTTTTTTAATTATTTCTACACAGAAGCAAGAGTTATTTACTAAACCTAGCTTAGTTTGGCAAAAGGCCGCAAGTATGGGGTACCGAGTAATAATAGTCTGTTTAACTAGCTCGCTAAACTATTGGCCTCCAGTATAACAGTAATTATTATTTACAAAGATGAGCCTAATTTGGGTATTTGTTGCGCGCCCCATCGAACGGGCAAGTGCAGCACAAGGCCTTTTTTTAGGTGTGTCCGGGTGGGTCACGGTTCCGTCGGCATTCCCCTTATTAGATACGCCTCAGGCTCTAGGCAGTAACCCACCCCGAAGGGTGTAAAAGCCGGGGGGATGGCCCCCTGAGGCCAGAGGAAATCACCAGTTCACAAGCCTCACCCGGCCAGATCTGCGCCCAGTCCAAACGCGGCTGACCAGAGCGCGACCTATCGACTGGAGTGACAACCAGAAACCTTCCGGAACTAGTTTGGCTGAAGAGAAGAAGTATGGAGCACCTAATGAGAGCCCAACTCACTAACAATACCCTGCTAGCCCAGCGCACTAACCATTACATCACACTAGATAGACTCACAAAAGAAGTCTTTTGAAAAGATTTGTAATTTTACATAAAATTGGATTCTAGAGATTTGTTCAGTACAGCCTTCTTTATCACTCTTTGGTTTTGTTTAGTTGGGTTTTGTGGCATATCAACCATTGTTGGTTATTTAATGCCAAATCATGTATATTAGATATAAACACTTTTTGTAAATATACACAATCAAATAATCAAACGGTTCTATTTCTAACAATTCAATTTACCATAAGTCAACAAAGATAAAATGGTTACAGGTATTCCGATGTATAACTAGCAATTCAATTAAACATCAGTCATTTGTTTACACACAGCTAAATATAAAAAGAGTTTTATTTTTAAGAATTCAATTTAGCATAAGTCATGTTTGCATACGGTTTAAATGTTAAACAGTTCTATTTGACTCATAGATAGGATCCTATCTGGTGCCAACCTTTCGGGCCAGAGTAGACGTTGGAGTGATGGCAGTGAATGGCTACTCTGCATTCCCCAAAGCTCCAGCATGATTGGAGCCTCACTATCAAATGGTTTATTGTCATATTCAGGACACTCGTTAGAGTAGTCTTACTCCTCTGTGGAGATACAGTCGGTGTATTCGACAGCCCCAGCTGACTGTGTTATCTCTCGCTGTTGGTGGAGTTTAGAATACGCTGACTGTACCCTCTGAAGTGGAGTAAGACCGTCCGAAAGAAGGGGGTGTCTTGGGTATGTCACTAAACTGAATCTGGAGTTCTGTGGAGTGTGAAGTACCCCTTTTTTGCCATTACTTCCAGTTCCATTCTGACTCGGTTGTAGTTTCTGTTAGAGTCTCATCTATGGGTCTAATAAATCTGTTTAGGGCGCCACTCCTTTCACTGGATTGCTCCACTTTACCCTCGATACATACCTTATATTGCTTAGTGTTAAGCAAAGAGGTATCAAGTACGATTTTAAAAGTCTTTGGTATGACGCGACCTGAGATTGAATCCTGGTCTCCCGGACCATTCTGACTCGGTTGTAGTTTCTGTTAGAGTCTCATCTATGGGTCTAATAAATCTGTTTAAGAATTATTTGTATTGAATAGGAATACTTGATATCACATGACCGGGTGGCAAAATATCTTAGGAAAGTACTCAAAAATATAAATATAAACGTAAAATGTTCACAATTCCTTAACTACCGTCTCATTGGTCTTGTGGGTAGAGTGTTCGCCAATGGTCCGGGAAACCTGTTTTCAAACCCAGGTCGCGTCACACCAAAGACTTTAAAAATGGTACTTGATACCTCCTTGCTTAACACTCGGCAATATAAGGTACGTATCGAGGGTAAAATGGAGCAATCCAGGGAAAGGAGTTGCGCCCTCCTCCACATCTCGTTGTAGCAGCTATTGAAAAGGGAACCTTTTAGTCGCCCTCGACTAAAGGGACACAACTTTACTTTTACTTACTTGGCCTTAACGCCATATCTTCCCGAATTATCACGCCAATATATTGTTCTTAGAGTTGGGAGTTCATTCCTTGAGCTAAGCGATGTACCACAAACGATATAAAAGCTCAATAGAATGGTACGGCATTTCACGAAGTGTAGTGGTTAACAAGTAAAGCTAACTGACCATTGACTGTGGTCCACTCGCTTGGGACTGCAGATTACACCGGCTGCATCTCTGCAGAGGAGCAAGACTCCCCCAACCAGTGTTCAGGATATGACACTAAACAATCTGATAGGGAATCTCCACTAATGCAAGAGCTTTGGGAAATGGGAAGTACCCCTTCATTGCCATCGCCCCTGTGTCCACTCTGACCCGGAGCGCTAATACCTGATAGGGTCCTATCTATGGATCAAACTGAATAAACTGTGAACTTATGCTAAACTGAATTGTTTGAAATAGAATTGTTTATATGTTTAAAAATGGATTTGGCATTAAGTAACCGACGATGGTTAATATGCCATAGCCATATATAGTAAATATAGAGTAGCCAGTGAGACTGGTTTAGTTTCACTAGCCGCTCTATATTTTTGGCTTTGTTCCAGATTAAGTTAAACTCACGCATGACAACAAATCCTTGTTGTTACATTAATCGTTATCATCATCATCATCATCATCATCATCATCATCATCATCATCATCATCATCATCATCAAGTCGAGCTCATAGCACGGAGTCTCTTGATTCTCTCTCTCACCATCCGTCCCTACCGTCTATAGCTCTTAGTAGGTCCTCTAGACTGCATCCAGTGTCTGCATAGAGCTGACATATATAAAAAATCTTTTCTGATCGGCTTATACTAGAGGAGGGGTCCATTGCAGAACCTTGCCTTTGAGTTCATTCTTATTTCTCTAGCTTTGTACAGCATGTCTTGCTCGTCTTACTTGGATGGTTTGTGAGATGGGAAGTCAGTTACCGTGTAACTGCTGTTTTGATGAGTGCTGCTTCCAGGATAAGGTCAATACAGCATGTAACATTCTTGTGTAAATCCCATCTAGTTTGTTTTTAAAAACATTTCTTTAGAGTCTAGGTGCAACCATACAGTCGTACCAACACAGAGGTCAGATTTCCATATGATCAACAACCTGTTAATAACAGTCCACACCTTCCCAATGCGTATGTTGTCATTGCTTTCAGTAGATGAGATATTGCTGCCGAGGTATGTGAACCGGTAAGCTAATTTCAGAGTTTAGTTGTCTAAATAATAATACTAAAAACAAACGCGCCAACTGATCTCTCACACTTTTTGAGACATGCAGTCCCCACCCCCAAAGAACAAAAAACAAAAAGCAAAAAACAAACAAACCAAAAACAAAAAAACAACTACAAAAAAAAAAAAAATAGGGGAGAACAGAGCGGTCGAACAATCGGCAGAGCTTGATGCTTAAAGGTAGAATATTTTAACACTACGAATCCTTATTAGGACTCATGTGATAATAATGGTGAGCTTGCTAGATGAGCAAACCATTAGTAGTGTCCTCGCGCACTGGCTGCCCTATACTTCTGACCTTGTGCCAGACTAAGTTAAGCTTAGTAAATAAATACAACTCAGTGGCAGGGCAAGACGAGATAAGGGATTGCCTGACAGGAAGAAATTGCAAAATCGTTCGAAAGAGGGCAAAACATTGCCACCCGTTTCTCTGCAACCCCCACAAGACCAAATAAACCAAGAACAAAAAATAAAAAGGTTATAAGATAGACCTCTGGAGGCAGTACAGGGTTCAGTTAAAAATTCCCTAGAGTTTACCGGATACGACAGATATGCGAGAAAGTTCCGAGGTGTGTTGATGATAAAAAACGACCCCAGGAAGAAAGAAAGAAAGGACGAAGGAAAGAAAAAAAAAAAAAGAGAAGAAAAAAAGCTTCTATATTTCCTGGTGTGGGGTGATATTGAATGATGAGGGAAACTGTTCGGCGAGACACGGGAAATGTTGGGTAACTCGACAGATGAAGAGATTCATCACTCTGTTCAAATTCCGTGAATTTTTAGGATTAGCCTATCAAATACAAAGTGGACAGAAGAAATAGGACTGTCAATAACGACATAATGTTATTGAGTGACCTACTTCTGCTGCCACGGCTTGAATTGACACACACACACACCTGCACATGTATATATATATATATATATATATATATATATATATATATATATATGTTCCCACACATTTCTTTTTCTCTCTCTCTCTTTATATATGTATATATTTATTGCCCCATTTCTTCTGAGATATCCAGTATATCTACAAATATATATATATATATATATATATATATATATATATATATATATATATATATATATACCCACATGTACACACACACACGCATATATATATATATATATATATATATATATATATATATATATATATACGTGCACATACTTCTTTCTTTCTTTCTTTCTTTCTTTCTTTTTCAGTCTGTCTTTCTCTCTGTCGGTGTTTCTATATATGCACTCAGATGTGCACATACAATATTGTCCTATTTCTTTTGACCTACCCAGTATATGTATGCGCCCCCCCACTCACACATATCGAAACACTCAGGTTTCTTTCTCTCTCTGTGTCTATCTCTCTCTCTATCTACATATGTGTGTGTGTGTGTGTGTGTGTGCGCGTGTGTGTGCATACATATATATGTACTTAAACGTGCATGTACATAGTCCTATTTCTTCTGACCTAGCAAATATATGTACACACACACATACACACATATACTCCCCTCCTCATATTTATATATATATACACACACGTTTCCTTCTGTCTTTATCTGTGTCTTTGTCTGTTTTTCTATCAGTCCCACTTTCTCTCTCTCTCTTTCTTTCTCTCTTTCTCTTTCTCTCTCTCTCTCCCCCCTCTCTCTCTATCTATCTATCTATCTACATGCTCTCAAATAGGCATATATATTGTTCTATTTCTTCTGACCTACCCAGTATATTTACGCGTCTGCACACACACATGTATATACCTACATACACGCACATTTCTTTCTTTCTTTCTTTCTTCCTTTCTTTCTTTCTTTCACTATCTCTCTATCTATCTATCTATCTATCTATCTATCTATCTATCTATCTATCTACACATATATTGTGCTATTTCTCTTTATCAAACCCAGTATATCTTCAGACACATATACCTTCGCACATTTGTATATATATACCGACACGTACATATTTTGTTTTTTCTCTCTCTTGATATATATATATATATATATATATATATATATATATAAAAGTATAGGCACTCAAACGTGTACATATCTTATCCTATTTCTTCTGACCCACCCAGTATATCCACACACACACACATACACAGAAGTATTGGCGACATAGGATTTTAAAGAAAATAATTTCTATTATTGCTAGCATAAAACCTGAGATGAATATAGCAAATACTTAGGATATACTATGTACACACATTTCTCTCTCTCTCTCTCTCTCTCTATATATATATATATATATATATATATATATATATATATATGCATTCACACGTGTACATATACTTAAGGCATCTATATATACATGAGTCATTGTGAAGATAACGAAAGCGTTAAGTATATTCAAATACATCTAAATGCTTGAAAAAAAAAAAGAGAGAGAAAAATTTATTTATATACATTACGACATATATTGCGTACATGGGTGTGTTCTAGCATTTTTAATTGCGCAAAAGAACACACAAAAATATATCTACGGGTATGCATGCGCACGCATATATACATACACACACACACACACGTTCATACATACACACACACATTTATATATATATATATATATATATATATGTTTCATTTCCGTTTAGTGTATTGACGTGTCATCTTGCCAGTCGATTCAAAGTTTTACAACATTGAATTAATGCTTCGTTGTTGGGTTCGTTTACATTAGCTGGAAAGTTGTGGATTCAATAAAAAAATGACACGATGAAGGTTTCGATCTGGCACTCTCCTCAATGTGAAGACCAACAAAGTCTAGCGGTCAAGTAAGATACTGCTGGGGCATTTTGGGTTAGTGGCAATGATCCCGAAACTATGCATGACTTCAGAGTCATCATGCAACAGTACGAGAATGTAATATTATCTAATATATGCTTCTGGGAAATTGCAGATGATTCTAGGACTGGGGTCCACATGCCATGGGATATGTTCTCATTTTGAAGAAGATCAGTACGTAAAAAAAAACAGAACCGTCGCAATAAAATCAGTCACCTGTGTTGGTAATGGCGTAGATCTTATACTAAGATTGTAAATTGATGGAAGGGATGCAGAACTTCGTCGTAGTGCAGAGGATTTTACCAGTTTAAAAAATAATGGTTTGAACTATAACTATATGTCGATTATTGTCTCGACGTTCCTATTGAATGTGACCTAGTCATAATTAAAACCAATATAATTGAATTGATCATTCATTTTTGAGATTTTGTTGAGCGACTTCACACGTGATTTTTAGGTAAATTTACATTTCTGACTTTGTGCACAGACGTTTATGTTGACAGGAAAGTTGTAAAGACACCGAAAGATTGCACAACGAGTATGTTTAGTGGTAAGGTAAGATATTGCTGGGGAACCCTGGGTTAGAGATAATAATGTTTTCGCTCTGAAACCATGCCTGATTCCAAAATCAGCATCAAATGAAGGCTTTGTTAGCGGCACAACTGATTTTAGCGGTACACACACACACACACACACACACACACACACACACACACACACACACACACACACATATATATATATATATATATATATATATATCAACTCTGGAACCCTCTCCAACGAGTGTCCTGATATGACACAAAACTATTTGATGGTAAGGCTTCAGTCTAGGAACTTTAGGAAATTGGAGTACCCTTCATTGCCATTGCTTCCAGGTCCACTCTGACCCGGAGTGGCAGTACCAGATAGGGTCTTATCTATGGGCCAAATAGAACTGTTTCACATTGTTGCGCAAACAAATGACTCGTGTTATGCTTATTAGTGCTAAATAGCAATTCTGAAACTCTGTGTCTAAATTGAAATAATGGTATTACATAGCAATACTTAAAACCATTTGACTGTGTGCAAATGAATGTATTGTGTTCAATAAGTTAATTAATATTAAACAGCAATAGTTGTAACCACTTTATTGTCTGCAAACAAACGATTAATATTGTATAGAACATATAGTATTTGTGTTGAAACCATTTAACTGTATAGAAACAATAGCAATACTAGTGTTCGAACAAATTAGTTCTAACTTATCTAAAAATCAAATTACCTACAAACTAGTCCCATATAAATCATGTTTGCATATCTATTTGAATGTGTGCAAACAGATATCTGATGTTAAGTTCTAAATTTTATATAGCAATTGTTGAGAGAGAGAGAGAGAGAGAGAGAGAGAGAGAGAGAGAGAGAGAGAGAGAGAGAGAGAGAGAGAGAGAATAAACGGAATTTGTACTGTCGGTATGCCTTGATGATTATATATATATATTGGCCTAGTGGGTAGAGTGTTTGCCAATGATCCTGGAGACCTGTTTTCAAACTCAGGTCGCGTCATACCAAAGACTTTAAAAATGGTACTTGATACCTCCTTGCTTAACACTCAGTAATATAAGGTACATATCAAGGGTAAAGTGGAGAAATCCAGGGAAAGGAGTAACGCCCTCCCTTACTCCTCAGTGTAGTAGCTATTGAAAAGGGAGCCTTCTGGTCGCCCTCGACTACGGTCACCAACTTTACTTTTTATTTCTTTTCTTTTCTTTCTTTTTTTTTGCCCAGTCGGCTGGGTCTGTAGAATACACTGACTGTATCCCTGAAGAGAGGTAAGACTCCCCCAACGAGTGTCCTATAGATGACACTAAATCTGATGGTGATGCAGAGTACCTCTTTATTGCCTTCGCTCCCAGGTTCATTCTGGAGTGGTAGCACCTAATAGAGTCCTATCTATGAGTCAAATAGAAGTTAACAGTGCACTTATGCTAAACTGAATTGTTTGAAATACAACTGTTTATATGAATAGAAAAGGAATTGGCATTAAATAACCTACAATGGTTTATATGCCATAAAACCAAACCAAACCAAACAAAACAAAACCAATCTTTTCCTTTCTTTCTTCTTTTTCTTGTTCTTTTTTCCTCTTTTTATCCTTCTCTTCTTTCTTTTTTTATTTTCTCCTTTTCTTCTCTTCCTTTTTTTAAATTATTTTTCACCTTTTTTCTTATCTTTTTCATTTTTTCTTGTCTTTGTTCTTCTTGTTCTTTTTTTCTCTTTCTTTCTTTTTTTGTCATTATTGTTATAACAATGATACTAATAATTACATTATATTGTTTGAAACCGGTTCATTGGCCTAGTGGGTAGAGGGTTCGCCAATGGTCGGGGAAACCGGGGTTCAATCCCAGGTCATACCAAAGACTTTAAAAATGGTACTTGATACCTCCTTGCTTAACACTCAGCAATATGAGGCACGTATCAAGGGTAAAGTAGAGCAATCCAGGGAAAAGAGTAGCCCTCCCCTACGCCTCGGTGTAGTATCTATTGAAAAGGGAGCCTTCTGGTTGCTCTCGACTAGGATGGAATGTTTGAAATTTACTGAAATTTTCATGATAACTGAACACACACACACACACACACATATATATATATATATAGTTCTTGTGATTTGAACAAAACAGACAATCTAATCACATTATTATGATAGTTTGGTATGATTTCTTTGTTTAATGGTATATCAGTCTTCGTGGGTTATTTAATGCCGAAGCCATCCTTGTAGAAGAACAGCAGTGACTCTACTTAGCTTATGACTGATGGGCATAAATGGGGTTCTTACCTTTCCCAAGGGTATTATTCCGAAAGTGAACGTAATAGCTCGACTGGGGTTCGAGCTCGCGTTCTTCGAGGTCACAGCCCAGCACTTTAGCCTTTAGATCACCTGTTTTTTGCGTTAAAAACAGGAACGTTATGCAAGAAAAAAACGAAGTGAGGAAGTAATTCATTTTTTTATTGTTCTGAATACGAAATTCCTGGAAAATATTTTTGAATAGAATAAAATTATTAAATGAAGATTTTTTTCTATTCTTCAAAAATCTTGTTCAGAATAGACAAAAGAGTTTGAAATTGCAATGTTGCTTGACCATTAAGTTAATATGGATCCCTCTCACTGCTCAAAATCTTCCACACCAGCAATCTTAGGATTTTCAAACCCAATTTTTTATTTGGTTTCTTTTTCTGTCAGCATATCAACCTTCGTGGGTTATTTAATTCCAAAGCCATCATTGTTAAAGAACCGTAGTAATACTATTTAAGCTATGGCTCGGGATTCGTATGTTTCCCAAGGATATTAGTCCAAAAGTGAACGCAATAGCGTGACTGGACTTCAAACTTGCTTACTTCAAGGCCACAGTTTAGCACTTTAACCATTACGCTATCAGAACTCCCACAGACCTGATTTTGTGTTTGTTCAAATATTTATGAGACGTTCCTTTTATATGGTACGGCTCATTTGAAGTATACATAATGAATCACCCGAAAATTCATGGTCAAGTTAGCTGGGGCTGTAGAATACAACAATTGTTTCTCTGCAGAGAGGTAAGACTTCCCCAACGAGTGTCCTGTATATGACTCTAAACAATTTGATAGTGAAGCTTCAGTAAAGCTGGAGCTTTGGGGAATGCGGAGTACTTCTTTATTGTCATCACTCTCAGGTCCACTCTGGCCCAGAGTGGAAGCACCTGATAGGGTCCTATCTATGGGTTAAATAGAAGTAAACAGAATTCTTATGTTAAACTGAATTGTCTGAAATAGAACTGTTTTGATATTTAGGCTGGATTTAGTGAAGGCATCCAATGGAATATCGATGAAAAATATTGTTCACATGTTGGTTTTGTATAGCTAGCATAAAAAGAAAAAAATGTAAAAAATCTGTTTTATTATGAGACCGTCTTTAGCTTGGATATCGTTAAGGCTTTTGCAAGAAATCAATGAAAAAATATTCGTATGTTTATTTGGTGTTGCTTACAAAAACGTCGGTTTTATTATGAGACTGTATTTAGGTTTGATTTCGGGAAGGTTTCTGTTTTGAAATCAATCAAGAAATAGTCGTATTTTGATTTGATGTTGCTTACAAAAACGTTGGTTTTATTATGAGACTGTGTTTAGGTTTGATTTCGGGAAGGTTTCTGTTTTGAAATCAATCAAGAAATAGTCGTATGTTGATTTGATGTTGCTTACAAAAACGTTGGTTTTATTATGAGACTGTATTTAGGTTTGATTTCGGGAAGGTTTCTGTTTGGAAATCAATCAAGAAATAGTCGTATGTTAATTTGATGTTGCTTACAAAAACGTTGGTTTTATTATGAGACTGTATTTAGGTTTGATTTCGGGAAGGTTTCTGTTTTGAAATCAATCAAGAAATAGTCGTATGTTGATTTGATGTTGCTTACAAAAACGTTGGTTTTATTATGAGACTGTGTTTAGGTTTGATTTCAGGAAGGTTTCTGTTTGGAAATCAATCTAGAAATAGTCGTATGTTGATTTGATGTTGCTTACAAAAACGTTGGTTTTATTATAAGACAGACTTTATTCAGCAATTCGTTTTATTATAAGGAGACTTTATTTAGGGGACACTGGATGCCGTCTACATAATTTGCCAAGAGTGATGATCGACAAGGACGAATGGCGAGAGAGATTCAAGGAAATTCGGTGCCATCAGCATGCCATGATGATGAAAATATGTATATTATGACCTTCCTTGGTCTGTCCCTTGTCATCATATTTACATCTTAGCATCAACAAATCTAAGCTGAGTGACTTTGGAGATATCAAACGTTACAATGAACTTAGTGCCTTTTGTGTTACACTCTGCTTTTCTTTATCGGCTCTTCACAAGATATCATATTCTGGGGATAGGAGAGGGTGTGTTACGATTCGTTCAAGTCCGTAGCGTAAGAAACTATGGGATGAATACAAAAGTGAGTCAATAGCTGGGTCCATCCGATATTGGTCAGTTAGTGAACTACTCCTAATCTCAAAGATTGGTGTCTATTGATGAGGAAAATGGTCATCAAAGGATAGCCATGACTCCGATTCCCACCTTTATTTATGAATATGGCAACCTACATTATATATATATATATATAATATATATATATATATATATATATAAAGAGAACAGTTGAATAGAACGTATTGAACTTTAAAGTACGCTTGCTCTAAGAGGTGAGATGGGAGAAGGTTAAACGAAAGATAAAGTTGAAAAATTACTCTGACTCAAATCATGCCATCGCCAAAAAGACTATATATATATATATACATATATATATATATATAGAGAGAGAGAGAGAGAGAGAGAGAGATGTAATAAGAACATTTTAGATTCGTTGCAGTCCAGTTTCTGCTTTTTACTTTCCTTCGACCAAGACAATCACCTCACAACAGAAGAAGTGGCCTTTCCCTGAGATGGATGTGGATTTTGTCTCCTCACCGAATGGCAGCTTATCCCGATTATACCTAAAGATTATTTCGTTTAGCGCTCAAGTTAAGTCAGCCGCCAAAAGTGACTAAGATCAAGTTCTAACTGTGAACGATAAGCCCCCACAAGGTAACGTTCTCTCTCCCCTGCTTCCGAAATCTACCTGTTCCCATGTGGAGCCAAGGTGCCTTATATAGAAGAATCATTTGCAAGCTCATCTTGCATACTAAATCACGTGTGTGTTCTTGACTTGATGCTCTTAACTGTGGCCTTGTGCCAGATTGTGTTTAGCTTAGTAATTGAGAACCTGCTTTGTAAGTAGTGTATTTCACATCGACGAATGTGTCCGGCTATTTGAGTTCAGATAAAATCAAGATTTCGAAATCGGATCTTTTGGGCAGACAGGTTGTCTCGTTCTCGCTTGGTAAAAAGACGCAACATATTCTTCCTTCTTCTATTCCCTTTATTTGACGTCATGTCACACTAAGCATTTTTTAAATGTTTACAATGAACGCAGTTGACTCTTCCGCACCTACTCAAACACATTAGCGACATCAGTTAACAGAGAAATAACAAAATGGTTAAAGACTTTTTTTCAGATTTTAATTTTTTTTCTTTTTCACTTCAAGGATTCACACACACACACACACACACACACACACACACACACACACACACACACACACACATATATATATATATATATATATATATATATATATATATATATATATATATCCTTCCCAAATGAAAAACACATTTTGCCAGGTGTCCTTACAACAGATACGTAAAGGTCAGCTGAAGACATCTGCATACCAGAAAATAATTTTCATTCAACAATTGGATACTACGTCACGATTTCATTTTTGTCGTTTGTTTCTCTTATAGCATATAAATAAATTCCTTCAAAATTTAAAAAAAAACAAACAAACTTTCCTCCCCCCACAATTTTTTCCCGAAAGAACTTTTCTTTGGACGATGATCTAAGACCAAACTAGTTGAAACTAATGAAAAAAACAAAAAAACAAAAAAACCCCAAAAAACAAAAACAAAAACACAAAAGAAATATTCCGATTTGTCTGATCACTTTTGTTCATCTTTTATATATGTTGTTAAAACCATCTTCAGGGCGTTGTTATGTGATATTTTTTTTGCCTCAGCCCAAATTTGGGTGTAAAGATAACATCACATTTTAACGTCACCCTTACGATGGTTTAAAAAAAACAACAACGAATGTTTAACGTTGTCGTATTATCCATATATAACGGAATATATCCTTTGAAATTTTTTTCATATATATATATATATATATATATATATATATATATATATATATATGTGTGTGTGTGTGTGTGTGTGTGTGTGTGTGTGTGTGTGTGTGTGCGTGTGTGTGTGTGTTTATATAAAAATAAAAACACAAAATTCACTTTGGTGTCATTATGAATTTATTTCTGGTCCATGATGACCAACATAAGATGCTAAATCATAAAATTTATTTGGGTGTTCTTTTATTGCGAGAATAGAAACTGGATTTAAAAAAAAAAATTTAATTACAATAATTTTTTGATTAGAGTATCATTAAGAATATATTTTTTCATATTTTTTATCAAGAATTTTTTAAAAATCTATTATTATTTGATACAATATTAAAACATTCCTCTAACTCTCCGGCTCCCCCGCCAAAAAAAAAAAAAAAAAAAAAAATCAAAACAAAAAAACCGTTATCCCTAATTAAAATACTACTGAAAATTAAAAGATATGTAAATCCGGAAAAATTAAAGAGTGCCATGCGACTTAGAATTAAAGATGAAATATGTATTCAAACTTCCGTTGAAACTATTATGTATTATCAATATTAAAAAATATAATTCGTGTTATCAGGAAATAATAATTCAATGCTGATATTAATTTACAATTATATATATATATATATATATATATATATATATATATATATATATATATAAGTAAAGTTGACGACTATATATATATATATATATTTATATATGTATAAGGTCGTCAACTTTACTTATTATACATATATATATATAATATATATAAGTAAGTAAAGTTGACGACCATATATATATATATATATATATATATATATATATTGACATAACTAATATATGTATAAGGTCAAGTTAAGTTGACGACCTTATATATATATATATATATATATATATATATATATATATATATATATATATATATATAGGTAATATTCGGTCAGGTTAAAACAGAGTTTGGAGTAATTCCCTCAGGACAAGAAAATCATTCAAGAGCTGAACATTTACATTTTCCTGGTAGAGAGCTCAATGTAATTTATTACAGAGCAATATTTCTTTAAGAAAAAAACAAAAGACCGGTTAATTCATGGTTATAAATTTATTTTTTCCTTCATGTTTTTGGTTCACACCAGAAACTGAAAATACGGGACTGAAATAAATTTATAACCATGAATTAACCGGTCTTTGGGTTTTTTCTTAAAGAAGATATATATATATATATATATATATATATATATATATATATATATATACGAGGATCATTTAATAAGTTTCCAGACTTTTTTCGTACGGGCACTTTTATTGATAGTACGTTATTTAATGCCAAATCCTTTTAATACATATATTTTAAAAATATGATTTGTAAAACCATAATTTGATTTTTTAGTCGTTGGCGACCGTAGTCGAGGGCGAACAGAAGGCTCCCTTTTCAATTGCTACTTCACCGAGGTGAAGATGAGAGCGCTACTCCTTTCCCATGATTGCTACACTTTATCCTTGATACGTACCTCATATTGCTGAGTGTCAAGCAAGGAGGTATCTAATACTATTTTAAAAGTCTTTGGTATGACGTGACCTGGGATTGAACCCAGGTCTCCCGGACAATTGGCGAACACTCTACCCTCTAGGCCAATGAGCCGGTAAATTTTATAGTAAAGGTTTGTAATTTTCAATGTTCCATTGGGTTTTTAAAAAAAACAACATGTTTTTATTTGTTTATAGTCATTGGTTTGTGCAGTTCTATGGTTTCAAGTATTCCTGTCTAATACTTAAGATTTTCAAACTGATCTATATGAGCCGTGAGACCCAAACAGTTATTACCTCTCCGGGTCAGAGTAGACTTTTAAGTAATGACAATGTAGGGTTACTTCAAACTTCCTTGGGTTATAGACTTGAAGCCTCACTCACAGATGTCATACTGAGGACACCTTGCTTTTTTTTTTTTAAAATGATAGGACTTACTTCTCTGGGTGATATATATATATATATATATATATATATATATATATATATATATATATATAGTAATATCCAGTCAAAGTCCAAAGACAGTGGGCGTGGATTATTCTTGAATAGAATATATGAGGAATATCAAATAAATCTAAAATCTGAGTGCTCGATGTATAGTTATTGTTACATCACTTATTCCTTCACAGGTATATAACAAAATTCACATTCAGAGCGTATATAGTGCAATTAGAAAGAAACTCAAACCTGGTTAAGTTGTCATTATAAATTTATTTCGCCGGAAAATATTATTATACTCCCCGTCTCGTCAGATGACCTTTTACATGTTAGACTTCAAGTTGCAGAAATGACAACTTAACTACGTTTGAGTTTTCTTCTAATTGCAATATATATATATATATATATATATATATATATCTTTAAGAAAAAACAAAAAAACAAAAAACAAACCAAAGACCGGTTAATTCATGATTATAAATTTATTTCGGTCCCGTATTTTCAGTTTCTGGTGTGAACCAAAAACATGAAGAAAAAAATTAATTAATCAATATATATATATATATATATATATATATATATATATATATATATATATATAATTTCTTCATTGATATATATTTGATTGAACATAATAGACAATTTTTGTCTACATATTTTTTGTTAATCCTTTCGAATTGCCGTATCGATCTTATGATATTCGGCGGGAATTGGTTGATAAATTTTCCATAATTAGTTATTTCCCAAGTATTTCTGCCCAACTTTGGGCCATCATCAAGGGAGGATTTATTACAAAAGTGATGTAACTTTTGTATGTACATTACTACTTTGTAAGGATGAGCGTTTGTTTTGTTGTATTGTGTAGCGTTTACTTTTCGAATTTGTTTCTATAAACAGTGTCAGAAGCTGCAGACTTTAAGTGCATTAGCACTGGTTTCAAAATTAATTCTATTAAGTTTGGGTTGTATCTTTTTAATATGTAGTACCTTGAGAATCTGTAGTTTTTGCGAGTTATTTTGTTATTCTAATATTGTTATGTTTTCGGTAAGAAGTTTCCGTAATTCTGTTGTTGGGCATGAATGCTTTTTTAAAATGTGCTATGGAACTTGTATCAGAAAGGTGCATTGTAAATCTCGATAAGGTAGTTGAGGTTAAACCGACATATATATTATTGTTTTCAGAGATACAATCTCCTAAAATATATTTAAATTGATATATAACGTTGAGTTTTGCAAAACTCCAATATCATTAATGACTAAGTTGGTGGTTTTAAATTTATTATGGTATATGATAAGTTTTATATTTTTACTAGGATTAGTGGGGAGTATTTTGATATTTTTATCATATATATATATATATATATATATATATATATATATATATATATATAGTGTGGAAGCAAAATATGGAATAATTTAAAAAAAAAACTTTTATTCTGATTAGTCCAATTTTTTTTGGAAAAACGCAATAAATCTAAATTTTCATGATTTAGGCCAGCATTCAAGCAGTTCTTCCAATAAAATTCAGCCTAATATGAGTGAGCAAGAAAAGAAACGGCAAAGTATCTATGGTTTGCTTAACGCCAAAACTAAGTAAAAAAAAAAACAAACGAAATTATTGGAGTTTCTTTATGGTCTCCATCAAGCCCAGACATTAACTCTCTTGATCACGCTATATGGGGCGTTTTAGAAAACAAACCAAATGCAACTTCCCATCCAAATATTGGTTCGCTTTAGAGTACTATTGAGGAGGAATGGAATAAAATGTGTGAAGAATTTATTTTGAAGGCAGGCAAATCGTTTCAATAATTGGAAAAAAAATAGTGACCATATTGTGTAAATTTACTGTTTTGTGTCTATCTTCAAATTTTGTTGGTCATTTTTAAAAATTAAAATTAGTCTTGTTTTATAATAGAGTCGTTTGTTATCATATCAGAATATTCCTACTTTTTCTTCCGCATCCTATATATATATGTGTATATATATATGTATATATATATATATATAGAGAGAGAGATTATGCATCCTTAGTAGTGTGTCATTCAATAAATGTTTAACGTTTATAGCCTTTAATAGTTTGAATTATGGGAATTATGCGATAAAATTCAAATATCTACCTTTTCTTTTTTTAAAGTAGAGGAATTATTCTGTGAACTGAATTACCACGACCAGAAAATCCGGCGGTGGAGAGCACGGTATGCACTGCTGATGAGACCTAAAAAGGTCGAAACAGCTGTCCAGTGTTTCCGTATGTCCTGCGTAAGTGTTCGCCGGATTTTCTGGTTGTGGTAATTCAATTCACAAAATTCGTACAGTTTAATTTTTATTCTGCAAATAAAAAATATTGGTTATGTTTATGAACGTAATAAATCTTGTTTGATTAACAAATTTCTAAGTATGTCAAGTTGTTAGCCAAACAATGCACTGGGACACCACAAAAATAAATCAATATATTGTCTAGTTTATTTAGTTCATAAGCTCGGTTAAAAGACGCCTTTGGTAGCATTTAATATCAACATAGAATAAGAGAATTAAAAAATATAAACGAAGATTGGTTGAAAATTCATCAGCTGAGAAGTTTATATGATGACGTCACATCTGCTGTTGACTTTTTTTTACCCAATAGGATCCAAGCACAGTAATATCCATATGTGTGGACTGCAAGAGGAACTGTATTGAAAAATAAACCTCATATGATCACATGATAATAGTGAGGTCACACACACATATACACATGTATATACGAGGGTCGGCTGGAAAATTCATTAGGTGATCAAGGTATTCTCAAGGACTGCAACAACGTTTTAAGCGAGTTCAAACCTTAGTCAGGCTATTAAATTCACTTTGGGACTAAAACCGTTGGGAAAGTTGGGAATTCTCTTATTCCCCTAGATATAGGTTAAAACTACAATTACCTTTCTTCTATTAGGATGGTTTTGGCATTAGATAACCAACACAGGTAGATATTCCATTAAACAACCTCCATATATATATATTTTAACTGACTAATATATATATATATATATATATATATATATATATATATATATATATATATATATATATATATATATATATATATAAATAAATAAAAGTAACGTTGGTATTAAATGCCATTTTTGAAGTCTTTGGTATGATGCGAACTGGGATTGAACCCAGGTCTCCAGGACCAGATATATATATATATATATATATATATCTGGCTAAGTGGGTAGAGTGTTCGCCAATGGTCCTGGAGACCTGGGTTCAATCCCAGTTCGAATCATACCAAAGACTTCAAAAATGGCATTTAATATATATATATATATAATATGGCATTTAATATATATATATTGTTTACGCATTTTGTACATGTCCTTTCCAGTTGCCGAATTGATTTTATGGTATCCGGCGGGAATTGGTTGATGAAATTCCCATAAGTAATTTTTACCCTAGTACTTTCTGCCCAATATTGGACCACCATCAGGAGTGTGTATTTTGCAAAAGCGATGTACCCTTTGCATGTAAATTACTAATGGGCCCGATTTTCAGTAATTTCTACATGTCCGACCTTGAAAATAAAACATCTAATAAGATTTAAAAAAAAAACTTTACTATACCTAAGATATGTCAACGATATACTAATTCTCGCTAATGATATTAGTGAAATAAACATAGTGCAAGACACTTTCCAAAATGATCCAGTTCTTAATTTTTCCCATGAAATAAACAAAAACAATAAAATTTCTTTTTTAGATGTTCTGATTGAAACTAATAATAATAATAGCTTCACTATCTTTACTTACAAAAAACCCATTAATAACAACTTTTGTACCTGCAACTTTAAAAGTGAATGCTCCTTCCGATATAAAAAAGCAGTTATTAATAATCTAATATCCCGTGTAAAACTAATCTCCTCCGCCAAAACAATATTCTATAAAGAATTAAAAGATATAAAACAAACTCATATCAATAATGGGTTCCCTAACGATATTGTAAATGAACAAATTAAACGTATATTTAGAAATGTCAGTCAACAAAATAAACACTGCAACACCCCAACCAATAAACAAACATTTTTATCATAACCAAATGCACTACAATTAAATGAAAATTTTTAAAAAACTTTGATTAAAAAAAATATACCCCCCACTGATCCTAACCAAAAAAAAAACAAAAACAAAAAAAAACAACTTATATACTATAACAAATTTTAAACCTCCAACTTAGCTATCAACAATAATTCCTACCCCTCGATTGGGGTTTTGCAACCCCTCCCCCCCAAAAAACTAACGTTATATATAAATTTAAATGTACATTAGGAGATCGTGTCTCTGAGAATAACAGTATATATGTTGGCTTAACCTCAACTACCCTATCCAGACGACTCACTATACATCTATCTAATACCAGTTCAATAGTACTACATTTAAAAAAAACATTCCTGTCCAAAAACTGAGTTTCGGAAAATTCTTAAGGAAAACACAATATTAGAACAACAAAATAACAAACAAAAATTACAGATTATCGAGGCGCTCCATATCAGAATGAAACAACCTAAACTCAATAGAATCAATTTTGAATCCCATACTAATGTACTTAAATGTCTTTAGGTACTACTGCTACTTATAGAAACGAATAAAACGCTACAACAACATACCAGTTTAAATTAAAAAAAAACACTTACTAAGTACATACAAAGGTTACATGGCTTTTGCAATATACACACACCTGATGGTGGTCCAAGATCGGGCAGAAGGTACTAGGGTAGCAATTAGTTATGGGAGTTTCATCAACCAATTCCCTACGGATACCATAAAATCAATTCTGCAACAGGAAGGGACATATCCAAAAATGTGTCGAGAAAAGATGTTTATATTGTTCAAATGAAATATATATATATATATATATATATATATATATATATATATATATATATATAAAATGTTCAATGAAATATGCATTAACGAAGAAATGCTGCCCAAATACATACATACACACACACACACACACACACACACACACACACACACACACACACAGAACAATTGATTATAGTTAAATAAATTAAGACTCATATTTTAGATGGGATTGGCAGCCCACTTATGAAATCACTTGCCCTCCTCTATGAATGTGGTTTGAACTGGCCCCCTCATTTGAACTCGTGACCTTCCCCATCCCCCCAGTCCTAATTAATCACAGTTTATACTAATTAACAACAGCACAGATATCAAACGAAAATAGGATCATTGGATATCATTAATTTTATTTCTCTCTGAGGACTAACTCAAGATTTTTGTGTGAAACAAACTTAAAGATTCACCGATAATGAAGCGATCAGTTCATCTTATGAACAAACTAGTTGGGTAGTATTAAAATCAATCAATCAATCATTTAATCTATTCAAAGAGTCTTATTAATTAATTTTATTTTTATATGAGGACAAACTCAAGAAAAGTCTATCATGTGAAACAAATGAAAGATTAATTAAAATAATATTTGATTAAAAATCGTAGCCATTTTGGAAATTAAAGCTTATTAAATTCCTGAGACACAAGAAATCTCTTTGAAATTTGGAACAACTTTGAAATTTGCTCAAAGTAAAAATTAACCATTTTTTTTTTTCATTGATAGATTGATTTTACGGGATGTCAATATGTCTAGGGTTATTTTATTCCAAGTGGTTTTGGAATCGCGTTCATTGTATTTTCATATTTACATTTTTTTATGTGGTTGTTTCTTGAGAGTTTTTTTTCACATTGGTACACAGATGCTAACAGGTACTACCACTCCAGGTCAGAGTGAACCTGGGAATAATTGCTGTGAAGAGGTGCTCCACACTCTCTAAATCTCAAGAATTGGAGGCTGACCATAGGATGCATTTTAGATCAAACAAAATATGATTATTAAATAGAAATAATTATATAAAACTGTATAATTATTTGTATTAGATAGGAATACTTTACACCTTACAACTGTCTAAAAATGTATTATTAGTAATGATAGATAGGAATACTTGTAACTTTATTCAAATTATTTGTATTCGATAGGAATACATGATATAATTGTGTGCAAAAAAAAAAAAAAAAAAAAGATTAAAAAAAAATAGAGATAAATAAACAAATAGAAAAAACAAAACAAAACAAAAAACAACAACAACAACAAAAAACAAAACAACACAAAAGAAAAAAAACCTCTAAAGAAACAACAATAATACCAAAAATGTAAATATGAACGTGTAGCGAATGCGATTCTCTTACATCAACAAATCAATCAATCTAGCCCAGTCAACTGGGGCAGCAGAATACACCGACCGCACCTCTTGTGAGGGGTAAAACTCCTCCCCTCCACAACGAGTGTCCTGTATGGCGTTAAACCATCTGATAGTGAGGCTCCAGTCCCGGAGTTATGAGGAATACGAAGTACACCTTCATTGACATTGCTCCCAAGTCCACTCTGACTTGGAGTGGTAGCACCTGATAGGGTCCTTTCTATGGGTCAAATTGAACTGTTTGATATCTAAGCTGTTTCAAAGCAAATTACTTAGGTTAAATCTAATTATTAGAAATAAAACTGTTTGACTATTAAACTGTGTGTAAACAAATAACTGAGGTTTAATTGAATTGTTATTGATACATAGCAATTCTTAGAACCATTTAATTGTGTGCTAACGACTGCATGATATTGAATAGAATTATTTGTGTTGATTAGCAATACTTGAAACTCTTTAACTGTGTGCGTTAATTGAGTTGTTAGTGTTACATAGCGATACTTCAAATCATTTAACTGTGTGCAAATAAAACTACTTATGTTAGATAGCAACATTTGAAACCATTTAAATGAGTGCAAACAAGTTATTGACACTAAATGGAACTACTTGTGTTAGAATATTTGGAACCATTTAACTATGTGCAAACAAGAGTAATACTTGTGTGCAAATAAATTAGCTCTGATTCATTTAAAAATAAGATTACCAACAAACGACTGACTTACAAATCATATATATTTTTTCATCACACAACGTGTGAAAGCACGTGCGATACCCTGACCTCATCAGCCGCCGACCAGGCGTGATAACACAGTTTCGGTATCTCAAGGTGGCACTGCCACTCCTGGTGCTACCAAGCAGCTTTTGCCACCGGACGGGGATATATATATATATATATATATAAAGATGGTTGTTGTAGGTCCAAAGAAAGAATAAGGATATATTTTAAAATAGGAAGGTCCACGAAGAGCTTTGTATTTTTTGAATTTATATATATATATATATATATATATATATATATATATATGCGCCAGGTCAACTAAAGCCAGAGATAACATTATTCGTTCATCTTCATTTTAGTTCAGCTTGTGATTTTTTTTAAAAGGCGCTTACTTTCGGCCGTTAATGTCATTACGCGCTTACAGTAACCGTTTCTTGGTGTTACGTAATCACACGGGTTTGGTGGTTCCGCGTGCTTTTCATCATGCTGAAGCCTTTTCGCTCTCGACCAAATCCAATTCTATGCATATTGCACCGTGGTCAAACTGCACTTCAGCATTCTCTGTTCCGACCTTAACTTTCCCATCTGTATCTGTTGTCTATTCGGTCGTTTTTCTTCGGTTTTATCTTTTTTTTATGCGTTACTGCACCAAATCACTCCAGACAAACGTCATAAATAATTCTTTAGGAAGATGTCATTTGTTGATCAATGGGACCCTTAAGATGGGTGGTGAGTAAAAAAGAAAGCTCCTGGTCTACAAACTACTGACTTACAAATCATCTGTGTAACCATTTAACTGTATGCAAACAAATGAGCTTTGTCTCGTTTAAAATTGTTATATACAAACTATGCGTTTACAAGTCATGGATTTGGTATTGAATAACCTTTAAGGGTTGATATGCCATAAAAACCCCAAACGAAACCAACCAACCAACCAACCAACCAACCAACCAATAAATCATGGAAGTCATGTAACTATTTGAAAATAGTCATTTATTTTCAAATAGTCATTTATTTTTCAAATCACTTGAAACCACATAATTGTAGAGAAAGGAAAAATTTCGTATTTTGGTTTGGCGCGCAATTTAATTCGATACTTAATTTCAACTAATCAACATGACTTATCCTATTCAGCCCGGACCTTCATTTCCGCCCACCAAATCGGGTAAGCTGCTAAACACAGTCTCTTTGGCTGGAGAACGCCGACCAGTGCAGACGTCCCATTGGCCATTCTTCAATAGCGGTGCTTTTTAGCTGGTCAACGCCGCCCAGTGGAGACATCTCACTGCAGCTCTAAAATAGCAGCAGCAGCAACATGGATACACGAGGGAACCCCTGTAATTTATGGATTCCTTACAAGGAATCCCAGTTGAATATAAATTAGATGCATTCAACATGCCTCGCACAGGCACAACTTTATGTCACCCCAAAAATGGCTATGTCGATCTGAGCGTAATCCCGCTCTCGACACGCTAGCTCTCAATTCACCTCTGGTCCACCTTAATGGAGATAACGCATACTCTCCTCAAATACCAGACACACAAAAACCATGGTGACTCCAAAACACAATCCTTCAAACGTCCGACGACACACGCTGCCATCATAACCATCTCAACTTCTCATAACTCAATTTCGTCTCAATAAGCATAACCTCTTCACGAGTCTTGCAGCACCAAAAGCAAACCCAATATTCCATGCTGCAAATAAAAACCTATTCACAAAAACTCATTTCGAAACTCGCCTTCTTACTTCTTCTTCCTCCTCCTTTTATTTCTCACAATCTAGCGAGGGGACTAACAACACTAAGCGAGGAAACAACTCAACGTAAACACACATACGTTACAACCACCTATCCTCGCTAAACACAAAATCATTAAGATTAGGTTGGAATATTTCTGACCATACAATTGTAAGCCCAGCCGGCTTACCCCTGTGCAGAGGGGTAAGACCCCCTCTCACAACGTGTGTCCTGGATATGACATTCAACAATCTGATGGGGAGCATTTGAGAATGGGGAGTACATCTTCATTGCCATTGTTCCCTGATTCACTAAGACCCGCTGTGGTAGCACCTGATAGAGTCCTATCTATGGGTCAAATAGGACTGTTTAGATTTAAACTTAGTGCAAACAAATGACTAATGCTAAATTGAATGGTTAGAAATAGAACTGTTTGATCATTTAATTGTGCGTACACAAATTATTGTTTTAATTGAATTGTTAGTGATACATAGCAATACTTGGAACCATTTAACTGTGTGCAAATGATTGAATAGTGTTCAACAGAATAATTAGTGTTAAATAGCAATACTTCCAACTACTTCACAGTGGGCAAATAAATTATTAATAGTGAATAAAATTATTCGTGTTAGATAGACATGCCAGAAATCATTTAGATGCGTGAAAAAAATCAAAATAAAAAACAAACAAAAACAAAAATAAAAAAAACTGGACAAAACACCCCCCCAAACTGGACAAAACACCCCCCCCCCAACAAAAACCAACCAACCAAACAAACAAACAAACCCAGTTTTTAAAAAAAATGTTATCTTCAAAATGTGTTTACTAATAATATATTTAATATTTATGTATAAAGAGGAATTGGCATTAAATAACCTACAATGGTTGATATGCCATAAAAACTCAACCAAACCAAATTCTATATATTCAATATTCATGTGTAAAGAGGATTTGGTATTAAATAACTAACACTGGTTGATACGCCATAAAATCCACCCAAACCAAATTCTATATATTTAATATTTATGTATAAAGAGGAATTGGCATTAAATAACCTAAAATGGTTGATATGCCATAAAAACCCAACCAAATCATACAACTGTGTTTAAATTATTTGTATTAGATTGGAATACTTGTTAACATCTACTTATTTGTTTATTATGCCTCGTTGGGCACCCCCCCTTTTTACTCTTTTCCCTCATCAACACCAATAATGTAAATATAAAACGAAGACTGCTTTCTTAACTCTAGGCATAAAATAACCTTAGACAGGTTGACATGCCATTAAAATCAATCACTCAATCAAACAAGCAAACTATTGAAAGAGTCTTATTGATTAATTTCATCTTTATATGAGGACAAATTTACGATACCACCCACTACTATTTATTAATCTAAAGAAAATTAGAAAGATGACAATTGAATTACGAAGCTAAAAAGTTATTTTTAAAAAATTGCAGAACTCTAAAATTTCCCATCGCAAGTGAACCAAAATTCTAGGTTTGGTTTGGTTTGTTGGGTTTTATGGCATATCAACCTTTGTAGGTTATTTAACGCCAAACCTATTTTTATGTAAATAATCTGTTCTATTTAAAACAATTCAGTTTAGCATAAGTACACAGTTTAATGGTCAAAAACATTTCAATTTCTAACTATTCAAGCAGTTGTATGTAACAATTCGGTTAAGTGTAAATACAGTTTTAATGTCGAAAAACAGTTCTATTTGAAATAATTCAGTTAAGTATAAGCATGCAGTTTAAATGTAAGTACGGTTTAATTGTAAAAGTCATTTCTATTTCAAACTATTCAGTTTTACTCAAACAATTCATTTT
>OY757921.1:21604759-21619759 GCA_963585895.1 Sepioteuthis lessoniana | reverse complement strand
CCGCGTGGCATAACAGTCATAGTTTTATGAAATGGTCTCAGCGAGCGGAGTTGAAATCCTGGACCAGGTTGTTCGTGTTTCACTTAAGGCATGAATCAATTTCTCATTCACCCCTCCGACATAGGTAAATAAATATGGCTTGCTGGGCTGTTTAACTTTGGCATGGCTACCAGTGTAGGAGAATGAAAACTCTGAATTTAAACCAGCTTAGAAATTTACCTTGTGTCGCATCCTGCCTGAGTCGAAGAGGTTGGGTAATCACACACACACACACACACACAATTATCATCCTCATGAAACAGTAACCATTACACTACGAGCACCTTCCTCACACACACACACACACACATATATATATATATATATATACTACTGGTATAATGGTTACTGTCGTAAAAAATGGATTCAGCGACCCGAGTTCAAATCCTTGATGAGGCTGTTTGCATTTTATTTTGAACTAACACTCAGCAATATATGGTACGTATCCAGGGTAAAGTGGAGCAATCCTGGGAAAGGAGTAGAACCCTCCCCTACACCTCAGTGTAGTAGCTATTGAAAAGGGAGCCTTCTGGTGGCCCTCGACTACGGTTGCCAACTTTACTTTACTTTACCTTTGGTAGAATTCCTATTATTATTTTCGTTCCAGGTGTGGGGAAATAGTAGGGCAAACTGGGCTCTTTAACCGTGGTATGGCAACCGGTCTAGGAGAAGGAAAACTCTAAGTTCAAACCAGTTAAACTCTTAAGAATTGACTTTGTGTCACATTGTACTCATGTGGAGGGATTAGGTATATATATATATATATATATATATATATATATAAACTGTTTCCAATCGTCAGTGGGGAGAGTTGTTGTGATGTAGTGGCTAACGTGCTGGACTGCGAAATCGTAGTAAGCGCTTTCGATCTCCAGTCACGCTATTCCATTCACTTTTGGACTAAAACATTTTGGAAAGGTAGGAATTCCCTTATGCGTTGAATAGTAACACTACAGTTTTTCTACAAAGTGAGCTTTGGCATCAAATAACCCACGAAGTTTGATGTGCAATTAAACAAAGAAACTAAACCTATCGTCTATGAGAATAATCTTCAAACTGTTCTCGATTCTCACATGCAAAATAAGAAAAATAAACGGGACCATTTTTTTTTTCTTCAAAATTTATTGTCCCAACAATGGCTTCTATATCCATTGTCAGTTTTCGAAATAAAAGCTATCACAGATGAAAAATACGAGATCTGTCGAGAAAGTATCAAGATTAAATCAGATAGTCAATTCACCAAAATCAGAATATTGAACTCCAAATTTAAAAAATAAATAAATAGATAGATAAAATAAAATAAAATAAAAAGTTTCATTTATTGTTAAATTTTTTCATTGGAAAATACAGCTTCCGTCTCGATACTTTTTAACACACCACACACAGATAATTGTTTTTTGCTTCCGAAATTCTTATCAATGCACACACACACACACACACACACACACACACACACACACACATGTATATATGAACAAAAGTGAAAAAACAAGTAAGAATACTTCTTTGTAGTAATTTGATTTTTTAATTGGTCATCGCTTAGAGAAAGTTAAAAGAAATGTTTTTTTAAATAGTTTTTAAAAGAGATGGTATATATATATATATATATATATATATATATATATATATTGTATACTTAGGTAGCATGTCGTTAGGTGAAGACGTTCGAGTCTTCTCACTAGTCTTCTTATGTCTGGCTCAAGTTGGTGAAGAAAGAACCCTAATCTAGCCCAAGTACTTTAGAGAATTTTACTGGTTATCTTCGGGGGTTGTGTTAAATCGTTTGTTGCTTCACCAACTTGACCCAGACATAAGAAGACTAGTAAGAAGATTCGAACATCTTCACTTGAAGATTTTCTCATAAAGAAACAATCTGCGGTATCCAACCAAACATGTTTGTATATATATATATATATATATGTGTGTGTGTGTGTGTGTGTGTGTGTGTGTGTGTGTATTTGTGTGTGTTAGAATAATGTATTAAAATCCAAATCTTATTTCACATACGTCTTCAAAAGTCTATCAATATTAGAAAGAGAAAATCTCATTTTTCGAGTACTCATCTCAGTAGTCTAGCCGAACTCAAAATGCTGTAGTCTGGACTGTTTTAAGACTTCTACGGATTTCCACTCAACTCTTTTTCTTTTCCTGTTTCTTTGTGATTGTTCCTAAGTCTCCGGTTATGATTGGTATTACTGTCACTTTTAGCCCTCTCACAAGGTCTTGGTATTTATCTAGTTTTTTTTTCCTTTTCCTTTACTTTCTCTCAAAGATATTTTGGAAGAACGGAGTTCACAAGTTGACTAATTCTTTTTTTTTTTGTTTATGAGAGTTTTTCACATCAGCATTAGCTGATGGTGTTTCACTGGAGTTTGAGTGACAGCAAGTCTCTATGACTCTTCTCAGTATTCTGGCCGTTCTCAATAATGCAGTAGTTTGGATGGCCTCCTCTCGTCCGCCAACTTCCAAGTCCTCCAGTCCCTTTTGTAATCCTTAAGTTATTATTCCAAACACACCCTATTCCTTTTCGAGTTTTTCGAACCAGCGTCCGTCGATAGTTTCTCTCAGCAGTTTAATAGACAGCAAGTCTCCTCACTGACACTTTCATGTTCCACAGTTTTTTAAGCTCCCTAGCAAGGTCCCGGTACTTATCCCTCTTCTCGCTTTCTTCCAGTTTTACTTTGTAATCAAACGGAATTGCAAAGTCCACAATTCGGCAAGTTCTCTTTTTTCTGTTGACTATTGCAAAGTTTGGTCGTCTGGCCGAGATTTGGTGATCAGTATGTTTCTCAAAATCCTAGAGGAGTTTGTGTGTCTCATTTTCCAGAACCGATTATGGGTTGTGCATATACCATTTGTTCGTATAGTCAAACTTCAATTTCTTGCACAATTCTTTATGGATCACCTTGCCAACCAATCATGTCATGTCTTATACTCTTTCTATGCTAATTTGTTGTATTTGCTATTACGTGATTGATCGTTTCGTCTCTATCACCACATAATCTACATCTGTTGTTTTGTTGCATCTTATCTATTTTTGCTTTGATATGATTAATCCTTTTAGCGTTGTTTCGAGCAGCGATTAAAAGAGATTCAGTTTCGCTCAAAAGGGTTTCCTTTCTTAGCCACGTCCACGTTTTCTCGTGTGAGATGTCGCTTGTTTGTCGTTTATTATTTCGTTCACTGTAAGTTTTTCACATCAGTTTTAACTGGTGATGTTTCACTGGAATCTGAGTGGCAGCAAGTCTCGATTCTTCGGCTGATTTCCAGTTCCTCCTGTCTCTTTTTCAGTTTGTTTGCAACTGCCATCGGTATTCTAATTGATATCAATAATGCTGTGGTCTGGACAGTCTTGATTCTTCCTCTGATATCCTGTTCCCTTAGTCTCTTCTTCTGGTTGATCTTAATAGTCAAGATAGTCTCGATCTTTCCTGAGATCTCCAATTCCTCCCGTCTCTCTTTCAGGTTGTTGAGAACTATCCTCAGGATTCTAGTTGATTTTAATAGTGCTGCGGTCTAGATGAGCTCGATCCTGCCTCTAATCTTTAGTTCCTCCAGTCTCTTTTTCAGGTTGTTGTGGGCTGTCCTCAGTATTCTAGTCTATCATAATAGTGTTGTGGTCAAGATAGTCTCGATCCTTCCTGAGATCTCCCGTTCCTCCAGTCTCTTTTTCAGGTTGTTGGGAACTATCCTCAGTATTCTAGTTGATCTTAATAGTGCTGTGGTCAAGATTGTCTCGATCCTTCCTGAGATCTCCAATTCCTCCTGTCTCTTTTTCGGATTGTTGTGGACTGTCCTCAGTATTCTAGTTGATCTTAATAATGCTGTGGTCAAGATTGTCTCGATCCTTCTCGAGATCTCCAATTCCTCCTGTCTCTTTTTCAGGTTGTTGGGAACTGTCTCCAGTATACTAGTTGATCTCAATAGTGATGTGGTTTAGATGGCTTCGATTTTTTTCTGATCTCCATTTCCTCCAGCCTATTTTCTAGGACAAGGATGACAATTCCAAATGCATCAACTACAATTGGTATCCCTATCACTTTTAAGTCACAGCTTTTTCAGCTCTCTGGAAAGATCCTTGTATTAGTTTATCATTTCGTTTTTTTTTTTTTCATTTATTCTCTAGGCTCAGCTGCAACGGAAAAAATTTCTTGTTAATTAACACTCGGTCAAATTTTCTCGCCCGGATTGTATGATCTGTTTCTATATCAAAATCCCAAAGAATTATCTGCATCCTTTTTGTCTTGGACAGATTCTGGTTTGTGCATAGACCATTTGTCAATACGGTCAAATTTTAATCTCTTGCACCATTCCCTGTGAATTACCTTTCCTACTCAATCATACCTACTCTTGCATTCCTTTTATACCAGTTTGCATTATTATTATAATGATTACCTAGCAACTAAGCTTGATGTTGTGTGATACTCTGATCATTATGATTACATGACAATTATTTGTAAATTAATGAATAAATAGGGGAAAGCACTCTATGTATAATCGCATTCAAGAGTTATGTCCCTTTAAAAATGTTACTGATTAGGGTGAACGCATACGCAGAATTATACAAATTTTAATCTCTTGAACAATATCCAGAGGATCACCTTTCCACACTCAGTCATGCCAACACTTGTACTTCTTTGGTGCCAGTTAGCTGCATTCACTCATCATGAGATAAATTATTTCATCTTTGTTACCACATAACCTACACTTGTTATACACTGTGTATTATCAAAATGTGCTTTGACATAGTTAGTCCTTATGGCATTACTTTGTACTTCTATTAGTAAAGATTCGGTTTGTCTCTTCAAGTTACTCCTTCGTAACGATGTCTAGTTAAAATTCATCTAATTACCATTACGTTAGAAGCGTGTATATACGTTTTTGCTTGCTTACTTGTTTGTTTGTTTGTTTGTTTGTTTGTTTGTACGTAATTTTTATAATTAACGTCACTCTAAGGTAAAAGTATCCCAGCTACATTCAAACACATTGCCCAGTCGGCTGGGGCTGTAAAATACACCGACTGCACCTCTGCAGAGGAGTAAGGTCCCTCCCTAACGAGTGTCCTAAATATGACACCAAATAATCTCATAGTGAGGTTCCTGTAATGCTGGAGCTTTGGGGAATGCGGAGTACTCCTTCATTGCCATCGCTCCCAGGTTTATTCTGGTCCGGAGTGGTGGCACTTCATAGGGTCCTATCTATGGGTTAAGTAGAACTAAACTGCGTACTTATGCTAAACTGAATTGCTTGAAATAGAACTGTTTTGACATCTAAACTGCGTACTTATGCTAAACTGAATTATTTGAAATAGAACTTTTTTGACATTTAACTGTGTGTAAATAAAATCTATACTTATACAAAACTGAACTGTTTGAATTAAAACAGTTTGACTGAACTGAATAGCTTGAAATAGAAATGTTTTTGACAATTGAACTGTGTACTTATGCTAAACTGAATTATTTGAAATAGAACTGATTATTTGAATAAAAATAGATTTGGCATTAAATAACCCTGAAATGTTGACATGCCATGAAACCAAAACTACCAACCAACCAACCTTATATTTCTAAACGAATAATTCAAAAACAGAATTTGGCATCAAATAACCTACAAAGGTTGATATGCCATAAAACTTAACTAACCAACCAATCAACCCATTACGTTGGAAGTGTATATATAATTTTTTGTTAGTTTGTTCGTGAGTTTTATAATTAACGTCACTATGAAGAGAATGTTTCCCTGCTACATTCAAACATGCAATAAATTGAAAAGAATGCGTAAAATACTCATTGAATTCCTGAAAAATTTGTAAAAATGTGACGCCCTCCAGATGTATACATTAACCATATTTACCCAACCCCTCCACTCGGGCAGGATATGAGACAAGGTCAATTTTTGAGCGAAGTTTAACAGGTTTGAATTCAGAGTTTTCCTTCTCCTAGACTAGTTGTCTCACCAAAGCTGAAGAATCTAGTCTTCCCTACTATTTACCCATAGCTGGAGGGAGAATAACTGGATTCATGCCTTTCCCAAGGGCATTAGGGCTATGTGAAATGCAATCAGTCTCGTCCAGGATTTGAACTCGTGTTGCCGCGTTTATTTCCTACGACAATAACCATTACACAACGGGTACCTCCAGATGTATACATTAACTGTCACCTTAGTTTATTCATGAACAAATCTAAACGTATATGACCACCGGTGAGAATCAAACTCAGCAATGAGAGTTAAAATCTGTAATCACGGTGGGTGACTTAAAAGTAAACATAATTTACATTTGGCACATCCCGCGTGACTCTCTCCGGTGTCTGGGTCACATTTCGGCTGGCCATGTCGTGCCGAGCGGTTCGGTCGGATGTGGCTCAGCTCTGGATACTTCTGGCCACAGGCTTTAACCCTCCTCGGAGGGGTTAGGTTTATCGCCTGGCGCCGGAGGCGCCCTCGAAAAGGGGAATGCCGACGGGGTCCGAGGCATTTTTGGAACTGCGATCGGACCCGCCAAAAAACGGCCTTGTGCCACACTCGTACGCTGGTGGGGCGTATGACTAATATCGGGTAAAACCGCAAGGGAGATGGCTAGATTTGAATTAATTACTCAGAAGAAATTGGTCTTGAAATGTATCATAATAAACGAGTGATTCAACATCTTATCTAGTGGGTTAATTATCACAAGATATTCTTGATCTCGAATTCCTGATTGAAAACTGCCAAAGTTTCAAGTGACGGCGGGGGTTTACCGGACGATATCACTAACGCAAAAAAGAAATGCAGCCTGGAGTATTTGTAAACCCCTATAAAAGACAATGGGATTCCTCTATTCACTTTCTTTTAGCGGCTGGGGTACGAAGAGACCAGTGTTTGCGTAACTAGAGATCGAAGAACGATTCAAAAATACGCGAATAATTAGTTCTATCTGAAAAAAAGAAAAGAAACTATCGTGCAACATGCAAACAAACCATTCAACCATTCTCAGTAACTCCGGTATATATCATATTATTTTCAATACTATTCAGTTGATACTTTTGTTTCAAATATTTTGATGGTTACCAGTATTGACTTATGGCTGCGGTGTAATGATAGGTTAGGCCTCAAAGCGACCGGAGCTGCCAGCATAATTTGGGAAGTGAAAGGAACCGAAAGAATATCAGATCGTACTGCCTAAAAATGGTTTAAACATTCTAAAGGTGGGGCCCATTATTTTTATCCTTATGTTAAAACTGAGCAAAGCTTAGTAAATTACATGCCCCTGATATATGTTTTAATTTTCTCAAGATTAACCGTATAATTGATATATATATATATATATATATATATATATATATATATATATATATATATATATATAAATTGATCTAGTGGGTACAGTGTTCTCCAATGGTCCGGGAAACATGGGTTCAATCCCAGTTCGCGTCATACCAAAGACTTTCAAAATGGTACTTGATACCTCCTTGCTTAACACTCAGCGATATAAGGTACGTATCAAGGGTAAAGTGGAGCAATCAAAGGAAAGGAGTAGCGCCCTCCCCAACACCTCGGAGTAGTAGCTATTGAAAAAGGAGCCTTCTTGTTGTCCTTGACAATGGTCGCCAACTTATATATATACATATATATACCAGGGAAAGGAGTTGCGCCCTACCGTACACGTCAGTGTAGTAACTATTGCAAAGGAAGCCTTCGGGTCACCCTCGACTAAGGTCACCAACTTTACTTACTTTTTATATATATACAACAACTATCTTTCTATCTGTCAACACCAAAGCGTTGAGGGTAACGTGCTGGACTGTAAGCAAGTTCGAATTTCAGTGCCGCAATTCCGTTCACTTTCAGTGTCATACCCTTAGGAAAGGTATGAGTTTCCTTATTCCCCTGTGATAAAAGGATGACTTAGGCATTAACTAACCTACAAAGGTTGCTATGCCATTTAAACAAATCAAACTAAATCAAATATATCTATCTATGTTAGAATAGCGTCGATATAGAATCAACGACCATGATCCCTTAGGCTAGAAACTAACAGTCACCAAGTGCCGTTGACTTTGTGTCCACACTATTTTAACTTAGATCTACATATATACAAACATTGATATTGATCACTCTTTATTTACAAATATAGCAAACTACATTATATATATATATATATATATATATACACGAAGGTCATTCAATAAAAAATATGAATTTTGCGATAAAACAACACATGAAAATATTTTGTTTTATTTTTTTCAATATAATATCAATTTTCTAATTGGAAAGCAAGTTTTTGTATTCCTTTAGCATGAAAATCTTTGGGTCGAGTTTTCTGCCATTTTCTCACTGTGTTCTTCATTTCATCATCGCTTGAAAAGTTTGTTCCATGCAGAAATTCTTTGAGGCGGCCAAACAAGTGGAAATCAAAATGGGGCCAGATCTGGATTTTCAGAAGAATTGGGCAGCTGTTCCCAACATAATCCAATCATAGTTTACACAGTATGAAACTTTGCATTGTCCAAGAGAAACCCAGCGACAACTGACCAGAGAAAAAGAAAGGTCATCGTGCACAATGTTCTATGCAGTACTCACAGAAATTCCTAGTTGTTCAGAAATATCTTACCTTAGCCAAAATAAGTGGATCACCTGAATCCACTATTTCAGAAGTGCTCACCATTGTGGGCCTGCCCTGCCCGTCTGACCTGTCTTAATATTGAAAACTTTTTGGGCTTCTTCATACAATTTAACCTATTTGTAAACAATTTTAACTAAAAAATACTTCTCCGTACTAATCACATATTCTTCTGAAGAGTTCACATGGTTTTCACAATGTTTGATTTGTTGCCATTTTGAATAGTATTAAAACAAATATTTTTCCGAGATTAAAATAATTTTTCCTATAATTCCAAACAAAGCAGAAATTACATTTATTATAAAAATTTATTTCTAAGAAAAAAATCAAACCGACCATGTGCAGCACTTGATTTGGGTCAGAGTGGAAAAGGGAGAAGTAATCCAAGATAATACGGCACCAAAAAGCTACCTCCCACTATTTGTCGAAAACTACTATTGGCCCTTCAGTACGATTTCGGGGACTAAACTGTAAAGGCAGGAAAAAATAGCCAGCAAAAGGGTCACTCGCTTCTTGAACAGCCGATAAGTATTTCCATTAGGCAAGAAGCTTCCCAAGAAATAAAAGTAAAATTAAACGAACGTCGACAACTGAAATTCTACCAAGTTAAACAACTGAAAGAAAATTCAATCCGAGAATTCTGCTAAAAAAGATAACTTTACTGAAGACTCGAAATTAAATGAAAACTGAACATTTCGACAAAACTGAAAAGAAAGAAAAATACTCAAATTTAAAGAAATTTGTTTCCCGGACATTTTCTTAGATAAGTTCCTGCAAATTACACTAAAATTTGCAACACCATCTTTTTATCCCTTTTTTTTTGTTTCTTTTGTATAAAATTCCTTTTAAGAAATTTGATTGTCAGTATTATCTTTTCGAATCAGTATCCGAACTAGAAAACCACGGAACTTACCCTTTGAACTTACCGTTTAAAATTAGACACTAAAGCCCTCTAAAAACATTACCCAGTTAAATACTAAATTTGGCCCTAGTGTTACCCTCACTTATCAAATTTTACTCTAAATTCCTTTATATTGCATTTTTACGCTAAAATTCTTTTATATTGTAAATTTTATATATTCAAAAAAAAAAAAAACTAAACTAAAAATGTAATTTTTTTCAAGAAATAACCATTATTTATTGCATGACTCTCCTGTGTGCGTGCATGAGTGTATATTAAGACATACACATTGGATTGAAGAGACCAATTCTTCAATTTGCTAAACATAAGCTAACGAGTGTTGGTATTGAACACTGATAGAGAGTAATCGCTTTCATTTTCTCACATAGGCTTCCTAACGAAAATGTGTATTGAAATTTCTTGTGTATAGTTGAAACGCCGACCATTGGCTCTCGTTGCTAAAGTGATGACACAGCCGACCGTGAATTGCAACGAAGACTTTCATGCCTCAATCACGGTAAAGTCCTTACTCCGTTTATCTTTATTGTTCATATAAACGTACACAGCCACACCCATTTATCTGTATCTACAAAGATTGCAACCTACACGAATATAGTGACCCGTAAAAAATGTCGTGAGATAGCTGTCGCATTTATTTCACTGTAACTTATGTATCAGTTTCAGTAAAATATATATATATATATATATATATATATATATATATATATATATATATATATATATATATCAAAGCATATAAATATATGTAAGCTTATATACATAAATATACATAAACATATATTCATATGCAAAAGCATATATATATATATATATATATATATATATATATATACTTAAATATATATATATATATATATATATATATATATAAGCATATATATATGTAGGCTTATATACATAAATATACATAAACATATACTTATATGCAAAAGCATATATATGTATATATATATATAAGCATACATATGTACACATATATGTATAATTATATAAGCATACATATATGTTTGTATATATATATATACATGTATATATGCTTAAATAATCATATATTTATATGTACATATATATGTTTATATATATGCTTACATATTTATGCTTATATATATATATATATATATAAGCCTATGTATATAAATATACATAAGCATATATTCATATGCATAAGCATATATATATATATATATATATATGTACACACACATATATATTCTTAAATAATTATATATTCATATGTAAATATAAATGCTTATATTTATGCTTATATATATATATATATATATATATATATATATATATATATATATATATATATATATATATATTGTCATTTAGTAGTCCATCGAAAGTCTAAACACGCATTCAAAGTTAATTATTCTTTTGGGAAAACAAGTTTTTATTAAATGCAATGGTTCAAAAAAAAAAAAAAAAAAGAAAGACACGTTGATGTGACATCCATTCTCTCTCTCTCTCTCTCTCTCTTCAGTCTCTCTCTCTCTCGCTTCATATATATATATATATATAGTCGGTGGGGTTTAAAATATGCTTACTGTATCCTCTTCAGAATGGTAAGACTTCTCAGAATATGTGTTTTTTGTGTATCACACTAAATTGTATCTGATAGTGACTCTGTAGTTCTAGAGAACTGGGGAATGAGGAGTTCCCCTTCGTTATTATTACTCTCAAGTCCATTCTGAACATGGAGTGATATTACCTGTTAGAGTACCATTTATGGGTCAAGTAGGTATGTTTGAAAATGATTTCAATTCAATAGGAACGTGAAAAAAAATTCTAAAGGAACAACAGCACAAAAAATGTAAATATGAACATGATTCCCAAACCTCTAGGTATAGCATAACCCTTGACTAGTTGACATGTTATTACAATGAATCAATCAGTCAATCAATCCATCAATCTAATTGTTCATATAATTATATATATATATATATATATATATATATAAAGTAAAGTAAAGTTGGCGATCTTAGTCGAGGGTGACCCGAAGGCTCCCTTTTCTATAGCTACTACACCTAGATGTAAGGGAGGTTGCTACTCCATTCCCTGGATTGCTCCACTTTACCCTTATAGTGTTGAGTGTGAAGCAAAGCGGAATTAATTATCATTTTTTGAGTCTTTGGTATGCCTCGACCTGGGATTGAATCCTGGTTTCCGTTCGTGCATGAGTAGACTGGGTATAAAATCGATCCTTGAATTAACTTATAAAGTTAATTTTTTAAGAAATGGTGAAACGATTTTTAAGATCGAAAATGGAGACAATAAGTCGAGTTGAAATTCAGACCGACATTTTTCGCCTTCAAAAGAATAAGAAGATAATTTTTTATTCTTATCGAGGAGAAGGACAACTCTAAATTGAAAACCATGACCAACTAACTATAAGACAACGTGGCAAGGTAAACTTCTACACTTCCTATGATTTATAGATATTTGGGAATACCCAAGGTCTTTAGAGGACAGATAAAACGGCTTATGGGTCGGAGAGGATGAGATTTGATGGATAGAAGACAAGAGGATTCTTTGTAGGTTATTCAATGCCAAATCCATTCTCCTAGAAGAACGGTAGTGGTGCTATTTAACCCATAGCAGGGGCGATAAGGGGATTCATACCTTTCCCAAGGGTATTAGTCCGAAAGTGAATTTAATAGCATGACTGGAATTCGAACTCGCTTACTACGATTCCAGAGTCCATCACTTTAACCATTACACCACGGGGACACCCCCTAAGACAAGAGGAGATGAAGTCGGCATTTCTTACCCCTCCCACTCAAGACATTTCATTTTTCATTTGAATGAATACCCGAAATTTCCCACCCAAAAATGACACATTTTTAATTCTAAGCTTCTTTTTATAGTTACATTTTATAGACTAAAAAAGAAAACAAATTCAACAAAAGCATTTTTTATTACTAACTCAACAGGCAATTAAGAAGTGAATTTAAATTTTTCTCGTATTTAAAAAAAAGAAGATCTCTTCAGAAAAACCCCAAACGATTTGCGGGTAACATTTTTGAAAATAGTATTTGAAATTTAAAAAAAAAAAAATCAATTAAAAAGCAAGTAAAAATTGCAACAAAAAAAAAAAAAAAAAAAAAGGAAAAGGAAAAAAGAAAACCTAAAATCAAAGAATATACGTAAATTCTTAGATTCTTTTATCCTTAATTTATTCAGATGATAAATTTTAAAAAATTGAATGATTAAAACTGTCGAATATTATCAACTAAAGAATTAATCTGTGATTGAGGACTAATTGTCGAAAAATAAAAATTTATTGGAGACAAAAAAAAAAAAGAAAAGAAAAGAAAATCTTGTAAATGATTTAAACATATTGCATATTTTTATATATTATTTTAAAGGTGTAGGAAAAATTTGAAAAAAATTATAGAATAAAAGTGAATAAAAAGGTGAAATTTTTCAACTACAAATGAGGACACATGGACACCTATGGTAGTGTAATGGTTAGAAAGTTAGACTTGCAAACTTTCACGATTGAGTTCGATTCTCAATGGGTGCCCCAATCATGCACCCTTGTGTAACATCGGAGAAAAAGCTTTGTAAATTACTGCAAATAAGGACACATTTTCAATTCTTAGTTTACTCCTTTCTTCCTCCTTTGTACCTCGCTCACTGGTGTTCATAAAATCCTTTTGGACCGGGCACTTTGGCTTGTATATATATATATATATATATAGTTTTTTTTCTTATTGGATCTGATGAAGTTCTGTTGAAAATTATTTCAGAGTTATTGATTCATATCAATGCTCTTAACAGGATGTAAATAAATCTATTATCCTAATGTGACCGAATATTGTTTTTTTTTCTTGAAATATATATATATATATATATATATATATAAAAGTAGGTTGATTTTTCACTTTTCTTAAGATATTAAAAAAATCTCACTTACCGAAAGTTGTTTATGGACCTAGTAAGTACTCATACAAAAACTAGATCAAATAGTTCAACGTTTTTTTGAGCGTTTGATATCAAAGATCGTAGACAAAAACAGACTGAAAATTCCTCGTTTTTGCAAGATTTGGCCTGAATATTAGTGTGAAAACCAAATAATGTTAGTATTTAAATCAGGGAATATCCTTTTATTTTATAAAAATGATATTAATTAAAGAAATGATAACTAATCTTCAAGTTGAAAGTCTGCCTCCACCTCCTATTTTCAGAATCTGCTTCTATAAACTGCTTTTTAACGTTATGAATTAAGCAATAATATTTGAATACCATAAAAATTGATTTTTTTCGGTTATAAGTGAAAATATAACAAGCAAAAAAAAAAAAAAAAATAAGGAAAAACAAACACTATTTTAATAGAGCTTAATATATAGAGTCAAATTGCTCCCTATAAGAACCCTTAGACGAAAATGCCGTTCTCAATTTCTGACTCAAAACTTTGGCTGTTATGTGTTGATGCCTTGCTTCAAAACCATATACAGTTTGTGAAGCTTCCGTTGTTAACTTAACTGCCCGTTCCATGGCCTGAGAACGTGAGGGCAAATCTAGCAAGTCAAGCTTAGTTCCATTTAACAATGATTCTCGAAGTTCAGCTTCAGAAAAATCTTTCATCATTGGTGGTTCAAAAATATCACATAATGTTAAATCTATTAATTGTATCCAATGTGTGGCATTAAAATTAATAGTTGGTATTCTTTTTAACCTTTTCCTGGATGACTCCCCACTCCTGAAAGAATATAAAAATTAATTAATTGAATTATTAAAAAATTCCAATCTTTACTGCTTTAATAATTATGGTGAAATTAGATAAAATCTTTAAAAATGATTCTATAAATTGGAATAATTGAGTCAGTGATATATGAATAAATATTTACTTACCTAATGGCCAAAATTCTTTTTAAAGCTTCTTCTCTTACTTCAACTTCCTCAAATTTGACCATGGAATATAGAAGGTTTTCTGGCAGTAAACAAAATGTATTACCTTGTATATTTCTTAATGCTATCTGTTGGATTTTATGAGGCTGCTCCTTAATTCTCTGGATCATGTTAAAAATGTGCAGTTGCTGATTGTGGAATTTATTATTTCTTTTAATTTCAAACCAACAAGTGGCATACACATTTACGATAAGATTTATTAAACTGTGGAATTTTGTTGTGAGCCTTTGTGGGTATGCACCACGAGTCTATAAACACATGAGCCTGATGGCCAAAGTTAACCATCTTGCCTGGTTTAAAGGACCAATTTTCCAGGAGGCATATCTAGAGTCAGCCTTACCTCTAGAAATACCTACTGCGTATTCATACAGGAGTCTTTAGTCACAACTGAGATCATGTATTTCATCAATTTTCAAAATTGAATCCAGAGGTCTGCTAATAGTGGAAAATGACATTTGGGGTAAATCATGGCAATCCTCTGAGCATAATTTCCCCAGGGGGCCACTGAATGCTGTAGGGCCTT
>OY757921.1:21534759-21599759 GCA_963585895.1 Sepioteuthis lessoniana | reverse complement strand
TTAACTTTTTTTTATGGCAACCGGTGTAGGAGAAGGAAAACTCTAAATTCAAACCTTTTTAAATTCGCTTAAAAATTGAACTTGTGTCACATCCTGCTGGAGCGGAAGACTAATATATATATATATATATAGACAGATCGATCAAGATTTTACAAGTTCAAGCGCCTGTCATATCTGGCTTGGAATGTGTTTCCTTCTCTTAATTTATGTTAAGGAGGTGGCCGTGGTGTAATGGTTATCGTCGTAGGAAATGGACACGACGATACGAGTTCAAATCCTGGACGAAACTGATTGCATTTCACATGGCACTAATACCCTTGGGAAAGGTATGAATCCAATTATTCTCCCTCCAGCTATGGGTAAATAGTAGGGCAGACTAGGTTCTTCAGCCTTGGTGAGGCAACTGGTCAAGGAGAAGGAAAACTCTAAATTCAAACCTATTAAACTCCGCTTAAAAATTGACCTTGTGTCATATCCTGCCCGAGCGGAGGGGTTGGTAAATATGCTTCTCTTAATTTATGTTAAGGAGCCTCACCGAACTGATTCGAGAGTTTTGAATGTCGTGCTTTTTATTCTCCGCCACCACATTCTATAACTTTAAACAACCACCTGAAAAGTATCAATCCAACTATTCACTCTCTAGCTATGGGTAAATAGTAGGACAGACTAGGCTCGTTAACCTTTTTATGGCAACCAGTCTAGGAGAAAGAAAACTTTGAATTCAAATCTTTTAAAATTCGCTTAAAAATTGAACTTGTGTCTCATCCTGCTTGAGCAGAGGAGCTGATATATATATATATATATATATATGTGTGTGTGTGTGTGTGTGTGTGTGGTTAGGCAGCAGTCTAAGCATGTTTGATTAAATAATAAAGACATATTTTGTCTATATAATTTAATTAAGATCCTTTCAAGTTTCCTGATAAGTGTCTTGGTTTCAAGTTGGAATTGGGGGATGAATTTACCAAAATTGTCCTGAGCGCTTTCGGACCCTTCATAGGCCATCATCAGGGGTTGCTTGCATGTTTAAAGAGTGTTTTTTTAAAGAGTTTTGAAAGTTTTTGTTTTTTTTATAACATGACAAAACTACGCGAACGCAGAGTTGGATAAAACTGAGTTGCTGATGAATTTAAAAAACAGGACGCTATCAACGGAATTAGAATATTATCAAGAAATACGGAAAAATAAAAAAAATCTAAAGGCATTTTAAAAGATTGTCACTATTTTCAAAATTAATTATATTGATTTTAGGTTTTTTGTTTTTTTTTATGTAGGGCTTCTATGATTTGTAGTCGTAGCTTATCAATATCATGTTCGATTATGGTGGTGTTTTCAATTAAAATCTTTCGAAACTTGGATTTGGGAATAGAATGGGTTTTAAGATGTAAGGCTATAGAGCTAGAATCATTAAGGCGCTTTATTAGCCGTCTAGAAAGAGTTGCTGTGGTAAGTGGTAATACGCATTATTTTCTTTGGAGACACAGTCTCCCAAGGGACATTTGAACATATATACGATGTTTGTCTTATCAAGAAGTTCCGTAGTGGGGGAAGTGTTATTAGAAATAAATAGGTTGGAGGTTTAAAATTTGTTGTAGTAAATAAGTCTTACTTTTTTGATAGGATCGGTTGGGAGAACATTTTTTTGGATAAGGTCTTTTAATATATGTTCATCTATCTTATAATTACTATGAAACTGGTTTTTGTTGCATAGGTTTATTGATTGTTTATGGTTTAGGGTGTTGTTTATGTTATGTTGTTCAGGTTTATTAATGATTTGTTTAATTTCGGTATCAACAATGTCGTTGGGAAACCCATTATTGATAAGGGTTTGTTTAATATTTTTTGGTTCGTTAAGGAAGATAATTCGAGAGGAGGATAGTAGCTTAGCTCTGGAAATAAGTGTTTTTATAATTGTTATTTTATAGCGGAAGGGGCATTCACTATGAAAATTGAGGGTGCAGGGATTAATGTTGGTAGTTTTTTAATATGTGGAGGTGATGAATCGGTCAATATTGCTTGTGTCTATTAGTACACCAAGAAATGAAATTTCATTGTTGATATTGATCTCTTTTGTGAAATTGAGATCAGAATTATTTTGAAAGGTCTCTTGTATTGTGTTAATTTCATCAGTGCTATTGGTGAGGAGTATGTCGTCAGCATGCTTTGAAAAATGTCAGATTTATTGATGGTATTAAAAACCTTATTTTCAAGGGCTGACATGTAAAAATGACTGAAAATGGGTCCAAAAACTGACTCCATCGCTATTCCATCCCTTTGGATGAATATATTTCCATGGGGATCATGAAATGATTCCTTAGTAGTGCCGAGTATTTTCCGTAAGGTATTGGAGTTGATTTTGAGTGGAGGGAGCGTTGGACGGTGGTAGATATTATTTATAATTATATTGATTGTTTTTGAGTGGAGGGAGCGTTGGACGGTGGTAGATATTTATAATTATATTGATTGTTTCTTGAACTGGAACATTTGTGAATAAATTTTCCACGTCTAGAGAGGATATTATTCCTTGGTTTGTGGGTTTTAAGGATTTCTATACGTTCTTAGGTGATTTAATACTATAATTATGGGAAAGGTATGGGGTAATTAAATCGTTAATAGTTTTTGTAAGTTGGTATGTAGATATTGTTACCGGTGAAATTATTGGTCGGAGTGGATAGTCAGGTTTATGTATCTTTACAGTTCCAGGTTTGTAATCACCAATTATTTTTTATAGAGTGAAGGTCAGCGTTATTAGCATTAATAAGTTTGTTGATTTTAGACTTGAGTTGGTTAGTTGGATTTTGGTTCAGTTTTGTTAATTTGTTTTTATCGTTGAGGATTGTCTGTAGTTTAGAATGGTAATCAGATTTGTTAAGTACAATATAGATATTGGTTTTATCTACGTTTTTTATAGTTGATGTCCGGATGTTTATGTAATTGTTCGGCATCATTTTTTAGTTGTCGGGTTAGAATGGTGGAATACTTGTTTTTATTGTTGGATCTATTTTTAGTAGCTTCAGCTTTTAGAAGGTCATGTAATTGGGGTTTAGTTTTGACCTGGTTTGTTCTTGGAGTTTTAGTACGTTTTGATATAAGATTTCAATTTTTTTGTACATGGTTGAATCCATTAAAAAGATGACAGGTTGGACCCAATTTTAGGAAATCCTTCGTTATTGAGGCTGTTAAGTTTCCTTTGTATTTTGAGTTTAAGTTAATAGTGATTTTTTCAATTTTTCAGTTTGTGTTCTATGGTTTGTTACAGTTGAGTTGAGAGAGATTTTTTTTACATTTGTTACGAACATTATGTGCTTCAGTATATAGGGTGTTTATTTTGTCTTTATTGTAGTTAATTTGTCTTTTTACAAGACTACAGCGATACTTTTGGGCGTCAGTATCGTGGTGAGCTGCAGGATCAAGTATTTTAAAATATGTGTCTTTCATTTAAGCATGTTTGATTAAATAAGCAGTCCTTCATTTAAGCATGTTTGATTAAATAATAAAGACACATTTTATATATATAATTTAATTAAGATCCTTTTAAGTTTTCTGATAAGTGTCTTGGTTTCAGGTTGGAATTGGTGGATGAATTTATGGTTCTTACTTGCTCACTTGGTGAGTTAATGGAGAACCAAATGTTGCAATATTGTTAAATAGTGCTCAATATCAATGATACAGCATTTACATATTGAAATATATATATATATATATATATATATATATATATATATATATATATATATATATATATCATATTACATGGTACTGTCTGTGACCCTAGGTTTCATGCAAACCCAGGGTCACAGACAGTACTATGTAATATAATATATATATATATGTATGATATATATATGTATAATAAATATGCGCATATATATATGTATATATATATATAAGGACTTCGATGAAATTTAAAAAGAAAGTGATTGTGGACTTTAACTAAGTTAGAACTTAATATTGGCAGAGGGTGAAAGAAAGAGGGACATTTTTTTTCGAAAGCCATGGGAAGCATCATGGTGGACGTAAAAGTGAGCGGATAAACCCTCTGACGGTTCAATGCCATACCTAACCAGGCCCTGGGCCTATGAATCCAACGGTTCAACGGCCAGGATCAAATAGTTCGATCGAGGAACTACTGCTACTTATCTATAAGGGTGGCTTCTATAGATGATAATAAAAACAGCCATCAAAAGATTACCATGTTCCACGCTCAAACCCCCTGTGAAAAACCGCATCGCTGTTCGCGCGGTTTAAAAAAGGACGCATCCTGCTGAGTTTGGAGCCCCGCCCTCAGTGTTCGAAAAATCAGCTACAGAGCTCAAACTAAAACAAAAATTACTAAAATGCAAACGCACAATACAAATAGCGATATTCAACGTTAGAACTTTAAATAGAATATGACAACTACCGGAGCTGACAGCATCGGCGATAGATCATAACATAGACATAATATGCATACAAGAACAGTGGTACACTCACCGCGAGGTTATTAAATATAACGATACTGGCAATGGATGGACGTTAGCCACTGTATTTGCATGAAAAACTCTGACAATGCCACGATAGGAGGTTTAGGTATGCTTACTGGACCACGGACCCAAAATCACTAAATAGCATTTAGAAAATACAACCGAGGATGATGGAACCTACTTTTAATGGCCACCCAAGCGTAACAATCCTCTCCTGCTACAGCCCTACCAATATTAGAGAAGAAACTGACCGAATCGCCTTCTATAATGAGCTATCCTCCTTTGTTCGTAGTACCCCGAAACACAACGTTCTCGTCATTGGTGGAGACATGAATGCCCAAATTGGTAAAAACGTAAACTACAATTTCAGCTTACACAACTCGTCAAACAGAAATGGGTAACATCTAACAGATTCACGCTCGAAAATAGATTAACATCTCTCTATACAAAATTTCAGAAAAGAGAGGGAAAACTATGGACATATACCCACGCAAAAAATACTAAAGCACAGATAGACTACGTCTTTATAAATAAGAAATGGAATAATAGCGCATTGAATTGCGAGCCATACTCCTCTTTCGAGGGTGTCTCCCCGATCACCGAATTGTCACGGCAAAGATACGACTGAGCCTACGAAGGAATATGGCCCGTGCAACAACCCTTGTACACTATGATTGGTCCCTGCTTAATAACAGGGATATTAGTGATAAATATACGTTAACGCTATGAAACAAATTCGATGCACTACAGGAGATATCAGACACACCTACTCCGAATGACGAATATAATAATTTCGTCAATGCCCACTTAGAAGCGGCAGCACAATGCATATCAACTGAACAAAGAGCTAAACCTAGAGTCTCATGGGAAATATTAGCTGTTAGAAAAAAGCGTTCAGACGTGAAAACTGCCTCCAAATGTAATAGGAAGAACCCAACCAATGCCAATGCGCTGAAACTTAAAAAGGCACGAAATGAATTTGCTAACATATGCCTAAAGAAAAAACAGACGTCATACAAAATCAGATCGATAAGATTAGAGACTCGATTGAAGATAGACAATCTTGGATAGCATGGCAAAGTGAGCAGAAGGAAAAGAACTGCGAAAGGTAAACTGAAAGCTACCGAATATAACTATGGAAACAACATTTCGAGAATTTACTCGAAAAACATCCGAAAGTTACACATTAACCAATCACGAGAATTATTCGTAAGCAATTAAACATCCAACTAGGACAGTTTACACAAGAAGAATTCGACTCTACTAAGAAAAATTAAAAATAAAAAGCAGCAGGGCTTGATGAAATACCCCCAGAAGTATGGAAGACCAGGGAATTCGACTACATACTGCCCGTATATAATCCAAACACAATAGAAAGATGGACGAAGGGATGCATCCTTCCTTTCCCTAAGAAGGGCGACCTCGGATTAGCCAAGAACTACCGAGGTATAACCCTTATATCCATAGCGGCCAAGATATACAATGCTTTACTACGCAACTGCATAGGACCCAAAATTGAGAATATACTTAGAAAGAACCCAAATGGCTATCGGAAAAATCGATCCATAACGTCACAAATTTTGACTATCCGTCGAATTCTTGAAGGTCTACGTGCAAAAAACCTAGAGGCTACAATATTATTTGTCGACTTCGCCAAGGCCTTTGACTCCATACACAGAGGGAAGATGGAGCAAATACTACTCGTCTACGGCCTACCCAAAGAAACCATCACAGCCATAATGATGCTATGTAGAAACACAAAAGTAAAGTTCGCCTCCGGATAGAGACACAGACTACTTTGACATTGTAGCAAGTGTGCTGCAAGGAGACACATTAGCCCCATACCTCTTTATCATCTGTCTAGACTACGTGCTTAGTGCGTTTATTGATAAAATGAAAGTCAACAGTTTTAAGCTGACAAAGGAAAGAAGCAGAAGATACCCCGCACATACAATTAGGGACTCGGACTACGCTGATGACATAGCGCTTCTGGTAAATGCACCCGCTCAAGCCGAATCCCTGCTACATAGTCTGGAACGTGCAGTTGCTGGCATAGGCCTCCATGTCAACGGAGACAAGACGGAATACATGTGATTTAATCAAAGAGATGACATCTCCACACTAAACGGTAGTTCTCTGAAACTAATAGACAAGTTCACCTACCCAAGAAACAGTGTCTAATCAACCGAGATAGACATCAACACGTTACTAGCAAAGGCATGGACAGTTATTGATAGACTATCGGTCATATGGAAGTCAGGCCTGACCGATAAAATGAAACACAGTTTTTTCCAAGCAGAAGTCGTATCGATACTGCTGTATGGATGCACTACATGGACGCTAACTAAATGTATGGAGAAAAGGCTTGACGGCAATTACACAAGAATGCTGTGAGCAATATTAAACAAGTCCTGGAGGCAGCAACCCACAAAGCAGCAGCGGTACGGCTACTTTCCACCAATCACGATGACTATCCAAGTTAGACGAACCAGACATGCGGGACACTGCTGGAGAAGTAAGGATGAACTCATAAGCGACATACTCATGTGGACCCCTTCACATGGACGAGCAATGGTAGAACGACCGGCTAGAATCTACCTAAAACAGCTCTGTGACAATACAGGATGTAGCCCTGAAGAACTACCGGGAGCGATTGACGATAGAGAAGAGTGGCGGGAGAGGGTCAGGGAGATCCCCGCTGGCGGCGCGACATGATGATATATACATGTATATCATATGTATAATAATAAATATATGTATACATTTTTGATATATAATATATAAGATATATATGTATAATAAATGTATATATATATATATGTCAAGTGATCTCGTCCACGCCTCGCTAGAAAAGCAGGTCTTCCAACCATCCTCGCTATGAAGGCAGAGTATTTAACTAACACCTTACCATGTTGGTATGTGGCACAAGGCCGTTTTATAGTGGGAGCTTCGCACAGGTCAAAACCAATGCAAGACAGAGGCAAAAATTCTTGGCCTCGACGGTATTCCCCTAACGGGGCGCCTCAGACACCAAGCAATAAACTTGGTCATGCAAAGGAGGTAACGAATGTGGGGACAGTCCCCACCCCCGGGGCCAAGGGTGTGTCAATCCCAGATACCCAACACGAATTCCAGGCAGCCCTGCTAGCTACCCAGCACGCATGTTAGACGGCTTCGACCAAGTTCATGCCACCTTCACTAGGAAGTCTTCCAACCGCCTCACTAGGAAGGCAAATCGGTCGGCTAACATCATCAGTGCTCATATACAAAAAGAATTGCCCATTCTATACGGAGAGGTATCATCTCTTTACACAAGCTTAAAATACTTATTACGAGTACATGGTGGATACACTACGACAATGCTCCTTCCAACAACATGGTTAAAAACTCATACAGGGCAGGGGAAGCTTGAAAATGACCCCGTGAAGAAAGGCCTCGGAGAAAAATGTTGACAAAATTGATGACAGGATAAGGACAGTTTGATGAACATTACATTGTAACAGAGTTGGGTTTCTCAAATGAAAGTTTGGTTGGTTGGTTACAATATTTTCTTCTGAAGAATATTGCTGTCGATTCAAGTGTTTGTCTTTGTCGTGATAATAGAAAAAGATGGGTTTATGGAAATTGGAATGAATTATACAGCTCTGCTTTTGTTTTTTTTTCTTTTTCGTCAAACAGAAACAAACGATAAATTCAGTAAATTCTCCTCTTTACTCCCTGACAGATGCAGTGCGTTGGCGGGAAAATAAGAAATCGATTAAGATTTTTCAGCACACTCTTTTTGATTATGTCAAATTAAAAAGAGATAATTGTACGAATCATCTAGATAAAGAAAGAAGAGGAAGTATAAGAATGGCAATGGAGGAAAAGAGGAAGAAAAGAGAAAGGAATGGAAGGGTAAATCCTGTGGAAATAAAAAGAAATTTTAGGTTTAATGGTATATCAACCCTTGTACCTTATTAAATGACATGATAAGGACAGTTTGATGAATAATTGAACATAACATTAGAACCCACAGAGTTGAGTATCTTAAATGAAAGTTTGTTTGTTTGTTTGTTTGGTTGGTTGGTTGAGTGTTATGGCATATCAACACTCTTAGGTTATTTAATTTCAAGTCCAGTTTATACATATATCAAATATATGATTTGTAAACAAATAAGTAAGTAAAGTTGGCGACTTTAGTTGAGGGTAACCCGAAGGCTCCTTTTTCGATTGCTACGACACCAAGGTGTAGGGGAGGCCGCTACTCCTTTTCCTCCACATTAAACCGACTTTGTGTCACATTCTGGCATCGTATAGAGTCGGATAAAAAGCTTCTTAGCCTTTACACTGAGTGGTAAATTTACTACATCCAGTCTCAGAGAGCTGTTTTTATATGCAGCACCTCCCCCATTACTAAAAGAGTTAGGGTTAGGTTTGTTGCTCAACGACTGAGGTGTTTCCAGAGGAGAGAATGCCGATGAGGGCAGGGTCATATTTGTCTCTGCTTCCCACCAGACAAGACTTTGACACAAGGTCTTTTCTATAGAAGGAGTTTTGGGAAGATGAGTTCGAGCACGACCCGAGGCTCCGGCCCTGCTGGATGTATGCAGGCCATCAGCTCACTTAGTGCAATGTGAGCTAGATGAGCCAACTGCTTGACACATTTGATATATTACGTGACTCTGGCATATATTCCTGCTCATAGCTTGAACTAGATCCGTGAGTCTAGTGCTATGCACTGCTTGTCAATGACGTCATGGCCCACCTGCAGGTAGCCCAGCCGAAACTGGCAGCCATTCGGCCTCGAATCAGCCCTTGACCGTAAGAAGCGCTTGGGGAGAAGAACAGATACCTCTCCTTCGAGCGTGAAGCCCACAGCGCCGTGAGAGATGGGCAATTTTTGTTCTGTCCCTCGAGCTGGTGGTGTTTCACTCGCATGAAACCAACCTTGTGTTACATCCTTTTAGAAGGGACGTATATCCTGTCCCTTCATTTTATCTTTAGCATTTAGTAAACAGGCTGTCCCATTCCAAATTTTGTATTCTTAATTGTTCATAAAGCATCCACAATAGACGACCTTTAAACTCACTGGATTCTCGTTGCAACAACAGTTCATGATGATATTAGTGCTTCTATTTAGAAAAAGATTAAAGGGTTCTAATTAGTATTTTATGATTATATTCTATCTTGTGAATTTGGATGATTAGACTAAGACATTGAGTACGATTGCAGACCTCTCAAAATTAACGTTTAATTACAATTTTGACTGGAAGTTGTTTTATTCTCCAAGAGTATTTAAAATGTATTGCTCTAATACAAATCACGCTAGGATGTGGCGTTTATGCTGGGTTATAATCAGATATCTACATACATAGGTAAAAAAAGGGTTTTAGATCAGCAAAATACAGTGTTTTATGCAGAAAAATGCAACGGTAAAATATAATAAACCGGCCCATTGGTATAATGGTTAGAGTATTCGCCAATGGTCCGCGAGGGCAAGGTTTCAATCCCTGGTTGAGTGTTACCAACAACTCAAAAGAAAATAATTCTTGACGCCTCCTTGCTTAACACTCAGCATTGTAAGGTACGGACCAAGGATAAGTGAAGCAATCCAGGGAAAGGAGTAGCGGTGTAGTAGCTATTGAAAAGAAAGCTTTCGGATCGCCCTCAACTACGGTCGGCCAACTTACAATATAATAAAACTAGATAAAAACTCAGAGTCGTGAGTTTTTCCTCCGTTTTACATACATACATACATATGTGTGTGTATGTGTGTGTGAGAGCGTGTAAGTGTGTGTGTAGACAACTGAAATAAAAATTCCCTGACGATGGTTTGGGTTGGTTTCTTTGTTTAAATCCATCCTTGTAGAAGAACAGCTGTGTTACTATTTATGGTTTCTTTGTTTAAAAGCACATCAACCTTCGTCGGTTATTTAATGCCAAAGCCATCCTTGTTGAAGAACAGCAGTAGTACTATTTAAGTTTTCTTTCTTTAATGGCACATCAACCTTCGATGGTCATTCAATACCAAAGGGGGTGCCCGTGGTGTAATGGTTATCGTCGTAGGAAATGGACACAGCGACACCAGTTCAAATCCTGGACGAGACTGATTGCATTTCACATAGCACTAATACCCTTGGGAAAGGTATGAATCCAATTATTCTCCCTCCAGCTATGGGTAAATAGTAGGACAGACTAGGTTCTTCAGCCTTGATGAGGCAACTAGTCTAGGAGAAGGAAAACTCTGAATTCAAACCTGTTAAACTCAGCTTAAAAATTGACCTTGTGTCATATCATGGCCGAGCGGAGGGGTTGGTAAATATGGTTATTCAATGCCAAAGCCATCCTTTAAGAAGAACAGTAGTGGTACTGCTGGGGTAGAGGGATCTTACCGAGTTTGAGTCTCCATCAAATTGTACTATATATATATATATATATATATTTATATATTTGATGTATAACGCAAGTTAAATATTACTAACACACACACACACACACACACATAATCGCACACCAATTTTATAAGATACATAACTTTTTATATATACATATTTATCTGTCACACAACCAGTTCTTACGACAAAGTAATGAAAAATTCAGTTGTTATGGTAACACGGAACATAATCCGTTCGCCAGTCAGTATTTCTAAACACACGCATACTAATAGGAAATTATTTTTATAAATAAAACTTAGTATATATATATATATATATAATCGAAAGAAAAACGCAACAGAAAATCATTTGGCTATTATACATTTATTTCAGCTGACCCCTGAAATAAATTTATAATAGCCAAATCACGGTCTGCTGAGTTTTTTCTTCCAATTATATAAATTTGCTCGGTATTATATTTATATATCTATATATTAATAATCATATATTGAGCACTCCTGGAGATTTAAAAGAGTCCTCTTACATATTCTCTATTTGAATCTTTCCCAACTCATCTTCTTTATATATATATATATATATATATATATATATATATATATGGTGTTTCAAAATAGATGCATCCCATTTATATTATAATGATTTATTAGTGACAAGCGCAATGACGGTCATTTGGAATACCAGTAAAAAATGCATCCTTTGAGCTAGAGACATCAAATCAATATTTTTGAAAATTGTTCTAATATCAGCTTCCAGGACATGCAAGTTTTTTTTAGTTTCTTGTGCCAGTAAAAGATCATTATCATATTAACGGGTTGCATATATTTGGAGACAATTTTGAATGATTTTGTCTCCAAATAAGTAGTGACACAAAATGTTTTTTCCTCTCTAGTCCAAGGCATTGTGATCAAGGATTATTTGTTGTTATAGTATAGTATTTTCAAATCTGAAACAGAAAAGAACACAACATTATTATTAGTGGAATTATTAATAGTCACATGGGTCCTATGTATATTGAGACACTATATATATATAGTCATCCGCTGACAGACTATTTCGTTGTATCACAACTCTTCAGTGTGGCTTGACACGTTGAACGCTTGAAGCTGGGATCGAAACCCGCCCAACTTTACGTTAGACTTAGTATCAAACCGCTCGGTCAACAAGCGTACCACGTTGGCTAAGGAATTATAAGGTATTATGTACCAACAGCAGCAGCGTTCTTTTGTTTACAATTTATACTTTACCGGATAGCAGAGTGCTCAATTCGTTCGAGGAGCTTTGCATTATGCGAGCGGCAGCCGAAAATTCCTTCGCCAGAGTGCTCAACCCCCATGGGAGAGCGTATATATATATATATATATATATATATATATATATATATATATATATATATGTATATTAGATTTAAATCTAAGTTATATAAATATATGTATATATACATAAAACCGTATATATATATATATATTTTTTTTTTTTTGATAATTAAACTGTGTACTTACATTTAAACTGCGTGCTTATGTCAAACTGAATTGTTTGAAATGAAACTGTTTTTGACATTGAAATTGTACTTACACTCAACTGAATTGTTATACATAGAACTGTTTTGACTTTTAACTGTGTAAACAAAATCTGTACTTATACTAAACTGAATTAGCTGAATTAGAGCTGTTTGAATAAACTGAATAGCTTGAAATAGAAAGGTTTTTTACAGTTAAACTGTAAACTAATGCTAAACTAAATTGTTTGAAATAGAACTGATTATTTGTATAAAATGGATTTGACGTTAAATAACCTGTGAAGGTTGATATGCCATAAAACACAATCAACCAACCATATATATACAATGTAACCCTGATATAAGAGAGTTATCGGGACCGATGAAGAAGTCTCCTATATCAGGGTTTTGTCTATGTTGTTTAGGTAACACAGGCTCTAATTTGGGACTAGAGAAAATAGCTGTTATATTAGAGTTTCTCTTATATAATGGTCTTTTATATCCGGGTTACACTATATATATATATATATATATATATATAACTTTAAATTTAAACTTAATTATATTTATAAGTTCATATCTATCTATCAATCTAGCTAGCTAGCTATCAGGCGATATAGATATTTTACATATACGAAGGTGGGATTAAACATTCATATGATGACGTCGTATATACTTTCAGTGAATTTTTGATCAATGGGTTTCAAGCACTGCAATACCGATGTGTGCGGACCGTAAGGGGAGCTACGTTGAAAAATAAACCTCATTTGGTCACATTCACTTAGAGCAACTTGGCTAGTTTCTTAATTTTTCAGCCGGCCCTTGTACATACTCAAACCCTTCATTACCTATATATATATATATATATATATATAACCAAAGAAGGGGATGTGATAGATAGATAGATTGAAATAAAGAGAGACTTTGATAGACAAAAATATGGTCAAACTAAGATAGATATGGGCATATGAACACCTAAAGATGACCGTCTAGAGAGCTGAATTGACTGATAGCGAGTTAGCTAGATTGATATACATAGGTATGGAAATGTTAATTGAAAACAGATTTTAACTAATCGTTACTGAAAATAGTTTTGAATAAATAGCGACAGAGAGTTTCGGTGGCCCGGTCATGAATGACTATTCCATGGGTATATTAACACACACACACACACACACACATATATATATATTAAAAGATGAAGGGGTTTAGGAAAATTTGAGGAAGACCTTATCTTAATGACAAGGCATGGTTTTCGGGTAACTAGAGTTGGGCGTAAGGAGAGTGTCGTCCATTCGATAGCCTAGATGTTCGCATCCGATAAATGTTAAAAAGACAGTAAAAACGTCGGAAAGAAGAAGAAGAAGAAGAAGAAGAAGAAGAAGAAGAAGAAGAAGAAGAAGAAGAAGAAGAAGAAGAAGAAGAAGAAATGTAATAAGTTAGTGTTGTTAATAAAAATCAGAGTGCTCGAAAGCTGGTGAACAGAGCAGTATATAAACTAAAGAGAAATGATAATTCACTGTACATTTTCCGTTACTTAAAGTTTCACGTGTTAAAAGGAAAAATTGTCACTATCATCAGACAAGACAGTAATATTTCAGGAACATTTTGCTTTCCTGTTTGATAATTGTGACAAAATGAAACTTTTAGTAGCAGAAGTAATACGCAAAGTTAAAACTTTTAAATGTATATACAAGCCCATTGGCATAGTGGGTAGAGTGTTAACCAATGGTCCGGGAGTCATACAAAATCCAGGTCGAGTCATACCAAAGAATCAACAAATGGTACTCAATGCCACCTTGCTTAACACTCAGCTTTATTAAGTACGAATCAAGGATAAGTAAAGCAATTCTGGGAAAGGAGTAACGCCCTTCCCTACACCTTAGTGTTGTAGGTATTGAAACGGAAACCTTCGAGTCGCTCTCGACAACGGTCAGCCAACTTACTTTATATATTATTATTATTATTATTAAAGATGCCAAAGAAAGACATGGAGTTTTGTTATTAGCACTTTCTTGTTTAAGGGAGCGATGTCGCAAATGAGGATGACTGCTGATTAGGAATTATCCGAAAACTCTAATTATACGGTCTGTGTGCATGAGTGTTCGCCAATGGTCTGGAAGACCGGGGTTCAATACCAGGTTGAGTCATACCAAATGGTACTTGATTTGCATTGTTTGGAATTGGTTTATTGCAGACATTATTTTACTTTCACAGAATTTTTTTTTGAGGCTACTCAAAATGGCGGCAAATCAAACAGAGTGTGTGTAATACCTGAACAAGGGACAAGTGATTGTATATGAGTTGATCAAAAGTTAATTAAAAAAGAATTATTATATATATATATATATAAGTTGGGGTAGCGTAAATATAGAATCAAGGGTGCTTGTGACTGAGTTTTTCGTCTATATGATGATGACCAACGAAGGTCAAAAATATATGTAAGTAAAGTTGGCGACCTCAGTCCAGAGTGACCGGGAGGCTCCCTTTTTAATAGCTACTACACCGCGGTATAGGGGAAGGCGCAATTCCATTGCCTGGATTGCTCCACTTTACCCTTGATCCTTACCTTATAATGCTGAGTGTTAAGTAAGGCGGCATCAAGTACCATTTTTTGAGTCTTTGGCATGACTCGACCTGGGATTGAACCTCGGTATTCCGGGCCATTGACGAACACTCTACGCATTAGGCCAATGACCCGGTCTCACTCTCTCTCTCTCTCTATATATATATAATCCGAAGAAAATAATCGAGGGGTAGGAATATCCAGTTTGAGTTTTCATTATATCTCATAATATATAATGATATTTCCACCGTTAAAATTTTTAAATAAAAAAACTGAAAATTTTTTTTTGATTAAAAATTAAGAATTTAAAAAATTCTTGACTCCCCGGGAGCAATATTAACATACCAAAATACAAAACAGTTTTTTCTTTCGCCATCTAAAGAGGGTCATCATAGACCTGAAATAAATTTCTACGGATACCAAAGAATTGAATTTTTTTCTTTTTCTATATATATATATATATATATATATATATATATATATATATATATATATATATATAAAGAGAGAGATGAACAAAAGTGATATGACAAATAGAAATATTTCTCATACGTTATTAGTTTTTGATTGTTCTCAACTAATTTCGACCTTCATTCATCGTCAGGGCAAAAGGTTTTGTAGCAAAAGTTTTTAGATACTGTGTGTGTATGTGTATATGTGGATAAGCATATTAATTGATTGATAGTATTTAAAAATATCGAGGCAAAAGCCATATTTATTCATAAATGAACGATGAATGTAATGTTAATTTTCTTCAACATTCATCGTTCGTTTATAAATACTTATGGCTTTAGTCTCGACATTTTTAATACTATCTATCTATCTGCACTTTTGGGTTTGAAACTGGAATACTATACCTATAATTAATTTTATTTGAACGTATATCTCTTAATGTAACGAAAATTGTAATTCCGTTAAATCTTGAAAGTCAACAAAAAATTCTGGAAATATCATTTCAAATAAGCTATAAGTGTTGCCGTAAAACCTGGGCATTTTTATTCGAGATTATTTCATTCCATGTCACTATTATTACCGACTATATCCCGAAGAGAAATACCAAAGTGCTTTTATTCGACTGAAACTTTGTGTCAAATATTAATGAGTTTAATAGGGACAAAATCTACGTATCTGTTTAACTTAGCAGTATATACAATAAAGCCACAATAACATGGGAGGTGCCCGTGGTGTAATGGCTATCGTCGTAGGAAATGGACACGGTGACACGAGTTCAAATCCTAGACGAGACTGATTGCATTTCACATAGCACTAATACCCTTAGGAAAGGTATGAATCCAATAATTCTCCCTCCGGCTATGGGTAAATAGTAGGACAGACTTGGTGAGGCTGCTTGTCTAGGAGAAGGAATACTCTGAATTCAAACCAGTTAAACTCCGTTTAAAAAACTGACCTTGTGTCATATCCTGCCCGAGCGGAGGGGTTGGTAAATATGATAAAGCCACAATAACATGAAAGTAAAAATTAGGATAGTGCAAAAACAGAGTCATCGGCGATTGGTGACTGGTAGTTTCTCGCCTATGCAACCAAATGGTTCCCACGTGGTGTGTACTCTTTTATATAAAATTGTCTATTTTTCTATTAGTATTAACTTATAGTGTGAGCATCGAGAAGTGTGGGGATTTTTAGGGAGCAGTTTGAAATTGTCTTTCCTCATGTCAGTGATTAAATAAACAAAAGTAAAGTGCTCTATTAGTTTTCTAGGAGCGGTATACTGATAATGAAATTTGTTATATTTACGAATAAAGAATGCTCAATACTGAGGAATGAACACATATGTATTTACCAACACACGAGCAGGATGCGACACAAGGTCTATTTTTTAAGCGGAGTTTAACAGGTTTGAATTGAACAGTTTTGCTTCTCCTACACCGGTTACCATACTAAGGCTAAAGAGTCTAGCTCCACTATTTTATCCATAGCTGAAGAGAGAATAATTGGATTCATACCTTTCCCAAGGATATTAGCGGTATGTGAAATGCAAACAGCTTCGTCCAGGGTTTGAACTTTGGTCGCCGTGTTCTTTCCTTCGACGATATCCATTATACAAGGAACGCATGCATTCGTGTATAATATGCACCCTTTCCCAGGATTTTTAAGCTTATAAGCATTATACACGCAAACTAAATAATACCTTTTTTCCGACATGTGCATCGCAATATTCATGATGGAATGACCGAAAGTTAGTTCTGTCTATAGTCCAAAGTAAATATTGTGTCACAAACCGTTCTCTTTTATACCTTCAAAGAGAAATAAAGGTGGTGTCTTCGTGGTGTAATGGTTAAAGCGATGGACTGCGGAATCGTAGTAAGCGAGTTCGTACTCCAGTCGCGCTATTACATTCACTTTCGGACAAATACCCTTGGGAAAGGTATGAACCCCGTTATCCTCCCAGCTATGGGTGAAATAGTACCACTACTATTCTTCAAGGATAATGGCTTTGGCATTAAATAATCTACAAAGGTTGATATGCCATTAAACAAAAGAAACCAAACCAAACCAAACCAAACCAAACCAGAGAAATAAACATTGGAATGAGTGTTTGACCATGATTTGTTTCTTCTACTCTGAACATATTTTCGCCGAAAATTTGTAAAGTTTTCGTGTGAATATACCCTCGTCTTCTTCGTAAATTTTGTGTTTCAAAACATTAGATAAATAAATTCTAATTTTTTAGACGATACGAAAGGGATGAAAAGTCGAATACATTTAAAATTGAGTATAGATTTAACTGCTTCAAATTCCAAAAGGTCAGTGCGTATTATATACGAGAGATTATTTTTTTTCCGTAATTTCGTCACTGAAAGTTAGGGATGCGTATTATGCACGAACGCGTGTTATGCACGACTAATTACGGTAAGTCTCATTAGTCTAGTTGGTTGGGGCTGGAGAATACGCCGACTGTATTTATGAAGAGGGTTAATACCCTCTCCGTTAACTAGTGTCCTGGATATGACACGAAACCATCTGATGGTGAGTCACCAGTCCCGAAGATCTGGGGAGTGTGGAGTACCCGTTCATTGCCTGTACTCTATCTCGGAGTGGTAGTACTTGTTGGGAACCCATCCATATGACAAATAGATCTGTTTAATGATTTTCGATGCTTGAAATCATTTAACTGTGTGCAAATAAAACAATCAGTGTTATATTGGAATACTTGAAAACATTTGCGTGCAAATAGAATAATTTATGTAAGACAACAATAGTTAAAACCATTTGTGTACAAATAGAACAATTAATATTAGATAGCAGTACTTGAAAACATTTAACTGTGTGCAAACAAATGAGCTGTGGCTCCTTTAAAAATAATGTCGTCTACAAACTATTCGCAGGCAAATCATATGTATAAAATATATACATAAAATGGATTTGGCATTTAATAACTTACAAAGGTTGATATACCCTAAAAAGAACCAACCAACCAACCAACCAACCAACCAACAGTAAGTGTCATGAAAAGTAGTGAGATGGAATCTTTAAAATGATGCTAACTCTTATCATATATTAGTGAAACACAGGATTGTGAAAGTGCAGCACTCTCCATACTTATCATATTTAGCTCTGTATGACTTTGTGTTTTCTCAGCTGAAAGTTCCCGATTGTAAGATGCAAGGATTGGGATATCACGATGTAATAAGAGTGTTGAATGGAAAAGGGGACGTTGGTAAAGAAAATTAACGTTTCATGCATCATTCATTTAGTAGTAAATACAGCTTTGGTTTCTATATTTCAAGATAAATTTCTATCTCTTAAAAGAATTAATTTCTATCAGTTTAACACTATCTATCTATCTATCTATCTATCTATCTATCTATCTATCTATCCCTAACTTTTAATATCAGTCGATGCATATTTGTATTTTCACATCTATTTCAGTTCGTTCGTATCTATCTATCACACACACACACACACACACACACACACACACACATATATATATATATATATATATATATGTGTGTGTGTGTGTGTGTGTGTGTGTGTGATAGATAGATAGATAGATAGGTAGATACGAACGAACTGAAATAGATGTGAAAATACAAATATGCATCGACTGATCTTAAAAGTTAGGGGTAGTTTGATAGATAGATAGATAGATAGATAGCCATTATATATATAAATATATATATATATATATATATATATATATATATATATATTTAATAATGACTGTTTTAAAGGCTGCTGTATATACAGAGGGAGTACTCCACCTATTGGATTAAGTATATAATAGTACCCATCATCATTAACAGGATAGTTTCTAATGATATGAGGGGCATTAGTCATATTAAAGAGCTGAGAACGCAGAAGTATCAGTCGACTGATGTCCTTTAAAAATCACGTGTCTAAAAGAAAGAAAGAAACAAACAAACAAACAGACAAAGAAAATTATAGCTGACAAAGTAGAATCTAAGTATACAAAGTTATAGTTAGGGAAGAAGAAAGAAAAATTAAGCCTCTGAGTGTGTGTGTGTGTGTCTGTGAGAGAGAGAGAGAGAGAGAGAGAGAGAGAGAGAGAGAGAGAGAGAGAGAGAGAGACAGAGAGACAGAGAGAGGGAGGGAGAGAGAGAGAGGCGTTAAGTAGTGTAGACTATTAAGTTTGTGTCCGTGAAAAAAAAGTCATGGATATATTTTGATTTCTATGAAATGATTTATCTTTTTTTAGAAAAGAAACTAATAAGTCTCGTGTTTCTATAACAATGGAATTTCCCATTACTCAAGAGTGAAACCAGAATGTGAGAGCGATATATATATATATATATATATATATATATATATATATATATATATATATATATATGTGTGTGTGTGTGTGTGTGTGTGTGTGTGTGTGTGTGTTCATCTAGTGAGATATAGATAAAGAAATACACAGGAGATAAAAAATGTACATAATATATATGTACTGAATATATATATATAAATAAATCTATCTATCTATTTATCTATCTATCTATCTATCTGTAGATAAATATATCTATTTATATCTATGTATATTTTTTTATCTTCTCAGTACTTCTGTTTATTTATCTATCACTAGCTAAACCCCCCCCACACACATACGTATATATATATATATATATATATATATATATATATATATATATATATATATATATAAACATTTTTGCATTTTCTTCTCTGTACTTTTTTTGTCTCAGTAATTCTATATCTTTCTGTCTGTCTCTCATCTGTTTCTCTGTCTCTCTTCTTTCTTTACTCTCTCTCTTACTCTCTATCTCGATGTATGAGTGTGTGTATGTGTGTGTATGTATGTGTGCGTGTGGGGATAAGTTATATATATATATATATATATATATATATATATATGTGTGTGTGTGTGTGTGTGTGTGTGTGTGTACTTGTGTGTGTGAATGCCGGAACAATAATGTATGTGTAGGAATGTCTGAGTGTTCTCTGTCATTGTGTGTATGTCTGTATGCCTCTGTGTGTGTGTGTGTGTGTGTGTGTGTGTGTGTGTGTGTGTGTGTGTGTGTGTGTGTGCGTGTGCGTGTATGTGTGTGTGTGTGTGTGTGTGTGTGTCTATGTTTCTGTGTGTGTATAAGTATCTAAGTATAATCATTTATAAGTAAGTGATTGAGTACGTAAGTAATTTTATGTACCTGTCATGTCCTGGTTGTTAAGAAAGCGTGGGAAGGAGACACACAGGTCTATCTCATGAGGACAACAGGTCTTGAATGACACCAGAAAAATATACTTAGCCCACCTGTCCCAATGCGATCATCCACTCCTGTATCTGCCCTCCCCCAACACTAACATCCTCTAGGGATAACAATTTTTTTTATTATCCTGCAACTGCTCGCTTTAATGAGTTCAATTACTTCCTTAGCGCACTAGGAAACAAATGAAGATGAAAAAAAAATACCAACAGTAAAAAAAAAAAAAAAAAAAAAATCAACAAACGTGATTACAAACAACAACAACAACAACATCAATAATAATAATAATAATAATAATAATAATAATAATAAGAAGAAGAAGAAGAAGAATCGAAACCATCCTGATGACAGCATTGTTGAGATCAGTCAGAATACTCAGAAGAGTCCTGGACAACTGAGAAGAGAGGCGGTCAACCAGACTCAAGGGAAAAACCATTAGTGAGTGTGAAAAACTCACAATGAGTAATCCTGGAAACTTGAGAAGACTTGTCATCACTCAGACTCCAGTGAAAGAGCGTCAGCTAATGTTCGTGTGAAAAACTCACACAGAGTAATCCTGGGCACATGAGGAGACTTGCTGTCAATCAGACTCCAGTGAAAGACTATCAGCAAACGTTGATATGACAAACTCAATAAGAGTAAACCTGGAGACCTGAGGACACTTGCTAACACTCAGACTCCAGTTAAGGAGCATCAGCTAACTTTGCTATGAAAAAATCATAAAGAGTAAAATAATAAGAATAATGAAAATGATAATTAATCACCTTACGTATATGGATGACATAAGGCAATTTGCACCCCCCCAAAAAAACTTAGACTCTGATACAAAGTAAGAATGTTCAGCCGGAATATTTGAATGGAATTCGGCATTTAAAGATGTCCTAAATAAAAAGTGGGAAAAGAGAAACAGCAGGAAAAATAGAGCAATCAAATCAAAAATGTTTTAGATATAAGAGTGCTTCCCCCTTTTATTTATTTATTTGTAAATAATTTTGATCTAATTATAATAATTCGGATATTAATCAACATCGAGCTTAATTACTTAATGATAATAATAATAATAATAATAATAATAATCACACACTCAGGAAATGTAAAGGCGGATACAAACTTACTTGGTCCTGTCAGCTGGGGCTGCAGAATACAATGACTTAAATTATGCAGAGGAGTAAGAATCCTCCAACAAGTTTCCTGGACAGGACACTAAATAATCAAATGGTGAGGCTTCAGTAATGCTGAAGCTTTGGGGAATGCAGAGTACTCCTTCATTGCCATTGCTCCCAGATCCACTCTGACCCAAAGTGGTAGCATCTGATAGGGTCCTAAGTATAGGTTAAATAGAATTAAACTGTGTTATTACGCTCAAGTGAATTGTTTAAAATCAACTGTTTTGACATTTAACTGTGCATTTATGCTAAACTGAATTGTTTGAAATAGAATTGTTTTGACATTTAACTGTGTGTAAACAAAAAAAAACTGTTCTTATACTAAACTGAATTGTTTGAAATTTTTATCAAAATGACTTAGTTCGTCGATAAATGACCCGAAAAAGGTTGATACGTCGTACAACCAACCAACCAAACAAAGAAACTTACTAAATCGTAAGAAATATCAATCACCTAATGTACATGGACGACATCAAACTGTGTGCCAAAAATGAAAAAGAATTGGAAACCCTGATACAATCATTGAGAATATACAGTCAAGACATAGGGATGGAATTTGGAAAAGAAAACTGCATCATGCTAATAATGAGAAGCGGGAAACAACATATGATCGAAAGAATAGAACTACAAAATCAAGAAAAAATCAGAACACTTGGAGAGAAGAAAACTTACAAAGATTAGAGAAGCGGACATCATCAAACAAGTGGAGATGAAAGAAAAATCAAAAAGAGTATTTCAGGAGAACGAGAAAACTACTCAAAACCAAATTATATAGCAAGAATTTCATCAAAGGTATAAACATCTGGGCTGTCTACCTTGTAAGATATTCGGGATCATTCTTGAAGTGAACGAGGAAAGAACTTCAATAAATGGATCAGAGAACAAGAAACTTAATGATCACGCATAAGACCTTACATCCCAGAGATGACGTTAACAGACTATATGTGTCAAGAAAAAAAAAAGAGGAGGAGGACTTACCAGCATTGAAGATAGCGTTGATGCATAGATACAGCAATTCGAAGACAAGATAAAAAAAAGCGTAGAGGAAGACTGATTATAGCGACCAGAAACAATTCAGACAATACGAAGATCAACAGAACAAAAATAAGTAGAAAACAAAAATGGGAAGAAAAATAACTGTATGAACATTTCAAGGGACAAACAAGGAAAAAATCGCACGAGAAAACTTGGACATAACTAAGAAATTGAAACCTTAAGAGAGAAACCGAATCTCTTCTAATAGTAGCACACACACAAAAAAAAAAAAAAAAAACGCCATAAGGACCAATTATATCAAAGCAAGAATAGATAAGAATCAACAAAATAGAAAATACAGGTTTTGTGGTGGTGATAGGGATGAAACGACCAAACACATAAGCAAATGCAACAGATTAGTGCAAAGATAGTTTAAGACTAGACTAGTGGGGAAGGTGATCCACTGGTAATTGTGCAAGAAGTTTACATATGACCATACGATCAAATGGTATATGCACAACCCAGAATCTGTCCTGGAGAATGAGATACACAAAGTTCTCTGGGATTTTGATATACAAACGATCACCTAATCTCAGCCAGATGACCAGAACTAGTCAACCAGATAACAAAAAGGGATCTGTCGAATAGTGGACTTTACCGTCCTGGAAGATCACAGAGTAATATTAAAAGAAAGCGAAATGAGAGATAAGTACCTTGACCTTGCTAGAGAACTGAGAAACAATGGAACATGAAAGTGACAATGATACTAATTGTAATCTGTGCTGTAGGTACAGTCACCAAAGGATTGGTACCGGAACTGAAGGACTTGAAAATCAGAGGACGAGTGGAGACCATCTAATCTACTGCATTGTTGAGATCAGACAGAATATTAAGAAAGGTCCCAGAGACTTGAGGAGACTTGCTGTCACTCAAACTCCAGTGGAAGATCATCAGCTAACGCCGATGGGAAAAACTCTCAAGGAGTAAATAATAATAATAATAATAATAGCTGACTTCTCAAGAAAACTTTTCCCAAAATTGATGAACTGAACTTTATCGACACTCTTGTTAAGTAAGTTCAGAATACAGAGAATCACTGAGATCATTAAAAAAATAATCTTTATGATAATGATTACCTTAGATTGGTCTAGTAGGTAGAGTGTTCGCCAATGGTCCGGGAGACCGGGGTTCAATCCCAGGTCGTGTCATACCAAAGACTTTAAAAATGGTACTTGATACCTCCTTGCTTAACACTTACCAATATAAGGTACGTATCGAGGATAAAGTAGAGCAATGCAGGGAAAGGTGTTGCGCCCTCCCCTACACCTCGGTGTTGTAGCTATTGAAAAGGAAGCCCTCGGGTCGCCCTCAACTACGGTCGCCAACTTCACTTTTTTAGATAGCAAAAGTGGTACATCATAGCTGGATTTTTGTTAGCTCAGAAATGGTAAAATGTTACCAGAGAATAAAGTCATTTCCAATACAGATTGCAACTAATGATAATACTCTGAGGAGTGGGGGGGGGCTTCACGCGAGCTAAACTTACTATGATAATTTATCAAGGGAGATAACCATTAAATTCTAATAATTGAGTGCTTCCCCTAATTTGATCATCTATTTGCGATTACAATATAAATTCTATGAATAGGATATAAGTTGACACCAAACTTATGGGCTTTCGAATACGGCTATTAAATAATAATAATAATGATAATATATTCAAGATATCAGAGCAAATTGTAAGCTTCATCACGATAGCTTTCGAAAATTGGAGAGTGGAAGTAAGAGGAGACGGATAAACCCTAGCTGAAGTTGAAATCCAAAGAAGCATTTTCCATGTAGGCTCATTATCAACTCTACTATATGTAATAGCAATGATGCCATTTAATCATTTTCCAAAAAATGCACTGGAGGCTACAAATTTACAAAGTTGCCGGAAAACATAAAATACCTCATGTATATGGATGAGATTCAGATATTTGTTAACAATGAAAATGAATTTGAAACCTAGATACAAACTATAAGAATCTACTGCCAAAATATTGGAAAGAAATTTGAAATGGGGAAATGCCTAGTGTTTATAACAAAGAAACAACATCAAGAATAGAATTGCCCAATCAGGAAATAATCAAATCGCCCGAAGTAGAAGAATGCAACAAATGGGAATATTAAAAGCGCACACCGTGAAGCAAACAGAGATTAAAGAAAAGTATGAAAGCCTCAATACATTGCAATAATGATAATAATACTAATGCCATTAGGATTGTGTCAAAGCAAGAACAGACAAGACGTAACGAAATAGCAGACGTAGATGCAGTGAATTAGCGTAAAAGAGAATAAGACTAGATACAACTAGTGTGAAGAAGGTGATCCACTGGGAATTGTGCAAGACGTTTACATATGACCATACGAACAAATGGTATATACACAACCCAAATACGTGGATGCAGTGAATTAGATTGTGTGGTAAGTGAGATGAAATGATCAGTCACATAATACGTGGATGCAGTGAATTAGCGTAAAAGAGAATAAGACTAGATACGACTGGTGTGAAGAAGGTGATCCACTGGGAATTGTGCAAGACGTTTACATATGACCATACGAATAAATGGTATATATACAACCCAAAATCAGTCCCTAGAAAAGGAGACGCAGAAAATCCTCTGTGGTTTTGAGATACAAACGGATCACCTAACCTCGGTGAGACGACAAGACCTAGTGAGAGTCGACAAAAAAAAAAAAAAAAGACCACAGAGTAAAACTGAAAGAAAGCGAAAAGAGAGATAAGTATTTAGACATTGCTAAAGAACTGAAAAAACAATGGAACATGAAAGTGACGGTAATACCAATAGTAATTGGCACACTCGGTACAGTTATCAAAGGATTGATACAGGAAGTGGAGGACTTGGAAATAATAGGAAGAGTGGATACCATCCATACAGCATTGCTCTGATCAGCCAGAATTCTCAGAAGAGTCTTGGAGACCTGAGGAGACTTGCTGTCACTCAGCCTCCAGTGGAAGATCATCAGCTAACGCTGGTGTGAAAAACTCTCATGATAATAATAGGAAAGGGAGACGAAAGAAAAAGTAAGAAAGAAGTGCCCCAGAAGAACAGGAAAACTATTTGAAATCAAACTCTGAAACAGAAATCTAATCAAAGGAATAAATACCTCGGCTGTCTGTCTTGCAAGATACTCCGAAACCCTTCTTAAACTTGACAAGAGAGAAGCTCAGAAATATAGATGACGGAACGAGATATTTGACAACTGTTCATAAGTGCCTGGCATAGAAGAGATGACGTGGATAGACTATATGTAAAGATGAATGACGGAGAAAGAGGACTTACGAAAATTGTGTAGATGCAGGAATTCACGGATTAATGAAATACACAAGAAAGAACAAATTGATTGGTTTGGTTTCTTTGTTTAATGGCATATCAACCTTCGTGGGTTATTTAATGCCAAAGCCATTCTTCCTGAAGAACAGTGGTGGTGCTATTTAACCCATAGCTGGGAGGATATGGGGGTTCATACCTTTCCCAAGGGTATTTGACCGAAAGTGAACGTAATAGCGCGACTGGAGTTCGAACTCGCGTGCTTCTATTTCGCAGACCATCGCTTTAACCATTACACCACGAGGACACCCCCTAACAAATTGAGATTAATTACAACGGCAGAAAATTGAAAAAGCAAAAATTAACTCAAGGAAAAATAAGAAAACTGGAATTACATCGAAAAAACAGAAATTACAGAAAATAAAAACCCCACAAAAAACAAAACAAACAAAAAACAAAACCAAAAAAAAAAAAAAACCAAAAAAGAAAATTGGAATTACATCGAAAAAAAATCAATAGCAATATGGATGCTTTAAAAGACAAAATAAGCAAATTACAGTTTGGTTTAGTTTTATGGCATATCAACTATTATAGGTTATTTAATGCCAAATCCTGTTTATACATATATCATCATCATCATCATGTCGTGCCGCTAGCACGGATATCCCTGACCCTCTCTCGCCACTTCTCCCTATCATTCATCGCCTCCGGCAGGTCTTCAGGGCCACATCCCGTATCCTCACATAGCTGCTGTATGTATGTCCGAGCTGGTCGTCCTGCTTTTGCTTGGCCATATGCGGGGGTCCATGGGAGTACATCAGTTATGAGTTGGTCCTTGCTTCTCCAGCAGTGTCCTGCGTGTCAGGTTCGTCTAACTTGTATAGTTTTCGTGATGGGAGGCAAGTGGCCGCATAGTTGGTGTCTTGTGGGGTGTTGCCGCCAGGAATTGTTCAACATTCTTGTGTAATTGCCGTCTAGCTTCTTCTTCAGCCGTTTAGTAGTGCATCTATATAGCAGTATCGATACGACCGCTGTCTGGAAGAAACTGCGTTTCATTTTATCGGTCAGGTCTGATTTCCATATGATCGAGAGTCTACCGATAGCTGTCCATGCTTTCGTTAGTCGCGTGTCGATATCTTTTTCGGTTGATGAGATGCTGCTTCCAATGTAGGTGAATTTGTCAACTAGTTTCAGTGTGGCCCCGTCTAGTGCGGAAATGTCGCCTGTTGGTTGTAACACATATATTCTGTTTTGTGTGCATTGTTGGTTTGGTTTGGTTTTATGGCATATCAACTATTGTAGGTTATTTAATGCAAAATCCTGTTTATAGATATATATCAAATATATCAGATTTGGTTTGGTTTGGCTTTATGGCATATCGACCATTATAGGTTATTTAAAGCTAAATTCTCTTTATACATATATATTGAATATATATGATTTGGTTTGGTTGGGTTTTATGGCATATCAACCATTATAGGTTATTTAAAGCCAAATTCTCTTCATACATTTATAATAAATATGATTTGTCAACGCATTTTGTTGATAATATTCTTAAACAAGTCTGAACTTATTTTTTGTACGCAGTGAAATGGTTCCAAGTATCCTTATGTAATACGAATTATTCTATTCACTATTAATCATGTTTTTGCGCACAATGAAGTGGTTACAAGTATTTCTATTTAACGCTAATTATTCCATTCAACGTTTGCACACAGTTTCTATGCATCACGAACAATTCAATTAAACATCAGTCATTTGTTTCCACACAGCTGCATGATCTAACTGTTCTATTTCAAATAATTCAATTTAGCATAAATCATTTATTTGTACTCAATTTAAAAGTCTAACAGTTCTGTTTGACCCATAGAACCCTATCAGATGTTACAACTCCGGAAGCAATGGCAATGAAGGGGTACTCCGCATCCCCCACAACTCCAGCATTACTGGAGCTTTGCCATCAGATTATTTAATGTCATATCCTGGACACTCGTGGCGGGGGTGTGTGCTTTACCCCTCTGCAGAGACGCAGTCGGTGTATTCTACAGCTCCTGCCGACGGAGCTATTAGGAAATTACGCTTGGGATGACCTGGATGTGGCAACGTAGAACAAGCCCAAACTGAATTGCTATTAATCATCATCATCCTCATCATCATCCTCAAGGCATTACGACTGCATGGATTCTTTTGAGTCTTTCTGTTTGCCTTGTCTCTGTTCATCCCTATTGGCCATCGCACGCCAAGTCTTCAGGTAGCAAGTGGAATTGGTCTCTTCGCGAACTCTGAGTTTTAATTTAGGTGGTGCCATCACCTTATTAAATGGCAAGTCTCTGAAATTAGCTGGCGAGTGTCCTGATATGACATTAAACTATCTGATGGCGAGAATCCAGTGCTGGAGGCTAGGGGAATGTGGAGTACCCCTTCATTACCATTACTCCCAGGTCCACTCTGATCTAAAGTGGTAGTACCTGTTAGGGTGATATTTCCGAGTCAAATAAAATAAATTCAATCATTTTCTGTACTTGAAACCATTTAACTATGTGCAAACAAATGATTAATATCAAATTGAAGTTTTATCATTAGATAGCAATACTCGAAACCATTTAACTGCGTGCAAATAGAACTATGAGAGTTAAATAGCTATACTTGTAAATACTTAACTGTGTGCAAGCAATAAGTAGCAATACTTGAAAATATCTAACTGTATTAAAACAAATGAGGTCTGGTTCCTTTGGAAAATGTCATCTACGAACAAATTACTTAAGATTGTAAATATAATGTATAAACAGGGATTTGGCATCAAATAAGCATTAAGGGTTGATATGCCATTAATGTTAAATAAGAATGATTGAAATCATTTAACTGTATGCAAACAAATGAGCGCTGGCTTATTTAAAGGTGTTACCTATAAACTATATGCTTACAAATCATATATATAATGTATAAACAGGACTTGGCTTTAAATAACCTACAAACGTTGATATGCCGTGAAACCAACCAACCAACCATGTAAAAGCTAAAATAGATTAGACGAAAGAAAATAATAAGAATAGGCTATGTTGAGAGCGATGAAGCTAGTGAAAAACTCTCAAAAGAGTAAAATAATAATAATAATACACGACTGGGTCGGCAAGGTGATCCACTGGGAAATGTGCAAGAAATTCAAATTTGACCATACTAACAAATGGTATATGCACAACCCAGTACATGTCCTAGAAAATGACACGCATAAACCCCTATGGTACTTTAACATACAAACGGATCACCTAATCCCGGCCCGAAGACCAGACCTTATAATAATCAACAACAACAAAAAAAGAGAATTTGCAAAATTGTCGACTTTTTGTCCCGGCGGACCACAGAATAAATCTGAAGGAAAGGGAAAAAAAGGATAAGTACCTCGACCTTGCTAGAGAATTGAAAAAGCTGTGGAACATGAAAGTGACGATTGTGCTAATTGTGATTAGTGCTTTTGGCACAACTAAAGGATTATTAAAAGGCCTGGAGGACTTGGAAGTTGGCGGACGGGTAGAGACTATCCAAATGACAGCATTGCAGAGAACAGCCAGAATCCTGAGACGAATCCTGGAGACTTGAGGAGACTTGCTGTCACTCAAACTCCAGTGAAAAACCATCGGTCAACACTGATGTGAAAAACTCTAAAGGAGTAAATAATAATAAACCAAACACTACTATATGTGTACTATATGTGTACTATATGAGTACTATATGAGTTTTTTTGATGCCAGTTTTAACTGGTAGTTTTTCATCGAGATCTGAGTGACAGCAAGTCTCCTCAGATCTCAAAGACTCTTCTAAGCAAAATTTAGGTATTTGTTTATCTTTCATTTCCTCTCCATGGTCCTCTGGAACTGCAAAATCCACGAGATCACAGCTTCTTTTCTTCTTGTTAATTTAAAAACTACGTTTGATTTTCTTGATGGAATTTGGTGGAGTGTTTGCTTCTCAAAGTCTCTTAGAATATCATGCATCTCACTTTCTAGGACAGACTCTGGTTTGTGCCTATACCATTTGTCAACATGGTCAAAGTTTAATCTTTTGCACTATTTCCAGTGATCACTTTTCCTACCCATTCATACTTACTCTTGTATTTCTTTTGTACCAGTTTGCTGTATTCGCTTATTACTCTGTTTGTACGTACAGTTTTTCTATTTAAGAGCAGAATGTAGTATCAGACAACTCTCCGGCGCTTCTGAACAAGAATCGAGAAACAATACCACAATTTATGAATGATAGATTGGTAGTTTCACAAAATATCTTTTTGCTGGAGAGTTTTGTCAGTAGGTGAATGCAAGTACACTCGTGATGAGTATGTAAGAGGGTTTAATTTGGTTTGGTTTTATGGCATATCAACCATTGTTGGTTATTCAAGGCCAAATCCTTTTTTTACATATCATCATCATGTCGTGCTGGTAGCACGGATATCCCTGACCCTCTCTCGCCACTGGCAGGTCTTCTGGACTACATCCCGTATCCTCACATAGTTGCTGAATGTATGTTCGTGCTGGTCGTCCTGCTTTTGCTCGGCCATATGTGGGGGTCCATAAGAGTACATCACTTATTTCGTGATAGGAGGTAGGTGGCCGTACAGTTGGTGTCTTGTGGGGTGTTGCCGCCAGAGATACACACAGTTAAATGATTAAACAGTTCTATTTCTAACAGTTCAATTTAGCATAAGTTAATAATGTTCAATGGTCCCAAGTATTGCTATGTATCACTAACAATTCAATTAGACATCAGTCATTTGTTTACACACAGTTAAATGATCAAATAGTTCTATTTTAAACAATTCAATTTAGCATAAGTCATTTGTTTGCTCTTAGTTTAAATGTCAAACTGTTCTATTCGATCCATACATTTGATCCTATCAGATGCTACCACCTTGGGCCAGAGTGGAGCTGGAAGCGATGGCAATGAAGGGGTACTCCGCATTCCCCAAAGCTCCAGTATTACTGGAGCCTCGCCATCAGATTGTTTAATGTTATATCTTGGACACTCGTGGGGGGGGGGTCTTACCCCTCTGCAGAGATGTATTCTGCAGCCCCATCCTACTGGGCTAAGTACAGAAGTTTATGTTAGTGTGCAAATTGTTTGGTTTGGTTTGGTTTCTTTGTTTAATGGCATATCAACTCTTTTTAGGTTATTTAATGCTGGAGCCATTCTCCTAGAAGAACAGTAGTGGTACTATTTAACTGGGAGGATAAGGGGGTCCATACCTTTCCCAAGGGTATTTGCCCGAAAGTGAACGTAATAGCGCGACTGGAGTACGAACTCGCGTACTACGATTCCGCAGTCCATCGCTTTAACCATTACACCACGAGGACACCCCCTGTGCAAATTGTGCTATTCAACATTAATGGAAGTCAATATTCTAAAAAAAAAATTACTTGAATGAAAACCAGCTTTTATAATGAAGCTATCACGTGTAAAATGTTGCCCAGTCAGCTGGGGCTGTAGAATACATTGACTGTACCTCTGCAGAGGGGTAAGACCCCCCCCCAAACGAGTGTCCTGGATATGACTCTAAACAATCTGATGGTGAGGTTCCAGCTATGCTGGAGCTATGGGGAATGCGGAGTACCCCTTCATTGCCATTGCTCCCAGGCCCACTCTGGCCCGGAGTGGTGGCACCTGATAGGGCCCTATCTATGGGTTAAATAGAACTAACAGCATACTTATGCTAAACTGAATTGATTGAGTAAACGGAATAGCTTGAAAGAGAAATGTTTTTGACAAACCGTACTTACATTTAAACATTGAAATAGAACTGATTTTCAAAATTAAAACTGTATTTACACTTAACTGAATTGTTACATATAACTGCCTGAATAGTTTGAAATAGAAATGTTTTGAAAATTGGACTGTGTACTTATGCTAAACTGAATTGTTTTAAGTGGAACAGATTATTTACGTAAGAGTAGATTTGGCGTTGAATAGCCTACAAGGGTTGATATGCCATAAAACCCACCAAACCTAACCAAACCACCAAACGAGTAAAATGTTATTTTCGGTAGTTAAATTTATCAGCTTAATTTATTCAATCTATTTCGTTGTTTGTTTGTTTGTTTGTATATGTGTGTGTATGTGTGTGTGTGTGTGTGCAATTTGATTTTTCCGTTTTCATTGTGCAATGTTCTATTAGAATAATAAAATTCTGTTATGTTTGGTTTAAAAGAGAATCAAGTTTTTAGAAAACAATTGTTAGGATATATTTATTCACGGTTGATACTGCATCTCCAGTAGATTTCTCAGAGCACCTTTTTTTCTTATGCATAATGGGAAGGGAATACTTACTTCCTTACGGGAATAAAATTTTAGAAATTCCCATCGATGTTGTCATTCTTAAGTTCCAGCGCAGCAATTTGTTACTGTTAGTAGATCCTTAGACCAATTTATTACCAATTCTTAAAATATATTTTGAAATTGTGGAAGGTGTTTTTTTTTTTCAAACTTTCTCCACTTTACATACAATTCTTCGCTATACAGTCATTTATTGCAAATTTTAAGGAGTTTTGAATATCTACTTGTCTTTCTTCACCCATTCTATTGCATGTTTCATCTGAAGATTATATTTTCTCTAAATACATGAAAATTATGGTCATGAGGAGTTAAAAATAATTAGTTTAGGCTTAATCTTGCTCTACTGGTCAGTATTTGAGCACTCTTTAGATTTAAGAAAAAAAAGTTTTTATAACGATTTGTTCATTTCACTCTTTCTTTCTCTCTCTCTCTCTATTTATATATATATGTATATATATAAAGTAAAGTTGGCGAAAGCGACCCCAAGGCTCTCTTTTCAATAGCTACTATACCGAGGTGTTGGCGTGGGTGCAACCCCTATCCCTAGATTGCTCCACTTTACTCTTAATAGTACTTCATACTGCTGAGTATTAAGCAAGGAGATATCAAGCACGATTTCTTTTAGTCTTTGGTATGACTCGACACGGGATCGAATGCCGGTCTCCCGGGCCATTGGTGAATACTCTACCCACTAAGCCAACGGCCCGATATATATATATATATATATATATATATATATATATATATATAACAGTGTTGGTTGTCACTAAATCACTTTGTGGGTTTGTGTCGAACCAAGTGCAATATAATATGGAGAGTGCTCAATATCTAGGAAAGAGCTATTATATAATGATGATAAATAAATATGTATTATATATATATATATATATTTAATTCCATGGAATTAGATACATATATCTAATATATATATATATATATATATATATATATATATATACCAGTAATAACGATAAAATGTTACAACCCCTCTACACAGAAAGGATGCAACGCAAGGTTAATTTTAACAGGTTTGAATTCAGAGTTTTCATTCTCCTGGACTGGTTGCTATACTTAGGTTAAAGAGCCCAGCCTCTACGGTTTACCCTTCTTAGTTGGAGGGAAAATTGTTGGATTCCTTCCCCAAGGGTATAAGTGCCATATGAAACGCAAACAGCCTCGTTTAGGGTTTGAACTGTCCATTTTCCTCGACGGTAACCATTACACTACGAGCATCTTCACTGGGTTTTCTTATACAGGTGCTATAAAAATAACTACCACATGTTAAACTGTCACCTGTGTAGTACGAGTGAAAGTAGGCAAATGGTAATGGTAATTCCATTTAGCTAATATCAAATCGTTTCTTTCATGTAGGATCAGTTACGATCTTAACTTGGACCGATGCACACTGTGAAACGTTTTCTTAAGACTGCTGAATCAGTAATTGTGTGTGTGTGTGTGTGTGTGTGTGTGCAAACATGTCTTGTTTTCTTACAAAGAAACTTATATGAGGATTAAGGGATAGTAAGGACTCCTTATAGTCTTTTCCTTTGGGTTCAAAAGCTTTCGACTATTAATCAGACTTGGGTGTTGTTATTAACTAACCTTTGTCTTGTCTTGCACACAAGTTAGCATATCTGTTGTTACTAAGTAATCACGTATCTCAGAAAAGGACGGGCTAATCCCTGCTTAACTTTGATGATCTGACTGGAGCAGGTGCATTTGACCAGGTAGGCGAGGGGCTAAAAATAGGAAACACGTTTTTAGAATTTAAACCATAGAAAATCTTGAGGACTTGTTGATAAGTATTGATATTTACAGACTGTTCGTACATTCCACCGTCTTTAACTGCATCAACATGATTGTTATTTAATAGTGAGATCTATTTTTGTTATGTTACGATCAAATTGAGTATTGAGTAGAAAAATACAACCGTTTAACCAGTATGTTTGACAGCCGTTGAACTTGTGGTCAATCTGAGACTACGGCTTTCATTGGATGGTTTCAGTCAGGTGACCAATACGTCAAGATAAGTTAGTCAGTTTGTAAGAGAAATTCAAAGCAAGCGGTCAACCGTTTAACCAGTATGTTTGACTGCCGTTGAACTCATGGTCAGTCTGAGACGATAGTTTTCATTGGATGTTTTCAGTCAGGTGACCAAAACGCTTTTAGAGTTACAATCAGTTTGTCAGTAAGTGAGAGAAGCTTAAAGCGAGCGGTCAATCGCTCATCCCCGTTCTTATCAATAACTCATCGTTTAGGCCGGGCTGGTAATGAAAAGAAAAGTCTTCAGTTGACAAAGTTAAATAGTGTACATAAAGTTGTGGTCGCATTTTCATTCCTCAACAACGAATGGCAAAGAGACATCATAGCTACCGAGGCGGAGAAGAAACGAAGTGAATAGAGGTGAGGAGATCGGAGCAATGATATCTGACTGAGGAAATTGGAAGTATTTATGTTAAACAACACAATAACAATTTATACAATAAAAAAAGCACTTCTTAAATAGTGAAATCGACATAGGGAATCCGAAAACACGAAACACTTTACAACTTCTTAGTTCAGACACGAAACTTTATTACCTTTGAGTTAAAGGTTATTCGACATGAGGAGAGAGAGACATAATCTTTCTATGCTGACTGCTTTTACATCGTCAGCTCTCAATCCAACCAACGCGCGGCGCCCGTAGCGCACAAATTCGTCTGGCCTCGCCCAGCTCTGAATCTCGTCTCTCTCGTTCGGAGGCAGGAACTCAACTCACTGCTTTTTCTCAAATCCCCAAAATCCTCAGCCCACGCTTCCGGTGCCTGACGTCATTCACACCCCCTGGTCACAATTTCTATCTGGGGTTTTATTTTGACATCTGTGAATGACGAATCCTCCCCGCGTGCACGTGAACACCTGCGCTCATGTTTGCTCCAAACCAACCCATGCACTGAGCCGAAAGGTTCTCATCCTAACTAAACCGAAAGGCAAGATATACAAAACAAAATCCATCCACAATTATATTACATACGGGGGCGGAGAAGAAACGAAATGAATAGAGGTGAGGAGATCGGAGCAATGATATCTGATTGAAGAAATTGAAAGTATTTATGTTAAACAAATCAATAACAATTTATACAATAAAAAAGTATTTCTTAAATACAATTTTCAATGCTGCTACAGTACATAGTCCAATGGAATGATCTCCGGGATTTAAAATTCGTGCTAGTGAGCAGATGGGAGGTATGTCTTTGGGTGGCAGAAGCAGCCGTGTCAATTTCAGTTACCAAAAAACAATTGTTCAGTCTTCTACTAAGGGACTTATACAGTTTTTTGCTAAAGGAACTATTCAGTCATCTGCTAAGGCAACTATAGTCTTCTTCTAAGTAAACTATCCAGTCGTCTGCTAAGTGAACTATACAGTCTTTTAATAGAAGTATACAGTCTTCTAAGTGAACGATCCAGCTCTCTTAATGATCTATACCGGAAGTGAACTATGCAGTCTTCTAAGTAAAGTGTACAGTCTTCTAAGTGAATTATTCAACCTTCTAAGTGATCTATACAGTCTTCAAATAGAAATATAGTCTTCTAGGTGAACTATACAGCTCTCTTTTAAATGAACTATACAGAAAGTGAATTATGCAGTCGTCTTTTAAGTGTAGTATACAATCTTCTTTTAAGTGAAGTATACAGTCTTCTTAAGGAACTATACCGTCTTCTTTTAAGTGAATAATTCAGCCTTCTAAGAGAACGATACTATCTTCTAAGTGGACTATAACGGTCTTCTAATAGAAATATACAGTCTTCTTCTATGTAAATTATACATTAGAAGAACTATGCAGTTTTCTTTTAAGTGAAGTATACAATCTTCTCAGTAAACAGATGCGTGAAATGGTGAACACTGTGATTGAATTATATTTTTAAAAAAGTGACTTTATCATTGGAACGCAGTGGTTATTTCATAAGCATTTCAGAGAAGTTTGACACAAAAGATGTCATGAGAGAAAAGCCATATTGCTTTGGCTGAAGTTTTTAAACGTACGCTGCAAACAGCTGACGAATTGACAGATTTTGTTCGTCATTAAATCACCGTAATAATAGAGGCAATGACTGGGTAAACGTTTCAGAAATTCAGTGTGGGGCTTTATTAACCTTAATTCTGAGAGAAAAACATGAACCGAATTTTTTCACGGATTTTCGAGATCAAGATTGATCAACTTATTTTGAGTCAAGTTTATCAACCTTGTAACCCGCCCCCGCCAAAGAAAGAAAAAAAAGAAAATACAAAAGAAATGCTCCATCTTGCATCGTTCATTATTGTTCATTTTTAATTAATTTTAGTTTATTTAATCTGTGTTTAAAAATGATTAATTGCAAGAATCAAAACTCTGTTGAAATGTCGAAATTCTTTAAAAAAAAAAAAAGACGAAGTCAAAGAAACACTTTTTTTGACATTTTTTGTGATGAAAAGATGAAATGTAGACTATTGAACTTATGTTTACTGAACTCAAGGTTTGGTTTCTTTGTTTAATGGCAGCAATCTTTATAGAAGAACAGTAGTGGTATTACTTAAGGAAAGGGATAAAGGGGGTTCATAACTTTCCCAGGCGTATTTACTGAACTTAAATATGAAAATTCATCAAACTTAAATTTGACGTTTGTCGAAAATCAGCAGAAAACAAGAAAAGACAAATTGGTATGAATAACCGTTTTATATATCAATAATTGGAGTTTTGCTAACGTCTGTCGAAGGTTATCTATCTATCTATCTATCTATCTATCTATCTATCTATCTATCTATCTTATGTTATGTCATTCTATCTATCTATTTATCTATCTATCTATCTATCTATCTTATGTCAAATCTATCTATCTATCTATCTATCTATCTATCTATCTATCTCTTATGTCATGTCATTCTCTCTCTATCTATCTATCTATCTATCTATCTATCTATCTTATGTCATATCTATCTATCTATCTATCTATCTATCTATCTATCTATCATGTCATGTCATGTCATTCTCTCTCTCTCTCTCTCTCTCTCTCTCTCTCTCTCTCTCTCTCTCTCTATCTATCTATCTTATGTCATATCTATCTATCTATCTATCTTATGTTATGTCATTCTATCTATCTATCTATCTATCTATCTCTTATGTCATGTCATTCTCTCTCTCTCTCTCTCTATCTATCTATCTATCTATCTTATGTCATATCTATCTATCTATCTATCTATCATGTCATGTCATGTCATTCTCTCTCTCTCTCTCTCTCTATCTATCTTATGTCATATCTATCTATCTATCTATCATGTCATGCCATTCTCTCTATATTATCTATCTATCTATTTTAATCGGGGCGTATATCTGAGGCGTAATTTCAAAAGCGCAAGAGTGCAGCCTCGAAGGAAGTGAGTTCGAACTCCCATCATGTTATTGCATTCACTTTCGGACTAATACCCATGGTAAAAGTATTGAATCCCTTTTTTGCCAGAGATAAGAGTTAAATACTATCATTTCAGTTCTTCTGCAAGGAAGTATTTGGCTTTAAATAACCCACGAAGATTGATACGCCATTAAAAGAAACCAAGCTAAACCAAACCAATGTATCGTAATCTGTTCATATCTATCTATTTATCGATCTTAAACTATCAATCTTAATTCATTCACATCTATCTATCTATCTATCTATCTTATGTCAATCTATCTATCTATCTCTTTCTCTCTCTTATGTCATTCACATCTATCTATCTATCTATCTTAGGTCATTCTATCTATCTATCTATCTATCTATCTATCTATCTATCTCTTTCTCTCTCTTATGTCATGTCATCCTATCTATCTATCTATCTATCTATCTGTTTTCCTTGGGGAAGTCTCCATGGTGTAATGGCTGCACTGCGGAATCAAAGTAAGCGAGTTCGATCCCTGTCGTGTTATTGCATTCACTTTCGGACTAATACCCATGGAAAAGGTTAGAACCTTCTTACCCTCAAGCTATGGGTTAAATAGTGTCACTGCGGTTCTTCTAAGGCTGGCTTCGGCATTAAATTACCCCCGACGGTTGATATGCGATTAAACAAAGAAACCAAACCAAACCAATTGTTTTTCTACGTTTATTCAAATTCTACTTATCTCAATCAGACCATATTTCTACATGAAGGAAGATATATTTTACGCATGTTTTATATTCGTTCGTTTCTTTATGCGTATCTATGTACGTATGTGTGCAAGCATACGTACGTCTGCGCGCGCAAAAAAGAGTCTTAGTGGTTGATTACCGTTGATTAACATACCTTTCCGTGTCCTTGTATCTTTGCTTTTACGAGGCAATCTTTTCTATAATAGCAGACATAAATATTTGCACATGCCTGTATATTTGCGCGCCATTTCTGCGCGTTACTTCGGACACTTCTTTGCAGTTTTGTGTGTGATTGTGTGTGTGTGTGTGTGTGTGTGTGTGTGTGCACGTTCATATGTATGTGGGCTTATTTGCGTGTCTGAACATTCAGTTAGTTCACCAGAATGCGTGTCTTCACAATACCTCCTTATGTGCGTGAGCGCTGGCGTATTCATGTATGTGTGTGTGTGTGTGTGTGTGTGTGTGTGTGTGTGTAGTGTGCCCGTATGTGCATTATAGCCGTATATATCCCGCCGGCTGTTACGACGGCTTAAAAAACAAAACAAAACAAAAAAACTGTTGATGACATGGTGGTATTGATAGTGCTGTGAGAAATGGTGATGAGGGGGTCGAGTGTAACAATGAGGCAGAGAATAACGGTGTTTAGTCTGCCAGGGTGGATGGCGGGCTAAACAACAACAACAAGAACACACACACACACACACACACACACACACACACACAAAAAGAAGATGGCAGCTAATCTCATCTGTTGGCGCGTGCCCGAGTGTGCCGAGCGGCTGCGTTCTCTCTATTGTACAATTTTTATTCATTTTTTTTATTTTTTATTTTTGCCATTTTTATTGTTGTTTTATTTGGAGGGAAGAGGTAGAAGAAGTGTGTTAGCCATTTCTGCCTTCCACTAAGCCATTGAAACATGTCAAGGGTGACAATGGCGGATGTCAATGGGAAGACAATACGACAAAAAAGAAGAGAGTATAGTGTAATAGATGAATAGAAATAGATGGAAAATAAAGAAAATATATATATATATATATATATATATATATATATGTTTAGTATGACAACTGGTCTAAGAGAAGGAAAAGTGAATTCAAATATGTTAACCTCGCTTTAAAATTGACTTTGTGTGGCACCCTGCTCGTGTGGAGGTATATATATATATATATATATATATATATATATATATATTATATATATATATATATATAAATTGTATTTGTTTCAGAATTTGAATATTAATCTTTTGACAATTCTGATTCCATACAAGGTTATTCTGAAACAAATAAAATTCATATAAATGTAAATATGAAAAAAAATACACACACACACACACACACACACACACACACACACACACACACACACACACACACACACACACACACACACAGTGAGAGAGAGAGAGAGAGAGAGAGAGAGAGAGGACGTCTTCAAGAGAAAGATAAAGCAGAAAGATAGGAAGAAGTAAAAGTGAGAGTCAAGACAAAACAGAAAATCTCTTTTAAATTAAAAAGAAAAGATAAGAAGTATAAAGACAGAAGGATTCATAGAAATTCCAAAGAAAAAGACACAACATTCAAGAGAAGAGAGAGAAGTATAAGGGATGGAAACGAATCAGAAGAAAAAAAATAAATAGAACAAAAATAATGAACCCTCCCCCCAACATACACACAAGCCGCCAAAAATAAATTGAGTGAAAGGACACACAGATTCATAAAAATGGAAGTGGAAAACAATGAAGAAAAAAATTTATTGAAAAAAAATTAAAACGAGGAGAAAGGGGAGCAAAAGAAAACGAAAACGAAAAAAAAAAAAAAAAAAAGAAGAGATTTTAGGGAGAGAAAAGAAGAAAGAGAGTGTGAAAATGAGAAAATGAAGAGAAAAAAGTGAAAGAATTAAGAAGGTAGAAAAGAAAAACATAAACAAGAAAAGTAATAAAGAAAAAATGATGACAGCTATTATGGAAGGTAAAAAACGAAGAAAAGAAAATGGAGGAAAGAATAGGAAGGAAATGAAAAAAGGAAAAGAAAAAGAAAGACGTAGTATAGAATGTAAGAGAAGAAAAGAAAAGAAAGAAAGTTTTGAGAAGAAAGAAAAAGTGAGTAAAGGAATTATGGGAGAAAAATAGAAAGAAATGAAGAAGAAAGAAAAAGAAAAAAATAAGGAAATAGAAAAGAAAAGAAAGGAAAAGAAAAAGAAAAAGAAAGTGAAGAATAAAGAAAAAGTGATGCAGCATCACAGGAGAAAAATGGAAGAAAAATAAAGGAAAAAGATAAAATTTAAGAAAAATCAGAGTTCGCGGTTTAGAAAATAAGAAAGATGTAAAAAGAGAATGAAAAGGAATTTAAAAAATGGATACAGAGAGAGAGAGAGAGAGAGAGAGAGAGAGAGAGAGAGAGAGAGAGAGAGAGAGAGAGAGAGAGAGAGAGAGAGAGAGAGAGAACAAATGAAACGTAGGAAAAAACGGAAGATGAGAAGATAAGATGGAAGGGTAATCGAAATTAGGAAATAATGAAACGAAACAAATATTAAAAAAAGCATCGAAAAAGAAGAAAAAGAAACGCGTAAAAAGAAAAGAAAAAACAAAAAAGAAAAGAAAAACAGAGAGAAGAAAGGTAATGTGCATAGAAGAAAATATTAAGGCATAAAAAACAATAAAAAACGATTAAAAATGATAAAAGAAAAGAAAAGAAAAGAAAAGAAAAGAAAAGAAAAGGAAGAATAACAAATGATAAAACGGAAAAAGAGAAATGAAAGAAAAGTAGAATAAATGATATATATATATATATATATATATATATATATATATATATATATATATATCAAAGGGAATAGAAAAGAGAAGTGAAAAGAGAAGAGATAAAGAAAAAAGGCGGGAAACGATGACGCTTCTCACCAGCATCCGTGGGAATGTTTTGGGATCACAGCTATTTTGAAGGAAAAAGCTAATTCTATTACACTGGACGACATCAACATCCTCTGTCGTTCCACAAGCTTTAAACCTTATTTCACATGACTTGTTAAATCGACGGATTAGCGGCGTTTGTAGTTTTCGTGTGTATATATACACGCCCGTCTTCCATTTTAACGTGTAGATGTGTTAGTCAGTTAATCTGTACGTCAGTGTGAGATCGTATGTTTATGTAGTTCATTTCCTTTTTGTCTCTCTGTCTCTCTCTGTACGCATGCGCGCACACACCCTTACGCTCCTGATGACAAAATTATGTATTTTTACACACACACACACACACACACACACACACACACACACACACACACACACACACACACACACACACACACACACATCCATACAACGAAACAGTCTGTGGATGACAATATATATATATATATATATATATATATATATATATATATATAGCGCCTTGTGAGAAGCTAGGCTTGAGAAAGTAATTATTAGTGAATTCGCTTCTCTCTGGGTGCCCATTATATTCTGGCCTCAGAAAAATAATTGCATATACACAGATAGATACAAGAATTGATCAATAAACCTCTTGCTTGACGTGTCATTATGAGGTGAATTTGTATCTGCAATTTTCATTGTATAATGTTTCATTGTATAATGTTTGAACAATGGAAACAATATACAGCACTGAATTCATACGTTAATAAAGGTTACGCTGATCTATCTATCTATCTATCTATCTATCTATCTATTGCCTCGTCGACGGGACTTTGAATACGCTGGCTGTATGCTCTGCACAGGTAAGAAACACCCCCAAAAAGTTTATCCTAGGTATGGGACTAAACTGCATCTAATATCGAAGTTCCAGTTCAGGAAATCTTAGGAGTGTGGGGTACTCATTCATTATCATTACTCCTAGGTCCGTTCTGTGTTAGTACTTGTTAAAGACCCATCTATAGGTCGAAAGGATCAATATTGTTAGTTACTTAAAACCAGATCACTGTTATTTGTATTAAGAATAGTTACTTGAAGTTATTTGTCCACTAACGATAATACTATTATTAATATTCGTTACTTGAAACCATATAACTGTGCACAAACAATTACTAAGTAGAGATTATAACTCGAAGGCATATAATCATTAGTATTAGATAGTAATAATTGAAGCAAGATGAATGTGTGCAAATTATTTGTATTAGATAGGAATACTTTACATAACTGAAAAAAAAACAATGATAGAAACAATAACTATAAGTATACAATGAAAGCAATTGTCTTACCTCTAGGCTTAAAATAACCCCAGACAGGTTGATATGCAATTAAGATCAATATATATATATATATATATATATATATATATATATATATATATATATATATATATCTTAAGAGTTTTTGTTTTTGCGAACGGTCTTATCGGATACGAATAATATTTAAAAAGAACTATTTGAACCATAGATGAGACCATAACAGGTGCTATCACTCCGGGTCAGAGACAAATTGGGGTTAATGGCAATATAGGATTCCACCAAACTTCCCAGATCTCTCGAGCTTCACCATCAGATGCAGTTTCGTGTCATACCCATGACAAATCTTTTTTTTTTTGTGTGTGTGTGGGGGGGGTTTAGAGTTTCTTAAACTTTTGCCGGCGATACAGTCAGCGTATTGTAAGCCCCATCAACAAAGTTGTTGGCTTTTTCCCTCGGTTATCGTTGCGTATATATAAGCATAAAGATAATTCTATTACACACACACACACACACACACACACACACACACACACACACATATATATATATATATATATATATATATATATATATATATATATATATACATACGAGGAGCATACGATAATTTTCCAGACTTTTGAATGGGCATTTAAAATTGTCGTAGACTCTTGAAAATTCAGCAGGTTATTGCTATACATCTTATGAGATGACTGACCAATTTTTATGATTTCAGGTTCAAATGAACAGCTACAGCAGCAATTGGAATACACCCAACTAAAGCCTGATTGTCACAGCTGGTGAATTCCAAAATCCAATCTGACACTTTAGAAAAACGATATGCAATAAAATTTTGTTTTAAACTTGGAAAAATGCTACAGAAACGTGTGGAATGCTTCAGACTGCTTTTCGATCATCTTGCATGAATCGAGTATCAGTTTTTGAGTGGCATAAGAGATTCAAGGAAGCCAGGGAGTCTGTGAGGGATGATGAGAGGTGTGGGAGGAGTAAGGAAGTCAATACGCCAGAGTTGATTGGCCAAAGGGTTAGGCTTAGGATCAGGGTTACTATGTTGAGGTTTTAAGAGAGTTCAGCTAGAGATTCCGTCGGAAGGGGTCAGCACTCTTCAAATCGGGTCAGTGGCATTTCCAGCAGGACAATACACCAGTCCACAATTCCATCCTTGTCACAGATTATTTGACCAAGATGGACATCAAGACACTTTGTCACCTTCCCTTTAGTCCAGATTTTGCTCCCTGTGGCTTTTGTTTTTTCCTAAGCTCAGAGGCTGTGGTTATGAGACAATTGAGGAGATGAAAGAGGCTGTGACGAAGGTCATTGACATGCTCACACAAGAGGACTTCCATGGGGCGTTCTAGAAGTTGTTTGAAAGGTACAACAAGCGCATTGCAGCCGGAGGAGATTACTTCAAAGGGGACTTGAGTTTCATGTGTGTACTATCAATACTTCAGATCCTATGGATAAAATAAATCAGAATAGACACAGGAAAGAAGGTGGGAGGGGATAGAAGAAGGGTGAAGAGTTATCTCCTCATTTAGCCCACTTCCGTTTTTTATTTTATTGTCGGTTAGAATAGTAGTAAATTCATTAAAAAAATTTTTTTTAAATTTTTATTTTAATTTCTAAATTCTAATTACATTTTGACTTAAACTACATAGGATCTGAAGAAGTCCTGTTAAATTTTTTTTCGTGTTTTTGAATTTTTCAAAAATGCATAACAAGATGAAAATAAATTTATAATCCTAATGTGACCGGTTTGTTGTTTTTTCTTAATGAAATATATATATATATATATATATATATATATATATATATATATATATATATATATATATATATATATTTGCATTTTTTCTTCTCCTAGACCAGTTGGCATACCACGATTAAAGTGTCCAGTCTGCGCTACTATTCTATTATACTTTGAGCGGGAATAGTAGAATTCCTACCTTTCTCAAGGGTATTAGCACTATGTGAAAGTCTAGTCCAGGATTTGAGCTCGAGTCTCTGTGTCCATTTCCTATGACAGTAACCATTACATGATGAAGGTATATATATATATATATATATATATATATATATATATATATATATATATATATATATGTATATATATATATATATATATATATATATATATATATATATATATATATATGTGTGTGTGTGTGTGTGTGTGTGTGTGTTCATACGTGTAAACTCGCCTGTGTAATTACTTACATGGCTGTATAGTTGTGTCTTCGAATCAACCATGTTTTTGTCAGTTTAGGTGCATTACCAACCGCCACCCATTACTATGCACGGTTGCACATATATGAAGCTGTGTTTAAAATATGACAAATATATCCTTGATCTTTTTTTTTCCTTGAGTTTTGTTCTCGATCGTGTGAAGGCATCCAATCGTCACGACAGGGCAATCACCCCAATCCTAATATAAAAAAGTACTCGGCGTTTGATGAAACGCCCGAACGAATTAACAATTAGTTCTGATAACGAGTGACGTCGTCTTAACCCCCCCCCAAAAAAAACACAAAAACAAAAATGCACCCCCCCTAAAAAAAAACCAAACAAATAAACAAACCCAAACACAAAAAACAAAAAAGCAAAAAAATGAAATTCGAACACCTGCTTTCACGAAATTTCTAATATCGACAGATGGACTACCACGAAAACGGAGAAGTAGCAAAAAAAAAAAAAAAAATTGAATAACATAAAATAAAATAGTAAATAAACAAACAAATTAATTAACCCTTAACAAATAAATTAACCCTTTCGATCCTAACTGTACATGTCCATCCCGAGAAAAACATCTGTTAATAACACGACGTCAGCCGGGAAATTAATGAAATTGATTTTTATCTTTATTTTTCAGGTTGGCAACCACGACTGGAAAATAAGTTGATTAATACTGAAATGGAACATGCGGGAAAACATTCAGCTCCTGTTTTTCACTTAGAATTTACTTTCAATTAAATAATCTTGAATGATCAAGATTTTCTTTGGTTTAATAAAACTCAGAGTCGTGAGTTTTTGCATGGATTTATTTCATTCTCTCCCCCCTCTCTCTTTCTCTCTCTCTCTCTCTCTCTCTCTCTCTCTCTCTCTCCCTATATATATATATATATATATATATATATAATGGAATTACAAAATTGAATTCTTTTTCGTTTAATTCTAAAGAAAATGTTTTTGCTCTGCACATGATTTTCGATGTATTTTTAATCTGAAATTAATTATATATTCGATGGCCATTGACTTCGATGACATTGACTCTATTGGATATCCCTATTCTCCTTGGATTATTACTTAATAGTCTAATCCTTAGACTATTTTTCTCAGATTAAATGTATATATACATACCCACATTGAATACAACGAAACAGTCTGTCTGTGGATGACAAGACTATATATGGCACATAAGGCTTGGTTTGGTTTCTTTGTTTTACTACATATCAACCATCGTGGATTATTTTAATGCCAAAGCCATCCTTATGGGAGAAGAGTAATGGTACTATGGAACTCATAGTTGGTAGCGGAGGCTAGGGTGCTCATATATTTCCTAAGGACATTAATCCAAAAGTGAACGTAATAGCACGACTGGAGATCGAAATCACTACGATGTCGCAGTCCAGTACGTTAGCCAATACGCCACGGGGAACCCCCAGGGGTACGAAAAGTCCTTTCTTAAAAATATAACCGTCAATATTTACTTTTTCCAAATACCTACCGATGGAGTCGATTTAGATCTTTATATTTCAACATGAGAAGTGAGGTTTAATGCAAAGGTATGGAACTTAAAATCTAAAGGGAGTCACATGAATCCTCCTAAAATCACAGTTTCTTTTGATTAAAGCAGAAGTTTATTGTCACAAGGATGTTTATTATATTCTGCTCGTGAGACTATTGAGAATATACAACAGGCCGTGACGATCCAAGTAAAGGCAGTGTTAGTTAAAGTCTTCCGGTGATGATTCTAGGAGTGGGAGCAACGTCTTCGCTGGTGTGTGGCTTCATGAGTGAACTATTTTCAGAATAAACTTGATTTGTAATGAAGTTGATATTAAAAACTAGGTTGAAGATAGTATCGTATTACCTTAGGGATTACAACTCCTACTTTTCAATTAAAACTGATCATTTTCCTAAACTGCTTGCCCACCAATCTATCTATCTATCTATCTATCTTTGTATTTTAGATTTTCACGTGACTGATCCCAAGTTGAACACGTGTCGACATGTGTCACCTGTATCAAGATCTCATTTTACCCGTTTTTGTTGAAATATATATATGTATATATATATACAAAGAGAGAGAGAGAGAGAGAGAGAGAGAGAGAGAGAGAGAGAGAGAGCGAGAGAGAGAGAGAGAGACAAACACACACACATTTATATATATATAGATAGACACACACACACACACACACACATGCATGCATGCGTATGCATGCATATATACAAAAAGTTCGGAAACTCTAAGTGCTAAACTTTAAATTTTCTCAAAGAATATTTATTAATTTGGGGGAATGGAGTTAATTTTGAGATATACCTGAAAGATTTACGGCCCGGCGTTGTATTCAGAGTCTGCTGTACAAAGCAATAAGCAACGAGTAAAGCAACAAGTAAATTGAATCCTAGAATAATGAGCCGGGTTGCTGTTACTTAGTCCTTAATGAACGCTATTACGTATTGGATGTTGGTTGGTTAGTTGTTTTGTTTTACGGCGTATCAACCTTCTCGGGTCATTTAACGCCGAATTAAGTCATTTTGATAAAAGTTTCAAACAATGGGATAGTTTTTTGTTTACACAAAGTTAAATGTCAAAACAGTTCTATTTTAAACAATTTAGTTTAACATAAGTACGCAGTTTAAATGTAAAAACAGTTCTATTTCAAACAATTCAGTTTAGCTTAGGTACAGTTTTTTGTTTATACACAGTTAAATGTAAGTAAAGTAAGTAAAGTTGTCAATCTTAGTCGAGGGTGACCCTAAGGCTCCCTTTTCAATAGCTACTATACCGAGGTGTAGGGGAGGGAGCTACTCCATTCTCTGGATTGCTCCACTTTACCCTTGATCGTTACCTTATAATGCTGAGTGTTGAGCAAGTTGGCATCCAATACCATTTTTTGAGTCTTTGGTATGACTCGACCTGGGATTGAACCCCGGTCTCCTGGACCATTGGCGAAAAATGTAAAAACAGTTAATTTCAAACAACTCAGTTTAGCGTAATTAGACAGCTTAGTTCTATTTGACCCATAGATAGGACTCTATCAGGTGCTACACTCTGGGCCTGAGTAGACCGGGGAGTGATGGCAATAAAGGGGTACTCCGCATTCCCCAAAGCATTACTGGAGCCTCGCCATCAGATGGTTTAATGTCATATCCAGGAAACTCGTCGGGGAGAGGTCTTACCCCTCTGCAGAGATGCAGTCGGTGTATTCTGCAGCCCCAGTCAACAGAGCCAACATATTGTATGAAAAGTATATATACACACACACACACACACACACACACACACACACACACACACACACACACACACAACAAACACACACACACACATATATATATATATATATATATATATATATATATATATATATATATATATATAATCGAATTAGAACAATATTCTTGAGAACTGAGGTTCAATGCTGAAGTAGAGAAATTACGGCCTTAAGGTCATATGTGGCCTTCTAAAGCTCCAAGTGCGGCCTTTTATAGCCTTGTTGAAAGACTCATTAAAATAGCATATCTCCACTTTAGAACCTGATATCTTAATAATGTCTCGCAAAAGGCGATCTGAAAGAAAGTCATTAAAAGTTTTTTTTTCTTCATTTAATTTCAGTTGTATTTTATTAATTAGATTTATGCCAAGTTATTAACTCAAAATTTAAACTTTAGATTTCGTTGTAAACATCTTAAAACTTTATTAAGTGCGGCCTTATTAGTAGACAATAAACATTAGTAGACAATAAATTTCAATGTGACTTTTAAACACGAAATAGATCCCCAACTTCGGTTTTAAGGGATTAACTTCATTTTGGTGAACATACTGTTATGTTGGCGGGCTGCATTAGGGAGGTGTGTACGGATAGATTACCGTCGTAAATTAGCATTACTTCTGTGTAGCGCGTGTATACGAAGTTGTCTCGAATCTGTGAAAATTTCCTGATTACATCAAAGTCGAAATATTCATGAACATCAAAAATATTTTCTTTATATATATATATATATATATATATGTAATATTTTCAACGTTAAAGTAGAATAACAATAAAAACAAGATAAAAATTCACGACTTTGACTTACATGTTGCCGATCCTCAGGGGAGACATGTCGATCCAAAGATTAGCAACGTGAAGAGCACTGTCGTGAGTTTTCATTGTTGTTTTATTTTTTGTATCGTTGTTCCTAGAACACTGTTAAGATTTTACTGTCTGTCTGTTACCTTAATTTATGTTGGGGGTGTCCTCGTGGTGTAATGATTAAAGCGATGGACTGCGGAATCGTAGTAAGCGAGTTCGTACTCCAGTCGCGCTATTACGTTCACTTTCGGGCAAATACCCATGGGAAAGGTATGAACCCCCTTATCCTCCCAGCTATGGGTTAAATAGTACCACTACTATTCTTCTAGGAGAATGGCTTTGGCATTAAATAACCTAAAAAGAGTTGATATGCCATTAAACAAAGAAACCAAACCAAACCAATTAATTTATGTTCGTCTGACTGTTAAAATTATCTTCGTATTTTTACTATGTGTATAACCCGGCGTTAAATGACCCTTTGAGGTTGATATGTCAAAAACAAAACAAAAATAAAAAAAAACAAAACAAAACTGTATATACGACTGTTTTTCTTTGCATTTTAAGGGAGTAGTATTTGTCTTGCCTCCTACAAGGCAGGCAGGCCTTGACACAAGGTCATTTTGTAGCGGGGTGGGAGAGAGGGAGGTCACACACGAGCCGTGACTCGTGCGCTGCCGGACAGTGCTGGTTATAGGATCACAAGTTGCTATGCGAACTATGCTAGCCTTTGCCAAGTCTTCCGGCACGTTTGCCAGGTGACCTTGCTGGTCATAGCTTCACTAGATCCGAAGGTCTAGTGCTATGCTTGTCACTGATCCGTCATCCACCTGAAGCGATGAAATCGAGTGTGTGAAAGAGTATGTCTATTTAGGACGGATAGTGAATATGTGCCGAGCCATGGATGTGGAAATCTTGCAGAGAATAAAATTAGCTCGGAAGACATTTACAGCAATAAAAGATGTGCTTAAGACAAAGCTGGGCAAGACACTACGTACCAATGTTTCTTCAATAGCACCGTTTTGCTTGCAATGTTAAACGTAACCGAAATGTAGGTTATCACGAAGAAGAAAGAATTGAGACTAGTTAAGACACAGAGGGCTATGAAAAGATCCATGCTGAGAATTCTATTGTGTGAGCTCACCCAAAACGAGATTATTCGGGAGCAGAGTGAAGGACGTGATCGTGGATTACCGAAAGCAGAATTTCTGCTGGTCCCGACACACATTGTAAGGTTCACAGATAATTGTATCCGAGGTGACTAGAAACGACGACTCGGAAGGCCATCCTGACAGTGGGGAGATGAAATCATTAAGCGATTCGAGTCAATATGGAAAAGAACGGCGAGATCAAGAATGAAATGGAAGTACTTTGCGGCCAAAAAATTAGACAATCCGGCTAATAAGAGAATAGTTAATCCATATAGTGCTGTCTCGTTTAGTGCTGTATTACAGAGTGTGGCTGGTATTTGAGGACAGATTTTATCGATCAGAAAAAAACACTTATAGAACAAAAGAAGATACTTGTATTTGACAACAAATAACAAGCATAGAAGTTAGCAAACGATTGATTAATTTTATTCAATAAAACCACCACTAGCATCAATAACTACCTCTATGCGATGTCGAAATCGGTTGTAAGCTCTAATTAACTGTTTCTTATACATGTCAGACATTACTCGAACTATGGCTTACCTAGTCAGCTGGCTGCACCTCTGCAGAGGGGTAAGACCCCTCCCTAACGAGTGTCCTGGATATAACACTAAACAATCTGATGGTGAGGTTCCAGCAATGCTGGAGCTTTGGGGAATGCGGAGTACCCCTTCATTGCCATTGCTCCCAGGTCCACTCTGGCCCGGAGTGGTAGCACCTAATAAGGGTCCTATATATGGGTTAAATAGAATTAACAGCATACTTATGCTAAAATGAATTGTTTGAGTAAAACTGAATAGTTTGCAATAGAAATGACTTGTACAATTAAATCGTACTTACATTTAAACTGCGTGCTTATGATTAACTGAATTATTTGAAATAGAACTGTTTTTCGACGTTAAAACTGTATTTACACTTAACCGAATTGTTACATACAACTGCTTGAATAGTTAGAAATGGAAATGTTTTTGACCATTAAACTGTGTACTTATGCTAAACTGAATTGTTTTAAATAGAACAGATTATTTACATAAAAATGGATTTGGGGTTAAATAACCTACAAAGGTTGGTATGCCATAAAACCCAACAAACCAACCAACCATCGAACTATGGCAGTTTTTAAAGAGTCTTTGGTGTTATGGGAATGTTCATTAGCCTCCTTCTCAACAACGCTCCACACATAATAGAATTGGAAAATTAAGAGGTCAAATGTTGTGGTGATGTGGTCGTACAGATTATCAACCATCCATTGTTGCTTTTGCAGGAGTTTTGAGTTTGTTTAAAAGTCTTCTGGATCTGTTTAAGCGGTTTTCTTTTGATTTTTCAAAAATAAATTGACCTCTCTTTATCACGTAGGATTTGTATCGAATGTCATCATGAACACTCCTTCTAATTGTCTTTTCAGACACATGCAACATTTTATTGCAATTGATCTCAGTTTTCATCAATTTTCAGCTTAACATTATGAATAAATTCGGGTGTTCTCATTGAATCGGAACGTGTGGAATGTTTTTACGTTTTGATACAGACGTTACCTTATCGTTTTCTTTTTCTAACTCCTTACGTATCTTGTGGACAAACGATCTTGCAACTCTGAGAAAACGTGCAATTTCTAAATGCCCATGATCAACCTTTAATGCCACAATCGCAGCATGTATTTTTATTTCATTTGTTAGCATAGGGTCTGTTGTTATTAATTTTTGAAAAATAAAAGCAGTAAAAGTTAATAGAAAACAGTATTAATCTAAAATATATGCGTGCTGTATATATGGATGTTAACTGAGGTATTACTGAATATAAAACGACAACAATGCCATGGACTAAAAAACAAAACAAAACAACCCCCCTCAAAAAACGGGTGAAGTTTTCATATAAAACAAGATAACCACTAATGAAACGAACGCGAAGAGATTTTGTAAAATTATAAAGAAATGGTACCGAGGTATGATTAGATAAATTATCAGAAAATCCAGTAGCCGAAAGAAAGACGAGTTGACGAGGTTCAACATCTCTTTTAGTGACTTAAGTGTAACGATGTCACCATCGATGTCTATTAAAGTAGTGACGGGTAATGGCCAGATGATGTCACCCACCCGAGGCAGAAGTAGGAGTGAACCTTAATATAAGACGAACGATTTTGGAATTCTGCTTCTCGTTTTCTTTTGGTGACTGGGATACGAGGAGACAAGCGTTTGCATGAACGGACAAGGAGAAACGAATGACAGATACACGGAGAGACCGTTCTAAACAACCATGAAGCTTACTCGCTCTCAGTTCCCGTTAAGTATTTCTTCCTATTTTCACGGGTTAGATTGTGAATCTGCCCTGTCAGTGGCTTAGAATACGCTCTGTATCCCCTGCAGAGGAGTAAGACCCCCTAAACAGGAGTTTCTTTAGTAAGACACTAAGCTGCATCGGGTGGTTATGCTTTAATTCTGGAGCCCTGGGAAGTGTGGAGTTCCCCTTCATTGCCATTACTCCCAAGTCCACTCTTAACCGGATTGGTGCTACCTTTTAGTGTCTCGTCAATGGGTTAAATAGATGTTTCACAAAAACGTAAATACAAAAGTATAATGAACGTATTTCCTTAACCTCTAGGCATAAAATAACCCGATACAGATTACCTTGCCATTAAAACCATTCATTCAATTAATCAATCAATCAGGGACTGATCGGAAAGAATTGATCACGTGGTCCTAACGCTTGAGACATATTGGCAGTCATCAGTGTTGACTTCGAATTTTACTACTGGGATGAAGGAGTCATTAAGTCTTTCCTAGTTTTCAAATATTCTCCGTAGGATCCTTCGTAAAATATCTTTAAAACGATATACCTTCTCTTCCTTTGCACCATTGAGTAAAGAACACGTTTGAAAGGTTGTAAAGCAGTTCAATTTCCAACAATTCCGTTTAGCATAAGTACAGTTTAGCAAAAGTACCGAGTTTCAATGTCAAAAACAGTTCTATTTCAGGTAATTCAGTTTAGTATAAATATAGTTTTTGTTTACACACAGTTAAATGTCAAAACAGTTCTATTTCAAACAATTCAGTTTAGCATAAGTACACCGTTTAGTTCTATTTGACCCATAGATAGGACCCTATTAGGTGCTAGCGCTCCAGACCAGAATGGACCCGGGGAGTGGGGGTGATGGCAATGAAAGGGTACTCTGCATTTCCCTAAGCTCCTGCATTATTGAAGCCTCATCATCAGATTGTTTTGTGTCATATCCACGGCACTCGTTAGGAGAGTCTTACCCCTCCGCAGAGATGCAGTCGGTGTATTCTGCCGCCACAGCTAACTGAGCCATTTAAAAGGTAATTAGTCATATATGAAAAAAAAAAAAAAATAATAATTTGATCAACACTTGTGAGTTGTATATGCACTCAAAACGGAATATATGTGCTATAATCAAACAGGCGACATCACCACACTTGACGGAACCCATCTGAAACTAGTAGACAAATTCACCTACCTAGGAAGCAGAGAAACGGCTTCGAGCTGACAAAGAAAAGAAGCAGAAGATACCCCTCAAAAACAATTACCGACGCCGACTACGCCGATGACATAGCGATACTGGCAAATACACCCAACCAACCCGAAACACTACTGCATAGTTTTGAACGAGCAGCCGCTGGCATAGGCCTCCATGTCAATGCACACAAAACGGAATATATGTGTTTTAATCAAACAGGCGACATCACCACACTAGACGGAACACCTCTTAAACTAGTTGACAAATTCACCTACCTAGGAAGCAGCGTCTTATCAACCGAAAAGGACATCGACACGCGGCTAACGAGGGCATGGACAGCTATCGAAAGGCTATCGATCATATGGAAATCAGGCCTGACCGATAGAATGAAACGCAGTTTCTTCCAGGCAGCGGTCGTATCGCTATTGCTGTATGGATGCACTACTTGGACGCTACCTAAATGGCTGGAGAAGAAGCTAGACGGCAATTACGCAAGAATGCTGCGAACAATATTGAACAAGTCCTGGCGGCAACACCCCACAAGGCACCAACTATACGGCCACTTGCCTCCCATTACGAAAACTATCCAAGTTAGATGAATCAGACATACAGGACTGCTGGAGAAGCAGGGACGAGCTCATAAGTGATGTACTCCTATGGACCCCCACATATGGCCGGGCAAAAGCAGGACGACCAGCTCGAACATACATACAGCAGCTATGTGAAGATACAGGATGTGGTCCTGAAGACCAACCAGAGGCGATGAACGATAGAGAGAAGTGGTGAGAGAGGGTCAGGGATATCCGTGCCTGTGGCTCGATATGATGATGAGGATTAAAACAAATAAAGCGTACACTTTTGATAATTGGCAAAACAACTTTTACACAATCCTTCTCGTCAGTGGGTTCTCTCGACGATGTTTCCGTACATTAGTACTGAATTGATCCAAAAAACAGCTCATAGGAAACTACCTTTCATTTAACTAACGTGAAAACAACAAAACAATCGCTCTGTTTGCAAAACATACCCTCGAGATGTGTATTCACACGTTAATTGAAACACATCTTTCCATTTGTCTGACGAACTGCACTTTAGCTAGACTCACCAACGTTTCGGTTGGAAAGGAGACAAAAGAACACGTTACTTCTATTAACTACTATTTTGTTATGCTCTTCACACAAGTCCTCTAACCAAATGAAGCGTAATTTCCTCGACACACCCAACTGAAAGAACCCTTGTTATGCCTAATATACCAGCAGAAACAAACATCCCTTTTTTTGTCATATTCTTTTTCATTTGTCTTTAAAAGACGACTAGAATGTCTGACCTGGTACACTCTACGAACTTAGTCGGCCGCCATTGTTTTTGTTTAATAGGATATTCTTTAGGTCACGTCATCGTTGTATTTTCCGCACCAAAAACAGAAAATGATTACTTCTCAACGTGATTTCACATTCTCTCTATTCTTCACGATTTTGACAAACTTGTATCGGATATTTGAGGCAGGCCAATGTTAACACGAAACCACATTCATGGAAATTCCATTTAAACATAAATCAAGTTGCGTTGAAAGCATCTGTTCCCAACAAATCGTAGATGTAAAGAAGCGATGAGCGTGTTCAGTACTTAGATGAGTGACCCCCTTAGGAAGAGAAGGTTCTGTATGTAATCTGAAACAAAGCTTAGTAGATGACATTTACTAGGTTTTTGTCGTTAATTGGCATTAGGAGTGTTTAGTTTTAACTAAATTTATCCAAGAAGATCGTTTTTGATTGTGTTTGGACTGTATTGATTTTTAAAAATATTTTGTCAAAATTAGTGCAGTTTTGTTCATTAACTTTAACGTTGAAAATAGAAGAGAATATGAGAGGTGATCCAAAAATAATGCCTCCTATTTATTCCCACGGAAGCAAAAATAGATACAGAGAGCACAATAACTCTGTCGGATAGAGCAAGTTTTCAGCTACCAAACACTACTTTCTTCTGCAGAGTCATACCTATGCAATTTTATCGTAACGAACAACAACTTCTTTGCCAATCCTTTTTAGGGTTGGTTTTACGGCATGTCAACCCTTGTTGGGTTATTTAATGCCGAAGTCTTTTTTGTAAGAAGTATAGCTTCAAGTAACAAATGATAGTTTGTAAATTATTATGATTTTTAAGTAACTATTGATACACATAATTTGAATTGAGTAATAGGATTTCAAGTATTCCTATGTAACACTAATAATTTACACAGTTATATGGTTTCAAGTAACAATTCCTATTTAATAATAGTTATTTGTTTGCAGACTATTATACGGTTTCAAGTATAGATATCTAATACAAATAATTTGCACACAATTATATGGCTTTAAACATTCATATCTAATATTAATGATTTGCGCGCGGTAGCATGGTTCCAAGTGTTACGATTACTGATTATTTTTAAGTAAATCCATTTGAACCATAAATAGGACTCTTGTAATACGGGCGCTGTCGTCAATCAGTGAAGGTGTCTCCCTTACTAGAGCGTGCGGACAGAATGACCAGCAAAGTTAGACGTGATTTTAGAATACTCACAGATGTATCATCACGTGTTTCACTAGTGACATCGAACATCCGAGGATCTTCGATTTGTTCTCCAAAATCTCTATATAAGAAAACAAGTAATGAGATTTTGGCAGAGTTGAAGGCAGTAGTCAAAACGGGTGTGTTAAAGGTTCCGGAGGCCCCGAACCACCATACCCTAGTCTGCTACGACTTATCTGCTGTGACAGGCGTGTGTCAAACAGCCAGCTCTCACACACACCCCGTCACCACCGAGAGGAAGGGAGAAGAAGGAACTTTTCGAGTTGCAGTGATCATAGCTGAATAAAAACGACTGCTATATTTTCTTCCCTTACCTTCGAGTTTGAGTATTTCTTTTTCTGCGAACTTCTTTCTTTACAGCAGAAAACGTTGGTCCTATGATACATTCTAACAGGTACGTCCCAACGCCAAAGAACTGAAGCCTTACTACGAGATGAAATTTAGTTCATACTCAGAAAAAACCCTTTTATTCCCATAGAAAGGATGTAGTCGGCAGAGCGATATGAAAAGGTATTTATTGAATGACAATAACATGTAAAATGACCGAATGGCCGTTTTGATAACTTCATATTAAGCAAAGAAAAAAAGAAGAAGTTGTAAACGCATTATAATTGCATATGTAGAAACAGAATGGTGTGTGTGTGTGTGGGGGAGAGAGAGAAAGAGAGAGAGAGAGAGTGAGAGAGAGAGAAAAGTGCTTATAAGTTTATCATTCACTATTGGACACGCACAAGAGGTCATCTACTACGTGTCAAGAAGTGCCACTAGCCACTTACCACTTGTACTCAGAATACCGCCTCAGACGATAAGCAAGTGCCATGCTACTTTTGGTATGGCGCCATTTTTACACTACCACCAAATACCTTCACAAAAGAATTCTCTCGTAACAGTTATAGATATCTAAATTGAAGGGTCTTAGAAATGTAAGGGTTTAAACTGACTCGAAGCCTCGTTATGAATCTCAATTAATTGCGAACAATTGTCTATTCTATTTGATCCATAGAAAATATATCAATGATGTGCAATGGTTAGGAAGCCAGACTTGCAAACCTTCGCGAATGAGTTCGAATCTCATTGGGCGCCCCATTCACTCGGCCTTTTGCCACATCTGAGCAAAAAGCTTGGTAAATTACTATATATATATATATATATATATATATATATATATAAATTGGAAAAACTCATTTAGCTCTAATACATTTCTTTTAGCTGGCCACTCAATTTGAGAAACTAACCGATTCAGATAGCTTTCACACAATGGAGATAAAAAAAGATTATGAAAAAATATTCTTTCAATAGATTCTAACTCGTCTAATAGATAGATAGATAGATAAAGAAAGAAAGAAAGAAAGAAAGAGGGGGAACAAAAAGATATGGGTTGGATGTTGTTGTTAAAACCGGATGTACTGTCATCGTCTGGTGTCGTGTATCCTTATGTATGTAAAAAATTTTTTAACGTGACTCAAAAACTTCAGCAACTAAAATCTTTTCAATAAATTAACCTATTCTATTTTAAGAAAAATCCTGTCTATTTATTTATCTATTTATCAACTTATTTATTAAGAACAACGTGACTATAAACACTATAACTGATAACAAACTTATCTTGTTTAGTTCAAAAAAAATTTTTTAAAGTTTTATTTGATTTTCATTCGATATTAAAATTTAGCCTTCATTTAATTTCTTAATATTTTATATACGTTTTTTTTTTAATTCAGATTACCGACATTATAATTAATATCATTATAATAGTTCTTAATTTTTAATAAGAAGAAATAAATATTCTGGCCGATCTCAACAATGGTGTCCTTTGGGTGGTCTCCATTCGTCCTCTAATTTCCAAGTCCTCCAGTCCCTCCACCAATCCTTTTGCAACTGTACCGGGCGCACCAATTACATTTGGTATCACCGTCATTATTATTTTCACTCAATCTAGAGTTTTTCACACCAGCATTAGCTAATGATTTCTCACCGGAGTTGGAGTTGCAGCAAATCTCCTCAAGTCTCCGGGACTCTCCTCAGTATTCTGGCCGATCTTAATAAAGCTGTAGTTCGAATGGTCTCTATTCGTCCTCTTATGTCCAAGTCCTCAAGTCCCTGTACAAATCCTTTGGTGACTGTACCGAGAGCACCAATTACAATTGGTATAAACGTCACTTTCAAATTCCACAGCTTTTTCATTTCCTTGTCAAGATCTAGGTACTTATCTCTTTTCTCGCTTTCTTTCAATTTTACTCGGTGATCTGTTGTGACGGTAAAGTCCATTAATAGGCAGGTTCTCTTTCTTGCATTGACTATCACAAGGTCTCGTCGTCTGGCCGAGATGCAAACTGCCTAGTCCAGGATTTAAACTCGGGTCACCGTGTTCATTTCCTACGACAGAAACCATTACACCACGAACGCAATACATTTTATATATATATATATATATATATATATATATATATATATATATATTGTTGGGTATCACCTACCTTTTCAGCATAATGAGCTGTTCCATCTGCCATATATGGCAGTAGCGGAGATCAGTCTGGAAGGATAAACCTACGAGTCAGACCAGAAGAGCCATTCCTATTGTTGAAGTATATCATTACTCTATCACTAATCCTATGTTCTTATTACTAACAGTCTCTCTCTTGTAAATACTCTTTCCTGTAAATATAACTATTTCCCTCACATATCGTGGTTTGTTTTATTATTATTACTACTTGTGTTCACTAACCAGAACACAACATATATATATATATATATATATATATATGTATATGTTTGTGTGTGTGTGTATAAAATTCATCTATTCTCTTCCCAGCTATGCATACATAGTAGGACAGACTGAGCTCTTTAACCTTGGTATGGCAACCGGTCTAAGAGAAGTAAAACTTTGACTTTAGTCTTGTTAAACTCTCCTTTTAAATTGGCTGTGTCACGTCTTGCTCGTGCGGAGAGGTTGTGTAAATATGTGTATATATATAAAATGTTGATCGACGAGGAGTCAGTATTGAAGATAAGTTGTTTACCCTAACGTAAATGTTATGAACTGGAGTAAGAGATCATCTAAGTGTAGAAGAAACATTAATCATCAGTCTTATAATATCCCATTCTCACAGGACCCCCCTACAAGTGGAAAGGTGATTGGTGCCTGACCCAATTCAACATGGCTGAATAGTCTTTTGCACGTGAAAAGTATTTGAAAGCTGTATATATTAAGGGTGGACCAATTGTGTTACTTGAGACGCCAAATTAAAATACCTAAGTGTTATTTGACAGAGACAAGGGGCCAGGCCATGTAGACAAACAATAAGTGTATGCAAAACACACTGAACTGTAAAGAACTGGCAATATTCTCAGAAAGTAACCAACAAACTTTTCAGTGACGATGAATATCTTGGGGTGGTTGAGAACAAAACTGATAATAATAATAAACTAAGAAATGAAACTGAAAAATTGAATTGAATTAAATTAAAAATAAAATAAGTAAAATGATAAAAACAAAAACAAAGAATATAAATTCATATATTATTAATCCATTTGGCAATGGATTTTGGTCACCTGAGCCTTGGGCTCCAAATTTCCAGTTAGATTATGTTCTTTTTTTTTTTTTTTTGCTTTTTTTTGCTATTTTTACTGCCAGCCTTACTCAATGAAGAACACTTTTTTGAGCGGCTCCGAGAACCCAAAGATATCTAAGTAGCCCACAAACGCCCCAACTCAGAGACACGTTGATTTGGCCTGGCACTTGTACTTAAATCATCCTAAATTAACCCTTCACAAAAAGAAGCAGAACGTCAAGTACCACGAGGACTTTCTTCCAAGAATTATAAAATAAAACCGGTTCGTGAAAAGAAACGGTATGTTAGCTTCTTTATTTTGGGAATTATTTTCATTTTACCGACGTGTAGCACACACACATACACACACATACACACACACATAGATGCAGCTCATACACCCCAAAAACATATTCCCATAATCTCTTTAGAAAATGAAGTAAAATTTGTTTAACGGCATATTAACATATAATTGGTTATTTAATGCCTAAATGTGATTTATTTCTTAATGTTTGATTGTAATCATAACTTCATTTTCCATGCCTCATTGCATTTTCTATAATTGCATTTATTTCTCTATTATCATTATTTGTACAAAGTTATTCAAGTATTCCTATCTAATATTAATAACTTGTACAATTACATGGTTTTAAGTCACTATACCCAGTTGATAATAATCATTTAATTGCACACGGTTATATGATATCCAGTATTCCTATCTAATACTAATAATTTACAAACTGCACTAATTGACCAATATATGGGACTTTTAACGGGTACTTCCATTCCAGTTTAGAGTAGATCTGGGAGCAATGGCAGTGAAGGGGTACTCCTCACTCCCTAGACCTCCAAAACTAGAGCTTCACCCCCGGGTGTAGCTTAGTGTCATTCCCAGTATATCTATCGGGAAGAAACGGATGAATGAAAACAGTATATCAAGATCTTGTGTTAAGTCCTCTCGGGTGGGAGGCAGCGATAAATATTTAGCATTTCAAGTTGCAGTTATCTTGCCAAGATCAAAAATTATTAAAAGAAAAATGATCAATTGGGCGGTTTTATAAAACTGGTCTGATTAGCTTTATTAGAAAAATGGTCTGATGAGCGGTTTTATAAAACTGGTCTGATTGGCTTTATTATAAAACTGGTCTGACGGGCTTTATTATAAAACTGGTCTGATGGGTGGTTTTATAAAACTGTTCTGATTGGTTTTATTATAAAACTGGTCTAATGAGTGTTTTTATAAAACTGGTCTGATTGGCTTTATTATAAACCTGGTCTAATGGGCCCATTTATAAAACTGGTCTGATTGGCTTTATTTTAAAACTGGTCTGATTGGCTTTATTTTGAAACTGGTTTAATGGGTGGTTTTATAAAACTGGACTGATTGGCTTTATGAAACTGGTCGAATGGACGGTTTTATAAAACTGGTCTGATGGGCTTTATCATGAAACTGGTCTGATTGGCTTTATTATAGAACTGGTCTGATTGGCTTTATAATAAAACTGGTCTGACTGGCGTTTTTATAAAACTTGTCTAATGGGCAGTTTTATAAAACTGGTCTGATTGGCTTTATTCTAAAACTGGTTTAATGGGCGGTTTTATAAAACTGTTCTGATGGGCTTTATAATAAAACTGGTCTGATTGGCTTTATTATAAAACTGGTCTCGTGGGCGTTTTTATAAAACTAGTCTAATGGGTGGTTTTATAAAACTGGTCTGATTGGCTTTATTATGAAATTGGTCTGATGGGCGGTTTTATAAACTAAGTAAAAACAAACAATCGTCATCATTAAAATTTATTAAAACTGTGATTTTCATTCTCATAATTCTTTCTTTCTTTCTTTCTTTCTTTTCCCATCATCATTATCATCATCATCAAAGCTCATTAGAATTACCATTTTCATTCACATAATTTCTTCTGCCTCTTCTTATTATTTCTTTATTTTTTTCAATCTTACCCTGCTCGTCCTCATTAATGTTCATTAGAATTCTTCTTCTTCTTCTTCTTCTTCTTCTTCTTCTTCTTCTTCTTCTTCTTCTTCTTCTTCTTCTTCTTCTTCTTCTCTGCATTCTCCTTAATTAGAATTAATATTTTCATTCTACAAGTTTTTTTTCGACTCATCTTTTTTATTCGCCATCATCATCATCATCATCATTAAAGTTCGTTAGAATTATCATTTTTTTTTCTAATTTCTCCCTCCTCTTCTTTTTATTTCTTTATTTTTCTCAATATCCTTCTGGTTAACAACGTACATTGGAATTCTTCTTCTTCTTCTTCTTCTTCTTCTTCTTCTTCTTCTTCTTCTTCTTCATTGGAATTATAGTTTCATAATTCTAATTCTTTCTTTTTGTTCACCATCGTGATCGTTCAGTTATAGAAACGTCGAGAGGTGAACGTTTATAACACGCAAGTGGTCCTTGTTCGAACTCAGGACCGGATATTCCTATTATTATTATTATTATTATTATTATTACTCATTAGAGTTTCTCACATAGAGCGTTATCTGATGGTTTTTTACTGGAGTTTGAGTGACAGCAAGTCTCCTCAAGTCTCCAGGACTCGTCGCAGGATTCTGGCCGTTCTCAGCAATGCTGTCGTTTGGATAGTCTCTACCCGTCCGCCAACTTCTAAGTCCTCCAGGCCTTTTAATAATCCTTTAGTTATTGTGCCTAACGCACCAATCACAATTGGCACAATCGTTACTTTCATGTTCCACAGCTTTTTCAATTCTCCAGCAAGGTCGAGGTACTTATCTTTTTTTTTTCACTTTTCTTCAGATTTATTCTGTAGTCCGCCGGGACAGCAATGTCGACTATTTTGCAAGTTCTCTTTTTTTGTTGATTATTATTAAATCTGGCCTTCTGGCCGGGATTAGGTGATCCGTTTGTATGTTAAAGTCCCATAGGAATTTATGCGAGTCATTTTCTAGGACAGGTGCTGGGTTGTGCATATACCATTTGTTAGTATAGTCGAATTTAAGTTTCTTACACATTTCCCAATGAATCACCTTGCCGACCCAGTCGTGTCTCGCCTTATACTCCCTCTGTGCTAATTTGCTGCATTCGCTTATTATATAATTGATGGTTTCATCTCTGTCACCACATAGCCTGCATTTGCTATTTTGTTGAGTCTTATCTATTCTCGCTTTGATACGATTGGTTCTTATGGCGCTGTCTTGTGCTGCTATTAGGAGAGATTCTGTTTCTCTCTTAAAGTTTCCTTTTCTTAGCCATGTCCAAGTTTTGTCGTGTGAGATATTGTTTATTAGTCGTTTAAACCGCCCATAGAGTTGTGTTCCTTCCCATTTTTGTTTCCTAGTTATTGTCATTGTGTTGTCCATCGTGTTCTCAGTTTCGTTTCTGGTGGCTGTAATGTGTCCTCCTCCGTGTTTTTGTATATAGTCTTTGAGTCGTTGTATGGATGCGTCAACGCTGTCTTCAATGATGGCAAGTCCTCTTCCTCCCTCTTTTCTTGAAACATATCGTCTGTCAACGTCGTCTCTCGGGTGTAGTACCTTATGCATTGTCATTAGTTTTCTTGTTCTTTGGTCCATTTGTTTAAGTTCGTCTCTGGTTCACTTGAGAAAGGGCCCGGAATATCTAACGAGAGGTACAACCCAGGTATTTATTCCTTTGATGAGGTTTCTGCTATTGAGTTTTGTCTCGAGTAGTTTTCTAGTTCTCCGGAGATATTTTTTCTGAATTTTTTCTTTCATTTCCGCTTGTTTGATGGTGTCAGTCTACAAGATGCCCAAGTATTTGTAGGTTTCGTTTTCTGCGAACGTTTTTATCTTATTCTTGTTTGGTAGTTCCATTCTCTCAGTTAGCTGCCGTTTGCCGCTTTTCATTACAAGCATTGCACACTTTTCTATGCCAAATTCCATTCCTATGTCCCGACTGTATATTCTAACTATGTGTATTAGAGTTTCCAGGGTTTTTTTTTTTCATTTTTTGCCAATAGTTTGATGTCATCCATGTTCATTAAATGATCGACTTTTTCCCGCGATCTACTGAGTTTGTATCCGGCTGTGCATTTTCTAAGTACGTGGTTTAGTGGCATCATGCCAATTATGAATAGTAAGGGTGATAGAGCATCTCCTTGGAAAATCCCTCTTTGGATCTTTGCTTCAGCTAATCTTCTTCCTCCTGGTGTCAGTTCGACTCTCCAGGTTTTCATAGTTTTGTCGATGAAGTTTATGACTTCGTCTGATATTTTGTATATTTTGAGGCTGTTTATTATTCTGCTATGCGGAACCATATCATATGCCTTCTTGTAGTCAATCCAGGCCATAGCTAGATTTTTTCGTCTGATTTTGCTCTCATCTAGGATGTGTTGATTTATGTAGAGTAGTTCTGCTGTGCATCTGGATCCTTTGAAGCATCCTTTCTGTTCGTCAGGGAATAATCTGCGGCTTGTTAGAGAGTAGTAAATCTCTTCCCTTATTTGTGCTGTTAATATTTCCCACATCATTGGTAGGCATGTTATGGGTCTGTAATTGTTTGGGGCGGTTCCTTTGTTTGAGTCCTTTTGTATCAATGTGGCCCTTCCTTTAGTCATCCACTCGTGTACGCGTGCTGTTTGTAGGCATTTATTCATTTCTAATGCTAGTCTAAATTTAACATGTCATTTGTTTGCACTCAGTTTGAATATCAAAATACACAGTTTAAATGCCAAACATTTCTCTTTGGCCCATAGTAAGACCCTATTAGGTGCTACCATTCCGGGCCAGAATGGACCTGGAAGCAATGGAAATGAAGGAGTACTTCGCATTCCCCAAAGGTACAGCATTACTGGAGCCTCACCATCAGATTGTTTAGTGTCATATCGGGATACTCGATAAGGGAGTCTGACCCTCTGCAGAGACACAGTCGGAGTATTCTGCAGCCCTAGCCGACTGGGCCAGACAGATATTGGAAGCATAATAACATCGTTGGATTGAGCAAATTTTAAGCTGTAAATAGTTGCCATCATTGACACTAAATATATTGTTTTCATTTCAAACGACTGTCTAGACAAATCTGGTTCAAATAGATTTTTTATATTTTGAGTATGTTGGCTTTGTTCTCAAGCACTCTGGACCAGAGTGGAACTGGAATCAATGGCAATGAAGGGGTACTCTGTATTCCCCAAAGCTCTAGCATTACCAAAGCCTCACCATCAAATTATTTAATGTCATAAACAGGACACTCGATGGGAGCGTCTTACCCCTCTGTAGAAAAGCAGTTGGTGTATTCGACTGCCCCAGCCAACTAGGCTGATACTAAAGCGT